>CM024764.1:68824007-70024007 GCA_014218235.1 Colocasia esculenta | reverse complement strand
CATACTAGTACCTTTCTTTAGGATAGCCATTGTTATTAACTCATTACAAATCTCATCGGACCCCTGAGCTCTGATACCACTGTAACGACCCGACCTCCCGGACCCCCGCCAGGGACCTCGAAGGTTACGCCGCCACCCACAGATCCGAAGACTCGGAAGGGTTAGAATTTAGTCTAGTGAGATAAGCAATGAATTCAAATAAATATAACAAGAAGTTCATACATTAAATAAAGAAATTATGTATAACATGTTCCAAATAAAAGTACAGGTACAGAAAGAAAAGTGCAGTCCTTAAGGGGCATACCCCGAGGACTTGCAAAAGAACCTCTCAACTCACACCAGAACAAGAGCTCTCACGCTCACAACTCACACTGCTGGCAATGCACGGCGTAACAAACCACCACCACAACCGTCCAGCAATGAACTCCTGCGACAGTGAGTCCCTACCTGAAGAAAGTAGGGGGTGAGCCTCGCGATCAAGGCCCAGTAGAGATAACTAGTCCCTTACCAGCCAAAGAAGCAGGAACTCCAAAGAATGAGTAAGCAAACTACTCTAGAAAGCAGTAAAGTGAGAAACACTTACTGCAGAGTACTACAAAGCAGCGGAACAGACTAACGCCACGACCAACAACCATGTCGGGCCAGACAGGACTCCCGCAGAACCAGCGGAGTCAGACACCATGTGGAAGCAACCCTCGGCATGCACCCGCCGAGACAAAGAGCTCACAGAACACCGGAGCAACCAAGTGAGACCAGAGTCTCACCACAAGCACAACCAACTCAGACCTCCACGAGGTCAAGAAAGGTACATAGACAAGTGTCACCACGAATGACACCGAGCAGCCACGTGAGACGGATGTCACACCTCAAGCACGGCCACCTCAGACCTCCACAAGGTCAAGGGCCCACAAGCAGAACCACCCTGGACATCAGACACGCCACGAGGTCAGGGAACCACACACTCTGGTGCCACCACAGACTAGCACCAAGGAACAGACTACGAAACGAATAGTCGGGTGCCTACACAAGGCACCCCGAGAGAACACACGACAAGGAAACTACAGAAGTACATGCCAACAAGGGCAGACCGATAATGACCACGGAAACTAGAAACGGCTAGGCTACAACAACCGTGCAGGCAAGGGCAGTAAGAACACACTTAGAAACACTGTGAAGAAAATGTCGTCACAACAATAGCAACCAAGCCACCGCCACTGGCAACTAAGAGGGGGGCACACCGGCCACCCTCTCTACTCGCCAGCCACCGACTCCTGCCTATATCCTCTCCAGAAGAGTGAGGTCAGTGAGCCACCACAGAGAACACCACACACGAACAACTACATCCCGGCCGAGCTGCGGCCCCACGCCTCACACCGCGATGTGGCTCAGGAACAACCGGCGAGAGAGGCAGTGAGATGGACTAGCTGATCTGCGCCGAAAGAACGACCAAACCACCTCAACGTCCCAGACTCAGTTAAGAGAGCTCTGCAAATGACTCTACGCCACTGTCCCCCACCGTTTTACCCTCTGCTACCAGATTCTGTAACTCCAGCTCGCCCGCCACCTTGAGAACTCCCTCAACGGGCGTGGGGACTGGGGGTCTAGGTAACGGTGAAACCTCTACAATGGACAAGCCCTCGAGTGCCAAGCACCGGGTGAACTAAGAACAGGCGGGGCAACCACAACAAGAAAACGGCACTGTTGGCTCATAACCAAGACAAGCCCAGCGGGTACTGGCATGCACGACACCCTTCCGGAACACCCAAGAGGACCGTCGGCCAACCCCGGCACACACACCACAGCCAGAAACTCGGCAACAAGAACGTGACCACAGGTCGCCTTTTGAACCAGAAGGCGACGACCAACCAGTTGCAACCAGGTCATGACGATTGGGGTGCCACCTTCTGATCTGAACGCGACGTATCGACCCGTCGCGTTCAGCATCAGAAGGCTAAACACCAAGCAGGCCAGCAGATCCGCAGCCAAACACCACCAAAGCCAGAAGGCGATAAGCAAACCGTCACGACCCGAAGACACCAGAATCGACAAGGGACTTGTCGCGACCAGAACATGACCAGGAAGGTGTCGCCTTCAAATTCAGAATGCGACGGACCCTTAGGGCAGAACCACCCCAAGGCCCACACCCAAAGGAACCACGATGGCAAGCCACCCAATAGGAAGACAGGCCCCGTGCCAAGTTGGGGAGACCTCCCTCTAACCAACTTGGGCACGGGCCACCCCACCAAGACCGGAAACGAGGAAACATAAGGGCAAAGGGGAACACGACAGCCAACCTGTCGCCATTAGAATGTGACAGGTTGCACGTCGCCTTCTGACTGGTGTCGCGATAGCTAACCTATCGCGACCTCAGACAGAAGCCTAAACCACGAATGGGGGCCAAACCACGGTCCCCCAAGCTACAATACAACCACCAAAGAGGGGAGGAAGAATAGCACACCTAGAGAGGAACTGAAAATGGCTCGATGGGCAACAATGCCACCTCTCCTCACCCACAAACCACAAGAACTAAACCACCACACAAGAGGGAGCACCACCGGCAAGCTTTCTCATGTGCTAAACCACAAGCAAACCTCGAGCATAGGGAGGATAGCCCAAAACAAGCTCCATCTCCTCAAGACAGTAAGAGAGAGCAAGAGATCCTATAGAGAAATGATGAGCCAGACCCATTGGGGCCCTTCACATCGGATTGGCTGCCTCCTCCTCACTCCACGTCACTCCATCGCTCCACGACGAGCACGCCGGCACCTCCACCAAGCCCAAAACCTGAGAAGGAGGGAGGGAGCTCCCCCACCATGGAGAGGAGGAGAAAGAAGGAGAAAGGAGAAGAAAGAAGAAGAAAGAGGATCCTACATGTCTTAAGGCCTCAGAACTGAGGTCGCGACAAGGAGAGCATCGCGTTCTCACCAGAACGCAACAGGCACCTTGTCGCCTTCTCAAAAGTTCTGACAGGTCTTCTGACAAGCAGACAGCCTCCAGACCACGTGTCACGGGAACCACGCGAGGACGATGCTTGGAGCGTGAGCGTGCCGTCGGCGAGGAGGCTTTGGGGCATTCTTCGGCATCTTCTTCCGGTAGGGAGACTTCCTACCTTTATTTGCTGTTAATGGCATGCTTGGAGTTGGGATTAAGGGTGGTGCATGTGTGGGTGGCTTGTTACATGATAGATTTCCTGTTTAAGGCTTTAAATTGGAATTCGAACCATGTTTGTGTTGGTTTCCCCGTGGAAGAGGTGGGTTCGGCCTATGAGCTGAACTCACAGTCTTTGTTGAAATGCGTCCAGGAGAGCTGATGCGTTCATGTTGAACACGTCCCTTTGTGTTGACACATTTTGATTTTGTCTGTTGCGCTATGGCAGTGTTGGTGTCGCGTCTGCTTAACCCAACGCGTTCATGTTGAAACACGTCGGTATGGTCGGACGCGATTATATGTTGACCGGGGGCTTTGACCAGTTTGGTTTGAAGGCGTCGTGTCGGGCCAACGTGACTTGGTCGCGTCATTGGGCCCTGTCGCGACAAGGTTTGGAATGGCGTCCAGGCAAGTCGACATAATTTGAGAGGCGTCGCCTGTGTCCGACACGGTTTGGTCTTCGAGGGGAATGTTGGGTGTTGGGCAGTGAAGGTCTTGTGTAGACCTAGCCCGGGTCTATGGTTATTCTTTAAATATTGTTGTAATGTTTAATGTGTTAAGTGGTGTGCGTTGCCATGGAGGTCACGGGGTGACCAATGACAGGCAAGGTTATGTTCCAATGTTGATATGATATGCTTATGATTTGTGTTAAGCATGTTAATGTATTAAGATAAGTGTTTAATGGTTAATGTGTATAAGTGTGATGTGTGGTCTTGGTGGTCATGTGATGACCCGTGATTAATGAATGGTTGTGTGTAGGATGGCTTGAGGGTCACAGGGCGACCAATGAAAAGCTATTCCTTACACTTGTGTACTGTGAGTTGTACATAAATATTGTATAAGTATGTATACCATGGTTTGTGTGCTTACCGAGTCTGGTGGTCCGGCGCCTATTCCAGAATACCTCTTCAATCGGGTACCCCAGGTTCCTAGGAGAGCCAGGCACGTGTGTTGTGCTCGGAGCGTGTCCCGATACGTGTGTACCTCAGAGGTCTGAGTCGTCTTCCTGGACACCCTCACTCCAGAGTTTGAGTTGTACGTCTGGCTGAGGGAAACACGACTGAGGGGCAGCAACTTGTGTTTATGGGTGTGCAGTCACTTGTAGTGCGCTCATGGTTGGGGGTACGGACACTAGTAGTCGACACTGATCTCCAGCTAGTCTTGTGTTTCCAGTGCCTCACTTTGGGGAGCTCGAACCGGAGTCCCTAAAGGTGTCAGGCATGGGCCTGCGGGATTTGTGACCTGCAGGTTGTGGTGTTGGTTGGTCTCCACTGTTCTTGGCTTGTTGTTGTGGAGCGGCAGTTGGACCTTTCGTTCGTGACTGCGAGACTGAGAGGTAGTTCTTGTGGTGTGTTGTCCGGGTTGGATACTGGCATCATGAACCAGTAGTCCGTTCCCATGTGGTGGCATCGTTCCTTTCCGACTCGTGCTTTGCCATAGGTGGTGGCTTGTGTGTGTGACTCGTTGGTTAAGGTTGTAACCGTTGTGGTGTGCCCTGGAGGTGGCACGATTCTGTGGTTTAGTGTTGTACCTCGTGGTAGTATGTACATGTACCCCTTGCAGGTAGAGTTGTGTTGTGGTACGTGTGTCTTGTCCTCAGTTGGTGATGAGGTGAGACCGTGCGTACTGTGGAGATCTTGCGGTGTGATTCTCCACATGCTGTGTGTTACTGGTTATGGTTTGGTATGCGGGTATTGGCTGGTTGTCGCCAATCCCAATATTCTGTGTGTGTGGTTTGCCAGTGAGACTGTGGCCTAGGCAGTGGTTTGCCGGTGAGGCTTATGGTCGAGGTGGTTCAGTTGTAGGGAGGACTAGCGGTGCTAAGCTAGTCCTGTATTTTCCTTTACTCTCCGAGGACCGGGTTTAGCCGGTGTGCTTGTGATTAGTTGTCGTTTAACATGCTTGTGTGTGCATGTTATGCTTCAGCTACCGGTGTTGCCAGCGAGACCCCTTTGGGGTTGAGGTCTCTTTGTGTTGTTATGGTTTCGTTGTGGGAGGTCCCTACTGAGCCAGTGACATGTTGAGGCTCACTCCCTTACAGTCTTTGCAGGGATTAGCCGGTTTCGTGCGGCTCGAGGAGGAGTTGTGGCAAACTTGTACCACCAGCAGTAGAGTAGTTGAGTCGTCTGAGCTTGTGCTCCCTCGGGGTATGCCCCAGGTAGTTGTACTCTTTAAATTGGACATGTAAAATTGTAATGGGACTTTTGTACATTGTAGTTTATAGTTATATACACTTGTACTTTCCTATGTTATATACTGTACTTGTGGTCTTTTATATTCTTACTGGACACGTGTTAGTGATATCCCTTGCGAGACTTCAGTTCGTTCATGGGAGACGGATCTTGCATGTGAGTCAGGTGAATGCGACAACTAGCACGTCGCCTTCACACACAAGAGTGCAGACACATGGCACACCAGCCACAGACAATAGGAACACGACAAGAGGGTCATCGCCTTCTCAACCAGAAGGCGACACAGAACACGTTGCATTCAGAACGCAGTAGCACGATCCGTCGCGATCCCAAAAACAACACCAAGGGAACCAAAACCCGAGATGTTACAGATAGAGCCCGAGAGGTTGCGGTAAGTATTTATAGTCTATTCACTATTTATTTTTTCTCATTACAGATTAATATTACATTGTCAATTTTATTTTTTACAAGAGTCGTATAGCTAACAGATGACAGAGAAGTACGCCGGGGAGGAGGAGAGGCCGCAGTTAGATCCTGAGGTATGGGTTGCGGCATCTGGTGCCCCAAAGAAAGGCCATGTGTATGGTTTTGGGCACAGTATGGACACAAGCAGGGTGTTATCTGGTGCCTCGAGTTCAGGCTCACAAGCGACTAGTGCCTTCACCACACCTGGTGCTCCAAGTACTTCTCCCAGTGAGATGATGGGATTCATTCGAGATGAGATCTCTGGTTTGGAGTCTCGTCTGGTCCACACAACGCATACGTAGGTGTCTGACGCTGTCCAGGCCCAGCACTCCCAGGCTAAATCCCAAGCCCTCTCCTAGGTCAGCATTCCTCCTCAGGCAGCACCATCAACATCAGGACGGGCCCCTAATGTGAGTAAATTGATTTTATTTTAACTTTTTCTATTTTAACAATCAATTTTAGTTTTGTTTTGTTTAAAAAGGAAGATCTTAATTAGGTTTAGGGGTCCAAAACTAGAAATACTAATCCGATCAGCCTCTGGTTTGTTCCAGCACGGCCAAGGTCATGAGTGTGACTTGTGAAAACTGGCGGAATTCAATTCAGACTCCCGGTTTGAGCTCGGCGCACAAATTCACATTAAGCAAGTTAGTTTAGTTTTAAAATGAAGAACTTAGGTTTGAGGGTCCAAAATTAGAAATACTAATCCGATTGGCCTTCAATTTTTTCCAGCACGGCCAGGGCGATGATTGTGACTTGTGAAAACTTACAGAGTTCAATTCGGACTCCCGGTTTGAGTTCGGCGCTGAAATTCACATTAAGCAAGTTAGTTTTATTTTGTTTTGTTTAAAAATGAAGAATTTAGGTTTGGGGGTCCAAAACTAGAAATACTAATCTGATTGGCCTCCGGTTTGTTTCAGCACGATCGGGGTGATGAGTGTGACTTGTGAAAACTGACAGAGTTCAATTCGGACTCCTGGTTTGAGCTCGACGCTCCAATTAACATTAAGCAAGTTAGTTTAGTTTAAAAATGAAAAACTTATGTTTTGGGGTCCAAAATTAGAAATACTAATCCGATTGGCCTCCGATTTTTCCAGCATGGCTAGGGCAATGATTGTGACTTGTGGAAACTGACGGAGTTCAATTCGGATTCCCGGTTTGAGCTCGACGCTGAAATTCACCTTAAGCAAGTTTGTTTTGTTTTGTTTTGTTTAAAAAGGAAGAACTTAGCTAGGTTTTGGGGGTCCAAAATTAGAAATACTAATCCGATCGACCTTCGATTTATTCCAGCATGGTCAGGGCGATGAGTGTGACTTGTGGAAACTGACGGAGTTCAATTCGGACTTCGGTTTGAGCTTGACGCTTAAATTCACATTAAGCAAGCTAGTTTAGTTTAAAATGAAAAACTTAGGTTTGGGATCCAAAATTAGAAATACTAATCTGTTTGGCCTCCGATTTTTTTCAACACGGCCAGGGCGATGATTGTGACTTGTGGAAACTAACAGAGTTCAATTCGGACTCCCGGTTTGAGCTCGGCGCTGAAATTCACCTTAGGCAAGTTTGTTTTATTTTGTTTTGTTTAAAAAGGAAGAACTTAGCTAGGTTTGGGGGTCCAAAATTAGAAATACTAATCCGATCGGCCTCCGGTTTGTTCCAGCACGGTCAGGGCGATGAGTGTAACTTGTGAAAACTGACGGAGTTCAATTCGAACTCCCGGTTTGAGCTCGACGCTTAAATTCACATTAAGCAAGTTAGTTTAGTTTAAAAATGAAGAACTTAGGTTTGGGGGTCCAAAATTAGAAATACTAATCCGATCAGCCTCCGGTTTGTTCTAGCACGATCGGGGCGATGAGTGTGACTTGTGGAAACTGACAGAGTTCAATTCAGACTCCTGGTTTGAGCTCGACGCTCCAATTCACATTAAGCAAGTTAGTTTAGTTTAAAAATGAAGAACATAGGTTTAGGGGTCAAAAATTAGAAATACTAATTTGATTGGCCTTCGATTTTTCCAGCACGGCCAGGGCGATGATTGTGACTTGTGGAAACTGACGGAGTTCAATTCGGACTCCCGGTTTGAGCTCGGCGCTGAAATTCACCTTAAGCAAGTTTGTTTTGTTTTGTTTTGTTTAAAAAGGAAGAACATAGCTAGATTTGGGGGTCCAAAATTAGAAATACTAATCCGATAGGCCTTCGGTTTGTCCCAGCATGGTCGGGGCGATGAGTGTGACTTGTGGAAACTAACGGAGTTCAATTCAGACTCCCGGTTTGAGCTCAACGCTTAAATTCACATTAAGCAAGTTAGTTTAGTTTAAAAATGAAGAACTTAGATTTGGGGGTCCAAAATTAGAAATACTAATCCGATTGGCCTCCGGCTTTTTCCAGCACGGCCAGGGCGATGATTGTGACTTGTGAAAACTGACGGAGTTCAATTCAGACTCTAGGTTTGAGCTCGACGCTCAAATTCACCTTAAGCAAGTTAGTTTTTTTTTTTTTTTTTTTAACGAACATAGCTAAGTTTTGGGGTCCAAAATTAGAATTACTAATCCGATCGGCCTCCGGTTTGTTCCAGCACGGTCGGGGCGATGAGTGTGACTTGTGGAAACTGATGGAGTTCAAATTGGATTTCCGGTTTGAGTTCGACGCTCGAATTCACATTAAGCTAGTTAATTTAGTTTAAAAGTGAGTGAATAAAATCTAAAATTTTAAATAATTTATTGCTTATAGTAGTATTTAATTTTAACTTGTTATTGTTATATATCTATTGTAGCTTCCTTCATCGAGTGGCGTCGTAGGAGACGAGGACAAGGAGGATGAGGACGAGGATTCATGATTTTCTTTTCATTGTTATGAACATTTTATATATTTTTGTGGACATTTTATGTTTTATTATTGTTGACATTTTATGGACATTTTATTATTATTATTATTTAAAAAAACATTTTATTATTGTTGACATTTGTCATAGTATAGTTTTTATTTTTATTATATGCACAAGTTATTTTGTGAAATTTTATATATTTTAAAAATAATAATAATAATAGAGACTGATTAGTGATCGAATTGTTTTGGTCTCTATCAGCGACCAATACTATCAATCACTATAGTGACCGAACTACTATCAGCGACCGAAGTAGTTCGGTCACTATTTCGGTCACTATTCTAGTGACCGAAATAGTGACTGATAGTATCGGTCACTGATAGTGACCGAAACAATTTGATCAGTAATCGGTCACTATCAGCAATTGATAAGTGACCGAAATTTTTCGGTCACAGAATTGTGACTAAAAATTTTTCACCGACAATTTCAGTTCCTATTCGGTCACTAAATGAGTGACTGAATTGGGACTGAAATTGTTGGTCTCTAAAACTATTTTTTCTTGTAGTGCAACATCATGCCACCCCCATGAAAGGATGGACCACTTGCACAAGTCAATCAGGATAAGCAAAGTTATGACAAGAGTGCGCTATAATATGTTAAGTTGTATGCATGATGACCTTATTAAAAAGTTCAAAAGATTCCATACCGTCGAGGAGACATGGAGTAATTGAGGCTGTAATATGATGGGTATATCGGTAATAAGTCTGAGGGCCCAAACTTTGAAGTTCAATCACTATATGATAGACCCAAAGCATTCTATGGCAGGGCACCTGAGGCTGATGACTTTAGACCATGTTTGGTACTTGGATAGATCGGAGATTATCTTCACTCTATCTCTAGTCTATCCAAATACCAAACATGACTTTAGTGATTAGAGATTTGAAGATAGTTAAAACTGAGCTTTCTGATGAACATCAAATGTTTGTGGTGCGCTAGATGCAAATGCTAACAAGCATAAGGAAAGTCACATTGGTTAGAGTCCTAATAGGGTCGAGAAGCCTTAAGACTCTTGGCCCAAAGGTCCATATAAGTATGGAGTCTTAAGTAGAGTTACAAATGAATCAATACATTGACAAGTAATTCGAGTTCAACTTGATTGTTACTCGAATTCAACTCGTTTAACAAAATAAGTCAGTCAAACTCAAAAAAAAATGTTAAGCTCATTTTATAAAAAAGTTGAGTATGAGTCAAGATCTACTCGGCTCGTATAAGTTTGTGAATAGACTCGTTTAATTTTTAATTATATAAATTATAAAAATATTTTAAATATTTTATTAAAATACTTAAATTAAATAACTTATCAAAGCTCTTGAGATGTGAGTTTGAAATAAGATAGATTTAGGTCTTATGAATAATTAGTTTTTTACTTGAAAATATATATATATCATAAATTTAATTGGGTTCCTTAAAAGTTCGAGCTCGAGAATATTTAAATGAACCAATTTTAAATAATTATTTTAATACTTGATAAAATTCTATTCAATACTTGGTAGCCCGCCTCTACATCAAATTTTTCTACCTTCGCTCATCGATGAAAGGTACACATCCTGATTCTCTAAATAAAAAATTGTTAAACCTATCATTATCAAAAGTTCTTACTTTCCTTCATACTTTCTATTTAAACAAAATTCATTTTGTCTAAGTACAACCGTCGACTGAACAGAACTTTGTTTAGTGTTAATATCTTTTGTGTCTGATGGGTTTCTCGCAATTATATAAGGGCTTCTTAAGGCGCAAAGAAATCTTGAGTCTAACAAGGTAAGCTCCCTCTTTCTGAGGTTTCCCAACCATGTAGGGGATCATCAAAGAGGAATATTTATTATCTGTCAAGCATTATCTGCTTATCCAGTGGCTATCATTTGTAATACGGAATTTACCTTGACATAAATATGGATAAAAAGATATAAAAGGATGGTGATAGCATCAGGATAGTTGTTAGACATGAAAGTGATAAAGCAAGAGATTATCAATCCTATAAATATGATAAGATAGAGGAGCGGGATGTGTGTACTTGAGAATGCGACGTCCTACGATGTCATCTTCAGAACACGGCTTTACCCTATGTCACATTAAGCCTATAAATCAAGAGATGGTATTTTCTTCCTTTCTCACTCTCTAGCCAGCTAAAGTGCAAGAGTCTTGTGCTATCCTACTTGCATACCTTCACCTACCAAGAGGATTAAATAAGAGAAAGACCCATTAGAAGATCAATTATGAAACATCCATCACTTAAAAGAATAAACATGACAACTCGAAGAGAGCTCACTGTGGATGGGTTTTTAACCCCAATTTGGGATAGATTAGGTGTGCGTTTATGTGTTTAGAAGGTGAGAGAAAGAAAGAGTTTGAAATCAACCCTAAATTAGATATGTATGCATGAGAGTAAATGAAATAAAAAGAGAGAGATGGGAGGATGCCTAAAAGGCTTATTCTTGGCTTAAGAGATAAGGAAGAATTGGAAGCAACTGTGTAACGCCTCCACCAACTTACCTTGACAGCCTCCTTTGGCTATTTGGCTCTAGGGATGTATTTATAGGACAAGAATCCTTACTCACTACAAGAAAAAACGGCATTATCGATGGATATTTTTGACAAAATGTTTCATCAGTAACACCGTCGGAAATTCCAACGGAAGTATTTCCATCAAAATATTCGTCGGAAATGTCTGTCGGTAATTCTGACGAATGTTTCGATGGAAACAAGTCCACCGGATATTCTGTTGGCCAACCCACTTTTCCCCTCCCGCCACCCTTGTGAAACCCTCTCTCTCTCTCTCTCTCTCTCTCTCTCTCTCTCTCTCTCTCTCTCTCTCTCTCTCTCTCTCTCTCTCTCTCCACCTGTGCGATCGACACCGTTGCCGACCTGGGAGACCTGTTCCACTACCCCCGGTAGCAACGACCTGTACCGCAGCTGCTGCGACCTGCGTCGTCGCCTCCGTCGATAGTAGGTACCAACTCCCCTGTGCCACCCCACCGCTGCTCTCCTGCCGGCCTCCACCATTGCCCCTCCCCCTCCTACTTCCCACCGTCGCCCGCCGTTGTCCCTCCCCCTCCTACGCGCCCCCTCTCTCTCTCTCTCTGGACTCTCCCCCCCTCTGACAGAGTCATGCGGCCGTGCTTGCACAATCCCTACCCGCCTCTTTCTTTCTCTCTCGTCTCTATCTCTCCCCTTTCCGGACTTCCCCCCTCCCCTCTAGCATAGTCATGACTATGCAATCAATAAGCAGAAGACCAAGGTGGAGAGGAGCAAGCATGTTACATGGGCAATGTGGCTCTAGAGAATGTCATGTTTGGTTTTAAAATTTAGATGCCATGTTATCACATTATGAGTTTATTCTCTTTGCTTTTCAAATATTTGTGAACTTCCCTTTTATGAGTATTTAGTACTTTCTTTGTTGTTGTAGACGTATTTTCTTTAATAATTTATCTTTGTTATGTGATGAGTTTTGGTGTTTGTGTGTTATTTGAGAGTTAATATTTGATATTGTCATATTATGTCATAGTCTTATTTGCAAGTTTTAGAAAAACTTTGCGAATTAAAAGATTAGTAACATTATGTTTTGTATTTCATTCATTGATATTAGTTTACTTTTCAAATTTTTAGCATTTATGACTGAATTTTTTGTAAATTTTTATGCAATTTTGTTCTCTATAATTTTTTGATAAAATTTAATTTTCTGCAATTTTCTCATGATTTTAATTTTTCTGTAATTTTTCATATATTTTATTCTTATTTTGTATATTAGTAAAATACCTTTTAGATTTTTTTTAATTAGTGGCCTAAGTATCGCCTAGGTGACGCCTAAGCAGACGCTTATGCACCTAAGCGCTTAGGGACCCCATGAATGCCTTGGTTCACCTTGACGCCTTGACAACTATGCTTCCGCCCAGTCAACATCACAGTATGCATTAAGGGAGATGTCTATAGTTGGTTTCATTAAAATCTCAGAATGTGTAGTGCCTTTTAAAAACAAGAGTATTCGTTTGAAAGTAGTCCAATGAATGTCCATGGGTTGATGCATGAATTGACAGACCTTGTTTACAACGTAAGAGATCTCTAGTCTTGTCATGGTGATATATTGCAGAGCATCAACTATACTCCGGTAAAATGTTGGATAAGCAAGTGGTTGACCTGTGTTAACTGAGAAATCACATTTTGGTGTCATAGGAGTGTGAGCTAGCTTTGCGTCATGCATTGAGGCTCTGCGTACCAAGGTTAAAATATATTTTTATTGTGAGAGTAATAAACCATTTGGATGTGGAATGGCTTGAATTCCTAGAAAATAGTGTAAGTATCCCAAATCTTTTATGCGTGGTTATAGTATAGTTAGTGTTCAAGTTGAATGTTTAAACTTTGGCCTCCCGACATCCCACCCTATATTTGCATTGTCAATTTGATCATAAAGAGAAATGTTTGTATCTTTATCATTTCATGTTTTGTCAATGTCAGTATTATGCTAATATTGAATGTTTTTTTTATTTATCAATACATGTTAGAAGTTCTTTATTTAAACATATTTAAATTAGATGTCCTTTATTTCGTTTATTTTGATGTACTTAAGTACTTTGAGTGTCCCATGTGAGCTGAGGTGTGGGTGTAACCTAACACTACATGCACCTCAAGAGAGCGTGTTGAGCCCGTGACAATTTTCGATGGGCATCGGGAATTTATTGTTTGAGATGTTCACGGTATAAAATTTAATCTTTTTAAGTCATGTCTTTCCCATCTCGGTCATTAATTGTACTAATTTGGGTAATTTAATTTCCTTATAGCGTAGGTATGAGTTCACGAGGGAAGCGGATGTCCAACAAGCATGACATATATGGAAAGCTACTGTCTAGACCAATTATAGAAAGATAGTGTGAGAGGCCTAGGATAAGGCGACAAAACTTTCTGATGGCCAAGATCCAAATATGTGGAAGGAGTACGGCCCGAGGTGAATGAGAAGGGAGTATTGGGAGCAACTCTATGCCAGATGGGGTAGTTCTCAATGGCAAGAGAAGTTCCAAGATGCCAAAGCCAATCAGGCAGTGCAACCAAAAAAAAAAATTTACATACAAGCGGGTCATTGTCTTACGCGACCCACAAAGAAAAAATGGTAAGAAACTTACTGATTAATTAATATCTTATTAATATATATCTAAATTTTTTATGAATTTAAAACAGACTCAGGAGTTCCAACGTCCCCCCTCATTTCGCGAGATATTTGAAAGGACTCATAAGAGGAGGCAGATTGATGTATTTGTTAACCAAAGTGCTCGCTCGATTGTAGTAAGCTTACATACACAATTTTTATTTTAAAATTTAAATATGAAAAATTAATATGAGAGTTATAATCTTTTCAATTTATTTTGCAGGAGTCATATGACAGACAGATGACTGAGAAGTATGGGGATGACACTCTGCATCTAGCGTTAGATCATGATGTATGGGTGGCGGGCCAACCAAGAAAGGGTCGTTTGTACGAATATAGAGATAGCTTGGATACTGCTCCAATGATATCATTGTGTGCGAGTTCAAGCGCTTCTCCGACATGAGTGCATTCACGATGCTCGCTACTGGAGAGAGCGGGATATTAGACATGGTCCGCAATGAGATATCTCAATTTCGTACTGATCTTCAGCTGCAAATGACGAGCAGTGAGGTGCGCATCACACAGGCGGTGGCCCCCCTCCTCTCTTAGGCTGGCATTTTGTCATAGGGAGGAGCATCCACCTCAGCACCGACTGGTCAGGTGAGTGTTGGTTATTATTTTTTAATTCCATATAATTTATAGTTATTATATGCGAGACATGATTACTTACATAAAACATGATTACTCTTCATTTAGATCGTAGAAAGGAGAAGTAAGTGAATGCGCGACATTGTTGACTGTGCATTTTCGTTGTCCAGAGTTCCTCGCACAAGTCAATATGTGCACTTCCTCTAAACTGTCTCACAAAATTAAAATAACAAAGATGAACGAGCATGGTGGTGAGAACATGTCATTTCCACAGGGAGGCTGAATAGAACTTGAATTAAAACTACTTTGACTTGGATCAATTCTTAAAGACACTTTCTCACCAAAATCACATTGCATTAAAAGTAACTCTGTAAACAACATCAATTAAATTTCTCACAACTTGACAAATCAATCTTAATGGGAAAACAAATAGACTTGAAAACCAAAGAATATATCCTCACAGCTCGAGGGATGAACACTTAGTATTCACAACTCTCCACAAACACTGGACAGTATCCTCAGCAAACGAAAACCTCAGATGTTGAACAATCTCTCACGAAAAAAAGAAGAACTAGAAATTAACAAATGCACTTGATTGAACTCTGGAATACACAAGAAATGGAAAAGCTACTGGATCCTCCTCACAGCAACCAGACAGCTCTCACCGTAGCCAAACTCCCAGAACAGAAGAACAAAAGCAATAAAAACTCCCTGATCAGCAGAACTCAACCCTCACAGCATTAACAGAAATAGAAGAAAAGAGCTCTCGGTCCCCTCACACAGCAGCTCTCCTCCAGTCTAACCAGAAGATACAGAAGAAAAGCAAGCATCGCTCTGATTTAATCTCCAATAGCTCAACCCCTCCAATCTGATCTCTCTAACCGCACAAAAGAAGAACAATTCAGAACGACTAAATTAAACACCATGCCATTGAGCTTTTAAACACAGGAAACAAAATGGAAATTAAATGCAAATAACAGATCTCTCACAGCTCCCTTAATTCTCACAGAAGAACTGGAACTAAAATATCAACTCCCTCAAATGTCGAAATATCTATCACTGCTCTACCATTAAACCAAGAACAAAAGACTGAACAAATGCACTGGATTGAGATCCAAACACAGTAGAAGGAATGGACAATATAAACGCAACATAATTGAAAACAACACTTTCCCCTGGATCAAAACTCTCCAACACAACCTTCTGAAACACAAGAAATGGAAAGAACAAATCAAACGCAAAAGAAAAATGGAACAATAAACTCTCCTGGAACCGCACTGGAACCAGAAAGAAATATATTCCCAAAAATTCAAGCTCTCCTACAGATGCTGAGGAAAAGAAATGACAGAAACAAAAAAAAAAAAAACAAGAACTCCTCTCTAATTGAACTGGAGAAATCTTCCGTGCTCTGCAATATGGAAGAACACAGAAATTTCGAATGGTGAAATCCTTCACTCTGCTCCAAGAAGATAATATCCAAATAAAACTGGAAGAAGAAAACCACTCTAAACTCCACACAGCTCTGCTCTCCGAAAGAAAGAAAATTACAGGACAAAATGGCAGAAAGTACTAAAAATCAAAGCATCTCACTGGCTAAGCCCCTTACAGAACTGAAGAAAGGAAGATTACAGAGAAAAAATGACAGGGAAAACTCAAAAACTGAACTAGCCAACTCTGAACTGTCGAAGAAAAGAAACTAGGGAGACCCCTAGAATTGCCAACTCTCCTACTGCTCTGTGAAAGAAGAAAATACAAAAAATGGAAACTAAAAATCCTAAGAAATTCTGAACTAGAGAGCCCGGAGAAGAGGACCTTGGGGTCCTTAAATAGGGACAGTGGAACCTTCCAGGCACATCTGCATCTCCCCGAATCCCTTCTTCCTGCCATCACTGCTCCGCACCGGATCTGGACGAACCCGGCAACCTCACTCGGCCAGCTTCAGTCGGATGCCCTGCTGCTGTGCACCTGGTTCGCCTGCTCCGTACGCACCGCCATCTGCGCGCCTAGCAGCACCATCTCTGCATCGCACGAGATCCGGCAGCTTCACATCGCCCAACCGCCATCGCACCAAGCCGCGCAGTGCCATCCGCCACCTCAGCACACCCTGCCGCTTCAGCATCACACACCAGGCTTCACACCTAAACCGCCATGCCCAGCAGGATGCCGCCTTCAACTGCTTCCAGTAGACCCAGCCCACACCATGCCCAGGCTCCATCGCGCCTGGGTGCCAGCCCAGTCTGCTTCGCACGGGAGCCCCAGCTTCAGTAGACCCGTCGCTGGCCGCCCAGCAGAGCTCCTCTGCCGCGCCTTCACACGGCCCAGCAGATCTGGGTCCGGCCTTTGCACCAGCACTATCTGAGTAGCTCACATCTGCTATCCTGCTCGCATCAGAGCTCCACAGTAGCAAATCGCCAGAAGCCCCAAATCCTCATGCCCCAGCCTTGCTTCCAGCAGGTTCTACACCGCCTCCACCTGTTAGAAAGAAAGACCATTTAAACAAATGTGTGTGGCCCATTTAGGTTAGATGAGAGGTAAACATTTTTATTGATTTAATAGGATTAGGTGGGTTAAAAAAATGTTTATTAAAAATTTTATTTATTTATTTAAAATTTTAAACTAAAAAATATTTACAAAAGAAATACTATTGTAATGGTATCTATTTACAAAATGACTTTTATTTTTCAAAGTGAATCTAATTAGTCATTGAATGAAAAATCTAACCATGTGTATTCTAACCTAATATGTTCAAAAACTTATTCATGGGTGAAATGAAAATTAAAATCAAACTGCACACTATTTACAGACAAAAGATGTCTAAAATTCATAAATGTATGAAATTTAACACGAAAAATTGAGTGGTTATCAGTAAGGTGTTTATTTGCTTATAGAAAAACTCTCACCTATTTCCTCTCCCTCTCTCTCGTCTTGAACACTACTTGATTAACGCTCTTGTAGATCGTAGAAAACCCCCTCTATATCCTAGATAATGAGTATTCAATGTTAGAGTATAACTAGAGCTTGAATCCCCTATTTATAGTCTTAACCAGAACAAAAAATACTCACTGGACAAGTTCTGGAAGCACAGGGCAAGTCGTCCTACCCCCATCAGGAGGTCGACCTACCCCTCCCCAGAACCCTGAGCAAGTCAACCTATCCCCCATTTGATTGCTTAAGTAGGTCAACACCACTCCCTTCATTATGTCAACATACTCTCTTCAGTGTGTTGACACACTCCCTTCAGTAGGTCGACACACTCCCTTCAGTAGGTTGACACACTTCTTCAGCAGGTCAACCTATCCCTAAATTTGTTTACCAGTGAGACTCTGAACTATGAAACTAAGTTGGATACCTTATTTTCCTTGGGTTTATAAAGATCGAAAAATACCAACTCGGGGGGTCCAAAATGTGAAATATCGATCCGATTGGCGTGTCGATTGATGCTATATGACTCAGTTAATGAATGGGACATACGAGAGTTGACGGAATCTAAATCGGATGTTCGATTAGACCTCAGTACCCGGAGAACCATTCTCTTAAGTAACTTAATGTAAAGAAAGGGAGAAAACCAAGATTAGGTTTAAAATATGAAATACCTATTCGATTGACGTGTTGATCGATGCTACACGGCTGTGTTGATGAATGGGACACGAGAGAGTTGATGGAATCCAAATTGGATGTACGGTTTGAATTCGACGTTTAAAGAACTATTCTCTAAATGGATTTAGTGGATATTCATATATTCTTTATTTAAATTTATTAAAATAATTACTTATGTTATTTTATTTTATTTTTCAATATTAATTTTTTTGTAATATAGGATGATCTAGCATATGATGAGCATGAGGCGGATGGAGACGATGATGCATCAGATCTATCTTGATTTTTTATTTGTTATATTATTGTTGTGGATGTTTTATGAATATTTGTTGTTATTGATAATTTTATAGATATTTAATATTATAGATAAATTTTATGAATATTTATTGTATGATATTTTTTAACAGGTAAATCTTTGTTTACTTTCTATTTTTTAATGAAATATATTTTTGACAAAAATATTTCGTCAAAAATTCTGTCGAAAAATGGTGACGGCCACATTCTGTCGGTATTGCCGACCGAATGAATCCGACAAAAATATTTTGTCAAAAATTTTGTCAAAAAATGGCGATGGCCACATTCCGTCGGTATTGTCGACCAAATGAATCCGTTAGTAAAGGCGTCAGAAAAATGTCAACGGAATTTTTGACGGAATATTTCCATCGAAAATATCAACAGAGTTAATCTGTCGAAATTTTTGACAGATTTTTCGACGGATATCTGGTTCGTGGAAATTTCGATGCTTTTTGTCCAACAGACACTTTCCGACGAGTTTTCATAGGAAAGTCATTGAAAAGTGATATTTCCGACGGATTTTTGACAGATTTCTGACAGAACGTTGGAGAATAGTATGGGTTATCCCATATCAGAAAAATCAAATGGGTTCTATGTGCTTATATAGTCTGGGCCTTAGAACCTCTACACCTAAGTTTTGTGGGTTTTTACATGATATCAGAACAGGCCAAGACCCATTATAACATTGTGCCATCTCCATTCTAATTTTCACGGCTTATCTTGACCGTGAGGGAGAGTGTTGGAGAATCGTATATGTTATCCCATATCAAAAAAATCAAATGGATTCCATGTGCTTATATAGTATGGGCCTTAGAACCTCAATACCTAGGTTTTGTGGATTTTTACATGATATCAGAATAAGTCAAGACCCATTATAATAATTGTGTCATCTCCATTCTAATTTTCACGATCCATCTTGACCGTGAAGGAGAGTGTACATGTTGGAGAATCGTATGGGTTATCCCATATTGAAAAAATCAAATGGGTTCCATGTGCTTATATAGTGTCATGCCCCGCCAATTTAGCAGCGAAATAAATCGGGGAGGCATGAACAACGAGTATGGTAATGTAAATTGCGCATACATTCACATATATCAGAGCATCTAATAAACAATAATTGCAATAAAATATTCATTTTATTGATAATTCATCTAAACTATTACAACCACTAATTCAGAGCCAAACATAGGGCTCAATGACTTCATTATATTTGAAAAGGATAACTAGACAATATCTAAACTAACTCTAAGGACATTCTGTCGCTATGTCTCCAGGACGCTCATCACTCCAGTCCAATCCCGTGTGTGTGTAGGGTCGTCACTTGACTTACCTGAAAACACATAACAAATAATGAAGGGTGAGCGATAACGCTCAGTAGGACTTAATATCTCATGTAAACAAACATGCTTTAAGTGATTAATGTCTTGTCATGCAGGTTAACTAGAGAGAATGATCAAGTATAGTCAAGAGAGAAATAGTACATGATAAGAGATTGATAGCATGCAATAACATGTGAATGATATACACTTCACAAGAATATTGCAAAACTAGAATGATAGAGAAAAGACCATATAACAAGATAGAGTATATTAAAATGACATGTAATAGGATAGCTTGTATCAAGGTGGCGTGTAATGAGATAGCTTGTATATTAAGATAGCGTGTAACGAGACTGCATGTAAAGAGATAGCGTGTAAAAAGATAACATGTAATGAGATAACATGTATGATTGCACCACGGTGCACTAGTCGAGTACGACAATAGTCACTTTGGGACAGTAGCCGTTTAACGATAGTACATTCGTCTGAACTCCTCAGACTAATGTTTAACAGTCAGTGCTAGCACAATAATAGCACCGAAATGGTACAGTACGTCTGAACTCCTCAGACTAATAGTATAATAGTTAGGTGTCTAGCCAATGTCGAGATAGTCAGAACCGGTGCAATGCAGAACACCGTCAATAGCCCCTGCAGGTATTTTCGGGTGGCTCTCTGCCCCCGGACTAGATTAGAGCCCCTCGGACACTCTCCGTGCCCTGCACAATTATGCATTCGAGTCAGTAGGGTCACTTGACCCATATTATGGCGCTAGACAGTCATGTATAATACACGCAATGGGAACCACAATAGCTCAAGTCTCAAGAGAGTACTAGATGAATATACAAGATAGTAGAGTGAACGTGAATAGATGAGAGTACAGGATAGTAGATGAGATAGGGGTATAATCGTAAAACAACGATAAACCACGATAGTAACGGTTGCACAGCACCAGGTCGGGTACCGGCAGTCTAGTAGAAGAAGTCATCACCGCCCACTAGCCGTGCTAAGAACACTGGCCAGGTGGTCCGGCATGATCACAAGATAAGAGAGATCTTACTAAGGCCGTTTGGATCGTACTGATCCCTAAGAGTGTAACGGGATTTAAAGGGTACAACCAGCTCGTCGGCAATGGACGTGTGCCAAAGCTAAGAAGACTTACGGAGGTCTTGACAAGGATTCCCTAGTCCAGTCGAGAGTATTCCTGGTGGAGAGGTGGTCCAAGTCAAGGGAAAGTGTGTAAAATGGGTCCGTCGTGCCTCGAGTGCTCGAAGGCCGAGGGAAAACGATAACGGTATTTAAAATGCGTGAGTAAAAATAGAAACAATTGTATTTAATAAAATAGGGTAATTTAGTCATTTATTTCGCTAAGTTACCAGATACATTATTGCATAAATTATTAGGGTCAAATGGCAATTAATAAAGTCATGTGTGTGTAAGTGTAAAGAAATCTTGAGGATATGTCAAGTCGTGCAAATGTCCTTTAAAATAATTAAATTTATATCATTAATGCCATTTATTAACTTGCCAAGTCGGGTTAACTATATCATGGTTTAATCATGGCTAATTAGGGGTATAAAACTTAAACAACAGGGCATATGCACAATTTTTCCATTCTGGTCGGATTCATGAAAACGCGGCAGACTTACCCGTCGCGATTCAGATCGCGTTGAGGCGGCCAGGCGCGGCAGGTGGAACGGCCGGTCTGGCTCGGTCCGGGAAGGGAACGCGGTGGTGAGGCCCGCCGCGTTCAAGACGCGACCTGGCGTCCGACCGCGACCCTCCTGTTATCGCGGCGTATCGCGCGCGCCGCGATATCAGGGACGGTCCGGGTTTTTCCCTTTTTTTTCAGGGTTGATACTTGATGTCATAGGGCTCTTCTAAATTCAATATAAAATCGTATAATGACCCAAAAATCATGAATCTAATTTCAAATGAAAGTAGACACATATATCTATCAGCATGCACGATTAATTTTAAATTAGACAAGATTTAAGCATGCTTTGAATAGGTTACATTCCAATAACCTAAACAGGCACAGTCAGGGTTCAATGAATTAATTAGAGATAAATACATGATGAAAAATTCTGAAACTAGGGGCGTTCGAAAGCTAACACGAAGCAGTATTTTAGAGAATTTTCTCATGGTGTGGGATCAAGTATGCACGGAGTTTAAAGGTAAACTTGAAGAGTCGGGTACAAGCAACAAATAGGGATTCAAAGATTTAATTCTCCCTCATGGGAGATTGAAATCGAGCAAGACTAGAGGCGTTTGAAAGATAATAAGATGCAGTATATATGAAATTTTTATCATGGCATGAGAGCAAGTACATGTGGGGAATTAGAGAAAACATAAGATTTCGGTTCATGGTAATAACAGGACTTCACAAATTAAATTCGCCCAAATGGATGAGCGAAATACAACCAGAGCAGAGGGCTTTTGAAGAGGATCATGAAGTCTACCCAGGGTAATTTTCTCATGATTTTTTCTTGAGAGATTGCCTACTGTTTGTTGTAGTAAAGAAGATGCCCTAGTTTGGTGGCGAAAATCAGAAAATCCAAGCTCCAAGCCTCCTCCTCTCCTTGCTCTTCCTCTAGAACTTCTCCTCTTCATCTCCAAAGGTCTTAGTACGAAATTGAGGTTGATAGGGTTGGATTGGGGTGTCTATGACTTGCTACAAGAGTCATTTCACCTTAAAACTCTTCATTTCCTATTAAATTTCAAATTTCCATAATTATCACCTATTTTTCTTGCTATTATCTATCTAATTGGGTAAGGGAGAGAGCTAAATTCGTGGCCATGGGGTTAGGATGAGGTAAGGAGTCTTATTTTGGATAATTACCATCATTTTAGGCATTATCTCACTCTTATTTAATTTATTTATTAATTAACTCCGAATTTCCACATTTATCTCTCCCTATTCTAGCATTTATCCACTAATTGGCTTGGGGAGAGATCTAATTTCGTGGGTAATAAGTTAGGATAAGTCTAGGACTCTTTTTAGGGATTTATATATGTCATTTATTATTTATGTAATCCCTTTTTCTAATTATTACTATATTTAATCCGAATTTCACTTAATTAACTCTCATCTCATAGTGGGCTCTTCATATTAGGGCCCAACAATCCATGTTAGGATCATTAATAAAACCCCTTACCAATTTGACTTAATGGGTATAGATTTAATTCCAATTATTCACCCTTTATCCTTATGTAAATCTATTGATCACACTTATTCAAGTAATTTCATATTTTTAAATTGATTAAATATTATTCATGCCAATATTTCTAATATTCCTCATTTAGGCTCTTACTCTTGGCCCAATATCTCAAATAAGTCTAATTGTGCATCACACGTTCTTACTTTACTTATTAGAATTTTAATTATCCTTTTATTAGAGAATTTATTCATGGGCCAAAATTGTCCGTTGGTCTATATATCATAATGGGCTATCGACCCATGTTATTTAAAGTCTACCCACATGTTTATTTTAATTTATAATCCACTTTAGATCATAAAATAATGGATTCTTCGACTTATTCCTTAATTACGCTAATAAGTCGCATAATTTCTTAAACTCGGTCTAAATAATTTTTCTATGCCCAAATTCCATGATGGGTTATTAGAGAATATTATTTAGAGTATAACTATTATTTTTACAGAATTTTTATATGAGTTTATACGCATGTGATAATAATGCGTACCTTTTTAACTGGTTGAATTTATTAATTGATAAAATTTCGATTTATCCATAATTTTTAATTAATAAATTTTCCGAGGTACTACATATAATTTGGGCCTTACAACCTCAACACCTAAATTTTATGGGTTTTTGTCGAAAATGTCACATTTTCTTGTAGTAACTTGTAATCAAAAAATAATCATAATTAAAAAATACTTCGAATGATAAACCTTTAAAAAATATAGTTAGGCTGTTTAAGGGATAAATATCAAAATAACTTGGGTCTAAAAAAAGAGAGAGGCTTTGTGCACTTGTGCAAAGTGCACAAGTGCAAGTCACATGGGCATTTTGCCCATGTGGCATCATGTACATGGACTTTTTACCCATGTGGCACCATAAAAGTTGGTGCCACATGGGTAAAAAGCTCATGTAGATTGCACTTGTGCACTTTGCACAAGTGCAATAAACTTTTCTCCTAAAAAAACCTTAATGTTATCCAAACATCGCTTTTAAAAAGATAAAAGACAAGAGTCCGATCACATGCGATCTATGTGTTAAAACTCTAGAACACGATATTGATATATGGCACAGTTGTATTTAAAACACGATGTTAGGATATATCGCGCAGTTGCATTTAAAATACGATCTATGAATGCATGAATTTCAGATGAACGTTTGGTTTTGGCATTTAGTGGGAGATTGAATTTGAAATTTATACATAATTGGCTTATAATGGTTCATTGGTCGGCTTAAAGATAATAACTAACTTGGCACATTATTAAGAAAATAAAAAAAATAAATTTATAAATCAAAAATAGATGTAAACATCTATGTGACATCATACGAAGAGAGCGCCCACGTTACAATGTGACGTTGTGCCGTGTCCGTCGCCTCTGTATGCCCTTGCCTCCAGTATTGTTGAACGGCACGTGCGGTGAGGCATTTCTTCTCTTTTTTTTTAATCAAAATTTCGCGTGTACCTGGAATGGCAGATATCGCCCAGACAAGTACTAAACAGACGAATTTAAGCTCTGCTCCCTTTGAGGATGCACGAGCGAGAGCCACGTGTCACGGGCAGGGCGCGCCTTGGCCCGGGTCTCCAGGATTTGAGGCGCTTTCGCACCTCACGTGAGACGCGGTCCCGCCCGGTTGGACCACCTCCGGAGACGGGAGCGCCCCTCTTCGGACCCCTTCGGACTCCGAAGACCAGATCCAGGAGAAAAATATCCGCGTTGCGATTTTCCGGAATTAACCTTGCCAGCAAAAAAAGGTTCAAATTAGTTTGACGATTTCCAACCAAACTAATTTAATAAAGTTCTTCAAGATATATGATCTTATGATTTTTCCTTTCTTTTCCCTGCGATGGATTAATCGATATATTATCACATCAGATATATTAATGTATCCGTTTTGGTGTTTATAGATTTGATGAACATTGCAACTAAAAAAAGTTTAATCTTTGGATTTATATTAAGGGTATTATAATTCAATTTTTGTTGCGCAAAGTCTATTTCGTCCACCACTATCGCTCAACCATTTCATTCGAATTCACTAAGTCATCTTCCAAGCTCATCTTATACAAATAAACAATTATAAAAAAGTAATATGGTATTATAATTAATACCCCAATTACATGCATGGAACATCATAAAAAAAAAAAATTTACATAAAGTTCAGTTTTAATCTATCATAGCATATTTTTAGAATTCTCCTTCTTAGTGCGCCTCTAATTAGCTTTCCTTTTTGCCCTCAGTTGTGCGCCCTTCGGTGCTCATCCTACGTACGTGAAGTGGCTTTTTAGATAAACACTTATATTTAATAATTTATTGTGAACTCACATTATACTATAATCTTAATTTTAATAGTTAAAATAAATTTATCATAAAATCAAACTATGTTTTTATTTATGTATCATAAACGCGCGAATTGATTTATAGTGAAAGACTTTCATTGTAAATATAAAATTAAGAATTTGAAACAAACTCACTCATATTTTTGTAAGCAGGGGTTAATAATATTATAGGATGCGTTTATTATAAACATATTATTTATGATACATATCTAATTAGCCCAAGTAATAATTACCTAGCTTGATATATAGTTTCTGTAAGACGTCCCAAGATTGAAAACTGAAACTTGAACCAAATGACGTGAATATTGACACGGATTATTTCGTTCATCACATCTAAAAACCATGCATGTGGGTCACTCCAGGACGTATGACGTTTTATATATATTTGGTGCCTCCAACTGAAATAGTCCAAACTAAGAACAAGGGCACTGCATATTAAAAAAATTAAGTCTAATTTAATTAAAAGGACCCTAAAATTAGGCTGAGCTTTCTGAGGTTATTATTTTGTGAGGAGCGGAAAACTTGGGTGAGTTGGGTTTGTGGGGCTAAGCAGCGTAGTAGGTGGCGTTGACTATAGCAGGAGCAGCTCCAGCTCTCTCTTTGATATTAAAATTAAAGTTTTCTATCTTTAAAAGAGAAAAAATAGGGAATTAAAAAGAAAATAGGAAATTTCTTGGCTTGGAATGGAAGGAGATTTGGGTGGTGGAGAGGGGGTGGAGAATGATGCCAAGGCTGGCCGCGAAGGGCTCGCCCCGATCACCATGTCCACGCCGGCGCTCCCCACACGAGGCCGTTGACTCGGCGGCGCCACCGCTCCAGTCCCGGCAGCCGCGGTCCACCTGGTGCGAGAGAACGCCTCCCACCGCCTCCACCTGTCGGCAGTGAGCCCAAGCACGACTCCCGGCCCCTTTTATTTCTCATCCACAACCAATTCAAAGCTAGACTGTAAACAAAGAGAAATCAGAAATCTGCCCATGCCCCACGCCTCATCACCCTCCCGAGGGAGTGCAGAACAAGAGAGCTAGCTAGGGAGATCCAGAGAGAAATAAACAAGTGAACAGAGAGAGAAGAACAGAAGAGCTAGCTAGGAGAGAAGAGAAAACGAGGAAGAGAGATAGAGAGAAGAGAAGAGAGAAAGACAGATCGATGGAGATGGGTGGCAGGTGGTGGAAGGGAAGAAGAGGGCAGGCATCTAGAAAGAGGGACCAAAGGAAGAGAGATGATCACGGGTAGAGCTCTTCTTACCTAGCCCATGCAACGTAGAAGACAATAATTTTGACTGCACCAAACAACACCCACTATTCGTATTACAACACTCAAGACCACCCCTCCTCCTTCCTCTCTCTCTCGGTCTCGGCATCAATTCTCTCTCTATTTCCTGTATCGATCTTAATTTGGTTGGGGCCGGAGTTGATCCGGACATGGCCATGATGGTGGACCAGCAGCAGCAGAATCACAAGCACCACTGCAGGATCTGCAAGAAGGGGTTCGGTTGCGGGCGGGCGCTTGGTGGCCACATGAGAGCGCACGGCATCAACGACGACGCCGTCGGAGAGCAGGGTGACGGCGCCGATGATGATCCCCCTTCCGCCTGCGGCAGCGAGTGGGACGACAAGCTCAGCCCCTCCGCCGGGGGCACCCGCCGCATGTACTCCCTCCGCACCAACCCCCACCGCCTTCGCACCTGCCGCGCCTGCGAGAACTGCGGCAAGGAGTTCTCCTCCTGGAAGGCCTTCCTCGAGCACGGCCGGTGCGCCTCCGCTGGCGAGGTCGACCCTGGCGACGAGTCCATGGTCTCATCCCCAAGGTCGGACGGCGGCGGAGGCGCCGAGGACGACGTCGACTCCGGTGAGAGGCGAGGCTGCATGGGCTGGTCCAAGGGGAAGCGCTCCCGGCGCACCTCCAAGGTACCCGCGGGCGCCGCCTCCAGCTCCTACTGCCTCTCCAGCCAGGAGGAGGACCTAGCCAACTGCCTGGTCATGCTCTCCGCCGGCCGCGTGGAGCCCATGACCGCCGTCGAGACCGAGGAATCCTGCGCCTCCGCAAGCAAGGAGGAGGACCGCCGAGTCGAGCGCACGGCCGCTCTCCACGCCGTCGAGAAGCCGAAGGCATCCGCAGCGGCCGCGCCGCTTCGGGGCATGTTCGAGTGCAAGGCTTGCAAGAAGGTCTTCAGCTCCCACCAAGCCCTCGGCGGCCACCGGGCCAGCCACAAGAAGGTCAAAGGTTGCTTCGCCGCCAGGCTAGACGACCTCGACGAGAGCCCCGCCGAGGAGGAGGTGATCACCCGTGACCACGCCGCCGCCAGCGCCGGAATGGCCTACGAGGCGGGGCCGCTCGCCATCGTGCCGTTCGACCAGGCGGGCGGGGGCACCCCGCTGAAGAAGAAGTCCAAGCTTCACGAGTGCTCCATATGCCACCGGGTATTCACCTCCGGGCAGGCGCTGGGGGGCCACAAGCGGTGCCACTGGATCACCTCCAATGCCGGCGCCCCCGACCCGGCCTCCATGGCCAAGCTGCACCAGATGCAGGCCCAGGCGCAACACCAGCAGCAGCTGCTCCAGCTTCGGCCCATGCTCGACAAATCCGAGCCCCTCGACCTCAACCTCCCGGCCCCGGCCGACGACGTCGCCGGATCCCGGCCGGAGCTGGAGGTGCCATTGTCCCTCGACGTTCCAGCCGCGCTCTTTTTGCAGCATGCATGGACAGACAACACCAAACAACATAACAGTACCAAGAACAACACCAACAGCAACACCATTTACAACAACAATCACAGCAACAAAAACACTTGTAACCTAGACGACGTCGACGACGACGAAGCAGACAGTAAAATAAAGCTGGCGAAGCTGAGCGATCTCAAGGATCTCAACATGGGCGGCGACTCTTCCTCTTGGTTGCAGTGGGCATCGGCTCATCCACAAAGACGGGTCGCGAACCCTGATCAACTCTTCCTCTTTTTCCATTTTTTTCCACCCGCCCTTCCTCTTTTCGCCCTTTCTTTTTTTTTTCCCCCTTCCCCCTTCACCCCGACCAACAGCTTCAAGAAGGAAGAAAAACAAATAAAAGAAAAAATAGAACTATATAGGATTATACTACATGTATGTTACATTCACACAGTGTAATTACAACCCCCACACACCCACATTTTGTTTTCCCTTTTTTTGGGGGGGTTCCCCAAAACAATCTTTTTGCCAATTTTTTTTTGTCTTTTTCACATGGTGTGTTTCTTCCTGTAACATTGGAGCATAGGCATGCAGGTGCCTATCCTTCTCTGGGTCCTGATTGCAAAGCTAGCTTCGGGCAGATGAGTTTGAATAAAAATCAAAAACAGAGTGATTCCTTTCCCGGCCAGTTCCCTCTAATCTAATGTCGATAGATCAAATTTTAATAACTCACATATACTGCTTTAATTTCCCTCTCTTTCTCTTTTCCATCTACGTACCTCGTCTAGGTTTTTACCAGTACTGGATCCTACACAATCACCATGTCGCCCACCCGAAGTGGAAAAGAGACCGTGACATGATCATCCTGCGCCTGTCAAGGCGTCCAGATCTTGGGGCCAACTTTGCCTCCTCCTATTCTTTCCATTATTTATCAAATTAATGAAGGATATATATATATATATATATATATATATATAATTAGGTCATGTCATAGCATACTATGACTGGTGAGCTGAGCAGTTGCAGGCCTCTTCCACTGACGAGAGAAAGCTTTGATTCCAAAGGAAGGTGTGTCCATGGGTGAGGACCCTTTGTCCCCATCCCCCTCTCATCATCTTGTTTGGTAAGGTAAGACCCTGCAACACCAACTCATGTTTAGAGAGGACGCGATCCTCTGCACAGTACTGGTAGAGTATTACTGTGTCTAATCAGTAACGTCACGAGAGCCCCACGAATCCTTATAACAAGATGTCAAGTAAGGCGAACGTACTGCTGGTGGTCTCCACAACTTCAACTGGCTTTTGGGTAGAGTGTAGTTGGTAGAGACAAACAAAAGGCCGCCATGCAACTATGCAAACAACATGAACGTTTCTGCACGAGTCCCTTGAAGCTTAAGCAACGGAACATTAAGACATTAACTCGACCGGGGCACCAAGCACCATCATTGTTTGTGTTGGCCACTGCTGCCTGCCCAGAAGCCGAGATGACTCTTTTGACAGATAAAGAGAAGTACATGTTATGCAGCTACTACCCAAGAAAGAAGCCAAAGTATTATGTTCATCTAGTTGATATATATAGTTCCAAAATCCAACTCATCTGCCTACTACAATCAAATATAGGCCGAAGATAATTTTCTGAATTCACGGAGGTTCGACAAAACTGGCCAGAGACATATATGCCTCTTAAGTTCATAAGCCCAAACTAATGCACTTTTCATATAAGAGAGTTGTGTGATCTCCTCGCGCGGGATCACCACAAGCCAGGGCACGCTCATACACGATATATTGAGCCCATCTTGAAGGCTGCTGAATCATCCGAAAACTGGTAGATCCGATCTCAATTGATCTAGGAGGAAATCAACGGAATACATGCATGAACTGGCCTAAACATATGGATTAATGCATATAGCTTGGGCATTGGTCTATCTAGTCTTTGATGTTTAATGGTTTTGAGAAATCACTACAAGAAAAGGGATTATTATGGACGGAATATGGCTGACGGCTCTAAAAAATTGTCGCTAAAATAATATTTGCGATGGCTGCTTAGAAGTCGTCTCCAAAAACATCGTATTGGAGATGGCTTAAAGAAGCCATCATTACTAAAAATATTAGCGACGATTGATTATATGAACGTCGCTAAAAATAAATTATTTGAGACGGCTACCATAATCGTCGCTAAAACCATCGTTCGAGACGGCAATTGTCATCCCCAATAATGGTTATTACTGACGGCCAGATAAAGTCGTCACTAATATTTTTTTTTACGACGGCTAAAATACTCCGTCGCTAATAAATTTACTAGCGACGACTTTAGGCCCATCGCTAATAAACTATTATTAGGGACACTTAATTGAAGTCATCTCTAATACCTTTATTAGTGACGGATAATTTCTTCATCGCTACTAACCATTATTAGAGACGGCTCTACCTGTCTCTGATAATTTAGGGACACTTACAAGAAGTTGTCCCTAATATGAACATTAGCGACGACTACTATAGGCCGTCACTAATGCTCTTATTAGGGACAGCTTTACCTGTCACAAATAAATGATTATTGGGGACGGTTATAGTTGGTTGTCTTTAATAAGAGTGTTAACGATGGCTGTAACTATCGCCTTTAGTTTTTATTAGCGACTGCTTATGTCCGTTGCTATTAAGTTTAGGCGACGACTATTTTCATCGCCAAGGCATAATAGCGACAGCGTAAGCGGTCACCATTATTTAATAGTGACAGAATGAAGTCGTCGCCAATAATCTAATTTTTTTTTAAAATATTAAAAATAGTTTATGAATAATTTTTTGTAAAGTATGGTAACATATGTTAAATTATAAAAGAAAAATAAAAGTAAAAAAAAAGTTATTTTTCATGTACAGCCATCACCTTGTTACTTTATATGTTTTGAGGAATATACTGCCATTCATGTATGCATGTGTCGCTAGGTTTTGTTTACGTGTTGATACAAATATTTTTTATATGACAAAGTATATTTCATTTCATATTTCAAGTTATTATTGTCATCTACTTAATTAACTATTCTTATATATTGTAAAATATTTATTTTTATTAATCATAATGAATATATAGCATTTTTCTATATTTATCATGAATCATATAAATCATTAAGTATTTTATGTTAAACTCCAAATGCTATGTTTCTTTTTGTAAATTAATCAGATTATTTACACAATAAGTTATTTTATTCTTTTAAATCAAAGCCTATTATATATTTATATTAAATTAATGATATTTGAATTAATGATGTAATATGCATTAATGTAGTCACATAAGTGTATAAAATAGTTTTATATATTATTTTATTAGTATGTTATTCATAATCAATTTTTTAATATTATCAATTTAAATATTTTTTTTATTTTTTGTACTATTTAAAAATAGAAAATATAATGGCAAATCAATTGAAAAGGTGAGGTCGACTCCAGAAGAACTGTGGGGTCGACCTTATTTCACAGTGTCAAAAAGCAACACAGAGGGGTCGACCCAAGAAGCAGTATGAGGTCGACCTCAAAACACAGAAGATCTGATTTTCTTCTAAGGTCGGCCTCAGTTGAAACATGAGGTCGACCTCATTTCCCAGAGTTGAAATGAGGTTATGCAGGGTCTACCCATGAAGAAACATGGGGTCAACTCCATAACACACGATGATTTGAAAAGTGTTTTTGAGATCCGATATCACTTGAAAAATGTCTTGCTTGCTGCATATAACTTCACCACTTGTTAGCCAACAAACATGAGTGTTTTGTGATCAAACACTTAGATATAAAGATTTAATTATCTTTAAACAATCATGCATTTACACTGAGAGTATTAATATGCATGAAGATAGTGTAAGCAAGCACAAATCTATTCATAAATCATTTAACTGTTCTCCACCTTTTTGCCATCACAAAGACATAATAAACCATACAAGTATTACGTAAGGACATAATATACTAGTTCTCATCCTTTTTGTCATCATCAAAAAGAGGAGTGAAGAGAGATTTAGCCTGACTCAAAATGATGACAAACCATAGCGAGTCAAACAGAGGATGAAGAGGTAAAAAGATGAAGACTAAGGTGGTGGTGGTTGGCGAGAGAGAAAATCCCATAAGAAATTTCCAGCATGGACCAAGTCCTGCAAGTTCTTCTGCATCTCACCATGATTGCCCCCTATAACATTCTGTTGTTTGGCAATAGCTTGAAGAAGCATATCATTGCGGTCTTGCTATCCCTTGACAATAGAAACATCCCTCTGAAGCTCTTCAACATGGCCTTCCAAGGATACAAATCAATTGGCCAAAGAGTCAAAACGAGCATTCATATTGGTAGTGAGTATATCAAACAGATGAGTCAGCTGATCTATAGGAGCTAGAGGTCTGGAGGAGCCTGGAGTAGACAGAGTGAATTCATCACCATCTTCATCAACTTGGAGGCCCTGCCCTTTGTAAGGAGACCGAGTACCCGTGTGGACAAAAGATCCATTTTGAATACCCATCCTCATACGTGTGAGAGTACTCCCATCAATCACATCAAATATTGACAATTTTTTGGAATCTTCACCAGAAAAGTTGACTTTGAATTTCTTCAAGATGCGGGTAATAATTAAGAATACCAAAAATAAGATTACGCTTAGACGTACCTACTACATCCTGAATGTAGTTCAAGGTGATATTTGGAAGGTCCACAGGAGTGCCATCTAGAAGTCCTTGAATTAAAAGGATATGATCATCGGTGACTCCATCCATGCTACCACTCCTTGGAATGAGAATAGAGCAAACAACCTTGTGAAGAAACCGATGGTAGGCCGAAAAGAGTTGGTATTCACACACTCAAATAGATGGTTGTCAATCTTAGTTCCCAATACTCTTTCATAAGCAGCCTGACGATTTTCTAACCGATCTGTATATTTAACCATGTGCTTATATGGAATATGCATCACTTCGGAAGCATCGAAACTCTAAGAGGGATATGGATCCCTTTCACATAAGTACTCAATTTCTTGTTATCATCTTCCTCCAAATTCGCATATAAGAGACTAACTAAATGAGGGTAAACCACTTCATTCGTGGACACATAATGTCCCCATCCCAATGTCTCAAAGATGTATGCAAGATCAACCCCATTACTTTGAAAGAAGTCAAAATCAATCATTTTGCCAAAATGCACCTTCTTAGAGGATATATCGGTGGTGAAGAAATCAAATGCATTGAGACTACGAAAAAGAGTACCGTCAAATCTTGGACTTGGTGTGTAACATCCCGTTACCTTTAGGGGTTGCTCTCCCGGCTGTGGTCGCGACGTAGCGACCCGTCACGTTCTGAAGGCAACGTAAGTGACCGTCGTGTTCTGGTTAGGAATGCGTCAACCGCCCCTGTCGCGACAAGACCCTAACAGCAGACTGTTCCTTTGTCATCTTGCTGTCGGGACAATTGAGCCACGTGTCGAAGTGCATGCAGGAACGCGATGTGGTTGGTCGTCGCGATCTTGCTGTCAGTTTTGCATGCACGTCGATTGGGTAGTTGACTGGCTGACTGATCCAGATCGCGACGCAGGTGGACGTCGTGTTAGCATTGGTAATGTGACGCACAGGTCCATCGCGTTCTTACCGTCTTTGTTTAAGTGCCCAAGTCCGAGAGCACTGTCACGTCCCGTCATTTAATATAACTATAAATGCCGGAACGTGAACGCATGAGGAGTCAAGAGTAAACTATAAACTAATTGAGCAATAAATTGCTCGGGACATTACTAAATAAAAATAATTATTCGTTGACATTCTACAGGTAATACATGACTCTCCATTTACAATTCAAACTTAAACGCCGTAAAGGTTGATCTCTCAGCCCTCAAATCCCGATGTCCCGCCTTCTAGAACTGTAGATAACCTTAAAAAAATAGGATTTGATGAGATAACTAGCCCAATAGGACTCAAATCCTTAATTCAAAGGGTGAATACATGATAGCCAAGACAATGGCAGAACGGATAACAAAGAGGCACAATTAAATGTCAGGACAGTAAGCTTGAAACAGTGATAATGAAACACAAGGCATGCTCAGGTATATAACTCAAAACTGGCTCATTTAACAGTTATACAGAACAGGAATTATGATGACCAAAATCAAACAGTAATTGATGCAATGCCAAACATCCCATTGTCCTCATTGCCACCGCGCAGCCACTGACAAATTCGGGTGCTCCTCCCAGGACTGAACCAGCCCTATTTGCACAGACATTTCAGTTAGGTAGGGTCCAAGGACCCAATAAATGTCATCATCAGTTAATCACATCTCACAAGGTGTTCAAGCATTTGAACTCTTAGGTTGTCAGGTTTTATGAACTCAGTTACCGAATACAGAAGAATAGAATCAACGGGGTATCATACATAGTTGATAACTTCTCGAATTATCCAAGGATGAGTGAGGCACACAATGTAGGTAAACATTGCAGTAATAGCACAGTATTTACCAAGTTAAATAAGGGGGTAGCTTGCTAGGCTATTAGGATGAAGTTTTAAACAAGAGTTCTACATGAAAGATTGCTGAAATACAAGTCAGGACAGTAGGTGTCGATAGCCAGGAAGTGGCTGTCGACAGATAGCAACAGCCAGAGCACGATTTTGCTGGTTCTGAGTGTATCTGTCGACAGCTATGGGCTGGCTGTCGACAGGTAGCAACAGCCTCAGCAGTCTGAGGTTCTGGAAGACTGGGTCTGTCGACAGTTATGGGCTGGCTATCGACAGCCGCTAGTTCTCTTTTCAGAATGACTTTGAATACACTTTAAGAATATCAATTATGGAACCTATGAATTAAGACATGAATTATATCAAATAGAAGAACCTATTTGTAGTCTCTACAGTGATTTATATGCTAAACAAGCAAGACGAAACATAAGGTTACAATCCATACTTGTCTAGCTAGAAACTAAGCATGATGTAGTACTGGAAGTATAGCCATGAAAACAGAGTTTGTTGGAAAGATTCCTACAAGATAGATACTTAATCTCAAAGTATTTCAAGGATCTAAATCAAGGCTTGAAGTACCAAACATCTAAACAGAAATAATCACACTGTTCTAAAGGTATTGTGACTTCCACTAAACTCTACTATCATGTATAAAGGCCAAGGATGGACGAAGAAGGAAAAGAATCAATCTTAGAGTAGAACAAGTTTCTCCTTTCCCACACATGAAAAGTCTACCACAACTGGAAGAAGAGGAGGAGGATTGCAAGTATAGCAACTTGACTACTCAACAGGGTTTCCTTATCATGTATAAAAGACGGATTAAAGGAGAAGGAGATGAATCCTACCTAACTTGATGAAGATGGAGTCAAAACACAGGTTTGAAGACTAGAACATCTACATAGGAAATAGAGTCAAAGGAACAAGAATAAGAGAGAAAGGAAGAGAATCCTACATGATCTTTGAAAAATGGTAATGAAGGTATTCATGGAACCAAAACAAGAGCTTGAACATTAAAACCGTAAGTTTGATGGCTAGTTCAAGAAAAAGAGTCAGAGAGGAAGGAAAGAGAATTGAATCCTACCTAGAAGAGAACAAATTCTTCTTCTCCTTATCGTGGAGATTAGCTTTAACTAGGAAGAACAGGTGTAGAAGGTGAAGCAGTAGGGCGGCAACTACAGCAGGCAGCAGTTGCAGCTCTTCTCAACAATGATAGCAGCACCGCAACAGCAGTAGAAGAAAAGTAGCTCCAGCAACGATAGCCCAGCAGCAACAACAAGAGCACAAGCAGAAGAGAAGCCAGAGCAAGGAGTAGCAGGAGATGGAAGTGAGGAGTAGAAAGTTGCGTGAAGTTTGCGTGAATGGGTGAAGGATGGTTTTTTATAAACCCAGCAGACCTCTTATGCAGAAGGCACGTCGGCCATGAGGTGTCATGGTAAAACCTTTTGGTTTTTACCTCAACACGTAGCTCATGCAGGTTTTCCATGGTTACACGTAGGTACACAGGTGTTAACTTAACCCCCTTGTGTGGTGGCCTCCCCAAAGCCTTACACGTAGGCACCCAAAAAAATCCAGGAAAAATGGCCATCGTAAATGACCCATAATTAGCTAGCCTAATATTCACTATGTAAATGTGTTCAAACGAAGTCCGTTTGTATTAAAAATTCAACCATAGACTAATGTAATGGTTTTACAAATTATGGTGATTTTAGTTTAATTTTTAGAATTTATTTTTCACTGGGTGAAAAATTACCCGAAAAATAGTTGCATCGGCTTAATCTCGAAATCCGTACGTCAACAAATCCGAATATTTACATTTCTGATATCACCACATTTTTCTGGAAATTTTGGTGTTCTCATATTTTATTTTCGTTACAGTTTTTCGGTGTCGCCCTGTCGGAGCGCGCACCTCTAAGTACGACACTAGGGTAACATTTAATATCTCTAATAAAATCTAAATTAAGATTAATTTTATCTCATGATAATAGTTATATTTAATCATCAAATTATTCACATTTTTCTAGTTAATTAAAATTTTCGGGGTGTTACAACTCTCCCCCACTAAGAAATGAGTTTGGTCCTCCAAACTCCTTGACTAGTTTGGATGGATCATAAAGATTTAAGTTTTTAGTCTTTTAAAATTTATCTAATCCAGATTAGTCTTACCAATCCCGTCATGATTATTATGTCATATGATGTATACATCTTCTATATAAGTTATTACCATGACATCGTCAACTGATGGGGATTTGAATATTAGTCAACATTATTAGTTATTAAGGAGCCATGTTGTGATCATAAGTTCAATTAGATACAACCTTCACTACGCTCTTTATTTCTGGCAGTAGTATATTATACCCAAATTCTCCCCACTAAGGAATAACCTTACTCCTTAGAGAGTTATGTAAATCCATATTCCCTTGGGAAGGGTAATAAAGTATGACAAGAATGACGAGTATTGAGAATATGAAGATAAACAACAAAGATTTTATTTATCACATAAGATTTATAATACAGAACTCCATAACTATCCTTACAAAGTTACATTGATGGGCAAAACTTATCAAGTTTTGACATACTATAGCAACTAAACCCAAGTATCTCTCACTATATTCAAGTACTATTGACTTATACATGAAAATTACTTCTAATAACTTTAGTCAATTTTCCTTATGGCTTAAGGTCTTCCAGTACTCTTGTCTTTGTCTTGAGGTGATATAGACAATTTAAGATCCGATGCTTTAGACTTCTGCACCTCAAACATGCTCCTAGTCTCCGCTAACAGTCTTCTTTGACATGGCCCGGTTTGTGACAATATGCACAAGCTTCTTTAAGTTGTGCTTTGACTTTCTCTTGCTTGTTGGCCTTCTTGATCTTTTTGCTTTTCTTCCTCTTCACCATCCTTTTGCCAGTTGTTTCTTTTTTATTGGAGGGAACTTCTCTCTTCCGTATAGATATTGTAATACTCATTATTTCTTGGAGATTTTTACTTCTAATATTTTCATGCAGTTCTATTTTCCCTTTATCACCGATTGGAACTACTTGCTCCAGGGACTGAGTAAGATTGTTCATTGCATCTTGAACCTCCCTCCAATGTGTTTCTTCTCCCATCCCGCAGGTTGAGCAAACAAATTTAAGTTTAGTTAATCAATCGTGTAATTCAACTTTTCTAATTCATACTATTAATACAATTGTTACCGTATGTATCTGGTTATTTGATACATTAACCTCCATAATTAAATGATGTCTTTTCCTTGTAGGATTTTGAGATATGACAGAGGATTTATGTTGTGTTCCTGTTTTGATATATCAAGCAAAAGGTAATAAATATTTAACACAAGTCTTTTATAACATAAGAAAATTTATAAATTCAAAGGCTCCTTTTAATGTGTTGACTCTGGTTACTTCATAGGTTGACACTCAAATTATAATGAGTGAGTTACTAAAACTGAAATTCGGTGATACATATGAGTCTATTTTATGCAAAAGTTAGGTCGATGCTTAATGGATTTCCTATAGCGCAGAAGTTCAAAGTATCACCTTAGATGGAGATCAGGTTGACACTAATCAAGTTTCTAATTAACACTTGGAGAAAAATACGGCTTGAGGTTAACTCCAAATGGAGATTAGGTTGGCTCCACCAATATGTAAGGTTGACATTAAGATACTACAAGACCAATTCTACGTGATGGACAGTTAATCAAAACTGCAATCACCTGATTGAGGTCAATTCTAGAAAACATGGAGTTGATTTTTCTAAAACTTTTCTATTGACCCAAGTCAAATTGTCTGTACAAGTTGACACATCATGTTACTGGTCAGTTGAAGCAAAACGTTGGGATTTAACTCAATTTAAAGACAATTGATTCTTGTGTTATAGGTAGAAGAGAAATTTGATGAGTTCAAGCTTAAAGAGAATGCAATCAAGAGTTTAGGAAGTTATCTGACCAAAGCCAAACTTTGGTGTAAAATATTTGCATATACTTGCTTTTCTTCAGAAATCTCCCTAGTTGGATATTTTCCTACTTCTTTTCTTCACTAATTTGTTTGGTTGTCTACTCCAATAGAAGTAAACAGATTCAATCCTACATTGTGTGTATAAGGTTTGTGAGGTTTTAAACAATCTTAAATTTTTGAGTCATCAATTGTGTGAGTGTTCCACACATTTGAGTTATTAAAGAGTCTTACTTGGTTCAGTGAGGGATGGAGGTAAATGATGATTAAATGATTCATCGCAGTAGTATAATAATTTAAAATCCAAGGAAATGGGAAAGTCAACGGAAGAATTCATCACGGGGATAGTCATGAAATCTATATGATCAATTGAACCATTCATTTACTCATTCTTATTTAGAGTTGGAGATAATAACATATCAATGTAAAAGTCATATTAATGTAAAATAAGGGATGAGCAAGTTTGACTTTTCCTTCAGTAGGAGAGGGCTCCCTTGGAGAAGTCATATGTGTGTTTATCATTTTTCACCGGACCTTGGATTCTTAGCATTCTACTAGGTTTATTTGAATTATGAGACTTTTAGGTAGGCCAAATTGTGAGGAATTAGAAAGACGCTATTTTAATGAAATCGCAAAAATCGTGTTTTTCTTCTTCGGTGGGAGAGTTGACTTTTTATTGGTAGAAGATATGATTTTTTTGATATTTTTATAGGATTCAAATGGGGGGTACTTCCTTATTTACATGTTACTTAAATGATATGGAATGTAAATAAGGTATGAGTTCCAATTTTATAGGGTTCCTGCTGACACTTCTGACTGAAGAAGGATCAGTTCATCACAGACTGGTATGTGTCGACAGCTAGGAAGTGGCTGTCGACAGCTACTGTCCCCCCAGAACCAGTTTTTGGGGTCTGACACTATCTGTCGACAGACCAGAGTTGGCTGTCAACAGGCGAGGAACACCATATCTCATGAGGGAGACAAGTAGGACAATATGGATATATTATGGCATGGAAATCTAAGGAAAGATGACAACTAAAAGTGCAACATTTCCTGGAAACATTTTCTTACTTCTAATGGGATGAGTTTCATAGTTTGCTTGAGTCATAACACAAACTTTAGCTAAGACATGATTACAAGGAATGGAACAACACTTCTATGGTTGTTTCCAGAATTAGAGACAAGTGTGTGTACACGGTAAACACTTTAACATGAGGTTCTTGAGCAGGAACAAGAAGCAAGAATGAAGGAAAGAAGGAATCCTACAGAACATGGAACAAAAGGAAAAATGGGTTGTACAAATGAAGAGACTATAAGCATAAAGTTATGGAAGTAGAGAAGAATCGTAGGAAGGAAACTACCTCTAGATATTCCGTTCATACTCAATACAATCTATATCCAACTTTACCTATCTAGCTTAACCTTAGGCTTTCTACCCATCCTCACCGGTCACTGCAGGATGTTGAAGACCATAACTATTTGAATCCTCAACCAATGCTCTGATACCATTCTGTCACGTCCCGTCATTTAATATAATTATAAATGCCGGAACGTGAACGCATGAGGAGTCAAGAGTAAACTTGAGCAGTAAATTGCTCGGGACTTTACTAAATAAAAAAAAATTATTCGTTGACATTCTACAGGTAATACATGACTCTCCATTTACAATTCAAACTTAAACGCCATAAAGGTTGATCTCTCAGCCCTCAAATCCCGATGTCCCGCCTTCTAGAACTGTAGATAACCTGAAAAAAATAGGATTTGATGAGCTAACTAGCCCAGTAGGACTCAAATCCTTAATTCAAAGGGTGAATACATAATATCCAAGACAATGGCAGAACGGATAACAAAGAGACACAATTAAATGTCAGGACAGTAAGCTTGAAACAGTGATAATGAAACACAAGGCATGCTCAGGTATATAACTCAAAACTGGCTCATTTAACAGTTATACAAAATAGGAATTATGATGACCATAATCAAACAGTAATTGATGCAATGTCAAACATATCGTTGTCCTCATTACCCCCGTGTGGCCACTGACAAATTCGGGTGCTCCTCCCAGGACTGAACCAGTTCAGTCAGGTGGGGTCCAAGGACCCAATAAATGTCATCATCAATTAATCACATCTCACAAGGTGTTCAAGCATTTGAACTCTCAGGTTGTCAGGTTTTATGAACTCAGTTATCGAATACAGGAGAATAGAATCAACGGGGTATCATACGTAGTTGATAACTTCTCGAATTATCCAAGGATGAGTGAGGCACACAATGTAGGTAAACTTTGCAGTAATAGGATAGTATTTACCAAGGTAAATAAGGGGGTAGCTTGCTAGGCTATTAGGATGAAGTTTTAACAAGAGTTCTTACATGAAAGATTGTTGAAATACAAGTCAGGACAGTAGGTGTCGACAGCCAGGAAGTGGCTGTCGACAGATAGCAACAGCCAGAGCACGATTTTGCTGGTTCTGAGTGTATCTGTCGACAGCTATGGGCTGGCTGTCGACAGGTAGCAACAGCCTCAGCAATCTGAGGTTCTGGAAGACTGGGTCTATCGACAGTTATGGGCTGGCTATCGACAGCCGCTAGTTCTCTTTTCAGAATGACTTTGAATACACTTTAAGAATATCAATTATGGAACCTATGAATTAAGGCATGAATTATATCAAATAGAAGAACCTATTTGTAGTCTCTACAGTGATTTATATGCTAAACAAGCAAGACGAAACATAAGGCTACAATCCATACTTGTCTAGCTAGAAACTAAGCATGATGTAGTACTGGAAGTATAGCCATGACAACAAGAGTTTGTTGGAAAGATTCCTACAAGATAGATACTTAATCTCAAAGTATTTCAAGGATCTAAATCAAGGCTTGAAGTACCAAACATCTAAACAGAAATAATCACACTGTTCTAAAGGTATTGTGACTTCCACTAAACTCTACTATCATGTATAAAGGCCAAGGATGGACGAAGAAGGAAAAGAATCAATCTTAGAGTAGAACAAGATTCTTCCTTTCCCAAACACGAAAATGTCTACCACAATTGGAAGAAGAGGAGAAGGATTGCATGTATAGCAACTTGACTACTCAACAGGGGTTCCTTATCATGTATAAAAGATAGGATTAAAGGAGAAGGGATGATCCTACCTAACTTAATGAAGATGGAGTCAAAACACAGGTTTGAAGACTAGAACATCTACATCGGAGATAGAGTCAAAGGAACAAGAATAAGAGAGAAAGGAAGAGAATCCTACATGATCTTGGAAAAATGGTAATGAAGGTATTCATGGAAATAAAACAAGAGCTTGAACATTAAAACCGTAAGTTTGATGGCTAGTTCAAGAACAAGAGTCAGAGAGGAAGGAAAGAGGATTGAATCCTACCTAGAAGAGAACAAATTCTTCTTCTCCTTGTCGTGGAGATTAGCTTTAACTGGGAAGAACAGGTGTAGAAGGTGAAGCAGTAGTGCGGCAACTACAGCAGGCAGCAGTTGCAGCTCTTCTCAACAATGATAGCAGCACCGCAACAGCAGTAGAAGAAAAGTAGCTCCAGCAACGATAGTCCAGCAGCAACAACAAGAGCACAAGCAGAAGAGAAGCCAGAGCAAGGAGTAGCAGGAGATGGAAGTGAGGAGTAAAGTTTGCATGAATGGGTGAAGGATGGTTTTTTATAAACCCAACAGACCTCTTATGCAGAAGGCACGTCGGCCATAAGGTGTCATGGTAAAAACTTTTTGGTTTTTACCTCAACACGTAGCTCATGCAGGTTTTCCATGGTTACACGTAGGTAACACAGGTGTTAACTTAACCCCCTTGTGTGGTGGCCTCCCCAAAGCCTTACACGTAGGCACCCAGAAAATTCCAGGAAAAATGGCCACCGTAAATGACCCATAATTCAGATGGCCTAATATTCACTAAGTAAATGTGTTCAAACGAAGTCCGTTTGTATTAAAAATTCAACCATAGACTAATGTAATGGTTTTACAAATTATGGTTATTTTAGTTTAATTTTTAGAATTTATTTTCCACTCAGTGAAAATTACCCGGAAAATAGTTGCGTCGGCTTAATCTCGAAATCCGTACGTCAACAAATCTGGATATTTATATTTCTGATATCACCACATTTTTTTGGAAATTATGGTGTTCTCGGATTTTATTTTCGTTACAGTTTTTCGGTGTTGCCCGGTCGGAGCACGCACCTCTAAGTACGACACTAGGGTAACATTTATTATCTTTAATAAATTTTAAATTAAGATTAATTTCATCTCATGATAATAGTTATGTTTAATCATCAAATTGTTCACTTTTTTCTAGTTAATTAAAATTTTCGGGGTGTTACAAGCACAACCTCTTTTTGCCCTTTTTCCTGTGTTCCTTCCCTCTCTCCGGCGATTTTGGTGTTTGGAGCTCCGTGGTGCGCTTTGGGAGAGGAATCCTTGTGGATTGCTTGGTAAGTATGTATAAGAATTGTAGTGTGGTTTGGATTGATTGTGTTCCTCCTTCTCCTCACTTCTTCTTCCCCTTTTCTGTGTGGCATGCACCTTGTTTCTCTCCATCGGCTTGTGAAGAAGGTTGCACCCGACTTGTGGGTGGATCGTGGAGCGTTGGAGCTCGGAGGTGGAGGGGTGCAAGCCTACGAGAAGGCCCATCTAGGGTGGTTCTTCATTTTGAGGTAGGGACCCCAAACCTCCACCTAGTTCTTCATACTAGGCTCTCAACTCTCCTTCCAAGCCTAGATATCCTGTTTAGGATGTTCTTTGTGCTCCTTGACTCATGTATGATGAATTCATGGGTTGCTTGGATGGTTTCATGCTTGTGAGGGGTTGTATGAAGTGTGATCCATGTTGCATGTGAGGATAATGAGTGTAGTTGGCTTTCCTTGGCATGCATGGGGTCATTTAAGGGTGGTTTGTTACCTTTTTGAACAGTTTTCATCGTGTGGCATACTTCCCTCCCCCATTTGTACCATGTGGTTTAGTTTGGGGAGGCTGAGTGGCCCTGTTTGGGCACTCGGCAGTGGTTACGACGGGTTGCCCAGTCGCGACCAGGTTGCGACGTATCGGCGTGTCGCATTCTCTTGAACGCACCCCGGACCCGCCGCGTCTTGCTAACACGATAGGGGCGTGGTCAGCGTTCAGGAGTTCGGGGTCTAGCAGATTGCAGCCTCCGTCTCCATCGCGATGAGATCGCGACGGGGTACATGTCGCAATCAGAAGACTCAGGGCTTGTTGCAACACCCCTAACCGTCGTGATCTTATCGCGACGAGCTTAAGGGTCGCCTTCGTGTTTCCTTGTCGCGACAGGCAGAACCGTCACGTTCTGGTCACGACAGGTCGATACGTCGCCTCTCTGACAGAGAGCTGACTGCTGACCTGTTGTGTTACCATTTCTGTTGTGACTCTGGTTTCTTGGCACCTGTGCTGTTCCCAGGGTTTGGCGGATCGAATCGGATCAGCCCGATTCTCCCGAATCGGGGTGAATCATGGAAAACCTGATTCTCGATTCCATCGATTCGGTCCGATTCACCTCATATATAATATTATTATATCATATTAGTAATATATATTATACATTATAAATATCATATATATGATATTATATATATATATATATTATACCCATGAGAATCGATCCGATTCGGATCGATTCGGGTCGATTTGGGCGGAATCAAATCAGATCAAGAAAAATCTGATTCGCCTCCCGATTCCGATCCGGAAAACCTTGGATGTTCCTAGTACAGTGCTACTCTAGTCTCTTCGCCCGGTGCTCGGCACTTGAGGGCTTGTCCACGAGACAGGTTGTTACCGTTACCTAGGACCCCCAGCCCCGCGCGTCTATTAGAGGGAGTTCTCCGGGCGGCGGGCGTGCTCAAGTCACGAACTTGGAGCAGAAGGGGAAAACAGTGGGGACAGCGGCATGGAGTCGTTTGTAGAACTCTCTTAGATGGTCTGGTTCTCCGATGTAGTGTGGTGCTCTTACGGTGCGGACCAGCTAGTCCTTTCTGACTGCCTCACTCTACGTGGTTCCGGAACCATTTAGAGGGGTCAGGCATGGGACCGTAGTCCGGCCAGACTACGGCAGTTGTCGTTGTTCTTAGTCCGCGTCTCACTCTGACAAGAGGTGCTAGACATAGACTGTTGGTCGAGGGTAAGGCGTGTGGCGCACCTGACCGGCTGACTAGTGTAGCATTCTGTAGCTAGTGTGCTTGTCCAGGTAGTGTCCACTGTCTGTGTTTATAGCTGGGTTCTTATGGTGCCTTGGTGTACACGGGTTTTCTGGTTCCGCTGAGTAGCTTAGACCGACAACCGTGTAGTTCTTTCACGCTTCCACAGTTGACTCTGTTTAGTATAATAGACTTTACTGCTTTATTTATTTATTGCACTTAATTCTATTCTACTGTTAGAACCAGTGGGAGATTGGTAGTCCCTACTGGGCTTCTTTGTAAAGCTCACTCCTTGTTTTGTAGGTGAGACTTCACAGCAGCTCCCTCTGCGGCGGACTGAGGAGATGGGCCCACAGTAGTCGGCATCTCTAGTGGCAGTGTTCCCCCAGAAGTTGTACTTCACCCTCGGGGTATGCCCCTAAGGGATGTGTTCTTTCCCGTTTATTTTAGCACTTGTACTTTGTTTACTTTGGGACTGTACTAGACTGTTACTCAGTGTTGGACACTCTCGTTCACTTGTGGTGCACTTTAGTACGGTTGTTGTTATTTATTTCTGTTACATATCTTGTTAGACCGATCCGTTAGCCCTTCCGGGTCTCCGGACTCGTGGGCGGCGGTGCCGGTGTTCGGATCCTTGGTGAGAATCGGGGATCTGGACGTCGGGGCCGTTACAGTGGTATCAGAGCTCAGGGGTCTATCAAAACTTGTAATGGGAATAAGCAATGACGTAAAGTCCCTTAGGAAGTACAAGTAAACACTGCTAGACGCTAGATTTTTATCTGTTAACTGCTTATTGTGTCTGTTTTGCATAACATGCCTCCACGCACTCGCAGGCAGGTTCGTGAGTTGGTGGAGCGTCAAGAGTTCGAGTCGAAGGGGTTGGTTGCATCCGAGCACATGCCGATCGACGCTCAGCCCCAGCAGTTCGAGCATCCTGGGGACCCGTTGTCGCAGGGCATTCCATTGCGATAGGGAGAGCCACAACAGTAGCAGCAGTCGCAGTAGCAGCAGCAGTGGTTTCCGCCCCAGCCCCCGCCAGCCGTCATGGAGCAGTGGTGGAGAGTGATGTTCCAGGGTCCATGGTAGTACCCGCTAGCAGTACCCGCAGTACCCCAGTACCCTCAGTACCAGTCGTACCAATAGATGCCAGCTGGAGAACAGCACTTTGCAGAGATGGCAGCAGAGGAGCAGCCACCACCAACCCCGCAGGCAGCACCTGTTCAGCCAAAGGTACCCCCCGTGGTACGGCAGTAGACTCCAGTTGCAGCGGCAGCACCTGAGGACCGCTCGGCGCTTCTGGAGAGGTTTCTTCATCTTCGACCTTCGACTTTTTCTGGTGACCGTGATCCAGACCGTGCAGAGAGTTGGGTCCATGAGCTCGAGCGCACCTTCGAGACCATGGACTGTGCAGAGGTGGACCAGGTCAGATTGGGAGTATATCAGCTGAAGGGGTCAACCCACGAGTGGTGGAGAGCGGTGAGGTAGACCAGTTTTCAGGGTAGGAGGCTGGACCAGATCACTTGGGTAGAGTTCCTAGTGACCTTTCACGGCGAGTTCTTCCCCGACTACGCTTGCCGTGAGAGGAGGGACCAGTTCCACGAGTTGGTGCAGGGAGACTTGACTGTAGCACAGTACCACCAGAGGTTTGTGCAGCTACTTCGACACGTCCCTCACGTGGCAGCTAGTGAGCAGGCTCGTACCAAGCGGTTCATTAGCGAGCTATGCTCAGAGTTGAGGTGGGCCATGGCTGGCCACCTCTGTGACACTTTGGGGACGGTAGTGGCGAGAGCCACCGCCATGGAGAGGGAGTGTCAGTTTCAACCACAGCAGAGTGGAGGCTCGACGAGGTCTTTTCAGTACCAGTGCCCTTCGGGCAGTCGAGGGAGTGTTTCTTCTTCTTCTTCTTCGGGGATAGGTGGTGCTGGCCTGACCTCAAAGTTGAAGAAGCTATTCTCTCGTGGAGGCAGGCATCAGTACAGGCAGCAGTAACAGTGACGTCAATCAGAGCAGCAGCCAGTGGAGTAGTCAGTGCAGCAGGGAGCAGAGCAGAGCCAGCAGGACTCAAGTTGTTACCACTGTGGGCAGCCGGGTCACTACAGGCGAGAGTGTCCGTTGAGGCAGCAGCAAGAGCAGCAGCAGCAGGCACCTCAGGTTCAATACCGTCCACCCCAGCCAGTGTAGCGCTAGCAGCAGCACCGGGGTCAGTACCAGCAGCCGCAGTAGTAGCGCCAGCAGCAGCACCAGGGTCAGTACCAGCAGCACCAGCAGCAGCAGCCACAGCTAGGACGTGGTCACGGTCGGGTGATGAACATCACCAGAGAGAAGGCGGAGGCCTCTAATCTGGTCATTGGTACGGTTCCCATCCTTGGTAGAGTGATAACATCATAATTTTTCGTGTTAAATTTCATACATTTAGTTAATTTTAGACAGTTTTTGTCCATAAATAACGTGTAGTTTGACTTTAATTTTCATTCCATCCATGAATAGATTTTGAACATATTAGTTGAGAATGTGTTAGAATACACGGTAGATTTAATAAGTCACTATTGTGACAAATTAGGTGCATAAGAATCTTTGTAAATAAATAAATTTTGTTACAATAATACTTTTGTAAATAATTTTTAATAATAGATAAATTTGAGTTTGTAAATAAATAAATATTTCTTTTATAATATAGTAACACCCACCTAATGGTCATAATCTCATTACAAAATTATTTTTAAATACCTAACCAACATTGGCCACGTACCCCATTTTAACCCATCCTTAAACCCTTCCTTGTCTTCCCCACAGGAACCCAGTCTGGAAGCTTCACGAAGAAGCTGGAAGCTGCTGTGCTAGTGCGCAGCCGTGCAGAAGCCCCTGCTGGTGTGCGATGGCATGGCAGTTTGATACAGAGGCGGTGGTGATCTGATTCGGTTGGAGCTCCTGTGTGCAAAGCATGGGCGATGGTGGAGGTGAGCTACAGTGCGTCTGGGGCGGAGGACATCTAGGCTGAGCCCGGGGTGCGGACCTGCGGAGCGCCTGAGCGATGGCGGTTGGGCGGTGCACAGAAGATGGCTGTGGCGTGTGCTACGGATGCAGGGCGCGGCGTACACCAGGAGATGGTGCGGCGGATCCGATCTGGCGGCCAGGTGGTGCTGGTTCGTGTGAAGGTGCGGAAGGTGCAGAGCTGGAGCTGATCTGGCGATCCTGGTGCGCTGAGCAGGTGTGCTGAAGCCGGCGATCCTGGTGCAGACTGAAGGCGACTGCAAGGGCCATAGCCCCTATATAAAGACCCGAGGTCCTCTTCTCTGGGGGTTCTCTGGTTAGAATTTTCTGAGGAATTTTTTAGTTTCCTTTTTCCTGTATTTTTCCTTTCTGCAGAGCTATGAGGGTTTGAAGGTTCGATTGAGAGGATTCTTAGCTTCCCTTTTCCTATATTTTTCCTTTCAGCAGAGCTTAGAGGAGGGAGATGAGCTTAGACAGTGAAATTTTTGTTCGAAAATTTCTTGGGCATTTTCTTTAATTTGTACTTCCACTTTCTGTTCTTCCTTTATTCAGTTTTTCCTGTTCTTCAGAGATCTTGGGTTCGCCAATAAAGAGTTCTTGTGATTTTTTTCTGATGTCATTTGTTCTCTGTAAGGGAATTAGAGTTCATCTCTATTTGTTTACAATTTTTAGTTGTTCAGAAATGTTTGGGTTATTCTTCTACTCTTCTGTGAGGATTGAGGAGACAGTTCTTTCAGAAATGGTGATAGTTTGATCCAGTGACATGTAGTACATTCAATTCTCATTTCTTCTGGCATTTATTGCATTTAGTTCTGATTACATTGCTTCTGTGTTATGTGAATGTTTCCGGAGCACTTCTTTTCTTTACCTCTGCTGTGAGGGTTAGTTGTTCAGATCATGACTGGTTCAAATTTTATTTGATGTGTTTCTTGCTGTAAGGAGACGGGTAGGAAATAGCTCAATACTCTATCTATTCTTAGTTCAGAATTCTGGGAGGAATTTTTTTTTTTATGGTTCGAATGCAGAGCTGGGAAGGGGATCAGATTGAGAGTTCTTAATTTTTGGGAATTTTAATCTAGCAATTTTGGGTTCCATTTTCTCCTCTTTCTGTTTGAGTAACTGAGAGGAGATCGATCCAGTCCAATTTGCTATTTCATTTCTTTGGTGTTCAAAAATTCGAATGTGTTCTTTTCTTCCAGTCTTCTGTCTGGTGTGATTGTTCTGAATGCATTAATTTTGCTCTTCTTCTTTTGATTGTTTAAAATTTTGTCTGGGTTCTTGCTGGTTCTGCTGTTGGAAGGGGAGGCGACAGTGATTTGTTAATTTCTAGTTCTTCCATTTATTCTTTGCTGTTGGTTAAGCATCTGATCTAAGGTTTTCGGTTGTTGGGGGATTGGTTCAGATGTTTGGTTTGTTCTGATTCTTCCGGAGATCAAAGCTGTAAGGATTGAGATGGAGAGGTGGATTCAGGGCATAGATCTTTCTTTTATGTTTTGAGAGAGTTTGAGAGATCGATTTGATACAAGTGATACCAATTTTCTTTTCTTCTCCATTCCACTTGTTCTTTCATTAAATTTGATCCATCAAGATTGTGAGAGATTTGGTCAGTGTTGTTTTCATATTCACTTTTAATGCATTGTCTATAGAGTGATGTCAAGTTAAAGTGGTTTAATTCAAATTCTATTCAGCCTCTCTATGGATATGACCTGTTCTCACCACTCTATTAGTTCACTTTTACAATTTCATGTTTGTGAGACAGTTTAGAGGAAGTGCGCATATTGACTTGTGCGAGGAACTCTGGACAACGAAAGTGCACAGTCAACAATGCGCGTTCATCTTGGTGCCGTTGCCGAGGAGGCATTAGAGTTTGATTTAATCTGCTTTCATTTGATTTCATTTGCTTTAGGCTTCTATTGACTTGTTGTTGGGCTTTTATTTCAGAATTTGCACATAAGGAGGAACTTGGAGATTGGGCTTGGCATTTGAAGCCCATTGGAGAAGCTTGCTGATTTGTTTTTGCATTTCTCTTTTAATTCAGAATTTTAGATAGAAGAGTGTGAGAGAAGCTTGTAGTGAGGTTTTCATGTACTCTCTGTGCATGTACAGAGATTTCTTTCTTGTTGGCATGTAATAATTGGACTTTTGGTGGTTTGATTGGTTTGGAAGTAGTCTATAATATCACTTTATATTTTCTTAATTTTATTCCATTTAATTCAAAAACCAAATAAAAATTAAAAAATCTAAAATCTAAAAAAATTTCCAAATCGCTCTTTCATGTTAGCCGTTTGTTTGTAAATAAAAATTTCATTTCTCAAGATTAGAATCTCATGTTTTAGGACATTCATCATCTTAATTGTCATTTTAATTGTCATATCTTTTCTTGCATTGAAGAGTGCGGGGGAAAGGTAAGACTTTCATTGCTCGTTTCATGCATTAGACTTAGCATTAGACAACCCATTGTTTGAATCTGATATGTGCACTTCATGTTTTTAAATGGGACTGCTTAAGGGCTTCACCCATTAGAAATTAGAAGATAAGGTAAGGGATTTCATCACCCTTTCCTTTGCCCAAAAATCACAAAAAAAAAAATCACATTCTTGCATTGTCCTAAACTTTCAATAAAAACCAGTAGACTTGGCCTTATGGTTCATAATTAGATTTATTCTTTCTTAATTCTAAGACTTCTCTTTGAGTCTGGTGTCTAGGATTATAGGTTAAAAAGCTTACGCTTAAGTGAGTTAGAGGTTATTTAATTGGGTCCTTGTGAAAGCAAGGGGGGCCTCCCTCTACTCCACCTCTTACCTGGCCGGTACAAGAAGAGTTAGAATTGGACTTAAGCAAGCATAAATCTGATTTTGAGAAAAAATAACATAAGTCCAAGGAACACTTAGTGTTTACGTTAATTTGTTTTAAAAGTGTTTGCTTGTTTGTGTTTGTTCATAAATTTTCAAAAAATCAATAAAATCTAAAAAATTCAAAAATTATAAATAGAGGGCTTTTTATCTGTGCATGCTTGGTAGACATTATATGGACATAGATTTGGCTCAACCTATAGACGAGATTGAAAGATTCTTTCATAGGATGGCCAACCAAAACCAGAACCAAGTTGCTAGAAATTTAGAAGAGGCTGCACCCAGAGAGATGAAGGAGTATTTTATTCCTTCTAACTATCAACCTGCTACTTGTATCAGGCCGGAAATTCCGGCAAATCATTTTGAGATCAAACCTGGAACCATTCAGATGTTGCCATCCTTTTATGGCAATCCCAATGAAGATCCTTATAGGCATATAGATGAGTTCCTAGAGATCTGTTCCACTGTAAGGATCCAAAATTTCACTAAAAATGCCTTAAGGTTGACCCTATTTCCATTCTCCTTAAAAGACAAGGCTAAACATTGGTTGGGAACCATAGGGAGAACTATCACAACATGGCCAGAAATGCAGCAAGAATTTTTAAAGAAATTTTACCCGATTGGCCGAACAAATACAATGAGAAGAGCAATCACTGGATTCTCCCAACACCCGGGAGAATTAATGCACGAATCATGGGAGAGATTGAAGGAGTTGCTTAGAAAATGCCCCCATCATGGTCTGTCGAGGTGGCAAATTGTTCAAGCCTTTTATGAAGGACTGACTGAATCAAATAGGCAGATGGTTGATGCTTCGTGTGGAGGAGCATTCATGACTAAGAGTGAGGATGAGGCATATAATCTTTTTGAAACATTGAGTGAAAATTCTATCAATCATGCCTCACTCTACTCTTATGAGAGAGCGTTAGGACCTGTAAAGAAGGTAGGGATGTATGAAGTAAGAGGAAGAGGGGAACCAGACTCTAGGGTAGAAGATCTGATAGCTAGACTTGACCAAAGATTGGTGCAGAAGTTGGAACAAAAATTCGATCAATTATTATCTTTGACTGGGCAAACCACACCCAAAATTTCTCAACAACCTGAAACTTGTGCTATGTGTGCTAGCCCAGCTCATCCCACCAGTGCATGTCCCACTACTGCCCAGTTACCTCCTTTCATTCAGGAACAAGTCCAAGTTGCTCAAGGCTTCTACAGCCCTCCTATGATCCATACTCTAACACATACAACCCTGGTTGGAGAAACCATCCAAACTTTTCATGGAAAATCAATCTGAACAAGTTTCCCAACCTACCTTCAAGCAATCTATGTACGGTCAATCCTATCCCAATCAGAATTCGGGATTTAGCCAATCTTCTAACTCAAAACCTCCAAAATTCCAAGGAAGTCAAAATTCCAATCAATTTGCTCATACAAATTTCCAACAACCTTCATATCAACCACCACCTCGTCAACCTAATTGGGATGATAAAATGAACCAACTCCAAAACATGATGGCGACTCTATGCCAAACTGTGCAAGAACAACAAACTCAAAACCAAAATTTTCAACAAAATTTGACAAGGATAGAGTCTCAGATTGCTGATGTGTGTCATAGGAGGGAATTGGGTCAGTTGCCAAGTCAAGATGTAGCAAACCCAAGAAACAACCCTCCCAGATTTTATCAGAACCAGCAATACCATCAAGTTCAGGGGTACAGACCACCACCTGCTAGACAAAATGCACCTCCACCACAAAACACACAACAAGCTTTTGTTCAGAACATTCCTGCACCACAAAATCAAAATCAACCTATACAATAGGATCATCCTCCTGCCCAAGCTAGGGGCCCTCAAGTGGAAGATGTCAAAACTGTGTCAACTTTAAGAAGTGAAAAAATCTTGATAAATCCTCACCCACACATGTCAACATTGAATGAGGATAAAGAAAATGAAATTGAAGAGGAAATTGAAGAGAATGCTGAAAAAGAAAAATCCAAGGAAAAAGAGAAAATGACAGAAGAATCCCTAGACAAAGTCAAAATGAATGAAGACCCAAACTGTTACATTCCAAGAGTCCCTTTTCCTGAAGCTTTAAAGCCAAAACCCAAAAACAAACAAACCGATAATGAAGAACTCTTGGAACTCTTTAAGCAAGTTCATGTCAACATTCCTCTCCTTGATGCCATTAAGCATGTGCCTGCTTATGCCAAATTCTTAAAAGAAATGTGCACTCCAAAACGTGAAATGAGGAATAAAATTGAAACAATCATTCTTCCAGAAACTGTGAGTGTCGTTATCTTGAACCAACTCCCTAAGAAGCTCAAGGATCCAGGCACTCAACTAATTCCTTGCACCATCGGTGGAGTCACTTTTGAAAGAAGTCTTTTGGATTTGGGAGCCAGTGTCAATCTCCTACCTTATGCTATTTTTGAGAAATTCAAGTTAGGAGAATTGAAACCCACTTCTGTCGTCCTTCAACTAGCTGATCGGTCTATTACCACTCCTAAAGGCTTAGTTGAGGACGTTATTATAAAATCAATGATTGTTACTTTCCTGCCGATTTCATCATTTTGGACATGAACACTCCTCAGGATTTAACTCAGTCCACCATCATTCTTGGTAGACCTTTTTTGGCCACAGCTAGGGCTAACATTAATTGTTCTACCGGGATGATGGATATATCGGATGAGCGGGTTAGTATCAATATTTTAAGGCATCTGGGCACCATGATCAAGGAGAGAGTTGTCTAGTGGTAGACTTCTTGGAAGAATCTGGTGTAAAAAAAAACAGTAGACCAACCCTGTGCTCTAGGGTTTAAGGGAGAGAATAATCCAAAGCCAAAGCCAAAAATCTATAAAGCCAAAGACAAAGCATTCCATGACAAACACATTCATAGAAAAATTTTTCAAGTGCATGATAAGGTCTGGCTATTTAATTCTAGGCTTCGTGGAAACTTGAAGTCCCGATGGGATGGTCCTTACACTATTGTCAAAGCTTGTAATAATGGTGCTATCATTATTCTTGACCCAAAAACTAGACATTCATTCACTGTCAATGGGCAAAGGTTAAAGCATTTCTTTGAAAGCCCACTTTTCTTAGAAACAGATTCTACCAAGCTAGCTGAGCCAAACGAAGCCTAATGGCGTCCGGCTGAAGACGGTAAACTTAGCGCTTCTTGGGAGGCAACCCAAGTGTACAGATTTCCTTCATCAGGTAATTCTCTATCTTACTTTCTTTTCCTGTGAATAAGTAGGGGGGGAGAGGTAGAATAAGCATGCATTCATAGTTCTCATCCCGAACATTGCTTCATTTCTTTTTCTTGAGCTTGTACATATGCAAATAAAAATTTCACAATGTTTCATCTTTGAATAAAAATGCGTGGCTTTGCGCATCCCAGACTAGGTGTATGATCTTTAACCATTAAAATTTTGTGATTGTCACACTCCTTTGCAAACATCCATGTTAGGTAGCCTCTGGTAAAAGATTACATGTACTTGTCTACCTTATGTAAGGATTTATGGCAAGAAGTTTTCATACACACACTACACAGCCACTTAGACTAGTTGAACCTGAATGTAGCAAATTTGTCAAGGCTAGTAGGAGAGAGGTGATTGGTTTTGTCCCCTCCCCTTAAGTGAATTGTGAAGGAAGTGAAGGCGTGTGATCAAGGAACCTGACTGTCCATCCTTCCTTTAAGAGGAAAAGAAAAGAAAAGTAAAAAGCAAAAGAAAAATATATCCATGAAAAATGCCCCGGATCTGAGTAAAGTTGGACTCGCTACTCTTGAAAAGTGATGGGTTGTGCAGCATTATGGATGAAAAAGAAAAAAAGAAATTCTGAGTGCACAAAGTGCAAATAAAGGGGCAAAGTCCCCAACTCAGAGAAATAATCCTCAAGGAAGATGGGCAAAATGGAACTAAGAGAAACAACCCAATCTGACTGAGCAATGATCTTATTCCATAATTTTTTTCTTCTCCCTCGAATTAATCTAATCTCAAATACTAGCCGAGGCAGAGGAGCTCCAGAAGGGCTGATGTGAACTCTTAAGTGAGCTACCATTTGCGCACTAATTTCTTGCCATAAGCCTTTACAATTAGAAAAGACATATCTTTACATTAATCTTTTACATGATGATTGTTTAGCATGAGACCTTCTAGTCCTATATTTCGAATAATTTTTATTGCTAGGGGACTAGCAATGTTTAAGTAGGGGAGAGTGATAACATCATAATTTTTCGTGTTAAATTTCATACATTTAGTTAATTTTAGACAGTTTTTTTGTCCATAAATAACGTGTAGTTTGACTTTAATTTTCATTCCATCCATGAATAGATTTTGAACATATTAGTTGAGAATGTGTTAGAATACACGGTAGATTTAATAAGTCACTATTGTGACAAATTAGGTGCATAAGAATCTTTGTAAATAAATGTTGTAAATAAATAAATTTTGTTACAATAATACTTTTGTAAATAATTTCTAGTAATAGATAAATTTGAGTTTGTAAATAAATAAATATTTCTTTTATAATATAGTAACACCCACCTAATGGTCATAATCTCATTACAAAATTATTTTTAAATACCTAACCAACATTGGCCACGTACCCCATTTTAACCCATCCTTAAACCCTTCCTTGTCTTCCCCACAGGAACCCAGTCTGGAAGCTTCACGAAGAAGCTGGAAGCTACTGTGCTGGTGCGCAGCTGTGCAGAAGCCCCTGCTGGTGTGCGATGGCATGGAAGTTTGATACAGAGGCGGTGGTGATCTGATTCGGTTGGAGCTCCTGTGTGCAAAGCATGGGCGATGGTGGAGGTGAGCTACAGTGCGTCTGGGGCGGAGGCCACCTAGGCTGAGCCCGGGGTGCGGACCTGCGGAGCGCCTGAGCGATGGCGGTTGCGCAGTGCACATAAGATGGTTGTGGCGTGTGCTGCGGATGCAGGGCGCGGCGTACACCAGGAGATGGTGCGGCGGATCCGATCTGGCGGCCAGGTGGTGCTGGTTCGTGCGAAGGTGCGGAAGGTGCAGAGCTAGAGCTGATCTAGCGATCCTGGTGCACTGAGCAGGTGTGCTAAAGCCGGCGATCCTGGTGCAGACTGAAGGCGACTGCAAGGGCCATAGCCCCTATATAAAGACCCGAGGTCCTCTTCTCTGGGGGTTCTCTGGTTAGAATTTTATGAGGAATTTTTTAGTTTCCTTTTTCCTGTATTTTTCCTTTCTGCAAAGCTATGAGGGTTTGAAGGTTCGATTGAGAGGATTCTTAGCTTCCCTTTTCCTATATTTTTCCTTTCAGCAGAGCTTAGAGGAGGGAGATGAGCTTAGACAGTGAAATTTTTGTTCGGCAATTTCTTGGGCATTTTCTTTAATCTGTACTTCCATCTTTCTGTTCTTCCTTTATTCAGTTTTTCCTGTTCTTCAGAGATCTTGGGTTCGCCAGTAAAGAGTTCTTGTGATTTTTTTCTGATGTCATTTGTTCTCTATAAGGGAATTGGAGTTCATCTCTATTTGTTTACAATTTTTAGTTGTTCAGAAATGTTTGGGTTATTCTTCTACTCTTCTGTGAGGATTGAGGAGACAGTTCTTTCAGAAATGGTGATAGTTTGATCCAGTGACATTTAGTACATTCAATTCTCATTTCTTCTGGCATTCATTGCATTTAGTTCTGATTACATTGCTTCTGTGTTATGTGAATGTTTCCGGAGCACTTCTTTTCTTTACCTCTGCTGTGAGGGTTAGTTGTTCAGATCATGACTGGTTCAAATTTTATTTGATGTGTTTCTTGCTGTAAGGAGACGTGTAGGAAATAGCTCAATACTCTATCTATTCTTGGTTCAGAATTCTGGGAGGAATTTTTCTTTTATGGTTCGAATGCAGAGCTGGGAAGGGGATCAGATGGAGAGTTCTTAATTTTTGGGAATTTTAATCTGGCAATTTTGGGTTCCATTTTCTCCTCTTTCTGTTTGAGTAACTGAGAGGAGATCGATCCAGTCCAATTTGCTATTTCATTTCTTTGGTGTTCAAAAATTTGAATGTGTTCTTTTCTTCCAGTCTTCTGTCTGGTGTGATTGTTCCGAATGCATTAATTTTGCTCTTCTTCTTTCGATTGTTTAAAATTTTGTCTGGGTTCTTGCTGGTTCTGCTGTTGGAAGGGGAGGCGACAGTGATTTGTGAACTTCTAGTTCTTCCATTTATTCTTTGCTGTTGGTTAAGCATCTGATCTAAGGTTTTCGGCTGTTGGGGGATTGGTTCAGATGTTTGGTTTGTTCTGATTCTTCCGGAGATCAAAGCTGTAAGGATTGAGATGGAGAGGTGGATTCAGGGCATAGTTCTTTCTTTTATGTTTTGAGAGAGTTTGAGAGATCAATTTGATACAAGTGATACCAATTTTCTTTTCTTCTCCATTCCACTTGTTCTTTCATTAAATTTGATCCGTCAAGATTGTGAGAGATTTGGTCAGTGTTGTTTTCATATTCACTTTTAATGCATTGTCGATAGAGTGATGTCAAGTTAAAGTGGTTTAATTCAAATTCTATTCAACCTCTCTGTGGATATGACTTGTTCTCACCACTCTATTAGTTCACTTTTGCAATTTCATGTTTGTGAGACAGTTTAGAGGAAGTGCGCATATTGACTTGTGCGAGGAACTCTGGACAACGAAAGTGCACAGTCAACAATGCGCGCGTTCATAGAGCTGCTAGAGTTTTGATTGATCCGGGTGCCACACACTATTTTGCTTCTAAGGAGTTCTTTGCTTCCTTGTCTGAGTTTGCTCCGGAGCGAGCCTGTGACCTTGTAGTTGAGCTGCCGACGGGTGACTTTGTGCGTACCCTTGGTTACTTGGAAGGTGTCACCGTCGAGGTACAGGGCCACCAGCTACCAGCGAGACTGTTTGCCTTGCAGCTCCACAACTTTGATGCCATCCTTGGCATGGACTGGTTGGAGGCGCACTCTGCACTGGTAGATTGTCAGCGGAAGACCGTGAGGTTCGAGATACCTGGAGCACCTGTGCTTTTCTTCCGAGGTACCCGGTCTGTCTGCCGACCCTTTGTCTCTTTCTGTAGAGCTCGGCACCTCATCCGAGACGGTTGTGTTGCTTTCTTGGCCTTTGTGTGTGTCTCGAATTCTGGTGAGATTTCTGTTTAAGATGTGCCTGTGGTTTGTCAGTTTGCCGACGTGTTTCTGGAGGATCTACCTGGCTTTCCGCCTGAGCGGGAGGTAGACTTCTCCATTGAGTTGCTTTTGGGGATGATGCTTGCGTCCAAGGCACCGTACCGGATGGCGCCGGCAGAGCTGCGGGAGTTAAAGCACCAACTAGAGGAGTTGCTTGCGTTGGGCTTCATTCGTCCTAGCCGTTCGCCGTGGGGAGCGTCTGTTCTGTTTGTGAGGAAGAAGGATGGTAGCCTCAGAATGTGCATTGATTATCGACAGCTGAATCAGGTGACCGTGAAGAAAACGTATCCTTTGCCCAGGGTCGATGACTTGTTCAACCAGTTGCAGTCAACTTCAGTGTTCTCGAAGATTGACTTGAGGTGGATTACTACCAGTTGTGGATCCATGAGTAAGACATCTCCAGATCAGCCTTTCGCACCCGCTACGTCCACTTCGAGTTTGTCGTGATGCCTTTTGGGCTCACGAATGCACCTGCAGCGTTCATGGAGATGATGCACAGTGTTTTCGAGAGTACCTGGACCGGTTCGTGGTGGTGTTTGTCGACGACATCCTGGTGTACTCAGCGACGGAAGAGAAGCACGAGGTCCACTTGAGGCTGGTGTTGCAGGCTTTAAGGAGTCACCAACTTTACGCCAAATTCAGCAAGTGTGAATTTTGGCTAAAGGAGGTGCACTTTCTGGGTCACGTTGTTTCTGGTGCACGTGTGGCGGTTGATCTCGCCAAGTTTGAGGTCGTGGTTTCATGGGGCCAGCCCACTACAGTTGCAGAGGTTCACAGTTTTCTGGGGCTGGCAGGCTACTACATGAGGTTTGTGCAGGACTTCGCAAGAGTTGCAGAGCCTTTGACTCGGTTGACCAGGCAGGAGACTCAGTTTGTGTGGACAGCAGAGTGCCAGCGCATTTTTCAGGAGCTAAAGATCCGGCTGACTTCAGCTCCGATCCTTGTGGTACCTTCCGGCAGCGGCGGCTTTGTTGTCTACACAGACGTGTCAGGTACTGGTTTGGGTGCTATGTTGATGCAGCACGGTTGAGTAGTTGCTTATGCTTCTCTTCAGCTGAAGAAGCATGAGCAGCACTACCCGACACACGACCTGGAGCTTGGAGCGCTCGTGTTCGCCTTGAGGTTGTGGAGACACTACTTGTACGGTGAGCTGTTTGAGGTTTTCACAGATCACTGCAGCTTACAATATGTCTTCACACAGAGAGATCTCAACCTCAGGCAGCGCAGGTGGCTCGAGGACTTGAAGGACTACGACTTTACCCTTTCCTATCACCCGGAAAAGGCTAATGTCGTAGCATACGCTTTGAGTAGGAGAGCCCACTTGAGTTCTTTGTTGGTTAGACACTGGAGATTTCTGGAGGACGCCACTCAGGGTGTGTTCACGCCGTCTAGCCTCCTGGAGAGAGCAGTATTGGCCAGCATGACAGTTCGTCCATTGATATACCAGCAGGTGCTTGAGGCGCAGAGTGCAGACGAGGACTTGGCAGACGTGTTGCAGTTGCCCGAGGTAGCACTGGACGAGGACAGCAAGGTTCGGTTTCGGGACAGACTCTACGTTCCAGAGGATGTCAGGGAGGAGGTACTTGCTAAGGTGCATCGGTCATGATACTCTATTCATCCTGGCTCCACCAAGATGTACCATGACTTGAGGGTACTCTTTTGGTGGCCTGGGATAAAGAGAGATATCGCTGAGTTTGTTTCGCGCTGCCTTACCTGTCAGCAGGTGAAGGCAAAGCACCAGCACCCTGGTGGTGAGCTGCAGTCGCTTCCCATTCCTGTGTGGAAGTGGGAGCACGTCACCATGGACTTTGTTTCTGGCTTACCTCGCACTTCTCAGGGGCACGACAGTGTTTGGGTCATCGTCAACAGGCTGACGAAGACCGCTCGCTTCCTACCGATCAGAGTAGTGTTGTCAGTGGACAGACTAGATCGGTTGTTTGTGGACAGAGTGGTACCCTTGCACGGGACCCCGGTCTCTATTGTCTCAGATAGAGATCCGAGGTTCACTTCTCGTTTCTGGTGCAGCTTTCAGTGGGCACTTGGCCCTGAGCTGAGGTTGAGTTCAGCCTACCACCCACAGACAGACGGGCAGTCGGAGAGGACCATTCAGACCCTCGAGGACTTGTTGAGAGCGTGTTGCCTAGACTGGGGCGACACGTGGGAGTCGCACCTTCCCATGGTGGAGTTTTCATATAATAATAGCTTTCACTCTAGCATCGGGATGGCGACCTACGAGGCTCTGTGTGGTCGACCGTGCAGAACACCGTTTCAGTGGCCCGAGGTTAGCGAGAGGCAGTTGCTAGGTCTAGAGTTGGTGCAGCAGTGTGCAGACACTGTGAGGCTGATCAGGCAGAGGTTGCAGACAGCGTAGAGCAGGCAGAAAAGCTACGCCGACGTTCACAAGAGGCCACTCGAGTTTGAGGTCGACGACAGGGTGTTTCTTCAAATCTCGCCCTCCAAGGGCGTTCTCAGGTTTGGGAAGAGGGGCAAACTCAGCCTGAGGTTTGTTGGCCCCTTTCCCATCCTGGAGCGGGTTGGCGAGGTCGCTTACAGGTTGGCTCTTCTGTCTGAGTTGGCAGGTGTCCACGACGTCTTCCACGTGTCGCAGCTGAGGAAGTACATGCCAGATCCATCGCATGTACTCGACTACTCGCAGTTAGAGGTCGCCCCTGACCTGTCTGTGTCGGAGTACCCAGTCAGCATGGTGGACCACAGGGTGTAGCAGCTTCGCAGGAAGCAGATCCCGCTCGTCAAGGTGGTTTGGGAGCACCGTGCAGGTGGCGAGGCCACTTGGGAGCATGAGGACGAGATGCGGGAGCACTTTCCCTACTTGTTCGAGTGACAGGTACTTTGTTTACTCTTTATTCCCCCTAGTTTTGCCCTTAATTTCGAGGACGAAATTGTTTTTTTGTTGGTTAGATTGTAACATCTCGTTACCTTTAGGGGTTGCTCTCCCGGTTGTGGTCGTGACGTAGAGACCCGTCGCGTTCTGAAGGCGACGTAAGTGACCGTCGCGTTCTGGTTAGGAATGCGTCGGCCGCCCCTGTCGCGATAGGACCCTGATAGCAGACTGTTCCTTTGTCGTCTTGCTGTCGGGACAGTTGAGCCACATGTCAAAGTGCATGCAGGAATGCGACGTGGCTGGCCGTAGTGATCTTGCTGTCAGTTTTGCATGAACGTCAATTGGGTGGTTGACTGGATGACTGTTCCAGATCGCGACGCAGGTGGACGTCGTGTTAGCATTGGTAACACGACGCCCAAGTCCATCATGTTCTTACTATCTGTGTTTAAGTACCCAAGCCCGAGAGCACAACCTCTTTTCACCCTTTTTCCTGTGTTCCTTCCCTCTCTCCGGCGATTTTGGTGTTTGGAGCTCCATAGTGAGCTTTGGGAGAGGAATCCTTGTGGATTGCTTGGTAAGTATGTATAAGAATTGTAGTGTGGTGTGGATTGATTGTGTTCCTCCATCTCCTCACTTCTTCTTCCCCTTTTCTCTGTGGCATGCACCTTGTTTCTCTCCATTGGCTTGTGAAGAAGGTTGCACCCGACTTGTGGGTAGATCATGGAGCGTTGGAGCTCAGAGGTGGAGGGGTGTAAGCCTACGAGAAGGCCCATCTAGGGTGGTTCTTCAATTTGAGGTAGGGACCCCAAACCTCCACCTAGTTCTTCATGCTAGGTTCTCAACCCTCCCTCCAAGCCTAGATATCTTGTTTAGGATGTTCTTTGTGCTCCTTGATTCATGTATGATGAATTCATGGGTTGCTTGGATGGTTTCATGCTTGTGAGGGGTTGTATGAAGTGTGATCCATGTTGCATGTGAGGATAATGAGTGTAGTTGGCTTTCCTTGGCATGCATGGGGTCATTTAAGGGTGGTTTGTTACCTTTTTGAACAGTTTTCATCGTGTGGCATACTTCGCGACCTGGTCGCGACTGGGCGACCCGTTGTGACAACAGCCGAGTGCCCAAACAAGGCCACTCAGCCTCCCCAAACTAAACCACATGGTACAAACGGGGGAGGGAAGTATGCCACACGATGAAAACTGTTCAAAAAGGTAATAAACCACCCTTAAATGACCCCATGCATGCCAAGGAAAGCCAACTACACTCATTATCCTCACATGCAACATGGATCACACTTCATACAACCCCTCACAAGCATGAAACCATCCAAGCAACCCATGAATTCATCATACATGAATCAAGGAGCACAAAGAACATCCTAAACAAGATATCTAGGCTTGGAGGGAGGGTTGAGAACCTAGCATGAAGAACTAGGTAAAGGTTTGGGGTCCCTACCTCACATTGAAGAACCACCCTAGATGGGCCTTCTCGTAGGCTTACACCCCTCCACCTCCAAGCTTCAACACTCCACGATCCACACACAAGTTGGGTGCAACCTTCTTCACAAGCCAATGGAGAGAAACAAGGTGCATGCCACAGAGAAAAGGGGAAGAAGAAGTGAGGAGATGGAGGAACACAATCAATCCAAACCACACTACAATTCTTATACATACTAAGCAATCCACAAGGATTCCTCTCCCAAAGCTCACCATGGAGCTCCAAACAACAAAATCGCCGGAGAGAGGAAAGGAACACAGGAAAAAGGGTGAAAAGAGGTTGTGCTCTCGGGCTTGGGTACTTAAACACAGACGATAAGAACACGATGGACCTGGGTGTCGCGTTACCAATGCTAACACGACGTCCACCTGCGTCGCGATCTGGAACAGTCAGCCAGTCAACCACCCAATTGACGTTCATGCAAAACTGACAGCAAGATCACTACGGCCAGCCACGTCGCATTCCTGAATGCACTTCAACACGTGGCTCAACTATCTCGACAGCAAGACGGCAAAGGAACAGTCTACTATCAGGGTCCTATCGCGACAGGGGAGGCTGGCGCGTTCCTAACCAGAACGCAACGGTCACTTACTCGCCTTCAGAACGGGACGGGTCTCTACGTCGCGACCACAGCCGGGAGAGCAACCCCTAAAGGTAACGAGATGTTACAATCTAACCAACAAAAAAATAATTTCGTCCTCAAAATTAAGGGCGAAACTAGGGGGAATAAAGAGTAAACAAAGTACCTGTCACTCGAACAAGTAGGGAAACTGCTCCCGCATCTCGTCCTCATGCTCCCAAGTGGCCTCGCCACCGACGCGGTGCTCCCAAACCACCTTGACGAGTGGGATCTGCTTCCTGCGATGCTACTGCACCCTATGGTCCACCATGCTGACTGGGTACTCCGACACGGACAGGTCAGGGGCGACCTCTAACTGCGAGTAGTTGAGTACATGCGACGGATCTGGCATGTACTTCCTCAGCTGCGACACGTGGAAGACGTCGTGGACACCTGCCAACTCAGACAGAAGAGCCAACCTGTAAGCGACCTCGCCAACCCACTCCAGGATGGGAAAGGGGCCAACAAACCTCGGGCTGAGTTTGCCCCTCTTCCCAAACCTGAGAACGCCCTTGGTGGGCGAGATTCGAAGAAACACCCTGTCGCCGACCTCAAACTAAAGTGGCCTCCTGTGAACGTCGGCGTAGCTTTTCTGCCTGCTCTGCGCTGTCTGCAACCTCTACTTGATCAGCCTCATGGTGTCGGCACACTGCTGCACCAACTCTAGACCCAGCAACTGCCTCTCACAAATCTCGTGCCAGTGCAATGGTGTTCTGCACGGTCGACCATACAGAGCCTCGTAGGGTGCCATCCCGATGCTAGAGTGAAAGCTAATATTATAGGAAAACTCCACCATGGGAAGGTGCGACTCCCACGTGCCGTCCCAGTCTAGGCAACATGCTCTCAACAAGTCCTTGAGGGTCTGAATGGTCCTCTTCGACTACTCCTCTGTCTGTGGGTGGTAGGTTGAACTCAACCTCAGCTCAGTGCCAAGTGCCCACTGAAAGCTGCGCCAGAAACGAGAAGTGAACCTCGGATCTCTATCTGAGACAATAGAGACTGGGGTCCCGTGCAAGGGTACCACTCTGTCCACAAACAACCGATCTAGTCTGTCCACTAACCACACTGCTCTGACCGGTAGGAAGCGAGCAGTCTTCCTCAGCCTGTCGACGATGACCCAAACACTGTCGTGCTCCTGAGAAGTGCGAGGTAAGCCAGAAACAAAGTCCATGGTGACGTGCTCCCACTTCCACACAGGAATGGGAAGCGACTGCAGCTCACCACCAGGATGCTGGTGCTCTGCCTTCACCTACTGATAGGTAAGGCAGCGCGAAACAAACTCAGCGATATCTCTCTTCATCCCAGGCCACCAAAAGAGTACCCTCAAGTCATGGTACATCTTGGTGGAGCCAGGATGAATAGAGTATCACGATCGATGCACCTCAACAAGTACCTCCTCCCTGACATCCTCTGGAACGTAGAGTCTATCCCGAAACCGAACCTTGCTGTCCTCGTCCAGTGCTACCTCGGGCAACTGCAACATGTCTGCCAAGTCCTCGTCTGCACTCTGCGCCTCAAGCACCTGCTGGTATATCAACGGACGAACTATCATGCTGGCCAACACTACTCTCTCCTGGAGGCTAGACGGCGTGAACACACCCTGAGTGGTGTCCTCCAGAAATCTCCAGTGTCTAACCAACAAAGAACTCAAGTGGGCTCTCCTACTCAAAGCGTCTGCTACGACATTAGCCTTTTCCGGGTGATAGGAAAGGGTAAAGTCGTAGTCCTTCAAGTACTCGAGCCACCTGCGCTGCCTGAGGTTGAGATCTCTCTGTGTGAAGACGTATTGTAAGCTGCGGTGATCTGTGAAAACCTCAAACACCTCACCGTACAAGTAGTGTCTCCACAACCTCAAGGCGAACACGAGCGCTCCAAGCTCCAGGTCGTGTGTCGGGTAGTGCTGCTCATGCTTCTTCAGCTGAAGATAAGCATAAGCAACTACCCGACCGTGCTGCATCAACATAGCACCCAAACCCGTACCTGACGTGTCTATGTAGACAACAAAGTCACCGCTGCCGGAAGGTACCACAAGTCTCGGAGCTGAAGTCAGCCAGCTCTTTTGCTCCTGAAAACTGCGCTGGCACTCTGCTGTCCACACAAATCGAGTCTCCCGCCTGGTCAACCGAGTCAAAGGCTCTGCAACTCTGGCAAAGTCCTGCACAAACCTCATGTAGTAGCCTGCCAGCCCCAGAAAACTGTGAACCTCTGCAACTGTAGTGGGCTGGCCCCAAGAAACCACGGCCTCAACCTTGGCGGGATCAACCGCCACACCTGCACCAGAAACAACGTGACCCAGAAAGTGCACCTCCTTTAGCCAAAATTCACACTTGCTGAATTTGGCTTAAAGTTGGTGACTCCTTAAAGCCTGCAACACCAGCCTCAAGTGGACCTCGTGCTCCTCTGCCGTCACTGAGTACACCAAGATGTCGTCGACGAACACCATCATGAACCGGTCCAGGTACTCTCGAAAACACTGTGCATCAGCTCCATGAACACTGCTGGTGCATTCGTGAGCCCAAAAGGCATCACGAGAAACTCGAAGTGGCCGTAGCGGGTGCGAAAGGCTGATCTGGTGATGTCTGACTCATGGATCCACAACTGGTAGTAATCCACCTCAAATCGATCTTTGAGAACACTGAAGCTGACTACAACTAGTCGAACAAGTCATCGATCCTGGGGAAAGGATACTTTTTCTTCACGGTCACCTGATTCAGCTGTCGATAATCAATGCACATTCTGAGGCTGCCATCCTTCTTCCTCACAAACAGAACAGATGCTCCCCACGGCGAACCTAGGGGGAATAAAGAGTAAACAAAGTACCTGTCACTCGAACAAGTAAGGAAACTGCTCCCGCATCTCGTCCTCATGCTCCCAAGTGGCCTCGCCACCGGCGCGGTGCTCCCAAACCACCTTGACGAGCGGGATCTGTTTCCTGCGAAGTTGCTGCACCCTACGGCCTTTCACGCTGACTGGGTACTCCGGCATGGACAGGTCGGGGGTGACCTCTAACTACGAGTAGTCAAGTACATGCGACGGATTTGACATGTACTTCCTCAGCTACAACACGTGGAAGACGTCGTGGACACCTACCAACTCAGACGGAAGATCCAACCTGTAAGTGACCTCGCCAACCCACTCCAGGATGGGAAAGGGGACAACAAACCTCGGGCTGAGTTTGCCCCTCTTCCCAAATCTGAGAACGCCCTTGGTGGGCGAGATCCGAAGAAACACCCTGTCGCCGACCTCAAACTCAAGTGGCCTCCTGCGAACGTCAGCGTAGGTTTTATGCCTGCTCTGCGCTGTCTACAACCTCTGCTTGATCAGCCTCATGGTGTCTGCACACTGCTGCACCAACTCTGGACCAGTTGCAGTTAGCTTCAGTGTTCTCGAAGATCGACTTGAGGTGGATTACTACCAGTTGCGGATCTGCGAGTCAGACATCGCCAGATCAGCCTTTCGCACCCACTACGGCCACTTCGAGTTTTTCATGATGCCTTTTGGGCTCATGAATGCACCTGCAGCATTCATGGAGCTGATGCACAGTGTTTTCGAGAGTACTTGGATCGGTTCGTGGTGGTGTTCGTCGACGACATCCTGGTGTACTCAACGACGGCAGAGGAGCACGAGGTCCACTTGAGGCTGGTGTTGCAGACTTTGAGGAGTCACCAACTTTATGCCAAATTTAGAAAGTGTGAATTTTTGCTAAAGGAGGTGCATTTCTGGGTCACGTTGTTTCTGGTGCAGGTGTGGTGGTTGATCCCACCAAGGTTGAGGCCGTGGTTTCTTGGGGCCAGCCCACTACAATTGCAGAGGTTTGCAGTTTTCTGGGGCTGGCAGGATACTACAGGAGGTTTGTGTAGGACTTCGCCAGAGTTGCAGAGCCTTTGACTCGGTTGACCAGATGGGAGACTCGGTTTGTGTGGACTGCAGAGTGCAAGCGCAGTTTTCAGGAGCTGAAGAGCTGGTTGACTTCAGCTCTGATCCTTATGGTACCTTCCGACAGCGGTGGCTTTGTTGTCTACACAGACGCGTCAAGTACTTGTTTGGGTGATGTGTTGATGCAGCACGGTCGAGTAGTTGCTTATGCTTCTCGTCAGCTGAAGAAGCATGAGCAGCACTACCCGACACACGACCTGGAGCTTGCAGCGGTTGTGTTCGCCTTGAGGTTGTGGAGAAACTACTTGTACGGTGAGGTCTTTGAGGTTTTCACATATCACCACAGCTTACAATACGTCTTCACACAGAGAGATCTCAACCTCAGGCAGCGCAGGTGGCTCGAGTACTTGAAGGACTACGACTTTACCCTTTCCTATCACCCGGGAAAGGCTAATGTCGTAGCAGACGCTTTGAGTAGGAGAGCCCACTTGAGTTCTTTGTTGGTTAGACACTGAAGACTTCTGGAGGACGCCACTCAGGGTGTGTTCACGCCGTCTAGCCTCCGGGAGAGAGCAGTGTTGGCCAGCATGATAGTTCGTCTGTTGATATACCAGCAGGTGCTTGAGGCGCAGAGTGCAGACGAGGATTTGGCAGACGTGTTGTAGTTGCCCGAGGTAGCACTGGACGAGGACAGCGAGGTTCACTTCTCGGACAGACTCTACATTCCAGAGGGCGTCAGGGAGGAGGTACATGCTGAGCCGCACCGGTCACGATACTCTATTCATCCTGGCTCCACCAAGATGTACCATGACTTGAGGGTACTCTTTGGTGGCCTGGGATGAAGAGAGATATCGCTGAGTTTGTTTTGCGCTGTCTTACCTGTCAGCAGGTGAAGGCAGAGCACCAACGTCCTAGTGGTGAGCTGCAGTCGCTTCCCATTCCTGTGTGGAAGTGGGAGCACGTCACCATGGACTTTGTTTCTGGCTTACCTCGCACTTCTCAGGGGCACGATAGTGTTTGGGTCATCGTCGATAGGCTGACGAAGACCGCTCGCTTCCTACCGGTCAGAGCAGCGTGATCAGTGGATAGACTAGCTTGGTTGTTTGTGGACAGAGTGGTACCCTTGCACGGGACCCCGGTCTCTATTGTCTCAGATAGAGATCCCAGGTTCACTTCTCGTTTATAGCGCAACTTTCAGCGGGCACTTGGCACTGAGCTGAGGTTGAGTTCAGCCTACCACCCACAAATAAACGGGCAGTCGAAGAGGACCATTCAGACCCTCGAGGACTTGTTGAGAGCGTGTTGCCTAGACTGGGGCGGCACGTGAGAGTCGCACCTTCCCATGGTGAAGTTTTCGTATAATAATAGCTTTCACTCCAGCATTAGGATGGCACCCTACGAGGCTCTGTATGGTCGACCGTGCAGGACACCATTGCACTGGCATGAGGTTGGTGAGAGGCAGTTGTTGGGTCCAGAGTTGGTGCAGCAGTGTGCAGACACCATGAGACTGATCAAGCAGAGGTTGCAGACAGTGCAGAGCAGGCAGAAAAGCTACGCCGACGTTCGCAGGAGGCCACTTGAGTTTGAGGTCGGCGACAGGGTGTTTCTTCGGATCTCGCCCACCAAGGGCGTTCTCAGGTTTGGGAAGAGGGGCAAACTCAGCCCGAGGTTTGTTGTCCCCTTTCCCATCCTGGAGTGGGTTGGCGAGGTCGCTTACAGGTTGGCTCTTCCGTCTGAGTTGGTAGGTGTCCACGACGTCTTCCACGTGCCGCAGTTGAGGAAGTACATTTCAGATCCGTCGCATGTACTCGACTACTCGCAGTTAGAGGTCACCCCCGACCTGTCCATGCCGGATTACCCAGTCAGCGTGAAAGGCCGTAGGGTGCAGCAGCTTTGCAAGAAGCAGATCCCGCTCGTCAAGGTGGTTTGGGAGCACCGCGCCGATGGCGAGGCTACTTGGGAGCGTGAGGACGAGATGCGGGAGCAGTTTCCCTACTTGTTCGAGTGACAGGTACTTTGTTTACTCTTTATTCCCCCTAGTTTCGCCCTTAATTTCGAGGACGAAATTGTTTTTTTGTTGGTTAGATTGTAACATCTCGTTACCATTAGGGGTTGCTCTCTCGACTGTGGTCGCAACGTAGCGACCCGTCGCATTCTGAAGGCGACGTAAGTGACTGTCGCATTCTGGTTAGGAACGCGTCGGCCGCCCCTGTCACGATAGGACCCTGACAGCAGACTGTTCCTTCGTCATCTTGCTGTCAGGACAGTTGAGCCACGTGTCGAAGTGCATGCAGGAACGTGAAGTGGTTGGCCGTCGCGATCTTACTGTCAGTTTTGCATGCACGTCGATTGGGTGGTTGACTGGCTGACTGTTCCAGATCGCAACGATCGTCTGTGTTTAAGTGCCCAAGCCCGAGAGCACAACCACGTTTCGCCCTTTTTCCTGTGTTCCTTCCCTCTCTCCAGTGATTTTGGTGTTTGAAGCTCCGTGGTGAGATTTGGGAGAGGAATCCTTGTGGATTGCTTGGTAAGTATGTATAAGAATTGTAGTGTGGTTTTGATTGATTGTGTTCCTCCTTCTCCTCACTTCTTCTTCCCCTTTTCTGTGTGGCATGCACCTTGTTTCTCTCCATCGGCTTGTGAAGAAGGTTGCACCCGACTTGTGGGTGGATCATGGAGCGTTGGAGCTCGGAGGTGGAGGGGTGCAAGCCTACGAGAAGGCCCATCTAAGGTGGTTCTTCAATTTGAGATAGGGAGCCCAAATGTAACACCCTCCCCCGACTTCACACACACATACGTATACCACACATATAACCTTTGATCGGAAGAGGGGTTACGCTGACAAATTTCATTATGGGTAGATAAATCCGTGTAATGTTCAACACTAGCAAACCATTTCACAAGGTCGCCTTTACAAATGTTATACAACAACAAAGTAAACTGATAACAACACTATTATTTACATAAAGTTAAGCTTCCTCTCTCTAAACTTTTCGTAAAACTACAAAGTCTCTAAAAATTCATTACACTATGCTATTCTTCTTCCTTTCTTCTTCAGCAGCGGAATTGTGAATCATTTGTAGCTGAGGTTACCTTCACCTTCAATCTGAAAGGGTTGGAGGAACAAAGGCATGAGTCGGAAGGAGTCAGTAGGTGAAAGTAAGCATATATGGATCAAAAACACATTTGCTCATGAATTTCATACTTAACAGAAACATATAGCTCAATTTGATTTCATAATGAGCTCAAACAAATTACAGAATAAGAGTCATATTTGTCTTTTAGAATTCAGACCATAACTTGATTTGGAAATGAATTCGGCAGGCATCACTGCTCTGAAGAGGTTACTAAATAGACGTAAATACATCCTTAGTGCCTAGGCGATTCCAGCACCTTGGATCTTGTTCATTGCGCAAGAATGGGGTTTATTACCCACCATCGTCAGTCCATTGACTTGGATTTACCTACAAACTGTCGCCCACAGCTGATCACAAGTGACTAGTGCTACCATAAGTGATCCTAAACCCTCTTTGAAGAGAACACTGTCTTGTGATCATAAATGTCATTTCATGAGCACAATAGAGATAGAAATCTAAAAGATAGTTTGATGAATGAGTAATCAAATCATCTTGGTCATAAAGTAGTTTAAAATCCAAGGAAATGAGATAAACAACTTGTGGGGTCAATAGGGTAGTGAATCTTCAAAATATGGGACAATAATTGGTGTTGAAAACATAACAGGACGGCATCTGTCGACAGCTAGAAGGTAGCTGTCGACAACTACTGGTTTCCAAAACTGGATTTGGGCAGTGACTGTCGACATCTGTCGACAGGTCAGAGTTGTCTGTCGATAGCTAGGAGATATCTGTCGACAGCTAGGAGCTATCTGTCAACAGCTACAGGCAGGCCTCAACTTCCAGAAATGGATCTATACCACTCTAAGGACTCTTTTAAAGATTCCTATGAATCCAAATATGTTTAATACATCAAAGAAGGTCTTGTTTACATTCTTAAACATCACTTACTTGAAGGAATGAAGTATAAACAGTAAGAGTCCAAACTTTGCATACGAATGGCATGAATTGGGAACTTGTAGGAAGAGACTCTATAGGAACATATCTACTCATTCCTGCAATTCTTCTCAAAGATGAAACAAAATTCATACTAAGTACAAAATCTACATCTTATGACATGGATAATAACTAGAGTCTCATGAAAACTTTACTGATCCTTGTGGTAAGAAACCAAATTAGAGACTCGTGGTAAGAAACCAAATTAGAGACTCAAATTCCGAGGTTCTAGTAAAAGAAGGAACAAGAAGAGAAGAATTTTCTCAGAACTGGGGTCAATTAGGATAACATGAGTTTCTAAGGATGAAGAAACTACAAACATGAGAATAGAAAATTGGAGAGGAATTAGAGAAAGGAACCTATTTGATTGGAAGAGAACAAAAGTTCTTCTTCTTCTTAACGTAGAGATCAACACAGCAACAAGATGAAGAAAATAAAGAAAATTGCTAAGGCAGGGCTTCGGCAGGTGCTGTTGGAGATGTGGCGACCCACACCAGGTAAAGCAATAGCAGTAGCCACGACCAGCAGCTGCTATTCTCTAGTAGCTACAGCCCGAGCAAGGTTAACAACAACAGGAACAAGGGATGGAAAGATTTGTTCGATGGATAGAGAGAGAGTTTTTATAGCTCCTCCAGACTGCATGCATGCCGGCACGTCGGCCTTACAGGTGCCACTATGAGACTTCATACACCCATGCAATATCCACGTTCACCATGGCCTCACACCCCTTCTACACGTGCCCAGACAGGTGTAGGCCTTTTTAACCAAAGAACATAGGCTTACGTTGCCATAATACGTAAGCAAAAGAAATACAAAGAAAATAGCTTCCGTAAATGGTAGATTATTCGGCTAATCCATTTGTCTCCTTGTTTAGGTATCATAATGATGTCCATTTGAGTTGAAATTTCAACCATAAACTAATAGGAAGCTTTTACAAATTATGGTGATTTTAGTTTAATTTTTAGAATTTATTTTCCATTGGGTGAAAAATCGCCCGAAAAATAGTCGCGTCGGCTTAATCTTGAAATCTGTTCGTCAAAAATTCTGAATAATTATATTTTTGATACCTCCATGTTTTTCTAAGAATTATGGTGTTCTCGAACTTCATTTTCATTACAGAATTCTGGTGTCGCCCTATCGGGGTGCGTATGACCGAAAGTGAAACCAGGGTATGATAAAGTGTCTTAAACACACCCTAAATCTTAAATATCTCAATTTAAGTCTAATTGGCTTGCATAAACATGAATTTATAAGTAAATCATGATATTTAAGATTCGAGGATATTACATTTCTCCCCCTGTTTAAATAAATTTCGTCCTCGAAATTGGCAGAATTTACTTACCAAACAGTTGTGGATACTTCTCTTTCATTTCTTGCTCCAACTTCCACGTTTCTTCCTCCATGAGTGCATTTCTCCATAAGATTTTCACCATAGAAACTACTTTGTTTCTGGGAACTCGTTCTTTTTTATCTAATATTTTCACTGGTTCCTCTTGTACGGTTAAATCTGACTGTATTTCCACATCTTCATGGTTGATCACATGAGAAGGATCCATTATGTATTTCCTTAAGATAGATATGTGAAATACATTATGAATGTGTGACCAAGAGGGTGGTAGGGCTAACTGATATGCTACTTCTCCTATTCTCTGTAATATTTCAAAAGGCCCTACATATCTTGGATTGAGCTTTCCTTTCTTACCAAATCTCATGATACCTTTGGTTGGAGAGATCTTTAGAAATACATGATCACCTACGTTAAACTCCGGTGGCCTTCTTCTCCTATCAGCATACTTCTTCTGTCTGTCTTGAGCTATTAGCAATCTCTTCCTAATTAATTTAATCTTCTCTGAGTAGTTCTGAATTAATTCTAGCCCAATGAGACTCTTTTCTCCCACTTCTGCCCAACAGAGGGGTGATCTACAAGGTCTACCATATAATACCTCATATGGTACCATCCCAATACTTGTATGGTAACTAGTATTGTATGCAAACTCAATTAAGGGTAGGTAATCATCCCAGCTACCACGCCAATCCAAACTACAGGCTCTTAGCATATCTTCAAGTGTTCTGATAGTTCTCTCTGATTGGCCATCGGTTTGTGGATGATATGTTGAACTAAATTTTAATTGTGTACCCATGGCTGCTTGAAGACTTTTCCAAAATCTAGCAGTGAACCTTGGATCTCTATCTGAAATTATTGACAAAGGAATTCCATGAAGCCTCACTATTTCCTTTATATATAATTGAGCCAAATCCTCTAATGATCGTGTCTCTGTAATTGCTAGAAAATGAGTCGATTTAGTTAATCTATCCACAATTACCCAAATAGCATCATGCTTCTTTCTTGTCTTTGGCAAACCCATTACGAAGTCCATGGTTATCTGCTCCCATTTCCATATTGGAATTTCAATTAGTTGCATAGGCCCTGCTGGCTTCTGGTGCTCAACCTTTATTTGTTGACATGTTAAACATTTACTCACAAATTCTGCTATGTCCTTTTTCATTCCATGCCACCAAAATTGCTTTTTCAGATTTTGATACATTTTAGAGCTACCAGGATGGATCGAATACTGAGATGTGTGCCCTTCCTTCAATAATTCTCTTTTGATTTCTTCATTCTCCGGTCCACATATTCTGTTTTGAAATCTGATTATCCCTTGTCAATCTCTGATATATCCTGGTTTGTTTACCATCTCTTTTAGTTTCTTTCTTGGTTCTGTGCTTCACCAATTCTATCTATTAGTGCTGACCTTACTGTCAATTGTGCGAATATCAAATTTCCTGCACCATATTTGGGTGAGTAATCAATTAGATCTGTCATTTCTTTCCACTGTTGGTGTAATTGTAGTGCCCTTGATTTCTTTCTGCTCAAAGCATCAGCAACCACATTAGCTTTACCCGGATGGTAATTCATTGTAAAATCATAATCCTTCAAAAATTCTAATCATCTCCTTTGTCTTAGATTCAGTTCCTTCTGAGAAAATAGGTACTTTAAACTCTTATGGTCAGTATAAACTTCAAATTGTTCCCCATACAAATAGTGGCGCCAGATCTTCAAAGCGTGTATGATCGCTGTCAATTCTAGATCATGGGCTAGATAATTCCTTTCATGATTTTTTTAGTTGTTTATAGGCATACGCTACCACTTTTCCATGTTGCATAAGAACACATCCAATTACTCTTTGAGATGCATCCGTGTACACTATAAATCCTCCTGATCCTTGAAGTAAAGTAAGAATCGGAGCTGTGGTAAGCTTCCCTTTTAATTCCTGAAAACTGGCCTCACATTTCTCATTCCACACAAACGGCATTTCTTTTCTGGTTAACTGAGTCAAAGGCGTAGCTATAGAAGAAAAGTCTTCAATAAATCCTCTATAGTGACCAGCTAATCCCAAGAAACTTCGAATTTCTGATGGATTCTTACGTCTTTCCCAATTCAGAATTGCTTCAATTTTACTTGGGTCTACTGCCACACCTTTTGCAGAAATCACGTAGCCGAAAAAGTTCACTTCTTTGAGCCAGAACTTACATTTACTTAACTTAGCATACAATTGATGATTCCTTAAGGTTTGTAGTACAATTCTCAAATGTTCTTTATGTTCTTCTTCATTAGATGAATATATCAACACATCATCTATAAATACAACCACAAAATTGTCCAAATATGGCTGGAATATCCTATTCATCAAATCCATAAATACCGCAGGCAGTACTAAAAACTCATAGTGTCCATATCTGGTTCTAAATGCGGTCTTAGGAATGTCATCTTCTTTAACTCTCAATTGATGTTATCCAGACCTTAGATCAATCTTAAAGAATATTGTGGCAGACCGAAGTTGATCAAATAAATCATCAATTCTAGGTAATGGATATTTATTCTTGATTGTGACTTGGTTCAACTTTCTATAATCAATACATAATCTGAGAGATCCATCTTTCTTTCTTACAAACAATACCGAAGCTCCCCATGGTGACACACTTGGTCTAATAAACCTTTGTCTAATAAATCTTGCAACTGCTTCCTTAATTCTGTCAACTCAGCTGGTGCCATTATATAAAGAGCTATAGATATGGGTAAAGTTCCAGGCAAAAGTTCAATAGCAAAATCAATTTCTCTACTGGGAGGTAATCCAGATAGATCACTCGGGAACACTTCTGGAAATTTCTTCACAACATCAATATCTTGAACTGATATCTGTTTATGCTCATTTGATATGGCCATCACACTTGCCAGATAACCTTGACAACCACTTCTCAGCCATTTCATGGCTTTAAGTGCTGATATAGTCTTCTTGTTTCCATTATTCTTTGGGCATGTATAGCTGAAATCTGCTAATCCCGGCCTTTTAAATGTTAAAACTTTCTTATGACAATCTAGTAATGCATGATTTTATGCTAACCAATCCATTCCCAGTATAATGTCAAAATCTTGCATGTTATCTAGTACATATACATATACGGTAAGTTCATGCTCTCCTATTTTCAAATTTACTTCAGGGATGACAGAAGTAAGAATAGCTATTTGACCAGTAGGACAGTCAAGTACCATACTACCTACCAATTTCTCTGGTTTCTGAAATATAGAATTAACAAATACCCGAGAAATAAAAGAGTGAGTAGCTCCAGGGTCAAATAATACTCCAGCATACATATTTTCAGTCAGGAGAATACCTTCAGCCACAGTGGGGGTGTCTTGGGCTTCCTCCTTTGTCAGAGCAAAGACTCTAGCTGGTCCTTTAGGTGGTTGTCTTGGGGCTTGCTAAGAGTAGGGTTGTGGCTTTGGTGCTTTTGACTGATCTGCTTTGAGTGGATAGTCCCTAATCAAATGTTCTTTCTGACCACACCCATAACACTTTCCCGCTACTTTCCAGCATTCATCACCAGGGTGTTTTCCTCCACATTGAGCACACACGGGCCAACTCTTTTTCTGTTCTCCTTGCTACTTGGTTGGATCAATTTTTCACTTCTGACCTTTCGTTTCTTTGGCATACAAATTTTTCTTCTTACCCCCATTGGTTTCTTTATTTTTCATATACTCCATAAACTCAGATTCCACTATATACGTAGTCCACTGCCATGCTTTGGGGATCTAGTGGAACCACCCTGCTCCTCACATTAGATTTCAATCCTCTCACAAACTTCTTTACCCTTCTGAGTTCATTGTCACAAATGTGAGGTGCATACTTTTCCAGTTCAGTGAATTTGGTCTCATATTCTGCCACAGTCATGTCTTTTTGTTCCAACTGTAAGAATTTCACTGCTTTCCTATCCTTGAAGTGTGGTGGAGTGTATTTCTCATACAACTCTCTCAGAAATTCTTCCCAATTAAATTTATCTCCTCTATTTATGAATGCATTTCTCATGGCAGATTGCCACCATTCATCTGCTCTATCTTGAAGCATATAAGTTGCCAGTGTGACCTTGTCCTCCTCTTCGCATCTAATGGCCATAAATATCTTTTCCATCTCTCTAACCCATCCTTCTACAACTTCAGATTGACTACTTCCTTTGAAGGCTGGAGGTCCCATCTTCTTAAATTTTTCTAGCAAAGATGCTCCAGAAATCCTTTCTCCACTCATGTCATGTTGGTTCTTCATTAAAGTTTGCACTAACCACTGAAATGACTACATAAAAGTGGCAAAATCAGGAGTCCCAGTACTTCCTTCTTGAGAGTTTTCGGCCAATGAAATATTGGGAACTTCCTCCCTAGAACCTTCCTCATGTCTATCCTCACTGGATGTGTCGATAGTTTTCCCTTTGTCTGCCATTTCCTGGAACACCAGCAAACACATCCAATTAATTCATACTAACCACTTAAATTTTAAGAACCAAAATGATCATTAGAGATTCTAGAATACACACAAATGTTTTATTTATTTCCTTTGTGAAAATGGTCACAGAGATATCTATTACCAATAACCTTTCTCTGATACCACCTCTGTAACACCCCCCCCCCCCGACTTCACACACACATACGTATACCACACATATAACCTTTGATCGGAAGAGGGGTTACGCTGACAAATTTCGGTATAGGTAGATAAATCCGTGTAATGTTCAACACTAGCAAACCATTTCACAAGGTCACCTTTACAAATGTTATACAACAACAAAGTAAACTGATAGCAACACTATTATTTACATAAAGTTAAGCTTCCTCTCTCTAAACTTTTCGTAAAACTACAAAGTCTCTAAAAAGTCATTACACTATGCTATTCTTCTTCCTTTCTTCTTCAGCAGCGAAATTGTGAATCATTTGTAGCTGTGGTTACCTTCACCTTCAATCTGAAAGGGTTGGAGGAACAAAGGCATGAGTCGGAAGGACTCAGTAGGTGAAAGTAAGCATATATGGATCAAAAACATATTTGCTCATGAATTTCATACTTAACAGAAACATATAGCTCAATTTGATTTCATAATGAGCTCAAACAAATTACAGAATAAGAGTCATATTTATCTTTCAGAATTTAGACCATAACTTGATTTGGAAACGAATTCGACAGGCATCATTGCTCTGAAGAGGTTACTAAATAGATGTAAATACATCCTTAGTGCCTAGGCGATTCCAGCACCTTGGATCTTGTTCATTGCGCAAAAACGGGGTATATTACCCACCATCGTTAGTCCATTGACTTGGATTTACCTACAAACTGTCGCCCACAGCTGATCACAAGTGACTGGTGCTACCACAAGTGATCCTAAACCCTCTTTGAAGAGAACACTGTCTTCAGATCATAAATTTTATTTCATGAGCACAATAGAGATAGAAATCTAAAAGATAGTTTGATGAATGAGTAATCAAATCACCTTGGTCATAAAGTAGTTTAAAATCCAAGGAAATGAGATAAACAACTTGTGGGGTCAATATGGTAGTGAATCTTCAAAATATGGGACAATAATTGGTGCTGAAAACATAATAGGACAGCATCTGTCGACAGCTAGAAGGTAGCTGTCGACAGCTACTGGTTTCCAGAACCGGATTTGGGCAGTGACTGTTGACAGGTTAGAGTCGTATGTCGATAGCTAGCAACTATCTGTCGACAGCTAGGAGATATCTGTCGACATCTAGGAGCTATTTGTCAATAGGTAGAAGCTATCTGTCAACAGCTACAGGCAGGCCTCAACTTCCAGAAATGGATCTATACCACTCTAAGGACTCTTTTAAAGATTCCTATGAATCCAAATATGTTTAATACATCAAAGAAGGTCTTGTTTACATTCTTAAACATCACTTACTTGAAGGAATGAAGTATAAACAGTAAGAGTCCAAGCTTTGCATACGAATGGCATGAATTGGGAACTTGTAGGAAGAGACTCTATAGGAACATATCTACTCCTTCCTGCAATTCTTCTCAAAGATGAAACAAAATTCATACTAAGTACAAAATCTACATCTTATGACATGGATAATAACTAGAGTCTCATGAAAACTTTACTGATCCTTGTGGTAAGAAACCAAATTAGAGACTCAAATTCTGAGGTTCTAGTAAAAGAAGGAATAAGAAGAGGAGAATTTCCTCAGAACCGGGGTCAATTAGGAAAACATGAGTTTCTAAGGATGAAGAAACTACAAACATGAGAATAGAAAACTAGAGAGGAATCAGAGAAAGGAACCTACTTGATTGGAAGAGAACAAAAGTTCTTCTTCTTCTTCTTCTTAACGTAGAGATCAACACAGCAACAAGATGAAGAAAATAAAGAAAATTGCTAAGGCAGGGCTTCGGCAGGTGTTGTTGGAGATGTGGCGACCCACACCAGGTAAAGCAATAGCAGTAGCCACGACCAGCAGTTGCTATTCTCCAGTAGCTACAGCCCGAGCAGGGTTAACAACAATAGGAACAACAGGAACAAGGGATGGAAAGATTTGTTCGATGGATAGAAAGAGAGTTTTTATAACTCCTCCAGACTGCATGCATGCCGACACGTCGGCCTTACAGGTGCCACTATAAGACTTCATACACCCATGCAATATCCATGTTCACCATGGCCTCACACCCCTTCTACATGTGCCCAGACAGGTGTAGGCCTTTTTAACCAAAGAACATGGGCTTACGTTGCCATAATACGTAAGCAAAAGAAATCTAAAGAAAATAGCTTCCGTAAATGGTAGATAATTCGGCTGATCCATTTGTCTCCTTGTTTAGGTATCCTAATGATGTCCATTTGAGTTGAAATTTCAACCATAGACTAATAGGAAAATTTTACAAATTATGGTGATTTTAGTTTAATTTTTATAATTTATTTTCCATTGGGTGAAAAATCGCCCGAAAAATAGTCGCGCCGGCTTAATCTTGAAATATGTTCGTCAAAAATTCTGAATAATTATATTTTTGATACCTCCATATTTTTCTAAGAATTATGGTGTTCTCGGACTTCATTTTCGTTACAGAATTCCAGTGTCGCCCTATCGGGGTGCGTACGATCGAAAGTGAAACCAGGGTATGATAAAGTGTCTTAAACACACCCTAAATCCTAAATGTCTCAATTTAAGTCTAATTGGCTTGCATAAACATGAATTTATAAGTAAATCATGATAATTAAGATTCGAGGATATTACATCAAACCTCCACCTAGTTCTTCATGCTAGGTTCTCAACCCTCCTTCCTAGCCTAGATATCTTGTTTAGGATGTTCTTTGTGCTCCTTGATTCATGTATGATGAATTCATGGGTTGCTTGGATGGTTTCATGCTTGTGAGGGGTTGTATGAAGTGTGATCCATGTTGCATGTGAGGATAATGAGTGTAGTTGGCTTTCCTAGGCATGTATGGGGTCATTTAAGGGTGGTTTATTACCTTTTTGAACAGTTTTCATCATGTGGCATACTTCCCTCCCCCGTTTGTACCATGTGGTTTAGTTTGGGGAGGCTGAGTGGCCCTATTTGGGCACTCGGCTATGGTCGCGATGGGTCGCCCAGTCGCGACCAGGTCGCGACGTATCAGCGCATCGCGTTCTCTTGAACGTGCCCCGGACCCGCCGCGTCTTGCTAACGCGATAGGTACATGGTCAGCATTCAGGAGTTCGGGGTCTAGCCGATTGCGGCCTCCATCTCCATCGCAATCAGAAGACTTAGGGCTTGTTGCGGCACCCCTAACCGTCGCAATCTTATCGCGACGGGCTTAAGGGTTGCCTTCATGTTTCCTTGTCGCGACAGGCAGAACCATCGCGTTCTGGTCGCGACAGGTCAATACGTCGCCTCTCTGACAGAGAGCTGACTGTTGACCTGCTGTGTTACCATTTCCGCTGCGACTCTGGTTTCTTGGCACCTGTGCTATTCCTAGTACAGTGCTACTCTAGTCTCTTCCCCCGGTGCTCGGCACTTGAGGGCTTGTCCACAAGATAGGTTGTTACTGTTACCTAGGACCCCCAGCCCCGCGCGTCTGTTAGAGGGAGTTCTCCAGGCGGCGGTCGTGCTCAAGTCACGGACTTGGAGCAGAAGGGGAAAACGGTGGGGACAGCGGCATGGAGTCGTTTGTAGAGCTCTCTTAGCGGGTCTGGTTCTCCGAGGTAGTGTGGTGCTCTTACGGTGCGGACTAGCTAGTCCTTTCTCACTGCCTCACTCTACGTGGTTCCAGAACCATTTAAAGGGGTCAAGCATGGGACCGTAGTCCGGCCAGACTACGGCAGTTGTGGTTGTTCTTAGTCCACGTCTCACTCCGACGGGAGGTGCTAGACATGGACTGTTGGTCGAGGGTAAGATGCGTGGTGCACCTGACCGGCTGACTAGTGTAGCGTTCTGTAGCTAGTGTGCTTGTCCAGGCAGTGTCCATTGTCTGTGTTTACAGCTGGGTTCTTGTGGTGCCCTTGTGTACACAGGTTTTCCGGTTCTGCTGAGTAGCTTAGACCGACGACCGTGTAGTTTCTTTCACGCTTCCGCACTTAACTCTATTTAGTAGAATAGACTTTACTGCTTTATTTATTTATTACACTTAATTCTATTCTGCTGTTAGAACGAGTGGGAGATTGGTAGTCCCTACTAGGCTTCTTTGTGAAACTCACTCTCTGTTTTGTAGGTGAGACTTCACAGCAGCTCCCTCCGTGGCGGATTGAGGAGACGGGCCCGCAGTAGTCGGCGTCTCTAGTGGCATTGTTCCCCCAGCAGTTGTACTTCACCCTCGGGGTATGCCCCTAAGGGACGTGTTCTTTCCCGTTTATTTTAGCACTTGTACTTTGTTTACTTTGGGACTGTACTAGACTGTTACTCAGCGTTGGACACTCTTCGTTCACTTGTGGTGCACTTTAGTACGGTTGTTGTTATTTATTTCTGTTACATATCTTGTTAGACCGATCTGTTAGCCCTTCCGGGTCTCCGGACCCGTGGGCAGCGGTGCCGGTGTTCGGATCCTTGGTGAGAATCGAGGATCCGGGCGTCAGGGCCGTTACATGGTGCTCCACTGCTGCCTCAAGATCTCTTGGAGGGAGTCTCACTAGCCACTGCCTTTCCTTTGTCACGATGCCAAGGAGGAGCCATCTAATCGAAGGAAGAGTTTGGAAGAAGAAGAAATAGAGGAAGAGGAAACAGATGCGGAAGAAACAGAGGAGGAGTGCAATGAGGATGCACAAAGGAGAATAGGAGGAGGTCGGCTGCACTCAAGGGAGGAACATAAGGGGTCGATTGGCGCAAGGCGAAGAAGAGAAGAGAGGAGAAGGGAGATCACAGCGGCAGTTGGAATGGGGAAGAAAGAAGGGGGAAGACTGACCCTTTAAATGCCCCTAGGGTTGCGGGGTCGACTCCACAAAAAGTGGGGCTTGACCTCGCTTATGAATAGGTCGACCTTAGAAGTCTTCTAGGGTTGACCTCGCTTCACGCAGAGGCAAACTACATGGAGTTTTCAGAAATGATGTCGGTTCGGCTGAAGGCTGGGTCGACTCAAGGCTTCTCTAAAAAGAAAAAGAAGCACAAGGACTCTGGGTTTGTCAAATTTTGAGATGGGCAATTAATGTGAATTGCTTATGAAGAAGGTGAAAATATCAGCACACTTGAGAGTTCGCAGCACCGGCAAGACATCACCTGGACGGAGGCTTAGTTCTGGGACGTCGCGTTCAGCAGTTGTCTCCCCGTTTTGAGTAGCCTTCACCCTCGGGGTATGCCCCTTAAGGGTTTGTGTTCCCTTTTGTTTACAGTACTTGTACTTGAGACAGACAGATAGGCATATACTTGACGTGTGGACTCGTACTGTTTTCTTCAGGGTCACGATTGTTTGTCTTCTTTGCTTACTTCGCTAGGTCATTTCTAACCCTTCCGGGTCTATGGACCCGTGGGTGGCAGCCCATGGGACGAGTGCTTGGAGGGCTCCAGGTATCGGATTCTTGGGCCGTTACAGTAATTGGTGTGTGGTGTCAATAAAGTTTAATTCAATGTCACCCCTAGATACATGATCTCTAATAATGTGATGATGTATGTCAATATATTTAGTGCGAGAATGTTGAATAGGGTTCTTAGTGAAATTAATAGCACTCATAATATCGCAAAGCAATGGAATTTTAGATAAATAAATCCCAGCATAGTTCGCATCAGTGTAACCCACCAAGTCGAAGGAACATCCTTTGGGATACCATAAGTCAAAATCATTCGAGGAAGTAAGATATCAAAAAATTCGTTTAACAGCAATATTAATCAAGTGCGATTGTTTGGGCGAACTTTGAAATCTCACACACATGCAAACACTAAGTGAAATATCGTTTACAAGCAGTTAAATAGAGAAGAGATCCTATCATACCTCAATAAAGCTTAGTGTCGATAAGCTTACCAAGTTCATCATTTTCCAATTTTGTTGTGGTAGGCAAAGGCGTTAGGATCTCAGGCATTTCCATTATGCCAAAACTCGAGTTGTTGTGTAAGAATACCATCCTTCCTTATAACCCACCACAGGGTACAGTCCCCCTACTAGACAACTTAGCAACACCCGCAAGTTGGTCCACACTTGGATAATATAATAATCTATTTGTTAAGCAAATAAATCTTTATAAAACATTTTATTCCTCTACGAGTAGGGCTGTAAATGGATCCAGATATTATTCGAATCTGATTTGTAGTGGTGACAGCGACATCAACAAGGGTGATTCTGCATCGACATCTGATATCTTTTTGGTATTGTTGCGGCTACATCGACCGAAATGTTAGTGAATATAAATGTAATGAAACTTTATTTTTATCAATATTGTATTTTATTTTTAAAATAATCAAATTATTATTATTCAAAATTATTAATATTTAAATATTATATATAGTTAAATATAATTAATATTTATTCCATCCCCTTCCCCCTTCAAACACCCCACGCTTACCCCCCCCCCCCCCCACTTGTGAAAAAAATGGCGTCATTTTAAACCCCCACCTTCCCCTCCCCCCTTGAAACACCCTGTGCCTAGAAAACCCTACCTTCCCCTCCCCCCTTGAAACACCCCGCGCCATTTGGGACCCCCGCCATCGCCTTTGATCTGCTGCTAAGCCCACACCACCGGAGTGCCACCGCCGGGAGCCTTCGACTGCCGCCTGATCCGTAGGTATGTGATTACTCTCCCTCCAGCGCTGCCTCCTCTTTCTCCCCCTGTGTATCTCTTTCTATGCTCCCCCCACCATAACTGAAGGGGGGCCCCATCGTAAAGGAGAGTAGCCCCTTGTCGCCGACCATGACCTCACAGGAACCCTCAGGCACCCTTTTCTTTTGGCATTGACCATCTACCTATCTATCTATTTCTCTCTCTATTTATATATATGCATACATAGATGTAGATAAAGTTAATTGGTTGCAACGTATATACATGGACCACAATATTCCTAGCTGGGAGAACAATTAATATGGGTGAGTTGCATTGCAACTTTCCTCCCAAAAGAAGTCCCTCCTCTTTATGATTGGGTCTACTAGTGAAACCTCCTCTTCAGATTTTGTTTATCTTTATTACTGCAAATAGCAAGTTTGTGTAGAGGAAAAGTTTTTTTTATCTTGTCAACAAAAAGTGAATGAAAAGTTTATGTTTTTTACTACAAAAAATATATGGCCCTTGTTTGACATGTTAAAGGTTTTGTCTATCAAAGTTTCACCAATATAAGCACATATTGGGTTTTTCAAAAAACAACCTTAAAAGATGATAGTTTGAATGAAAATCTAAGAATATGACAACCTAATGAATGTACTTGCACTATCGCATTTGTTTGAACTTCCCTTTGTAACTTCATTCTACTTTTATGTTTAAATTATAATATCTCACATTATGATTTTTTTTTTGCATGCAGCTTGACCTTCTCCCACATAAGCAGACTTATTATTGGCCACTGTCTTAACTGTTGGCTACCAAGGTATGCGATCCATCAAGTCTGGGTGGCGGCTCACTTTTATAATACATATTTACATTATATTTGGTGTGGTTATGTGAATGTGATCCAGCGAGCCTGGGTGGTGGCTCATTTTTATAATGCATATTCACATTATAATCGGTGTGGTTATGTGAATGTGATCCAACGAGTCTGGGTGGTGGCTTACTTTTATAATGCATATCGACTGAAATGTTGTGTGGTTATGTGAATGCTGCCGGATTTTTCAGTGGCATGGATGTTAAATATTATGTATTGTGATTCTGTATGATTATAGGGAAATGATGTCTATTTCTTAATTGACATTTTTCTTTGTGTGCAAAATATGTCTGTCACAGAATGGCTGAATTGGATAAGAGTTGGATGGATATTCCTAATAGGCTAGACCCTAGGTATCTCAATGGAGTTAAAGATTTTTTAGAGTTTCCATATCATGATGATAGAATAGGATTTAGACATGGAGAAGACAAAAAGTTGATTCAATGTCTGTGTAGAAGATGTTGCAATGGCTTCATATTTAGAAGGGATCGTGTGCATGAGCACCTAATATGTGACGGAATATGGTTAAATTATCAGACTTGGCTGTCACACGATGAGCAAGTACATGATGATACTCCAACAATAAAGACACAACTTATCGAATCACAAAATGAATTCGAATTCGATGAAGTGATGGATATGCTACATGATTTTCAAAGCAATGATGTGCTTGTTGGAGAAGATGAGGAAGAACTGAATCCAAAAGCACAAAAAAATTATAAGTTATTAGAAGATGTAGAAACTCCTTTGTATGTTGGGTGCAAATATATGTCTAAGTTGAAGTTTCTTTTGAAGTTGATACACATGAAATCTTTGAATGGTCTTACAGCCAAATGTATGAATATGATACTTGTGTTGTTTAAACAAGTTTTACCTAGTGATGCATTAGTACCTAAAGTTGAAGTTTATTTTGAAGTTGATACACATGAAATCTTTGAATGGTTTTACAGCCAAATGTATGAATATGATACTTGTGTTGTTTAAACAAGTTTTGCCTAGTGATGCATTTGTACCTAAAAATTGATATGATGCAAAGAAGATTGTCAAAGGACTTACTTATGAAAATATTGATGCATGTAAAAATGATTGTGTGTTATTTTGGAAAGAAAATAAAGATAAATTTCAATGTCCAGGGTGTGGTACTCCAAGATATAAAGATAATACCTCAAAAAGTAGTAAGAAGGTGGTAAAAAAGGTGTTGCACTATTTTCCTTTAAAGGATAGATTGCAACGCCAATTCATCTCATCAAAGATAGCTCAGTGGATGACATGGCATAATGGTAGTTATTCTTACCAATCTGATGGTGAGATGCGTCATCCTGCAGATTCTCCGGCATGGAAGGACTTTGATCAGATGTACCCAGATTTTGCTTCCGAAAGTCGTAATGTTCGACTGGGCTTAGCCAGTGATGGGTTTAATCCCTTTGGGAACATGTCTTCAAAGTACAGTGTATGGCTAGTTGTACTAATGGCTTATAATTTTCCACCATGAATGTGTATGAAGTCAGCTTACATGATGATGTCATTATTGATTCTTAGTCCGAAAGCTCCAGGAAATGACATTGATGTCTATTTACAACCATTAGTAGAAGAGTTAAAGGACTTGTGGGATAATGGGATCGAGACATATGATTTTGCAAAGAAGCATAACTTTACTTTGTGAGCCGCCTTGCTATGGATATAAATGATTTTCCAGGTTATGCAAACTTGTCTGGATGGAGTACTAAAGGGAAGCTCGTGTGTCCAATTTGCAATAATCAAACTTATTCTCTCTGCCTTCCTCACAGAAAAAAAAAACAAAGTTATTTAGGGCATCGTCGTTTTCTTCCAATAACACACAGATGGAAAAAGAGTCAGTACGAAGATAAATTTGATGGTCGACGTTGTGATAAAGGAAAGTTAATAATGAAGACAGATTATGAATTGTGGAGACAACAACAAGAGATGGACCTAGCTAGTAAGGTTTGGCAAGCCCTTCAAGAAAGAGTTGGAGAACTTAAGAAAAAATTTAGAAAAGAACAGAAACTGGAAGAAGAAGAAGAGCATTTTCTTCAGATTTCTGCCGTATTGGCGATTTTTTATCATTCGTCATCATTTAGATGTCATACATATTGAAAAAATTGTATGTGATAATATTCTTGACATGTTTAATTTATTGGGGACAGAGAAAGACAACCTCAACTCAAGAAAAGATTTACAAGTGTTGAAAGTTCATCCATAACTACATCCTTACGAGAATTCATTGCATTTCCTAGATGCTATTTATAAGTTGAACAATGCACAAAAGTCTCATATATGCAACTTCATCAAGAATATAAAATTTCTAGATGGCTATTCTTCAAACCTCTCTAGATGTGTTGATATGGGTAGCAAAACAATCACAAGATTGAAAAGTCATGATTGTCATGTGTACATGCAAGTGTTGCTTCCTTTAGTACTTCGTGATATCATTCCTAAAGAAGTGGCAGATCCAATTATTCAACTTAGTCAATATTTTAAAGCTATTTGTTCAAAAGTGTTGGATGAAGCAAGTTTGTTGAGATGGGAGGCCGATATTGTAATTATCTTATGCAAGCTGGAGCAGATTTTTCCACCGTCGTTCATTGATGTTATGATACATCTAACAGTGCACTTGGCATACGAGGCAAGGATGTGTGGTCCAGTTCAATATTGATGGATGTATCCAATTGAAAGATATTTGAAGAAATTGAAAGATTATGTGGGTAATAAAGCTCGAGTGGAAGGTTCAATTGCATAAGGATATCTTGTGGAAGAATGCAGTTTATTTATTTCGATGTACATGCAAGAAATGGATAATCACAATAGGAAAGATAGAAATTATGATGGTGGTCCATTTGGCACTCTTGATGGAGAATTGTCTATGTTTACAGCAGTTGGTCATCCAATAAAGTGCAGACGAGTACCCAAAACATTGGCATAAGCCAAAAGAGATATAGCACATACATATGTGTTAAATCAAGTTGATGATATTGTAAATTTTTGTAAAAAACATGAAGATGCACTTGCAAGTGGAAGGAATATAAATGACAATTTTCTCATGTGGTTTCGATCACGTGTCCAAGAGCTGAAAAATTTACATGACCCAGGCTACACTGAGGAACTCGAGATTTTATCACTCAGTCCATCAAGATTGGCAACTTTATTTTCTGGGTATATTACAAATGGCTTCAGATTCCGCACAAGCTTAACTGACACTACCAAATCCACACAACTTTGCGGTGTTATTGTCAATGCTGAGCTTCAATCTGGATGTGATGGTTATTATGGACAAATAATTGATATTATTTAAATATCTTTTGAGAGAAACAAACAAATTGTCTTATTTGAATGTGAACGGTGGGATGTGTATAATAAGGACCGAGGTTTCAAAGGTGATGAACATGGAGTTATATCTTTAAATACACATCGCAAATTAGGGACTAATGAATCATTTACACTTGCAAGTCAAGTTGAGCAAGTCTTCTATATAGATGACAACAATGTTGCAGCGTGGATGATAGCTGTTAAGTCACCACCTAGAAGTTATTATAATATGTCTAGCGGTGCAAGTGATGATGATGAAGAGCCCTATCAAGAAGGCCTTGTTGATGTGTCTGTGATGTTAAATGATGTAGACATTCATGTATAGCTTCAAAGTGAAGAATATATACACGTGAATTTTTTATATTCTGTAAGTATTTAACTTTTTCATGTCTAGTGGGGTCGACCCCATAGTTCTTTATAGGTCAACCCTGCATTCCTATGTTTTGGTTCTGGGAAATGGGGTTGAACTCATGTTTCAACTGAGGTCGACCTCAGAAGAAAACATGGTGTAGTGGGGTTGACCACATGGTTCTTCATGGGTCGACCCAGCATTCCTGTGTTTTGGTTCTGGGAAATGGGGTCGACCTCATGTTTTAATTAAGGTCGACCTCAGAAGAAAACATGGTGTAGTGGGGTCGACCCCATGGTTCTTCATGGGTCAACCCTACATTCCTGTGTTTTGGTTCTGGGAAGTGGGGTAGACCTCATGTTTCAACTGAGGTCGACCTCAGAAGAAAACATGGTCATAACAAGGGGACTGTTCTTCACAGGTGACTCAACAAATAGATTGGAGAAAGATTTGAAACTGACAAACTCAAAACAGGATTAAAGTATTCTTGTGGAAGTTAGCATGGATCTAGAGGAAGCTTCCAACTAAGGTGTATTTGAAACCTTACAATGTTCAGATAACTGAGAGATGCCACATACCTCATATCTTAAATGCATGTATACATACCTCATTTCTTCTTCACTTTTTCAATGACCTCATTTCTTTTTCACTTATTCACTTTGCTAGTAGGGTTTCATTTATGTACATTAAATATGACTTCACAGACCTCATATATATTTATTATTATTTTTGTTAAAAATCCTTCATTCAACAGATGTTTAAGAAGTTCAGCAAGACATGTCGGTCGGCCCAGCAGACCACTCTAGGGGAGTCATCCCATGCACAGGGGGTGGCTTCCCATTCACATGTATCGACTTCACAGGAAGAGGAGCTACAGACATAGACAGGGGCTTTAGCCTTACAGTCTGGACATGTACATTCACAGGCATCGGCTTCACGGGCAACGGGGTTACAGACACAGACAAGAGCTTCAGTCTCACAGTCTGAACATGTACATTTACAAGTAGGGGCTTCACAAGCAGGAGGGCTACAGATACATCTATCCTTATGAGATGCCGCAAACATCTCTGAGCATGCACCCATTAGTCCTCAGACTCTTAGGAGTGCATCTTCGGTTGCTTCAGGTTTACAATGTTTTTTATTTCTTGAATTTTATTTGTATAATTGCATTCACTTAATCTTTTTTATTTTCATTTACTTGGTAGCACTAGACGTGGGAGAGGTCCTTGTAGGGTGACCAGCGTCAGGATCCTACCTCCAGGCCAGACCTTTCCTATAGAGCTAGAAGGGGCATCTTCAGTTGGTCCATATGCTCAACAGTTTACTACATATCTTGGAGTTTGTAATAGAGTGCATTGCAACCTATGGCACCAAGGCTACATGACCCTTCCTCCTGAAAAGAAGGAGGCTATTTTGAGAGACCTACAAGTAAAAAAAATTAATTATTTAGGTTATATAATTTTTCATTTCTACAGTTATAATGGCATTGATCATATATGATGATTATGCAGCAACATTTCACTTTTCTACGGTCTCCAGCCATAGATGCCGACATTCTTCGGCATATGGGAGAAATGCAAAGGAAGCAGAGGTCCCACTTGAAAAGAAAAGTAAGATTTTTTACTATTATGTTGTATTATTGCACACACATTCTTATGTAACTTGTGCTTGTGTATTTTTCAGGACGACCATTTGAGAATGCATGTAATAATTTGCCACCAAATTGTAATTCTAGTCAATGGCGGCACATGTGTGAGATATGGGATCGAGAAGATAGTAAAGTATTATTTTGTCAAATCCTATTATTTGATGGATTCAATTATTTAGGATATCACTATTTTTTCCCTCATGAATGCAGCAAGTTAGTGAAAGAAATAAGTCTAATCGATCTCATTTATCAATGCCTTATCGAAGAGGGCGGACGAATATTCATCAATTAAGTAATGATTTTGTAAGTATTGATTTTAATTATTAATTTGATTAATTGATTTGACATTATTATAGTCTAATTATAACTTTTAAATGTTAAATAGGTGCAAAAGGAAGGTCGTCATCCCACGCGTTCAAAAATATTTCAAATGACACAAGATAGGACAGCACCGGATGGCAGTGTCATGTGGAGCAATGAACAAAAGTCATCACATGATGGTAATGATGATTATAAATCTAAATATTAATTGATACATTCAACTTATTTATGTACTAATTATCTTATATTAATTATAGGACCAGATGACCCAGTTGATGAATCTCACTCCCTCAGATGAATCGGATGGCACGGCTCATATTGCCGTACTTAGTCCAGAGGAGGCCTTCCGTCAGGTATTTGAGAGGGATAGGCCTGGACGGATCCGATGTGGTGGTCGAGGACAGACTTTGAGGAGTTGATACGGGCCATCTTAGGGTAGTAGTAGTAGCAGCACTACATATCAGCGTCTCCTAGAGGAGCAATCCCAGCAGAAGTTTGAGATTGAAAGAATGAAAAAAATCATTGAAGATTAGGAGCATAGACTAGTAGCACAGAGCACAGATATAGATGTTCGAGTGGAAGCTCGAGTGGAGGCTCAAGTGGAGACTTGAGTCAAGGCTCGACTTGCTATGATGGAGACACAGATGCTCGAAAACATGGATCGACGATTGCAAGAGTATTTTGCTGCTCATATGTCTAGACATGGTGCACCAGCTGTGCCACCTGAGGATGAGAGAGAGGGAGATCAAGGAGATGGAGAGGATGAGGGTTCTTTTGGTGAGGAAGAGTGAGACTTGACTATTGATTTATCATCATGATTTTGTGATGTAATACATTAAATTTTGAAATAAGTGTGATGTAATAGATTTAAATTTGAAGTGCTATAGTTGTTTTAGAAAGAGGATTGTGAATGGTTTATCTATGTAACTTTTGATGTAATACATTTAAATTTAGAGTTTTCTAGTTATTTTGGAATGTGTTTTGTTAATGTAGTTTTTGTATAATAGGTTTTAAATTTGTGAAAATTGAGTTTTTATAAGATTTTTTTTAATCTATGATAGACTATTGGGAACGGCTCCAGTCGTCCCTAATAACCTCATTGGAGACCCCTACACTTCGTCTCCAATAGTATTATTGGAGACTACAGCACATTCGTCCCCAATAATGTTATTGGCGATGGCCGCTTACTTGTCTCCAATAACATTATTAAAGACGGCTTTATATCAGTCACTAATACATTTTTTTTAGATGGCTCTGTACCCGTCTCTAATAGTTGTATTGGCGACGGCGTATCATCCATCTCAATTAAAATTATTGGAGACGGACAGTAAGTTGTCCCCAATAATGTTATTGGAGACGGCTGCTTACTTGTCTCCAATAATGTTATTAAAGACGACTTTATGTACGTCGCTAATACACTTTTTTGGGACGGCTTTGTACTCATCTCTAATAATTTTATTGGAGACGGTGTATCATCCATCTCAATTAAAATTATTAGAGACGGATAATAAACGTCCCCAATACCATTATTGGGGATGGATGTGGTTTAGCCATCCCCAATACTATTAGCGACGGGCTTATTAGGGACAGCCTAGAGACGGTCTTGTAGTCGTCCCTAATAATCAGTAGGGACGACTTTCTTGTTATTGGCGACGGCTTGCAGCCGTCCCCATTAATCTCTTTTCTTGTAGTGAATGTTAGGTACGTACTCAAGAGTATCAAACATCTAGATGCCAAATACAAGATAGGAGATCCTCTCAGTACAAGGGTGGAGAGGACTCCATCAACATTGAGAGGGTATTTTGCATTAAAAAAATTCTAAAATGTTATCACATTTTGATTTGAATTTTTATGTAAAATATCCAACCTCTCACTCAATATTGATAGAGTTCCTTCCACTTTTATAGTGAGAGAATCTCCTCTCCAAATAGAAACACTTGCGGTGAGATCCGCGCACTCTGAGCCGGCCCCTAGCCACTTGGAATTACTTAATGGTTTATGGAGACAAATGGTGAATCGACCAGTCGATGAAGGTGGTTGAGAAACATAGGTGGATTCGTGCACCTTTTTACCAGCTGCATCCCTCTTGTCAAAAGTGAAGTAGAAGGATGTTAGGAACTTACAGGCCCATTTTGGGGCACCTTGGGCTTGTCTCAACGATTGGACCGAGCCGCCAAGCATGAGATATAGCCCAATTAATTTTTTTTCCTTTTTTCCTAAATCATAGTGGAATGATTTTCTCTGTATTCCTGTATGAGTATAGGGAAATGATTCACTGCCTCAGGAGAGATGTCATGGGACCAGCTCCCCTTATGATTGCGGCCCCCATAGGAGCATCTATCTCGCGGTGAATTCATCGTCTCGACGAGAGATTGATAGGACTCATGAGTAATACTTGGTACAAGTTATGGTTATTTCTCTAAACTTTATTATAAGTGCTACTACCTACAAACCCGGACCCACTTCCTAAGAGGAGATATGTATTTAAATCATTAAATGGAGGGTAAAATTGAAATGAAAAATATATAGAATGGAAAACTTATATGCCAAATTAACGTGAAGAAAAAAAATCAACACTATAAGAGAAAGCGGTATTTTCGACGGACAAGATCCATCGGAAATCCGTCGAAAAATGTGCCTTCCGACAACTTTCTGTCGAACGCTCGTCGGAAAACATCCGTCGGAAAATTTTGGTCAGAAATTACCGATGGAACAAATAACCATCGGAAATTCCGACAGAGTATTCCGTCGGAAAATTGCGTCGGTAACTTCCGAAAGAAGTAGTCGAAAAATATTATCAGAAATTTGGTCAGTGTTTTCCGACCGAAAACTGTCGGAAAAGCTGTCGGAATTTCCGTTGGTAAATTTCGACCGAATATCCGTCGAAAATTCCGTCGATACTTTAGACAGAAATGCCGACGGATAAATTCCGTCGATAAACTACATATTTTCGACGGATAACTGCCGTTAGAAATTCCGTCGAAAATAAGTAATATTTTTTTTAATTATAGAAATAACAATGATTTTTTAAACCTGCTACAATATTCATACATTCCACAACAACAAGTACTCACAGTTAACATAAAATCATAAAACACAATAAATATAAAATCATACACAATAATAAATGCTAAAAATCAAGACAGGTCTACTGGATCGTCTGCTGGGTCGTCTGCTGTCCCCCCTCATGATCGTCAAGTGCCAGAGGTGGATCCTATATTAAAAAATTAATATGAGAAACATTAATAAAAATTAATATACAAACATTATTTTCACAAATTAAATTTAAAACATGTGATTATTGTTCAAGTTTAATTAGAAAATATTTTTGATCATTTACACTTTGGTTTTCTTTAGATTAGTGATTTGAGCGTCGAACCCAAACCGGGAATCCAAATAGGATTCCGTCAGTTCCCACACGTCACTTTCACCCACCCGGTCGTGTCGGAGCAAACGGCACGTCAATCGGATCCGTATTTGTGATTTTGGACACCCAGGTTGCGTGTTGTGATCGTTTCTACTTTGCTTTTTTTTATATTAGAGATTTGAGTGCCAAATCCAAACCAAGAATCCAATTAGGATTCCGTCAGTTCCTACACATCACTTTCACCCACCCGGTCGTGTCGGAGCAAATGGCACCCCGATCGGATCCTTATTTGTGATTTTGGACTCCCGGGTTGCATGTTGTGATCATTTCTACTTTGCTAATTTTTATATTATAGATTTTAGCGTCAAATCCAAACCGGGAATCCAATTAGGATTTCGTCAGTTCCTACACGTCACTTTCACCCACCCGGTCATGTCGGAGCAAACGGCACCCCGATCGGATCCCTATTTGTGATTTTGGACCCCTGGGTTGCGTGTTGTGATCATCTCTACTTTTAATTTTTTATATTAGAGATTTGAGTGTGAAATCCAAATCGGGAATCCAATTAGGATTTCGTCAGTTCCTACACGTCACTTTCACCCACCCGGTCGTGTCGGAGTAAACGTCACACTGATCGGATCCCTATTTGTAATTTTGGACCCCCGGGTTGCTTGTTCTGATCATTTACACTTGAGTTTTTTTTATATTAGTGATTTGAATGCCCAACCCAATCCGGGAATCCAATTAGGATTCTGTCAGTTCCCACAGGTCACTTTCGCCCACCCGATCGTGCCGGAGCAACCGACACGCCAATCGGATCCCTATTTGTGATTTTGAACCCCCGGGTTGCTTGTTCTGATCCTTTACACTTGAGTTTTTTTATAATAGTGATTTGAACGCCCAACCCAATCCAGGAATCCAATTATGATTACGTCAGTTCCTACACGTCAGTTTCACCCACCTGGTCCTGTCGGAGCAAACGGCACGCCAATCGGATCCCTATTTGTGATTTTGGACACCCAGGTTGCTTGTACTCATCCTTTACAGTTGAGTTTTTTTTATATTAGTGATTTGAACGCCCAACCCAATCCGGGAATCCAATTAGGATTCTGTCAGTTCCTATACGTCACTTTCACCTACCCGGTCGTGTTGGAGCAAACGACACACTGATCGGATCCCTATTTGTGATTTTAGACCCCCGGGTTGCTTGTTCTATTCCTTTACACTTGAGTTTTTTTATATATTAGTGATTTGAACTCCCAACCCAATCCGAGAATCTAATTAGGATTCCCTCAGTTCCTACACGTCACTTTCACCCACCCGGTCGTGTCGGAGCAAACAGCACGCCGATCGGATCCCTATTTGTGATTTTAGACCCCCGGGTTGCTTGTTCTGATCCTTTACACTTGAGTTTTTTTTTATATTAGTGATTTGAACGCCCAACCCAATCTGGGAATCCAATTAGGATTCCATCAGTTCCCACACGTCACTTTCGCCCACCTGGTCGTGTCGGAGCAAACGGCACGTCGATCGGATCTCTATTTGTGATTTTGGACCCCCGGGTTGCTTGTTCTGATCCTTTACACTTGAGTTTTTTTTATATTAGTGATTTGAACACCCAACCCAATCCGGGAATCCAATTAGGATTCCTTCAGTTCCTACACCTCACTTTCGCCCACCCGGTCATGTCAGAGCGAACGGCACGCCGATCGGATCCCTATTTGTGATTTTAGACCCCCGGGTTGCTTGTTCTGATCCTTTATACTTGAGTTTTTTTTATAATAGTGATTTGAATGCCCCACCCAATCCGGGAATCCAATTAGAATTCCGTCAGTTCCTACATGTCACTTTCACCCACCCGATCGTGTCGGAGCAAACGGCACGCCGATCGGATCCCTATTTGTGATTTTGGACCTCCGAGTTGCTTGTTCTAATCCTTTACACTTATTTTTTTTTATATTAGTGATTTGAACGCCCAACCCAATCCGGGAATCCAATTAGGATTCCGTCAGTTCCTACACGTCACTTTCACCCACCCGGTCGTGTCGGAGCAAACGGCACGCCGATCGGATCCCTATTTATGATTTTGGACTCCCGGGTTGCTTGTTCTTATCCTTTACACTTGAGTTTTTTTTGTATTAGTGATTTGAATGCCCAACCCAATCCGGGAATCCAATTAGGATTCTGTCAGTTCCTACACATTACTTTCACCCACCCGATCGTGTCGGAGTAAATGGCACGCCGATCGGATCCCTATTTGTGATTTTGGACCCCCGGGTTGCTTGTTCTGTTCCTTTACACTTGGGTTTTTTTTAGATTAGTGATTTGAACGCCCTTTACACTTTTTTTTATGTTAGAATAGTAATTTGAGCGCTTATGTGGCTTTTTTATCCTTCCATAAGTTGATTGTATAAAGGGACCTTCTTTATAGGTTTCTTAATTTAGATTTCTTTTTTCCCTTTTGACCTTCTTTAGTGGTTTCATTTCACTCAAACTATATGAAATTAATAGTAATACTGACCTGAGGGGCTGGCTGTGAGGGGTGTACTCCCTGCATGGCTAAGATCAACTGCTCGACCATAACGCCAAAGTGCGTTCGTAGCTCTTCCCGGATGAGGGTTCTCATCTCCTCTACACCACTGCCGGGCGGCGCAGTAGATGAACTCGCGTATGCCAGAGGAGCGACCGAACTCGCATATGAAGACAACACTGGAGTAGTATCCAGGCTGTCCCCAAAGCCGTACACTCGACCCTTCCTCAGCCCTCCCGCTGCATCGACCCAAGCCTCCAGATCCAAGTCTGGCTTAGGAGTGCCCTCTACATAGCGATCCGCCATCGTCCTGTCATAGGTCTCCTGCAGAACAAATTAAAACTAAATTATTGAAATCAAATTATTTTAATATCTTAATTGAATTTAAAATTTATATTTTGGCTTACAGTAATTGTGCGAGCACTCTCGCTGACATGGTCATTTGTCCCCTTCCGCTTATGAGTCCGATCAAATAACTCGCAAAAAGTATGGACACGCTCGAGCTCGTGACGCTTACAATTCAACAAAATTAGTTAGTTTCACAATAATAATTAATGTATTAAGCAATTGAACACTAATATGCTTACCAATTTTTGGCTGTGGGCCGCATAAGATACGGACCCACTAGTATGCACATTCTTCTCCGGATGAGTTGATCGGTTGCGTTTTGCCACCTGTGATCGCTCCTGCCATGGTCCAATAGCCCAACGATGACAAAGGGACTCCCAATAGTCCCTCCTCAGCCAAACAGGGCCATAATCCAACCAAGCCATAGGATCCCGGCTGTCTGTGGTCTTCATTGCCTTGTCCCGGGCCTCATACATTGACTTTCTTAAATTAGTCTGGGCAGTAGACTTCCAGACGGCTCGAGCTCGAGGGAGATCCTCAGGTCTCATGAACGCGTACCTCCGCTGTTTAGAAATAAAATTACTCAACTTTGTGCACTAACAGAGATAGTAATTAAAGAAATGACTTCAAATCAGTAAAAATTAATAATACCGTGAACATGTCAAATAATAAATCCTGGACGGGCACCAAGAACTCTCTCCATGCATCCACTGGTCCGGGAATGTGTGCGTGGACCAGCGTCGTAATATAGCGGGAAGCAGAACCGGGATCTATCTTCCCCCTGCAATTGCACATTAATTTTATACATGAACTGTATAACATAAATAACAAATACAGTAAGTTTGAAGTGATCAAGTTTACCCTGAAATCCAACATGGCTGTCGTCTAGGTAGATGAGGCCCCTCCTCATCTGCTGTTGGATGCTAGCTCTCCACCTCTGTTGAAAACAATTAAGTACACTATTGTTGTATAAATTGGAAGACAAGAAACGTACTAATCTATGGAAACATACATGTACCTGGTGGTGAGGAAGAAGGGAAAGGTGGCGCTACTTGCATGGTTTGGGGAGGCTGTCCCTGCAAAATTATATACAGATTAGAAAATATGAATTTAATATGAACAATAATATATAGAGTTTTGTGTTTACATATACATATACCTGTCGTCGGGACGACCGGCGTGGACGGGGAGGCAGTCCCTGCAAAATTGTATGTACGTTAGAAAATATAAAGTTAATGTGAACAAAAATATATAGAGTTTTGTGTTTACATATACTTATACCTGTCGCCAGGACGACCGGTGTGGACGGGGAGGCAGTCCCTGCAAAATTGTATGTACGTTAGAAAATATAAAGTTAATGTGAACAAAAATATATAGAGTTTTGTGTTTACAAATACATATACTTGTCGTCGGGACGACCGGCGTGGACGGGGAGGCAACCCCTGCAAAATTGTATGTACGTTAGAAAATATAAAGTTAATGTGAACAAAAATATATAGAGTTTTGTGTTTACATATACATATACCTGTCGCCGGGACGACCAGCGTGGACGGGGAGGCGGGCCCTCGGCCTACGGAGGTAGAAACCCTCCGACTCCGTCCTCCATGTACCATATCTCTATTGAGATAAATAAAGATATAACATGTCATCAACAATCAAATTTAAAGTAGCTATTGAATAACATATAATTAGCAACAACACTCAGTTCTTACAAAATTTTATAATATTATCTATATTCATCATCAGATGCTGAAGATATGTTTAATTCAGCGTCATCTTCGTCATCCTCCTCGAATTCGTCTGCATCATCAGGGGACTCTTCCTCCTCATCAGACTCCACCTCCCGCTCAAGGGCATTTGGGTCAACTTCTTCTTGTTCGTTATCCATAAATAAGCAAATTGGTTCATTTGTATCATCAACACTGAACTGCGTAGAAGCCGCCAACTCTCGTGCGTCACTCCGATCTGATTGGAAAAATTTGCCATTAACACCTTCGAGCTCATCATCAGCCGGGACAAGCTCATACTCAGGGAATAGCCTTGATTTCACTCTACATGCAGCCCACCAATCTCTCAATTTGAGGGACGAATGATTTAGAATCCTCCATGTAATAAGGACATGCCAACCTCTCATGTGTGCTCTGGCTAGATAACATGTCATACGTTGGAAAGTCACTTATTGTCCACATTAATACATCCTTCAAATTGAAATTCTGTTTTCTAGATGCATCACCATAACAATTTCAGCTCATCAATCAACGGTTTGAGATATATGTCTATATTTTTTCTTGGACTTTTTAGACCTGGAATCAGCAATGAAAGGAACAGATTCTCACGCTTCATGCACATGCCTGGCGGAAGGTTGTACGGTGTTAGGAATACTGGCCAACATGAATAAGATGCCACCGAACCTCCGAATGGATTGAAACCGTCTGTGCATAAACCCAGCCACACGTTGTGTGGATCCCTTGAGAAGTAAGGATGAGTACGGATAAAATGAGTCCAAGCTTCACCATTGGCAAGATGACTAATTTCACCATCATCACGACGGACTCTTTCCGCATGCCAAGTCATATGTCCAGCTGTCTTCGGGGACATGAACAACCACTGCAATCTGGGTGTGATCGGAAAGTACCGCAATGACTTATATGGAACATCCTTCTGCTTTGACTTGTCTCCTCTCTTAGGCTTGAATCTAGCATGCTTACAAATACAAGATGATGTCTTATCTGCATCATCTTTGCATACAGTGATTCAGACATGCATCAATTTTCATAAAACCAAGCCCCAGATCATTCACCATCTTCTTCGCACGGTAAAAATCATCAGGCAACCTCTCTGATTGAGGAAGCATACTCTTGACAAGTAAGAGAAGCCGATCAAAACAACTCTCGCTCATATGAAATTCAGACTTCAAACTCAGTAGCTGCGACACTGCAGACAACCGTGTATGCTTCTCACAACCATCCCATAATGGCTCATTGGCATCTCGAAGTAACTAATAAAATCTCTGAACTGTATCATTCGGCACTTCTTCATTTGTTTGGTCATCATGAATATTGAACTCCGGACCAGCAGCATCGACAACCATGTCTACGTACGTACTTATGGAGGCAAAGTTGGCTGCTTCAGACGACTGAATATTCAACTCACCATGAGACGACCATAACTCATAATGGGCAACAAATCCTCTTTTATACAAATGATGCTGCACATCCCATGTCGATATCCACTTTCTGTTCTTACAAGTTGAACACGGACATCGGATGTTACCCATTGAACCAACTGCTACTGATGAATTACTCAATGCAAACTGAATGAAACCGTCAACTCCGTCTTTAAACTCCTCTGTCACAACTCCATTTACTATTCCACGATACATCCATGACCGATTCTCATAAGACATTTTTCCTACACAAATTAAATGTCATGTCACAAGTTAAAACCCAACACACCCTCACATCGTTCGAGTATGTCAAAATGAATAGGTAGGGCATTTATTTAGATTATCACTTTTTACCCATCTGTGAATATTTGATCGCACTCAGATGGCCATTTACTATGTGTTTGTATTATTTGCTGAAAATTTCGGCAGCATCTCCCCACACCTCTCTGATATACCAAAAATATTTATTGATTAAGATATTTTTTTAAACACTTACTAATAAGTGGTTAAGAAAATATTCTAAATCAATAAAGGTATATCAAAGAGGAGTGAGTAGAAGCACCCGAAATTTTAAACAAATAATACTAACACATAGTAAATGACCACCTAACTGCGATCAAACATTCACAGACTGTCCAAAACGGGACAATTCAAGACTTTGAGTTAGATATGTACGTTCTCATCATTGAAAATAAGACTCGTGCACATCAATCCCAAAGTCTTGAATGGGAAGGTTCATTAACACGGGCTTAACACGCTCTCGTGATGTGTGTACATTGATAAATTGCTATACATGTATAGATCAAATTTAAAAATCACATAAATGTTAAAGGAAAATGAAAACAAAATATTACATGTGAACAAGTGCAATATTAAACCAAATTCACACATACATGTAAATGAATTACATTAATGTAAGAACTGCAATACTAATCAAGAAAAAAGAATTACAAGTGAAGTATAATTTATGGCCAAGATAAACAAACTAACTTAAGAGTAGGCATATGTCCTCATCTCAAAATTATCCATATCTATCTAAAATTATCCATATCCATATGAATTACACTTATTCTTTTCTCACCATGTCTAGATACCAAACCTAACCAGAATTCTCTATAAGGTGACTCTCTCTCTCTATCTCAATAACTAGATTTTTTTGTAGGAATAAGAATATAATAATAGAAGTTTTTTTTCATATATACCCCTATTAATAGCATAATTGGGCAAAATTCATCATAATTTTGCATTGTCACCAAAACTTGTTATGTGAAAATATTTCGATCACATAGTCAAATACATTGGTAAAAATAATCAAATACTTAGTAAAATAATTAGACATTTTAGTCAAAAAAATAAATACTTCAATAATATAATCAAATATTTTGATCAGATAATCAAATATTTTAGTAAAATAATTAAATACTTTGTGCAGACAATCAAATATTTGGTTTCACACTAGAGAATGGTTACATGATCAAAATACATGGCAAAATTAATTAAACTAGAATTAGCATAACATCATGCAGCTTATACATATTATGACTTATGAGTGTGTGTCACAATCATACTTATGATGCCATAAATATATTCAATTATATATGCATCCACCCACGATAAAACGAGTCTTATACGTACACAACACACATGAAGTGTATATGCCTTGAGGTGCTAGGAACTCTTATCCATCTTCCTTTAAAGTCATGGGTCACCAGACTTTATGATTTTGCCCGTATGTTTTTAAGTTCTAAGTCCCATACGGATATTTGTAAGGAAAATACATCTCTTCTTAAGATGACACTATTTCTATTTCTTATATATGTGCATCAAAGATTTTTATGAGACACAATCTTAAATTAATTCTTATCATACTTATTTTATTTTAGATTAAATAGATAGATTTCGTAAAACTTAACACACATTTTCTAAATCAAAATAAAATAGAAATCTATTCATGTCAGGGGGAGGAGGGGACTGTGGGGGAGGGGGGGACAGTGGGGGAGGGCACTGTGGGGGAGGGGGGGACTGTGGTGGAGGGGGGAGGGGGGGACGGTGGGGGAGGGCACTATGGGGGAGGGGGGACGGTGGGGGAGGGGGGGACAGTGGGGGAGGGTGGGACAGAGGGGGGGAGGGGGAGGGGGGACAATGGGGGAGGGGGGAGGGCGGGACGAAGGGGGGGAGGGGGGATAGAGGGGGAGGGGGGACGGAGGGGGGGAGGGGGGGACGGTGGGAGAGGGGGGACAGTGGGGGAGGGGGGGAGTGGGGGACGGAGCGAGGGGGAGGAGACATACCGGCAGGGCGGCGGCAGGGCGGCAAGCCGGAGGGGGTGGCAGGGCGGCGAGCTGGAGGCGGCGGGTAGGGCGGCTCGAGGCGACGGCGGCCCGGGGCGGCGGCAGCGACGTCGCGGCGACCAGAGAGAGAGAGAGAGAGAGAGGGGGGCGGGAAAGGCGCGTGGACGGGGAAATTGCGGGTTTTCTGACGGAAAAAATTACGTCGGAATATCCGTCGGTATTTCAGACAAAATTTTTCGACGGACTTTTTCCGTCGGAAAGATCGACGGTTTTTCCGACCGACTATATTTCGTCGGAAAATCCGACTAATATTTTCGACGAAAATATTATTGTCAGAGATACTGACGGCTTTTCCGACAGATATTTGTTGAACCACTCTCTATTTGTTCTTGTATTTTGGTGATAATAAAATTTATGATGTAACTTAAATTGAATATTTTGTTTCATCTGTGTCGCATCAATCCCATAGCAAAATGCTAAGTCTTTCATTGATGCAATATATGGCGCACTAAAATGATAAAATCGATGTTTAATCAATATACATCGATTTCTGTTTAAAGTGCCAAAGTATCAAGCGCCGCAACGATTTGCTAAGAAGTCGATGCCATAACGATTTGATAAGTGGCCATAACGATTTCTTCTTTGAGCGTATTGATTTGATAAGAAGTCGTTCCCATAACGATTCCTTAAGTGACCGAAATGATTTTCCAAGAAGTCGATGCCATAACGATTTCATAAGTGTTCGTAACGATTTCTTCTGTAAAGCGCAAGAAGTCGATGCCATAACGATTTCATAAGTATTCGCAACGATTTCTTTAGAAGCCATAACGTTTTGTTAAGAAGTCGATGCCATAACGATTTCTTCTTTGAGCGCAGTGATTTGGTAAGAAATCGTTCCCATAACGATTTGTTAAGAAATCGTTCCATAACGATTTCATAAGTCATGCTCATAACGATTTCTTCATGGATTCTGTTCAAACTCAGATTGCCTTTATATTTCAAATATGCTTGGCGCTTAAATAAAAAGTCAAATATCTTCTGACAAAAAGCTGCATGCATATTTCAGAATCTTGTCAAAAGATATGACCTACTATTTTCAGTATGTTAGCAGAAGCACAGTACCATGCATCGTTTATCATAAACACTCTTTTATGCTAACACTCTCTTCTATGCTCACAGACATCGAAGACCATCAGAGTCTGATTAAGACAAATGAAGAGAAAGATCAGCAACGACTAGAAGAGCTCCAACGGATCTCTTCAACGGATCTATTCTAAAGCTGCTCAATATAAAAGATGGAGCATTGCTGAAGAATACAAGAGCCTTTTCCTGAATATCTTTGAAGGAGTGTACATCTGTGAGAAGCACCTTCACGCCACATACACTCAAGGAAAGAGAGAAAGAGCCTGAGCCAAGAAGAAGCATTCAAAGCATTTCAAGCTCTCAAGCTTCCAAGCTTTCAAGCATTCGAGCCTTCTTTTCTCTCTTCTGTTTCTCTCCGAGCTTATTGTATATCTGGGGAGAGTTTGGGACTGTGAGCTTTACATGAGTGTTCATCTTGTAAGGTCTCTCAGTCTGATCTTTCTAAGAAAGATCTGTGTCCAGCTGTAGGACTGTATACAGTTGTTAACCCAGCTAGGGGTTGGTGTCTAGCAGAACCTAACTGGGGTTTGTACCAGTTATCAACCCAGCTAGGGGTTTGTGTCTAGCAGAACCGCACTGGGGTTTGTTCCAGGAGGTTGGCTTCTTTACCTGTAAGAGAAGTGGGCTGCCTTCTTGCCCGGGAAAGAGAAGAAGACCTGGTGGGGGATCCAGGGTGTTGTAAGGTCCATAAGGGGGACTGTACCCTTGGTTAGTGAAATCCCAAGAGTTTGCTTGGGGACTGGACGTAGGACTTCCATGTGGGAAGGGCCGAACCAGGATAAATCTCCTGTGTCCTTGTGTGATTGTTTATTTGCTTCCGCACTGCACTCTCTATCACACTGAACTAACCAAGCTTTCAAGTGTTATTTTCTGTGTTTAAGATTCTATTTCAGATTTCAGAAAAACCTATTCACCCCCCCTCTAGGTTGGCTTGCTGCCGTACCAAAAGGGCCAACAAGTGGTATCAGAGCGGGTCTCTGAACTTTCAAAGAAGATCCAACGATCTTAGAGTAAAGATCCATGGCAGCTCAAGGATATGCTGAAGGACAATCAGTCACCAGACCTCCATTCTTTGATGGAGAAGATTATCAACACTGGAAGATAAGGATGGAATGCTTCATTCGAGGCACAGACTTTGATCTGTGGCAGGTAATTGAGGTAGGTGATTTTGTTGTTGTTCCTGTTCCAGGCACTACTGCTATTACATAGCTGATAAAATAAACTATCTTTAAACTTTAAAGCTAAGAACTATTTATGTTGTGCTTTATCCAAAAAGGAATTTAGTAGAGTATCTGCATGCAAATCTGCTAAAGAAATTTGGGATAAACTGCAGATAACTTATGAAGGAACAGATAAAGTAAAACAAACTAGAATAGATATTCTTGTTTCACAATATGAACAATTTAAAATGCTTTCAAGCGAAAACATTACTACTATGTATAATAGATTTTCAAGCATAGTAGTAGGCTTAAATTCTCTTGGTAAAACTCTTTCCAATGAAGAAACCGTTAGAAAAATACTTAGGTCTTTAACCGTTTCATGGACACCTAAAGTAACCGCTATTGAAGAAGCCCATGACTTAACCAAATTGTCAATTGATAATTTAATAGGTTCTCTCATGGCACATGAAATAAATATGGAGCGATTGTCTGAAAGCTCATCTAAGAAGAAATGTACTAATGCTCTTAAGGTTGTAGCTGCTCCTTCCACTTCTTCTTCTAGCTCCAAAAATGCAGATTCTGAAGACAGTGACGTAGATGAAGTTCTGTCCAAGCTTCGGAAAATTTTCAAGAAGAAGAAAAATGGATCGAAAAGGATTCAAAAGAAAGACAGAAAAGAGAAAGAACCAGTCTGCTATGAATGCAGAAAACCTGGACATCTGAGACCGGATTGTCAAGACTCAAGAAGACTGGTCAAACTGAAAAACCCAAGAAGCAGCACAAGAAATTTAAAAGAAGAGCCATGGCGGCTGCTTGGGAAAATGAAGAGACCACATGCTCAGAATCATCAAGCTCAGATTCGAAAAGGAGCAGGTAAATCTAGCCCTCATGGTGGGACTAAATGAGGTACTCTCTGAACCTTCTTTTGACTCTTGCACAAATTCAGGGTCAGAGTCTGAAGACTTAGAAGAAGTCTTTAATGAACTATATAATAAGCATAAGGTTGTTGTAAAAGAACTAAAAAATCTCAAGAGCAACCTTACCTGTTTAGAAAACACTAATTCTGATCTTAAATCAGAAATGGAACAACTAGAAGAACAATTAAAAGAATATAAAGATAAAAAATTATATTTTAAATGAAGATTTGAAAAGCAAGAACAAAGAGAAGCTAGAGTTAGAAGAAAAATTAAAAACTCTAACTGAAGAAAATCTCTACCTAAAAGAATCAGTTAGAAAATTAACAAAAGGAAAAACTTCTTTAGCTTTATGTTTGAAAGGGTCAAAACCTGGAAATAACAAGCAAGGCCTTGGATACATACCTCTGGAAAAAGGAAAACAAGCAGTAATTCCAGGAAAATATCCATTACCAAAATTTGTAAAAGAAACCAAGTTGCCTCAGAAAATGGCCCCTGTAAAAGAAAATGTTTTAAAAAGTTATGTCCTAAACAGACATCATAAAAACAATAAGAACTACAAAATAGATTATATTCATTGTTGTTCTCATTGTAATAAATTAGGACACACAGTAAACACCTGCACAACTAAGCACCTAGTTTGGATACCTAAAGGCTATTTTTATGCATCTAACGATCAAGGACCCAAAATTATTTGGGTACCTACTTCTGAGTAGCTCATTTGCAGGATAGCCTTGGGGCATCAGGAACAAAGGATGCTCAAGGCACTGAAGACTGCCAACTCTTCATCCATCTCATATCTGAAGAGGGAGTAGTCATAATTATTCGTAAATTTTAAATATTACTAATAATTATTTTCAAGTTTCATTCAGGTGGAGTCTCTCATGCTCAGGGGGAGCACAGACTAAGGGGAGTCTCATACTCAGGGGGAGCCTTCACTAAGGGGAAGTTATTCATTGAATATCTATTATTGTTGAACCCCTCAATGGTAAGAAATTTTCTCAAAGGGGAGAGAATGCATGGTAAGATCCTTCCTTTTGGTTAGTGACAAAAAGGGGGAGAGTTTGTATGAATTTTCTGAAACCTCTTGCTATATATATTTTTATCAGAAAATTCACATAAATTTTGTCATCACCAAAAAGGGGGAGATTGTTGAACCACTCTCTATTTGTTCTTGTATTTTGGTGATAATAAATTTATGATGTAACTTAAATTGAATATTTGTTTCATCTGTGTCGCATCAATCCCATAGCAAAATGCTAAGTCTTTCATTTATGCAATATATGGCGCACTAAAATGATAAAATCGATGTTTAATCAATATACATCGATTTCTGTTTAAAGTGCCAAAGTATCAAGCGCCGCAACAATTTGCTAAGAAGTCGATGCCATAACGATTTGATAAGTGGCCATAACGATTTCTTCTTTGAGCGTATTGATTTGATAAGAAGTCGTTCCCATAACGATTCCTTAAGTGACCGAAATGATTTTCCAAGAAGTCAATGCCATAACGATTTTAAGTGTTCGTAACGATTTCTTCTGTAAAGCGCAAGAAGTCGATGCCATAACGATTTCATAAGTATTCGCAACGATTTCTTTAGAAGCCATAACGTTTTGTTAAGAAGTCGATGCCATAACGATTTCTTCTTTGAGCGCAGTGATTTGGTAAGAAATCGTTCCCATAACGATTTGTTAAGAAATCGTTCCCATAACGATTTCATAAGTCATGCTCATAACGATTTCTTCATGGATTCTGTTCAAACTCAGATTGCCTTTATATTTCAAATATGCTTGGCGCTTAAATAAAAAGTCAAATATCTTCTGACAAAAAGCTGCATGCATATTTCAGAATCTTGTCAAAAAGATATGACCTACTATTTTCAGTATGTTAGCAGAAGCACAGTACCATGCATCGTTTATCATAAACACTCTTTTATGCTAACACTCTCTTCTATGCTCACAGACATCGAAGACCATCAGAGTCTGATTAAGACAAATGAAGAGAAAGATCAGCAACGACTAGAAGAGCTCCAACGGATCTCTTCAACGGATCTATTCTAAAGCTGCTCAATATAAAAGATGGAGCATTGCTGAAGAATACAAGAGCCTTTTCTGAATATCTTTGAAGGAGTGTACATCTGTGAGAAGCACCTTCACGCCACATACACTCAAGGAAAGAGAGAAAGAGCCTGAGCCAAGAAGAAGCATTCAAAGCATTTCAAGCTCTCAAGCTTCCAAGCTTTCAAGCATTCGAGCCTTCTTTCTCTCTTCTGTTTCTCTCCGAGCTTATTGTATATCTGGGGAGAGTTTGGGACTGTGAGCTTTACATGAGTGTTCATCTTGTAAGGTCTCTCAATCTGATCTTTCTAAGAAAGATCTGTGTCCAGCTGTAGGACTGTATACAGTTGTTAACCCAGCTAGGGGTTGGTGTCTAGCAGAACCTAACTGGGGTTTGTACCAGTTGTCAACCCAGCTAGGGGTTTGTGTCTAGCAGAACCGCACTGGGGTTTGTTCCAGGAGGTTGGCTTCTTTACCTGTAAGAGAAGTGGGCTGCCTTCTTGCCCGGGAAAGAGAAGAAGACCTGGTGGGGGATCCAGGGTGTTGTAAGGTCCATAAGGGGGACTGTACCCTTGGTTAGTGAAATCCCAAGAGTTTGCTTGGGGACTGGACGTAGGACTTCATGTGGGAAGGGCCGAACCAGGATAAATCTCCTGTGTCCTTGTGTGATTGTTTATTTGCTTCCGCACTGCACTCTCTATCACACTGAACTAACCAAGCTTTCAAGTGTTATTTTCTGTGTTAAGATTCTATTTCAGATTTCAGAAAAACCTATTCACCCCCCTCTAGGTTGGGCTTACCAAAAGGCTGCCGTCGAAAAATTCCGTCGATAAACCCGCTTCCCCTTGTAGTGCAAGAATGGAATAAAACTCGTTCAAGTATATGGGTTTGAAAGATAGTGTACATGCCCATGATTTCCTTTTCAGCACATCTGTCTATGTTGGACTACAGAGAGGCCATGTTAGTTTTTGCCCAACAATCTTGTCACACTTGGATAAATAATAAGTTGTATATAGTTTCGTTTACGAGTATTATTGCGTTATGGACCACCGGCATTGTAGAACACGTACGTAGACGAGGATATAGTTTAAGGTACCGTTTGAAAATTAAGATGAAATTATAAATTTTTTAGAGAATTTTATAATCTCATTGATTTTGAAAAAGTACAAATTTAACATCATGATCGTTGTGATCTCTCTTTGTATGTTTTGATGATAACAAAATTTTGTTTTTATTAGATTGATTTAGATTGCAAATAAGCCTGTAAATTTATATGTGATTTTTCAAGTGTTGATCTATGTGATGTGATGAAAGTTAATTTTTTAAGTATTTTTTAGCTCTCAATATTCATTTTTACATGATGATGTGTAAATGAGTTTAATTTGCAGCATTTAATTAGGTGCTTCCAACAAGTCTAAGCTCATCAACAATGAATACATATGTGCAAAGTTGTGAGGCATCCAAGTATACAAGTTACACCATTCTGGACACACTAAAGGGTCCGTTTGTTTGCACGGAAAACCCGGGTGAGGAAGTAGTTTTCAGGAAAATTTAATTTTTTATGTCATTTGTTATTTTGTAAAAGCAAAATCTGGAAAATCAAATCTTAATATTGTCGGATTTTGGCATCCGTGCAAAAAGCACGGATGCCATTTTCCAGATGCTTTGTAGCTGTGGTTGCCCCATTTGACGAGAAGCCATGTATATGCACTATTCATTCAACATGAATTTTTATTTTTGTTCTACTCATTTAAATAGTATTTATCAAATTTAATTATTTTTATTAGTTAATTTATTTTTTGCTTTTTTATTAAAATATCTGTAGAATACTATTAATTCAAATTGTGTTTTTATTTTATTTCTCCTACTTTAAATTATATTTGTCAAAGTTATTTATTTTTTATTAGTTATCTATTTTTTGTTATTTTTAAAAATATAAAAATAAAAAATAAAAAATAAAAAATAAAATTTTTGATGAATAGTGTTAATACACAAGGAGTATATGACTCTCGCTCATTTGAGTAGATCATAAGATCTCATACTCCTCCATACAACTTTATATTTTCCTAACAACCAAATAGACAATTACGTTTCATTTTCACGTAAAAGTTATTATGTGGAAAGATATTTTCCTCTGAAACTGTTTTACATGCAACCAAATGGACCCTAAGTGTCAGCACCTCTACTCTACTCTTTTTCTTCGCAGGAATCCATTTTTTGAATAATTTTCATATTTTACTAGACTCTTGCCAACACCCACGTCAAGTCCTGCGAGATTAGGTTGGAGAGTTTCTCCTAATTTTTGAGCTCGCAATATTTATTTTCACATGATGACGTGCAAAATGAGTTTTACAGCATTCAATTAGATGTTTCCAACAAGTCTAAACTCATCAACAATGCGTGTGTATGTGTAAAGTTATCAGGCATCCAAGTGTACATGTTTCATGGTTCTGGGCAGACTGAGTATCGACACATCTGCTCTACCCCTTTTCTTTGCAGAGATCTATTTTTTTGGATAATTTTTATATTTTGCTGGACTCGTACCATCACCCACATCAAGGCCTGCGAGATTAAGTTGGAGAGAATCCCCAACCGTCATTTGCATTGAAGAACACTATGGCTTTGGTCGTACTAAAAGGAGGAGAACTCTACTGGAGGAAGCCATTTGCTACCCTGTTGTTGCCCATATTCAAGATGTTTCTTCATTATCTCTGAAAGAAACTTGCTACATCAACAAGAAAGGATCTAGATCTATCAAGGGAGATATATTGGATTCAGATTTGATCTTTTTTCCCTTGCTCTTTGTCTTCATTGTACAAGACTCTCTTTTGGATTAAATGGTAGTGTGAGATGTGCCCATCTTTTGGATACATTGTGCCTTGTGGCATGAGAGTGATTATGTGTGTGGTTTGCTACTCGTAGATCTGGTACTGTATGCGATGAGTTTCAGAAGAGTCAGTGTGTGTGTGGTGTGTGCCTTTGGTTGGGGTGTATTGTGCATTGTGCAAATGTGTGTGTGATCTTTCAAGATCAATTTAGTGGGTAGGCCCAAATTTTACTTGGGAAGAGGACGTAGGAGAATTTTTGGTGTGTCTACACCTATTTAAAAATCTTGTGCCCCATTTGTGGTTTGCTTCTTTCCTTATATCTTTCTTCACTTTTGCAAACTTGTTTAAATCTGTCTTCAGGATGGTGAAACAGTGTTGACATCTAATTCACCTCCCTCTTAAATGTGATCTATAACATTGAATTTTCAGTGACAATCAACCTTCAAAATCTCATTTAGATTTTTTATTAGATTCTAAATTAGATAATGATATTTTACTTTATCACCCTTACTTTTTCTTGTAGAAAAGATAAGCATTAATATTTTTTTTGACTATTTTCATTTTTTAAAACCTTATATTTTCTTAAAATTTGTGCAAAATCGATGCTGAGAAAGATTTTGGAGAAATTTATCGTCACTTTTTCTGATCTCTCTCTCTTCTATAACTCAAAATCGATTTTCACACAAGCCGATGTATTTATAGTTCTTTTGAAAACGCTTGTGCCATATCATATTGTAGTAAAAATCTTCCCTACAAATATTTCGAAACGGTACCTAAATCTATCTTAATATGGCTGTCATAATTCATCACAAATATTTATTTATTTTGTGTCTAAACTCTATTCTCAAATCGCTTCCGTAGCATAGTGGTAGTGCGTTCGCTTCGTAAGCGAAAGGTCGCGAGTTCGATCCTCGCCGGGAGCTTAAAAAACATTTCATTTCTTTTTTATTTTGTGAAGAACCCCCTTCCGCAATTATTCTCTGCTTGGAGCCCGTGGGCCTATTTTGCTGGCATAGTTTTGTCGGCCCAACATCGATGAAAGTTTCTTTTTTCTGTGGGGGGGGGGGGTGGGGGCGGTATTTTTTTAAGATTTTAAATTAAGATAATTTTAATTACATATTTAGATAAAAAATATTAAAATAATATAAAATTTTAAATTAATGAAAATTTTTCTCAAAAAAGCTCATAAAACAACACAATAAAAATGCTAAAGATACTTCATTGCACTATAATAACAACACAACAAAATTATATCGTGAAAGCGTGCAAGTGGTGTGCACATTGTGGACTTGGACTCAAATTGGGACTTCCCGCGTCTCCTGTGAGGAGGGTATATTAAAATTGATAAATTAACATTCTCAACTGCAATGACTAAAATGCCATGGCGGTAAAAATATATATATCATTTTTTTCTCAACCTATATCTTTAGAGATTACAAAAATCCATATATCGTCTAATATTAAGGATAGAAAATTAGCAACATCTATTAATTATTCACATGGGTATACATATAATAATTTTATTTATTCGTTTGCTCCCACATTAAAGAAAAACTACTTCTGTTACAGTTAGAAAATAAAAGAAAAAAAAACTTACAGCACAGTTACTATTGAACTTCTTATGTGAATCCAGTCAATATAACCTTTCATACGGGAAATATAAAGTGAATAAATAAATACATTCAACAAATAATAAAATTTCTACAAAATTCATTTAAATATACAAATTTGGTCAGAAAATGTAATTGTACAAAACTTTCAACATATGATTGTACAAAGAATCCTCTATATGAATGAAATATATAAATTGCAATGGGATAAATTACATATGGGTGTGCTGTTGAGGAGGATAACTCATATGTAAATATAAAAAACATATTTTTATATTAATATGTGATCTACTCAAACACTTAAATATACAAAGTTATAGAAAATATATGTTTAAAACATATAAATAATCAAATCCAAACAAACATAAGAAATATGATCTAAATTACTTTTTGATAAATTTGCAAAAGATAACTAAAAAAAGATTTTCAAAAACTGCCTATAATTATTTTCTAATCTAAGTTCATTATTTATATATATATATATATATATATAAAGTGTCTGAAATCTTCAGATGTTAAAAGCACACCTTCCATGCTCGGATAAAGGCATAGAAATTTAGTTGTGTCCATTGAATTAAAGTAGAAGCCCTATTCCTCTGAATAGGGCAGTTTAAATTTCGGTTCAATCTGAAGAATCGAACCGGACCGATCAATTTGGGTCGGTTCGATTAGATTTCAATAGTCCCACTGTTCAATTCGATTTCACATTATGAAATCAAAATGAATTGAATATAAATATATATATATAATAATCACTTATTCCATAAAGGCGAATTAATTAGAATGCATCTGCTACCTCCTTGCGCGGGAGGTTGCAAGGTCCCTTAAAATTGTGTTTATTTTACTCTGTTCGGTTTGAACCGAACCGGATCATCGGAAGAGTCGGTTTGGTTCGGTTGGCCCAAATAATTAGGTTGAATCGGGTCGAACCGATTCGTGAACAATCCTACCTCTACTTGTCAACCGACGGTGAAGTTACGGATCGATCTTTTATAACCCCAATTAGTTGCAGATCAAGACATCTGTTGATGTCACTTGTGTTCTGCAGGTAATTTGCGTGCCTCTTATTTGATTAGCATCTTCACTTGAGACTCCACCCATATACTTCTAACTCCAAACAACTTCCTGGATTAAAGACTCCCCAATGAAACATGACGTACGATGAAAATAGTCAAAAAGATATATTTCTTTTATGACGTCGGATGTATATTTCTTTTATGACGTCGGTTTTATTTTCTTGGTTTTTCTTTTGGTGTAGGAATTAACCCTTCAAAGGATAGGATACATCCGACGTCAACGAGCAACCAAACAGTGAATTCACAAACTAGTTCGATTCGATTTATATGGGCCACGGTTTATGCACAATCGTTTCGGTTTGGTTCCAGTTAGAAATGGGTTTGAACAGAACCGAACCACGTTCAGCTCTATTTGATATGTTATTATTCTAAAACCTTCAATCGTCCCTAAAAAACTGCTGGTGGTAGTGCAGAATGAGGGCTTTACTAACCGGTCATTTTACTTCATACATGCGTGGATCTCATCACTGGTTATAAATGTGTCTCTGTGAGAGAGAGTATAAATACTTGTGTGTTTGTCCTCCCTGTTTTTTTCAGATTAAAGGTGCATTTGATAACATTTGATGTCTAATGTTTAAAGTGATAAGACGTTGTATTTTCAGACTGTTTGATAAAGTATCTAAACTTATGTCAAAATAAACGTTTATTCTCTTATGTTTCTACTATAAAAAAGTGAAAGATATGTCAAATTTTTTTCAGACATGTAAGGCTCTCGGCTGTCAACGTCTGGCAGTTAGCACTCAGTGCCCGACGAATGGCGCATAGAGCCCGGCGTTTGGAACTCGATGGTCCGACAGTCGAATGATGAGTGTTTCAGTCGAAGGGAGACTTCGATTGATCGCTAAGTCTTGTATTTTAGTCGAAGGGAGATGAAGGGAGACTTCGAATGATGAGTGCTTCAGTCAAAGTGAAGCTTCGACTGTTATAGTAGTCGTTGTGTCAATCGAAGAGAGACTTCGACTGATAAGTACTCCAGTCAAAGTGAAGTTTCGACTGTTATAGTAGTCGTTACGTCAGTCGAAGTGAGACTTCGATTGATGAGTGCTCCAGACAAAGTGAAGCTTCGACTAATGAGTGTGTCCCAGTCAAAGTGAAGCTTCAACTGTTATAGTAGTCGTTGCGGCAATCGAAGGGAGACTTCGACTGATGAGTGCTCCAGTCGAAATGAAGCTTCAACTGGTGAGTGTGTCCCTCCGAAGTGAAGCTTCGACCGATATGGAAGCTTTTTGCATCAGTCGAAGTGAGTTTCCAACCAATGTTGACTTGTGGAGATCTCTTCGCTCATGACAAAGTCTTGTTGACATCTGATTAGTATGACCTTCATCTTCCAATCAAAATGTACTTTAACTCCTATCGTGTAATTGACTTTAGCTTTGACCCTCATTGGAAGTCAACTCCACTTAGCCCCTTTGACTAGCCAAACTTCTAATTTCAACCTCAGTGCCTGAAAGGTTAATCACAAATTCTCTAAAAGTTCCGCCGCGTGCCTTCTAAACCTTTCACTTTTAGTCACATCAATCTTCTCCACCGAAATTATGACACACTCTAACTCGAATGTCTTCCAGGTGCCTGAATCTTCTTGTTGTTATCGATCAACTCCAAAATTATATTCCTATTAAACCCTCAATTCCACCCTACGATGAGTCTTCAGCTTCCTTTTACATTGGGGTAAGGCTAAAGGCAGGAGCTTAGGAGCCTTAGCAACGTTCTGGTGAAGGAGACCTCCTAAGTCTCTGAAGAGACTCTAAGCTAGAATCTTCAACTCTAAGGTAGACTACCAAAACATTCTTTGGGTTTCTGAAACCTCTTTATCCCTTTGGAACCTGGTTACCTGAAAGCTTCGCCTACACTTTTTGTTTGAAATCTTTGGTAAGTAAGATGAATTTATTTTCTCTCTGGGGTGGTTAGGACAATCTCATGGTTGGCTCATACATGAGTTGTCAGCTATGATGATGATTTCATCCCACAAATTAAACGTGGGTGGTTAGGCTCAGCTCAATGGGCATTGTTAGTTATGTATATGTAAACTTCTTATTTCGGCAAGTGATTAGCTATATGTAGGGCTGTCAATGGGTCGGGCTGGCTCGATAGGCCCGCGGGCCTAGCCCAATTTTGGGACGGGCCGTAAGACTCTTTTCGGCCCATGAATTTTTAGTAAAGCCTAAAAACCCAACCCGACTAGGTCCATGGGCCGGACTTGGGTTTTGAGTTCGGCCCGATGGACCGGCCCGACCCATTCTCTTTTCTTTTTTTCTTTTCAAATCTTATATTTTACTTACTTAAAATTCTGTTATTTTACTTATTTAAAAGTTAAAAACTCTCTTTTCAAACAAATTAAATAAGTAACAACAAAACTCTACTTAATTGAGTGAGATTATAAATTTTATATTATTGAATATACTATTTTTATTATTAATTTAATTTTTATTTAAGTATTCGGGCCGAATCAGGCCTTAGTCGGGCTTTATAATTTTGTAAAAATATTGGGCCCGACTCAGCCCGGCTTGACATTGTTCGGACTTCGACTTGCATATTGATGAGTCGGGCCTGGGCTGGGCTCATAAAAACCCAGTCCGAGCCTAGCCCTTTGACAGCCCTAGCTATATGTTATGCATCCCCATGAGAGTTTTGATGTTGTTATTTGTTATGATGAATTCAGATGCTTGCCATTCTACTATGTTTGGAACCTAATGTATTCCTTTTTGTTATCCAAAATCCATCAAGTTAGAAAATTATATGCTATTTTGTTCTCAGCTCTACATCTCTAACTATTCATAAGTTGCTTATTGCTCTTACCCATTTGGGCACTTTGCATGTCTAGTATGTCTATTGAGTTCTTTAGAACTCATGTCTTAATTTGTCTTGTTACGTCTCCATATTAGCATCCAGAAGTGGTTCCCCTCTCAAGGTCAACCCTTTGTTGTTGATTGATCCTCCTGACTAGCAGCACTTGAAGGCCAGATTGAGGTGTGATGGTGTCGCCCCTTTTATGTAACTTTTGGGGCCAATAGTTAAAGAACATACTATGTACTCTATTTGTAATTAAAATTCTCTCACTGGAGAAGATTTGTATCACGCTTCGGTTGTGTGATTGGCCTGCTATATATATTTCATGGAGCACAATGAACCGTCCCATAACAGAATTGTGTAAGATACTACGTTTGTGTATGTGTCTTACCTCTTAGCCAACCGAGAGGGGTGAGGCACAACAGTGGTCGGCGGTCAGCGGTCGGCAGTCAACAGTCGGCGTTCTGTGGTTGGCGGGGGGTGGTCGACGCCCAGTGGTAGTCTGCGCCCAGCCCGACGGTTGGCGCGACCACCAGACACCAACCGTCGATAGTCGGGCGTTGACCATCGACCGCCGATCGTTGGGTGCCGGCCGCCGACCGTCGGGTGCCGCTGTCGAGCGCCGACCCTGCGGCGCTGGGTGCTCCATGCACCGGCCACCAAGTGTCGACCGTCGAATGTCGGAATATATCTCATTGTCTTCAGATGTTATTTAATCTAGTTATCAAACAACTGTTTTTTTAAATTTTAAATACTTTTAATTTTCAAATTTAGAGATTATATGATAAGTTAAATATTATATATTTTAAATAAGTGTTATCAAATGTCACCTAAATATGGTACTTTTTTTATTTGACATAAAACAGGGAAGAGCCATTTCTCTTCTGTTTGCCAACTACCTCCCTTGTCTTCTTTTCTATGCTTCCCACTTTTTCTTTAGCCGCTGTAATTGTGTCCCCTTCCGTGCTGCCTATAAAAGGATGAGTGGTGCTGCCCCTGTCTACTTTTTTCCTCAAAAACCCGGCCACCTCCACAGGCAACACCGTAGAACATAATTAGACAGCCCAGCCCAGATCCGGGCGGGGATTGTTGCATGCATTAACAAATGGGCAATGGGACGCTATAGCACTTGTTGTTAATCGTGTCTTAAGAATAAAAGAATTATCCGCTCTCATAAGTGGATGTGAGATCCGTTGTTATGATGACAGTGGAACCGAACCTTCAGTTTATGAGGAGGATGCCTTGGCCGAACATTAAATCTTTCGGAACCCTGCAGATGCGCGAGGGGATCCATAAATATGCATGTGTTTAGGATATTATATAGTCACAAAAGCCTCCCGTACGTCCACACGGACACTAATAAATTATATCATGTGTATTTGCTCAATTGTTGTAGATATTGGAATTGGGCGAACCATGCACCTATATATACTAGACTCTTTGATCTTAACCACCCTTTTCCCACTAGTTTGGCCGCCTCCAAGTCCGTCTTCTTCGTTTCAAATTCTTTGTTCGGAACCCCCGGTCGTCCATGAAAGTCTTTAACTTAGCTGCAATATCATATATATATGCATCTCCTTTGTACTCGTGACTAAGCTGCTAAGAGTTCTTGATGCTCCCGTGCGTGGATCAAGGTCTTCGACCTCTCAGACAAGTTGTTCACGTTGCAGCAGACAAGACCATACATGACTTTGATCTTGGTCCTCGGATCTTGAGCCCCATCCCTTCGACGAAGAGTTTTATTCCTCTCAATATAAGAGAGTACTGGACTCCATAAATATTAGAGGAAAAAATAAAAAAATAATAAAAAAAACTCTTTCACCCAAATTTTATCACGTTTATATTTGAGTTTTTATGTAAAACACAAATAGACCCACCACTTTTCCCCGTTTAATACTTATGGAGTCGGACCCGAACTCTTCTACGAATTCCTCCCAACTCTAACCTAGTAAATTTGAGAAATACTTACTTCTCAAATAGAGTTAGAAATACATTTTTACTTTTCTCATTAGCTACTATATTTATGAGACATTGTATCCGCTCAATAAAAAATGCACTCCCAAATGTATTTGGGAAATACAATAAGTATTGGCAAGTTTAATTTGTTTATGCTTTACTTTTGAAGCTTCTTGATTGCTATAGTATCATATTTTTTATTTGATATATATTTTAATTGATATTATGTGTACCGCTTTGACCCGGGATGAGTTGGTTGGCCTTTTTATCTGCCACATGTGGAGTGCTATATGTGTCCTATATATGCCCCTTAATCTTAACACTAAATATTATCTACTTTGAGTTGTATAAAGGTAGATTTTTCAAAAATAATCATCCATTTAATGTTTGAGAAATATTTATCATAAGATCATTCTTGCAATAAGATTGACATGAATTGCAAGAAAATAATCGAACTGGTAGAAAAATGAAAGTGGACATTCTTGCAATCTATATTAGTTTCATTATGGGAGTGGTCATTTCTCTAAATATCGTTTTGGTCATTTCGTCTGTGGTCTAAGATTTTGCCCACTTGTCGTTAAGCTTAGCTAGACATCGATCGAAGGTATACATAAAAAGGGGCTCCGATATGGTTTTAAGGATATTGATTAGAATATTCCTGAAGATGGTTTAGGATGCCAATGCTATTTCCCCCATGAAGACAGATGGCCGACCTCATCACATTTCTAAGAGAAACAGTAACTTAATTTCGTCTCCAAGGGCAATCAAAAGGTGCAAACCCATACATGACGCAAATTTCTAAATTATGAGCAGAACATCTTATCTTTCACTCGGATGAGAACTATCTTGTAGAGGCGTCGTGAGAACCTATATATGCTAGTTTGAGTATTTCCCACAGATAACAGAACTTATTGTGAGCTGTGTAAGCTCTAAACCCAAAATAATCACCTGAAATGATGAACATATCGATCCTTTCCACACACAAAAAAAAAGTTTGGTATGCATCCATGAAAGATATATAAAACTATTCTCACTTTCAAAGAACTTCATAAACCTTGACCTTGTGACATATGGGGGGGATTTCAGATTAATGTGAAAAGAGGAGGCCGAGAACCAATTATAGAGAGAACTCGATGAAAGAAAGCAATGCATGCCAGGGTGGCCGAAGATCAACTTCGATGTGGCAGTGTCAAATGATATTAATAGATGTATTAATGCAAGAATTGGAGTTATAATAAGAGATGCTACGAGAGAAGCTAGGTGGGTAGAAAGCAGCTTATTCATAGGAGGGAGGTCAGTCCTCAAGGCAGAAGCTTTGGCTGCGTCTAAAGCGATCCATATATATATGTTACAAGCAACTTGAAAACACATGAATTCAAAGGATTGTGGATTGAAGGGGACAAGTTACAGGTTATAAAGACTCTGATGGATCCTTCACAAGCTCCGAAGGAAATTAAGTACATCATAATGGAATCTAAGGAGAACTTAACACAATGGGAAGAGATCAAAATTATACACATTAAAAGAGGAGAAAGGCTTATTGTACTTGCACATATAGTCCATGTGGCACCCTCACATGAGGAGTGATAAAGTGGCAATCTAATTGTTGGATGTCACATGAGCTTGTTGCCTAGTCAATGTACAAGTGCAATAAGACTTTCTCTTAAAAGAGAATAGAACAGACCTGCGGACTGGCTGATAACCGAGACAAGAAGGGCAAACTTCAACATGCAATGGTCTTGGGCTCTTCCACAAGAAGTGGACTTAATTTGCCGGGAGGAGAGGGATTGGGAACCCCCTCGAAGGTTTAGCTAGCTTTTGTCTGGTTTCTCTTAAGAGTTTTTTCTTCTTTTTAGTTATTATCTAGTTGCAAACATCACTGGGTAAAAGCATCCCATATCCCGAATTCAAAACCCGAGACCCCAACCCTCCCCTCCCATGCCCCGCCTAATAAATCTTATAACTTGTCTGCGGAAATTCAAATAAATCACCTAAAAATGTCCAAAGTGCAACTTTTGAAAGGATCGATCCATATATTCTAGATGTGCAAGTGGGGTCTCTGTTAGGAGTTATCATTAGGTGTGTTTGTTTCTCTTGGTCTGTTGTCAATTTGTAGTTGGTTGATTTGTGAGGCTTTTGCTGATGTGTGACCTGTAGTCGGATGTTTTAGTTTTAGGACTACATTGGAGATGTAAAACTACCCAAAAAAAAGGGAATTTTAATACCCGGTCCAAAAAAGACCACCGGAATTAATTTCCAGTCCAAAGACTGAAAATTGTAATTTTAGATCCTTTGACTAAGGAAACATTAATTTTAACTCTTTACCCTCAACTCCCCATTAATTTTTTAACGTAATTCCCAAAATATCCTTTTGAACTCCCTACCCAACCCACCCACTCAACCACACAACTTCAACCACTCCCACTCTTCAAAAGAAAAAAGAGGGGAGAGAGAGAGAGAAACCTAAAACTATCCTTTGCTAATGAGTGCGGTCCCATAAATGTAGAAACAATGAGCTTAGAGCCCACTCAACCTGCAGAGTCTCACCTGACCTGATCAAAAACATGGTCAGCCAAAGTCCATACCCGCAAGTTCTCTCTCTCTCTCTCTTCCGACACAAAGCGTCGCCGCAATTACACCAAATGAGGTGGCGGCCTGTGACTTATCGTACACGAGCTGCTCCGACGGGACGTAGCGTTTTGATGGCTTCGATCGTATCCTGCTGGGCTGCTCCCCCCGCCTTCTCCATTTAGAGAAGAGAAAGATTTATTATAGGGAAAATTAATTAGAGGTCCTTGTCAGATGGTTAGACTTAATTTGTAGTCCCTGTCAGAAGATCAGAAGTCATAAAGTCCTTACTTTTTGTATTAGTTTAATTTCTAGTCCTTGCTTTTTGTTTCTAGTCCCTGCTTTTTGTTGCTCAGCATTTAATGCGTCTTAGAAAACGAGTCATCCTTTTAACATCAGTTTTTTCCTATTTTGCCCTTCCTTATTCTGCTCTTTTCCTATTTACATTCGTTACAGTTGCCTTTGTATCAATTACAGTAAGATTTTATGTCAGTTACAGTAAGCATTTATATCTATTACAGTAAGTCTTTTTTTCCTTATGCACTCTTACATTCGTTACAGTTGCCTTTGTAAAGTTACAGTAAGTCTTTATATCTGTTACAGTAAGCCTTTGTAACTATTACAAACTACAGCCATAAGCTCTTACAAAAGAAAAAAAAATTTATTTGTTTGCAAGTGCCAAGATTCGAACACAGGTCTTCACAAAGACAACATGAGATACCCTTACCACTAAGCTACAACTACATTTGTGTTACAACAGAACATATAATATATTCATTTAAGTATTGTAGTAAACATAATACTCTATTACAACTTATGTTAAGTCTTGTTACAGTCAATATCATTCCCTATTACCATATAGAATAAGTTATGTTACAGTAAACATTATCATCTATTACAACTCATGTATATTATAACCTTTGTTACAATATGTATTAAGTTCTATTACAACTTATGTTAAGTCTTGTTACAGAATACATTAAGCTCTATTACAATGTACATTAATCTTTGTTACAATATACATTAACATTTGTTACAATATACATTAACATTTGTTAAAATATATATTAAGCTCTATTACAACTTATGTTAAGTCTTGTTACAGAATACATTAAGCTCTATTACAATATACATTAAGCTTTGTTACAATATACATTAACCTTTGTTACAATATGTATTAAGCTCTATTACAACTTATGTTAAGTCTTGTTACAGAATACATTAAGCTCTATTACAATATACATTAAGCTTTGTTACAATATACATTAACCTTTGTTACAATATACATTAACCTTTGTTACAATATGTATTAAGCTCTATTACAACTTATGTTAAATCTTGTTACAGAATACATTAAGCTCTATTACAATGTACATTAAGCTTTGTTAAAATATATATTAACATTTGTTACAATATGCATTAACCTTTGTTACAATATGTATTAAGCTTTATTACAACTTATGTTAAGTCTTGTTACAGAATACATTAAGCTCTATTATAATGTACATTAACCTTTGTTACAATATACATTAACCTTTGTTACAATATACATTAACATTTGTTACAATATGTATTAAGCTCTATTACAACTTATGTTAAGTCTTGTAACATAATACATTAAGCTCTATTACAATGTACATTAAGCTTTGTTACAATATACATTAACCTTTGTTACAATATGTATTAAGCTCTATTACAACTTATGTTAAATCTTGTTACAGAATACATTAAGCTCTATTACAATGTACATTAAGCTTTGTTACAATATACATTAACCTTTGTTACAATATGTATTCAGCTCTATTATAACTTATGTTAAGTCTTGTTACAGAATACATTAAGCTCTATTACAATGCACATTAAGCTTTGTTACAATATAGATTAACCTTTGTTACAATATACATTAACCTTTGTTACAATATGTATTCAGCTCTATTACAACTTATGTTAAGTCTTGTTACAGAATACATTAAGCTCTATTACAATGTACATTAAGCTTTGTTACAATATATATTAACCTTTGTTACAATATACATTAACCTTTGTTACAATATACATTAATCTTTGTTACAATATGTATTAAGCTCTATTACAACTTATGTTAAGTATTGTTACAGTATACATTAAGCTCTATTAGAATGTACATTAAGCTTTGTTACAATATACATTAGCCTTTGTTACAATATGTATTAAGCTCTATTACAACTTATGTTAAGTCTTGTTACAGAATACATTAAGCTCTATTACAATGTACATTAAGCTTTGTTACAATATACATTAACCTTTGTTAAAGTATACATTAACCTTTGTTACAATATGTATTAAACTCTATTACAACATATGTTAAGTCTTGTTACAGTATACATTAAGCTTTATTACAATGTACATTAAGTTTTGTTACAATATACATTAACCTTTGTTACAATATGCATTAACCTTGTAATAGAGCTTAATGTATATTGTAATAGAGCTCTATTACAAAGGTTAATGTATATTGTAACAAAGGTTAATGTATATTGTAAAAAAGCTTAATGTACCTTGTAATAGAGCTTAATATATACTGTAACAAGACTTAACATAAGTTGTAATAGAGCTTAATGTATATTGTAACAAAGGTTAATGTATATTGTAACAAAGGTTAATGTACATTGTAATAGAGCTTAATGTATACTGTAACAATACTTAACATAAGTTGTAATAGAGCTTAATACATATTGTAACAAAGATTAATGTATATTGTAACAAAGGTTAATGTATATTGTAACAAAGCTTAATGTACATTGTAATAGAGCTTAATGTATTCTGTAACAAGATTTAACATAAGTTGTAATAGAGCTTAATACATATTGTAACAAAGGTTAATGTATATTGTAACAAAAGTTAATGTATATTTTTACAACGGTTAATGTATATTGTAACAAAGCTTAATATACATTGTAATAGAGCTTAATGTATTCTGTAACAAGACTTAACATAAGTTGTAATAGAGGTTAATACATATTGTAACAAAGGTTAATGCATATTGTAACAAAGATTAATGTATATTGTAACAAAACTTAATGTACATTGTAATAGAGTTTAATGTATTCTGTAACAAGACTTAACATAAGTTGTAATAGAGCTTAATACATATTGTAACAAAGGTTAATGTATATTGTAACAAAGGTTAGTATATATTGTAACAAAGCTTAATGTGCATTGTAATAGAGCTTAATGTATTCTGTAACAAGACTTAACATAAGTTGTAATAGAGCTTAATACATATTGTAATAAAGGTTAATGTATATTGTAACAAATGTTAATCTATATTGTAACAAAGTTTAATGTACATTCTAATAGAGCTTAATGTACTGTAACAATACTTAACATAAGTTGTAATAGAGCTTAATACATATTGTAACAAATGTTAATGTATATTGTAACAAAGCTTAATGTATATTGTAACAAAGCTTAATATACATTGTAATAGAGCTTAATGTATACTGTAACAAGACTTAACATAAGTTGTAATAGAGCTTAATACATATTGTAACAAAACTTAATGTATATTGTAACAAAGGTTAATGTATATTGTAACAAAGCTTAATGCACATTGTAATAGAGCTTAATGAATACTGTAACAAGATTTAACATAAGTTGTAATAGAGCTTAATATATATTATAACAAAGGTTAATGTATATTGTAACAAAGGTTATAATATACATGAGTTGTAATAGATGATAATGTTTACTGTAACATAACTTAATGTATATTGTAACAGGGAATGATATTGACTGTAACAAGACTTAACATAAGTTGTAATAGAGTATTCTGTTTACTACAATACTTAAGTAAATATATTATATATTCTGTTGTAACACAAATGTAGTTGTAGCTTAGTGGTAAGGGTATCTCATGTTGTTTTTGTGAAGACCTGGGTTCGAATCTGGCACTTGTAAACAAATAATTTTTTTTTTCTTTTGTAAGAACTTATAGCTATAGTCTGTAACAGTTACAAAGGCTTACTGTAACAGATATAAAGACTTATTGTAACTGATACAAAGGCAACTCTAACGAATGTAAGTGTGTATAAGGAAAAAAAGATTTACTGTAACAGATATAAAGGCTTACTGTAACTGATATAAAAGTTTACTGTAACTGATACAAAGGCAACTGTAACGAATGTAATTAGGGAAATAGCAGAATAAGAAATGGCAAAATAGGAAAAAGTTGATGTTAAAAGGACGGCTCCTCTTCCAAGACTCATTAAATGCTGAGAAACAAAAAGCAGGGACTAGAAACAAAAAGTAGGGACTAGAAATTAAACTAACACAAAAAGTAAGGACTATATGACTTCTGATTTTCTGACAGGGACTATAAATTAAATCAACACTCTGACAAGGACCCCTAATTAATTCTCCCTTTATTATATTTGTATATTATATTTCAAATGTAATATAATTAGATAATAATTCATGTGACATCCTTCGTATGAGGAGTGAGAAAGTGACAATCTAATTATTAGATGTCACATAATTTTGTTGCCTAATCATATTATACTTAAAGTGTAATATGCAAGTACAATAAATTTTTCTCTTTAGAGAAAGGAGAAATACAGTACGTACAATTCACGTAGGATTACAGTTTATGTGGCTTCTTGTTGAGCGTCACGTGATTTTTTTTTTATTTAGTCTTTCTATTTTAGAGTTTAATCTCTCTATTTTGGAGTCTAACTTTTTTATTTTAGAGTTTAACTTTTTATTTTGGAGCTTAACTTCTCTTCTATTTTAAAGTCCAACTATTTTTTAGGCTCTAAAATAAAAAATTTGACTTCAAAATAAAAAAGTTAAGTTACAAAATAGAGAGGTTGAACTCTAAAATAAAAAAATTAAATTTAAAAAAAACAAACTACGTGATACTTAACAAAGTACCACATAAACTACAATTTTATGTGAATTGTATTTACTACACTTCTTCAAATGTAAACCTTTCTCCTCCATTTATTTGAGCAGCAGATACCTGGGGGCTGAATCCCTTTTATCGACGCACACCCATGGCCTACGTTGAGAGATCCCGCAGACTATATTCCCCGCGTCTGATCATATATTAAAAAAAAAAAAACTCGAAGCCGCCACGGCGCGCGTAGACTCAGACGTGCTGCCACGGCCCACGGGCACAGGCTATGCTCGCCAGCTTCCATGGCGGTGATATCTTAATGCAGACAAATGCCGGCAGATCTCTGGTGATGTCTATTTCCATGTGTCGGCGACGGGGACGGCGGACCCCATCAGATAGATTCACAAACCTTGCAAGAGCCGACGGCAACAGTGTTGGAACCACCGCCGGAGAGGGGGGGGGGGTGTTGTTGTATTGAGGGGGCTGTGCAGCAAACACTGGTGGTAATGGCAGAAAGTATATACGTACGTACGAAGCTCAGTTCTATTGTTCTAAGGGGTAATTCGTGGTTATCTCCTCCTCATTTGCCAGGAGAATTCCTAAGAAGCTATATTCCCAAGCTTATAATTGCTAATCGTCAGGAGAACTATCCATTCTAAACGAGATTGTCGCAAGAAGGTTTTGCAGTCCTCAAAGGACAACATATTATCCTCGAAATAGAGAACAATTGTTGTTATTTTTTGAAAAAAGAAGATGCCTCTTACATGAGATGGAGAAGATTTTTACCTTATTTAACTATAAACCCACCAAGCTGTTAGCTGGGATTTTGATTCCATTTGTAACCTATACCCGTGAGAAGCTAAAAGGAAGAGCACAGGAAATATTCACACCCAAATCACGAAGAAAGGATTCGATGTGCTTCTTGTCTTGTCCCTAGATAAGAAAGTTAGGACATTACGAGTGTCCATCTCTTTTAAACCCACCAAGCTGGGATTTTGATGCCAATTGGAGGACACCCATAGGGAACTGCTGGATGGAAGAAAGAACACAGAGAGGGATTGCACATCCAAAGCACATGAGAACAATTTGACCCTCTGTTGTCTTTATTTGGCATGTCAAGAAATGTCAAATTGGAGAAGAGAAGGTAATCTGTACATGGCCACGGTAACTAACAAGTAATAAGGCGATGTTTACAGGTGTCGCCCACATGGGTTTAGGGGGCCGCGGCTGAGGCCGAGGCAAGGCGAGGGTGGTCGTCATCAGAGGACATGCGCGGCGGACTGGTTGGGCTGCTCTGCTCTCCCCTTCTTCTTGCCGGTGATCTCGCCGCCGCAGACAAGGCGCAGGGCACGCTCGATTTGGTAGCCACCGCCGAGGCTCACCTCCCTCTCCAGGTGCCTGCAGTAGCTCTCGAAGACGCTTAAGCTGACGTGAAGCTTGAAGCCCATGAGGAACAGCAGCTCCAGTTCCAGCCGGTTGAGCTCCCCCGTGGGCAGCCCCCCCACCTCGGCGAAGCGAGAATTTCTGTAGTTTCTGCGACTCCGGGAGGATTAAGCCGCATCAGAGATGTTGAGAACTGAGCAAATCTCTTCTTTCAATAAAAGATCGATCTTTTTCCTAATTGCGAGGGGACAGAATGTAGCTTACATGTCCTCGAGGAACTTGGAGGCCACCACGATGGCGGAGAGGAGGAGGCGGTGGGCGTTCGCCTGCGTCACCCGGAGGCCGGGACGGATCCGGCAGACGCGGTCGACGTAGACGTAGGCGACGACGTACACGGAGGGGGCGGCGCCGGTGTAGCGGAAGACCCGCTCGAGGAAGGACCGGATGGACATGTCCGGGACGCGGCGGCTGTCGAAGGCGTGGATTCTGGAGGGCGGGGGCGGCGGCGCCGCCGGAGGAGGGGTGCCGTCCGCCTCAGGGCTCTTGCCCGGCCGCTCGTTCCGGGCGACGGCCCGGTCGAGGAGGGAGGCCAGGACGGGGATGACCAGAGGGGGGCAGGGCTCGTCGTCGGGGGTGGCGTAGAGGTCCGAGCGGAGGCTGGACGGGGAGATTGGCGACGAGGGCATGGGGGTAGCAGTGGGGATGGTGGTTTTTTTGGTTGGGAGAGAGAAGGGTATTACTTACATATATATAGAGAGAGAAAAAAAAATTTTAATTAAGAGTCCATGACCCTGTCAGAGGATGTGTCTTATTTTCTAATCTATATATGAATATTAGAAGTCGTAAAGTCTTTATTTTTCGTCTGATTTAATTTATAATCTTTATTTTTGAGATATCAATATTTACGACCATCGATTAACAAGTTCTGTCCCTTTTGCACTGGTCTCTTTTTTCCATTCATATCTTATCCTTTCGTCCTTTCAAAAATGTAGTGAATTGTCGCTTCCGTAAATTGTGACTCCGAGTATTGTAAAATAGTAAGTTTTACTTACAAAATGTGTGTAGTGCACTTATAGGAATCATTTATATGACTTACATAAAGAAAATATATGTGTAGGACACTATAGGCTCCGTGTATTGTAACAGAAATATATATGGTATGTAATAGACTACTTCATGCACTATAACATTTGTCATTGTAACGAAAAATTGGAGATATAAAAGATTTTTATTCATTCAAAATTTTGGGATGGGTTGCTACAAGTTATTCTATTGTGATCTATTTCTTTGCATCTTGAACAAATATATACATGCTCTACTTCTCCTTCCGAACGTATTCTCCACTTTCCTGGTCTTCCTGATAACTTTTTTGTTGACAGTGGTTTGATCAGAACATCATATGGTTGAGGTGGATCAGACATGTCAAATGTTGGAATTGGTTGAATGTTAATTTTGTATGCAGTCATGTACAGTTCTTTGCTGTAAAATACTGAAACATATTGAGAGACAACCTCCTTGTTATTGTCAATTATTATGTATGCATGCGTGCAAGGAATGTTGACAAGTTGTAAGTGTCCACATGAGCATATTTGTTGATAGAGGTCTACAGCATATGCCTTCATATTTTTAATAACCTCACATTTGATTCTGTTTGACTGACGAATTATCAAGCTTATTCTTTCATGAAGGTTTCGTTTGATGATTTTTTATACTTTAGGGCAGTATCGAGTGTCCCACGAGTCTGCGTCAATTTTTCTCTTTGCAGCCATTTCTATCATTTGAACTCTAATTTTGTCAACCATCTGTAGTATTGTCAGACTTTGTACATCATGTATTCAATTGTTGAATGACTCCACCAAATTAGAGTATAACTCATCAAACATGTTAGACATTTGAAAGAAAATTAGTGTAAGGCTTGTAAGATGTGTTCACTATTTACTGTAACCACATTTAACACATATTGTAACAGAGTATATCTCTTACTGTAAGATCCTTACAATAACTGAATATAACGCTTACTATAGGAATTGTTGACATTTTAGTGTATGGATTTAATCCTTACTGCAACAAAATATATGTTTTATTGTAAGACAAGCTCACGTTTTACTGTATGCATTTAACACTTATTCTAACTTAATATATATGTAACTATATGACCTGTTAATGCCCAACTGTAAGAACATATATGGCGGACTGTAATAGGACACATCGCTTCAGTGTAATTGAACAGGTGAACCATTGTCCCGAGAATCGAGCATGGGACCAGTGTTCGACATCATTTTAGAACACCTATTCTTTGGCATCAGTAGAATTAAGCTCTGTTGCAATCATTATGTCTTGGTACTCTTATTCAGTGATGGCATAGGCAATGTGTTGGCGAATTTTTCTAACTAGTTTCTTGAAAGGGGCAGTATATTTTCCTACACATTGGTCATTGAAGTTTTGCATGATATGCTGAAAACAGTAGCCATGATAAGCAATTGGAAATATTTCTGGAATCTCTTTCTTCAGACCTTTTGCCCTGTTTGATAGGAAAATGATTGTTCTATCTGAAAGTAATGTCGTTTTCAGATTTTGTAGAAATCAGACCCAGTTGTCATATGTTTCCGAGTCTACGATGGAGTATGCTACAATGAATAGCCGCACATTCAATTTTCTTCTCCCTTGTCACTATACTTTACATTTACATGAAGAAACAATTGTTAATTTATTACAGTGACGATATTGTCCTCTTACAGTAGACCTACTAATGTTTTAAGTATTACAATGTAAACTTGTTAAAGTATAACTTGTAATGTGTTACAACATAGATCTACACTATTATAGAACTACTTAGACATTGTTACAGAAGCTGTTGTAATGTGTTACAATTACTTATTACACTATATACTTATTTCTATTACAGTACACATAAATATTTAATAAAGTATACGTAATAACCTGTTATATTATAACTTGTAAGGTGTTGCAGTATACGACGTAAGATCTTATAGTACAAGCACTACACTTTTACAGTTCTAGTTATATATTGTTACAGAACAGTCTTGAATCAAGCTGTTACAATTCTAGTTATATACTATTATAGAACAGCATATATAATAACCTGTTACATAAACTCTTTCCAAGTGTAAGATTAATCTGTTACAATATTTACTTATTTTGATTATAGTATACATAATAACATGTTACAATGTGTACTTATTTCTATTACACTACCTATCGAAGTCATCTTCCTTTCCTACTAACATGTTGATTTTGCATGATAGAGAGCACAGATAATGAATGATATAGAGTAAAAAAATGACTGGATAAAATGATAATATTATATTAAAAAAACAAGCCTGACAAAATTAAGTCCCTATCCTCCTTAAGCCGATGATTCAGGGGAGGAGGGAGGGGAGGAAGAACGGAGGGTGTAGATGGGTTTCGCCTTGGGGCCGATGTCAGGGCAGATCTCGGTGATGCTCTTGTGGTTGTATAGTCTAAAGGCCTTCTGTAGAGCTATCGTCCAACCATTGTAATAGCTCCAGTAGTCGGGGTGAAGCCTCCATCCACAACTAGTGCCGGTGGCATCAGTTCTTTCCCATCCCTCTGGGGAACACCGTCAGATGAAGACATATGCAAATAAAGAGGAAGAAGATGAACAAGAAAGATAGAAAGAAGAAGACTCAGAAAAGCTTGTGAGGAGAAATATGAGGACCTGGGTTCCTTTAATAGCTATGAAGAATGGTTCACAGTGAAGAAGATAAGGGTTCAATGAACGACGCGTCGTCGAGATACGATGTGACAATTCAAAGATCTTTGCAGATCATGACTTTTCATGTAAGTCATATCAATGGTTCTTATAAGTGCACTACACACATTCTGTAAGTAAAACTTGTTATTTTATAGTACCCAAAGTCACAGTTCACGTAGACGATAGTTCACGGCATCTTCAAAAGGATGGAAAGGTAAGAAGAGAATGGAAAAAGAGACCAATGCAAAAGAGATGGACCTCGTTAATCAAGGATCGTAAATGCTGATGTCTCAAAAGTATGGACTACAAATTAAATTAGAAAAATAGTAAGGACTCTACTGTAGACACCCGATTATAACTAATGGGTTGAACCACATTTCTTGCTATCTTAGTGGGCCCCTAATTGGTCACTCACCTTGAGCCCATCATTTGCCTTGATTTGAGCCCATTAATCCATCAAAAATGCCTTGAAATCCTGAAATCTATCATTTGAAAGAGTCCTTAGAGGATTTGACTCCTATTTTAGCATGTGGTTGAAAAGAATAATCCAGAATAATTCGGATTCCTTGTCGCGACGCAGAGTGGCGTCGCGACTCTAGTCGCGACGGGTTAGGCCGCCGCGACAGCCCATGCATTATCCATGCACGTGGGCGATGCTGTCGCGACCCCCCGCACCGTCGCATCTCTAGTCGCGACCCCCGCGATCTGACGCGACAAGGACCGAGATCTCTGGCCTCCATAACCACATCCTATTTATCCTCCCATGCACTTTGACTTGGTCCAAGAGGTTTATCCCGACCCCTTGAGCACTTTTTCGGCCCTAAGGACTCTCCCAAGCTCCCCTAAGGACTCTACATCCGATTTTGATAGAGCTTTATCCCCCATTTTAATTTCCACATCTTTTTTAGGGGATAATACCCAATTTTCTCACTCCAAGCTCTATATAAGCATGACCCCTCCTCATGGACGAGGAGAGCCTGAGGATCACCCCGAAGGGCTGCCAAAATTTCCCCTGAACAAGACTTAGCCACGCAGCCACTCATTCCACTCATTTCCCTTCACATTCCATTCCTCACAACTCACTTATTTCACCATTAATGGAGCAAGGAACGTGAAGAGGGCGACTTCAGCAATCTCCTGGACCTCTTGGCACATCATTGGAGCTGCATCCACGCCAGGAAGTCGCCCTAATGGGGCTCATCATCTCTTCTCTCCCTTTTCTCTATTTCTACATGCATTTTTATGTTCTTTTTAAATAGAGCACATCTATCATCCACCCATGTTTTCCCACACCCACAGGGGTTTAAAACCACCCCAGGTGCGTCCCCACCATGATCCTCCGTCTCATTTCATCTTTTGGAATAGATACTACACTTTACATGTTCTAATAGGGTCTTTTCTTTGTGTTTTCTTTTGATTGGCAGGCAAGCAAACAAGGTCTACGAGAAGCTCTGGTACTCTGGCCGGCTGGAGGACTAGAAGAAGGTCACTACAACAAATCTCCCGCATTCAGAGAACGCGACGACCTCGGGTGACGCGACATAGACGCGTCGGTTTTCACTGACGCGATACGAGAGACGCGGCGGCCATGACGACCGCGACACCAGGTCATTCTCCTGTTCTCTTCCCTTTTCCTAGTTTAAGTTAGCCATTGTCTTTTCACATCATTAGGCAACTTACCTAGGTGGCGATCACTTTCCTGTTTTCCATGCCATTATATTTGATATTCATGTCCGTGTCGAGGGGAAGCACAATCCCTGTGATTACACCTGTTGGCGATCACGGTGGGACCTTCATTGCCACCCTCGTAGATTTTGATTGATTATTGATTGCTTGCCATGTTTCCTTGTGGTGTACCGTTATAGTGTCTTGTTAGGGTTTTGTTCTTCATTCCCTGCTTTTTTTCCGCTCGGTCCTTATCGCGACCGATCGCGGTGTCGCGACAGGGTCGCGTCGCAGGCGGGGGACGCGTCATCAGGTTGGTGCTTCCTATTCCCTATGTCCTCTTTGTTCGATGCCCATGAGACCATGCGTCTTTCTTATAGTACCTAGATCATGTTTGCTCGCGTTTCTGTCCGATAGTATCCTGTTAGGGTTCGGATTTTCCGTTTAGTTTCATCTGTAAGTTTTCAGTTCCTGTCGCGGTCGGTGAAGCGGACGCGACAAGGTCGCGGTTGGGACAGGCGACGCGTTAACAGGTTTGCTTTGTGTGTTATTGCTTTCATCCAGGTATCAGTTTCTGTCTGCTCCTGATTCATGTTGTATCATTATAGTTTCTCTTGATGTTCCTTAGTTTGGTAGGATATTCTGTTTGAATTGGGTTGGTGGCTCAGTGCGTTTTCGGGCCTCTGTCCTTATCGCGGCAGCCCACCCTGTCGCGATAGGGTCGCGACGTATCTGGCCGTCGCGACTCTGCCCGAGGACTTCTATTGTCACCCTGTTTGCTCCTCATCTCCATGCTTGCATACATTTAGTCCCGTGCATACGCTGTTCATCCCAATTGGTTAGATTCCCCCTTGGTTGAGTGAGCCCTCTCACCTACGAGCACTCGTAGGCTGACTCGGGCCCGCCTTCCGAGGACCTCCGTAAGTCCCCGTGGCCGTACTCACGTTGCGGTTCGCCGGGCTAGTTGTACCCATTGTATCCTTAGTTTGAACCACCCCCGTGTGAGTGTGTACCATCCTTAGTCATATCGGAGCACTTGAGTCCAGGGACCGCATGACCGAGTGACATCTCCTTAATCAATTCACTTAAAAGGTCAAGTTCGAATCTTAAGAAATTTGCGTTGTAAGCATGATAACTTGAGTGCTTTGATCCCCTTCTCCTCTCTGTCTTTTTTGTTGTGCTAGAAGTTTAGGTGTGCCCCCCAAATTGGTTGGAGGGTGTATGCGTCATTGTCTAGGGAGATCGAGTCAATCCCCTCCAATCCTCGTACTGTATCATAATCCCCTCTTCGACATGGACCAATTTCGCGTCCTTGCCGACGATGCCTTACCCCTTGGTTTGCTCGAGGAAGTGGCCCAACCTTCCATGGCCACTCTCCCGGGCATATCCAGCCTCCCTCCATTACTGGGATCCAATCCCGTCCTCCTTCTCCTCCGGGGATGATGACCCTCACTCTCAATTCAGCCAGCTCCTTCCTCACCTCACTCCGGACCAAGTCCGAGAGTTCATAGCTGCTGCTAAGGGGAAGCAACCTTTATCTCCCCGGGGTCAAAACCCAGCCCGATCGGAGGAGTCCTCAGTCCGCGTCGCTTCAGCCCCCCACCTTTCTTCGTCTGGGGCAGACCCTACGCCTCTCCGCCCTCGGGCCATTCATTTTTCAGAACCAAGCTACCTCCCCCCACGAGAGGTTCGGCCTCGGTCTCCTCCCACTACATATTATACGGCCGAACCAGCTCTGCTCCCTCGCGAGAGGTCTCACTCCTTTAAGCAGCCACGCTCCCTTGTCCCTACGCATCAGATCCATTCTCCTTCCGTTTCTTTGCAGAGTGGACAAGTATGAAGAAGGAGCTTCATGACCTCCGGAGGCAAATTGATCCTCGGAAGGTAGCTGACATTGCCCTCCCGTCCTTCCAATACCTCCGGGTGCCTCCCCAGTCCGAACTCCCTGTATATCGTCGATACTCTGGGTAGGGGTTTCACCTGAAGGACTTCGTCTATGAATCGGCGCCGCACAAGTATGACCGCCATCTCATGGCATATCTGTTCAGAAAATCATTAGATGGTCTCGCCTTGGAATGGTTCTATTCTTTGCCTCCCGAGGAAGCCGAGGACTTCCAAATCGTCCAAGAAAGGTTTCTGCAGCAGTTTAGGATCGGGTGGGACCCGAATACTCTTTTGTGGATTTAGTGGCCGAGAAGATGAAGCCAGAAGAAGATTTCTCCACCTATGCCGACCGGTGGCGCTCATTGGCCGCCAAGGTCCGGTGTCCAATGCCTGAGGAGGAGAAAATAAAGCTGTTGATCTCTAATGCCACACCCACCTACCGAGCCATTTTGGCCATGAACGACATCTCTACCATGCACCAATTGTATAGTCGAGCCTGTTTCATCCAAACCCAACTTAAGGACTCGCCCATACATTCCATGTTTGAGACCCCCAAGGCCCGTTATGCCAAGAAGCCGCAAGGCCCAGTCACCGAGGGGATCCAGACCAATGAACAAGTAGGTGCCGTTAGCAACCCTCAAGGCCCAGTAGGTAGGTCCCCCTATACCCAACAAGCCCAACAGCCTTGGAACAACAACAACAATAGGCAGCCACCTCCCCAAGGACAAAATCCTCCTCAAGACCAGCGCCAATACTCCCAAGTCCCTCCACCACAAAATGGCTATGCACCCAGGAAACCCAATGGGCCCAAGAGAACCCAATACCCTCCATTGCCTGAATCTCTAGCTGATGTCTTTGCAGCCCTCATGTCCCTAAACGCTTTAAGACTCCCTCCTGAGAAGGCGAATTGGAATATGGCGGCCGATCAAACAAAGTATTGCGTCTATCATCGTCATCTGGGCCACAATGTGTCCAATTGCTTCCAATTCCGGGACATGATATACAATCTCCATGAGCAGAATCAAATTGATTGGGCAGAAATGAAAAGGTTGATCCAAACTCTGAGGGACCAGCAAGGCCAGAGGCAACAGCAGCAGCAACAGAGGCGACAACAGCCGCAGCAACAACAACAACAGCAACAGCAATACCAGCCCTTCCAGCAACAATACCAGCAACACCAGCAACAGCAGCAGCCGCAGCAGCCGGTGAATGATCTAGGCATAGTCCGTAATCCCATGCCACAACATCAACCCGCTCCGAACCCTCAACCAATTCCGCCGCCTCCTCCGCCGCGCATGTTAACCCCGTTGTCCACCATGCACCACCAGAAGCCCAGTGGGTCTTCGATGACGATCATGAGGTAGGCCAACTCCTGGCCATTTCTCACGTCACGCCCACTATTCCCGCACCTGCATCCACCACGCCTCCTTCCCTTACACCCCATGTTGCCACCATCACCTCACCATCCTATTTCCCCGTCACCTCACCCATCATCCCTCCACCAAACAACACCCCCTTCTCCCCTATGCCAGCACCTCTACTAGCCAACCCCGCTATCCTCGACACCACAGCCTCTCCACTCCACCATAACCTTGCCCTCCGGAGCGGGCGAATGTTTCATCGAATGTATCCTAACGCATCCATGCCTGTGCTAGGTCAACAAACCAACAATCAGCAGCAACAAGATACAGAAGAGATTGATCCGGCACCGGGAACCCAATATGACATCTTAAAGCACCTCGATCAGACTCCCGCCAAGATCTCCATATTGGAGCTCATTAAGAGGTCACAGACTCATCAAGACGCTCTCAGAACTTTCTTGCAAAGAGTCATGGTCAGCGAGGACATGAATCCAGACAACCTGCCCTCAGTGCTCTCTATAGTAAACAGAGGACCCACCATTACCTTTTCTGATGGCGAGTTGGCTGCCCCCGAGGCCAGGAAAATGCCCCTGTGTGTGACACTCACCATAAATAAAGTGGCGGTCGATGCGGCTTTGGTGGACACAGGAGCGTCCATTAATGTATGTCCACTAAGCACTCTTAGAGCTTGCAACATATCGGAACGTCAATTGCAGCCCACGCCTACCACTATTGCTGCATATGACAATTCACGACGTGCCTGTCACGGGGTCATCACTTTGCAAGCTGAATTAGGCCCTCTCGTCATGTTGTGGAGTTCTATGTGCTGAACATTGATCACACCTACAAAGCCATTCTAGGGCGCCCGTGGATTGAATCATTAGGGGCGGTACCCTCTACAGCGCATCAGTGCCTGAAGTTCCCTTTTCAAGGAAGGATAGTCAAGGTCAAGAGTGTGACCACAACGCATACAGTCGAAGCCGTTGAGAGAGTGCTGCCATCAGTATGGCCGTCCAATAAGCCCATAATCTCAGTACTTGATGTTAACTACACTTGGGCCTATACTTTCTCTTCAAATCGCCCAATTCGGTCTCCTCCTATGATGGCAGTCAGGAAGGATGTGAGCAAGAATACAAAGGGGTGGGACATCATGTTCAACTAGGTTATCAGTCAGGAAAAGGCCTGGGTGCCCACCTCCAGGGGCAAACCAAGACTGTCGCCACCACTAAGAAATTCACGAAGCGTGGCCTTGGGTATTCAGAATGGGCCGCTTTATCATCTCCTCCGCATTCAGACCAGGGATCGCTCACTTGGTCCTTATACGAGCATTTTGTCAGAGGGCCCATTCAGCCCGGATATAACACCATCATGTAGACATCAAGATCGGACTATCAAACTTTAGAGGAGCAGCGACCCAACAAGAAGAAGAGGGCTGAGAAAGGCACTGAAGGTCCAGATCAAGATGATATTGTCTCATCAGTCAGTCTGTTGTTCGAAAGGTCAGAAGCTGAGGAAGAAGAGCTGGAATCAGAAGACCCTGTTTCTGCGGTCAATGGATTGTTCAGTGGAGAAGACGAACCACAAGTAGCAGCATTATCAGTATCAACAACCACCACCAGGCGACAGTTGCCTGGATTTGGTGAGGAAGATCAGTCAGTTCATTTGCCCCTATTTATACGGGAGTTCTGGCCAGGGCTCTCCCGGCCTCCTACTCATTTTATTTCATCCGTGCTTGAGTTTAATGTTAGCTTCATTCCCTGCCTCTCCCCTTCATCGTTCAAATCTCACCCGACGCCATTAAGGCATTCACTCGTCCTTCACCCCGCTTCATCATTCTCTTTAATGGTTCGGTCCTGTCTTTTTCCCAAACCATTTAGTCTAATGTGATTCTTCAAAAAAAATCAAAAAAAATCAAAAAAATGAAAAAAATCAAAATAACAAAAAATGTGTGCTCCTGCTTCCGACGGCGATCCCCATCACCTCCTCCTGCTCCTGCTTCCGACGGCGATCCCCGTCACCTCCTCCTGCTCCTGCTTCCGACGGCGATCCCCGTCACCTCCTCCTGCTCCTACTTCTAACGGCGATCCCGTCACCCCCTCCTGCTCCTGCTTCCGACGGCGATCCCCGTCACCTCCCTCGCGCTCCTGATTTCGATGGCAATCCCGTCACTTCCCTCGTGCTCCCACTCTCGATGGCGATCCCCGTCACGTCTGCTCCCCGATAGCCATCGTCGTCCTTTTCGCTCGCCTGGTGGTCAGCCATGACCATTCCAGGCAATCCGGGTGAGGGGCCTTCTGCTCCCCTACACCTTGATGCTGTTGCCGGCACCCTGAGCTCGGGTGGCCTGCTCCCTCCTCCAGCTCCATCGGAGGATCTTCGCGGCCCTGCCGCACCTGTCTGTTCCCCTTCCAATAAACCTCTGGACGGTTCTCCAGAGCCTCCTGTAAATACTGAATCTAACTCAAATTCAAGGGTAGTCTCTAGTGAGTCCCCGTCCCCGTCTAGGAAGAAGAAGGCTAGTGGCGTGCCCCGTAGATACCTCTTAGACTTAGTCCATAGATGTGGCGCTCTTCTAGCTGTCGAAGAGTTCGTCAAAGAAGCGGTAGTTCTGAACTTAGAGGAGATGCCGATAGAGGAAGGGCTAGACGACGGCTTTGGGATATATGAAATCGTAGCCGAAGAAGACCCATTAGATGAAAATGGTGTTGAGATAGAGGATGCTGCTGAGGCGTATGCTAGTGGTATGAGGAGATTCGACGAACCTACCTCAGCAGTCGACGAACCTACTAAGGAGGTGAATGTGGGAACGCAAGGGGACCCCAGGCTCTTGACCATAGCATCTGGTCTCCCTCCCGAAGAAGAAGAAGTGCTCATAGAGGTTTTAAGGGAGTTCAAGGATTCTTTCGCCTGGCCTATGATGACATGCCTGGCATTGACCCCGATTTGGTGGAGCATAGGTTAATTTTGAAGCCAGGGGCAGTTGCCGTTAAACAAAAGTTAAGGAGGTTCCCCCCCACATCGCTTTAAAGATGAAAGAGGAGATTGATAAGCTACACAAAGCCAATTTATCCGTGTAGTCCTCTATCCTTTGTGGGTGGCCAACATCGTCCCGGTGATGAAGAAAGACGGAAGAGTGCGCATCTGCATAGATTTCCGGGATTTGAATAAGGCATGTCCTAAGGACGATTTCCCGCTACCTCATTTGGATGTTTTGATCGATAATACAGCAGGGTTCGAAACTCTATCGTTCATGGATGGCTACTCCGGCTATAATCAAATTCGTCTAGCCCCGAGGATCAGGAGAAGACCTCCTTCACCACCCCATGGGGAACATACTGCTATGTGGTCATGCCGTTTGGACTAAAGAATGTCGGCGCCACTTATCAAAGAGCAATGTTAGCTATCTTCCACGACATGATACATATTGATGTTGAGGTTTACGTGGACGATATCGTGGTGAAGTCGAGAACCCAAAGAGAGCATTCCTCCGTACTAGCCAAAGTTTTCCGTCGCGCACAAGAGTATCAATTGAAGATGAATCCGAAGAAGTGCGTGTTTGGAGTTTCCTCGGGAAAATTATTAGGCTTCATAGTTAGTAAGCGGGGGATTCAAATAGATCCGCACAAGGCCAAGGCAATCAATGAGATGCCTCCTCCTAAGAACATATCTGAGCTTCGAGGTTTGATTGGTCGGCTGCAGTTCATAAGGAGATTCATATCTCAGCACTCTCAAAGATGTCGTCCTTTCTATGAACTGTTGAGAGGAGGAGTCAGTTTTGAATGGAATGATAAATGCCAAGAGGCCTTCGATGAGCTCAAAAGTTACCTTATGAATCCACCCGTGCTTCAGGCACCTGTCTCTGGGAAACCCCTAATCCTATATCTGTCAACTGTTGAGGACTCCCTAGGAGCTGTCCTTGCCCAACATGATGAATCCGGCAAAGAAAGGGCAGTCTACTACTTATCTAGGCTCTTCAATCCTTCCGAGCTCAAACTTACCATAATGGAGAAAACTTGTGCAGCGCTAGTTTGGGTAGTGCAGAAATTGAAGCACTACTTCCTAGCTCATAAGGTGAGTTTGATTTCTAGAATGGACCCTATTAGGTATCTCCTTGAGAAGCCAGTCCTCGCCGACAGATTGGCTCGCTGGCAAAGTTTCCTCTCTCAGTTCGATATCTCCTTTATTGTTCAGAAAGCCATAAAAGGGTATGCCATTGCTGAGCACCTTGCTCACCTTCCTCTTCCTCATAGTGATACGGTTCAAGAGGATTTCCCCGATGAAAACCTATCACTTGTCTCTCATGATCCCTTCTGGTCACTCCATTTCGATGGAGCTCTCAATTCTAGGGGACGGGGCATAGGTGCAGTCTTGCTCACCCCAGAAGGGATCACCATTCCTTTAGCTTACCAACTTCAGTTCTATGCCACCAACAACATCTCCGAGTATGAGGCTCTCTTGGCCGGTCTTAAGCTCGCCTACCTTTTAGGCGCGCGTCACCTTAAGATCATAGGAGACTCTCAGCTCGTCCTTCGGCAAGTTCTCTCTACCTATCGCACTCGTGACCCCAAGCTCAAGCCGTATCAAGATCTGGTCACGCTCCTCGCCAAGCAATTCCGCCAACTCATCTACATTCATACTCCTCGCTCTCAGAACATTCTGGCCGATGCTCTGGCGTCATTAGCTTCATCTCTCTCCTTCCCTCTCAGCCGTAGCGCTGAGACTATCACCGTTCAGAGATTAGAAGCTCCCTCAACTCAGGATCCTTGGTTCTCGAACCTTAGGAGCTCCCTAGTGTTGAAGGCTGAGAAGAAAGAAGCGAAGGAGTTGTTGCTTGTTGAATTAGGGGAATTGATGGAAGAAGAAAGCCCGTGGTATCGTGAGATTGAGCAGTTTTGCAAAGACGGACCTTCCCAGAAGAAGCCGAAGCAGAAGATAGGCGAGCTATCCGTAGAGCAGCCTTAAAGTACACCCTCGTGGGTGAAGTTCTCTACAGACGCGCTCTAAATGGAATGCTCCTCAGATGCGTGACCGATGAAGAGGCTTGGAAGATAGTAGAAGGATCTCACTCCGGCGAATGCGGAGGGCATGTGAATGGTCAGATGTTAGCCAAAAAGATTCTTAGGCAGGGCTACTACTGGCCAACCTTAGAAGAAGACTGTGCCGCCTACGTCCGTAGGTGTGTCAGATGCCAAATCCATGTCGATAAAATTCATGCTTCGTCTTCCTCTTTACATCCACTATCTTCTCCTTGGCCTTTCTCCATGTGGGCCTTTGATATCATTGGGCCTCTCGGTGATCCTAATGCTCAGATAAAACAAAAGTCCTTCATCCTCACTGCCACTGAGTATTTCACCAAATGGGCCGAAGCAGAAGCGTTTGCAGAAATCAAAGGTTCGACCGTGTGCAGATTCATCATGAAGAACATCATTGCGCGGTTTGGAGTACCTGGCAGCATCGTCACCGACAATGGACCCCAGTTCATATCACAAGACCTTCAAGACCTCTGTAAGAAGTTCAATATTTCTTTGCATCATTCGTCTCCTTATTATCCGCAGGGCAACGGCCAGGCCGAAGCCACGAACAAGACGCTTTTGAAAATCTTGAGGCTCTGTGGGCTTACCGCACCTCCATCCGCACACCTACGGGGCAAACCCCTTTCTCACTCACATATGGAATGGAAGCGGTATGTCCACACGAAATCCTCATCCCTTCGCTAAGAATTCAGTTGGATAAAGAACTTAATCCCGATGAACATCGGGAGGCGTTACTTACGCAACTAGAACTCTTAGACGAACGGCGTCTAGCTGCAGTCGATCACGTGCTTTCGTATCAAAATAGACTCTCAAGGTCTTTTCAAAAGAAAGTGATTGAGCGTAAATTTCAAGAAGGAGACATGGTTTTGAAGTGAGTTTTCATAAAACCTAGAGGTCCAAGGTCAAAATTGTCTGCAAACTGGGAAGGGCCGTACGTCATCAAAGAAGTGTACCCGGGAAACGCGTATAGGTTAGTTAACGCCGATGGTGATGAACTCTCTCATCCATGGAATGGGTTATATCTTAAAAGATTCTACCCCTGATCGAAAGTCTTTGGATAACAACACCGATTAATAGATAGCCGTTTGCCAAGTGTCTCGCTCCTTCTCATATTGACGAAATAATATTTATGTGCAATCACGTACTCAACATGGTAAACCTAAGGTCGTTGTTCCTCCATATACAGTGCTCTCACTTAGCCCTTGCTCAGAGAAACAAGAGGTCAATTCTCTCCCTATTCGGACAAGGTCTAGGGGCAAGGGGAAAGCTAACCTGTAAACCTGCAACGTATAAACCATGTGTTTGAAGTCTCAAAAAGGGACGGGCAGTTCTAAGAAAAGCATATAGCGAAGAAAAAAATAAAGCGACAAAATGACAAAGTGAAGGGGCATGTTAAAGAGTGGCAGTACAGTTCCCCGCGGGACGCCCTTGAGCCCGGTCGCACGCATGCCCAGACAAAAGAGAAAATATTGTGGCCCTAAAGTCCTTGGACAACAGATGAATAGCACATGTAACTTATTCGTTGCAGTCTTACAAGTCAGCAACCCCGACCCAAGATTAAGTCTTATCTCATTTACATTCTTCCTATCCCTCCTAAAATGACCAAAGAATCCATGCGCTTGGTCTGTGTTGGAACATTGTTGTCACAGGGACAAGAAAACTTGGCAAACCTAATATGAATATGCGTTGCACATAATCTTACTCGCCAAAGTGAGGTAGAGGTAAGGCCCACGGTTGATCACTCAACATTAAGAGGTGTTGTTATCGAAAGATCCCCAAAATCAAAAAAAATCGAAAGATCCCCAAATCCAAAAAAATCGAAAGATCCCCAAAATCCAAAAAATCGAAAGATCCCCAAAATCAAAAAAATCCGAAAGATCCCAAAATCCAAAAAATCAAAAGATCCTCAAAATCACAAAAATATATATAGTTTTTTTTAGGGGCGTGTACATATTCCTTTTCTTTAGCATGCATTATTTTCATAGTCTTTTCGCCTATTTAATAAGGCTCGGCCCCTTGACAAATTGCGGAGTTAGCTTTTATCATGTTCTGTGCAAGGGGCCGAACCTAAGAACAGATCTAACTTGTTCTTCTAAGTGTGTGCAGGAACAGGAATTTTCAAAAAAAAGCAGAGTATGACGTCGCGCTCAGAGCTCTCTCTCTCGCTGTTTGAATCTCGCCTCTCACTCGTGTCAATCACAAACCATTCATTCATCATAAAACATTGGCATAAAAATAAAACTGCACTAAGGTATGAACAAGATGTACATCGATAAAAGGGGAGGTGGCTCACAAGACTCCTCACTGACCGCCACCACTCTCCCGGATCCCTCTCTCCTATCTGGAGGTGGCAACATCTCGCCACCCCCTCTACCCTCATGAGCACTACCCTCGCCCTGTCGGCGCTCTCCTCCTCCTCGTTCCTTCGCCTACTGGAGGAACCCGCTAGGTACTGCCCGACGGAGGCACCCGTCGCCTGCTGACGCTCACGCCGCTCCGGCTCCGGCTGCGTGAACGGCCGATGTCCGTCACAATCTGCTGGAGGCTCCGCGCCAGCGTAGAGTTGCACGCAGTCGGGTGACCTCCTCCTGATCTCCGGGTGGCCTCTGTACCCGTAGCGTCGCCAGCTTCTGGGTCATCTCTGCCACTCGTGCCTCAGCTGCCTCCGCCCGGACGTGCTGCTGGTCTCTCTTGCTCTGCAGCGTCATGACGTGCTCATGGGTCAGCTCCAAGTCTCTCTCCTGCACAACAAGTGATCCATCAGCATCGTTTGAAAATGAACGACTCAAGTGTTTAAATGAACTTACCGCTCCTCCCAGATGCCTTTGAGCCTCCTCGGCTCTCAGCACAGCTCCTGCCAGTCGAGCCTCCATGAGTGATGGAGACCCCCTGCGCTCCGAGAAGAGGAAGCACCGCCTGCTCCGGCACCCCTCACTCTCTCCAGCTCACTCCGCTGCACGTAAAAGGCAGGTCAGTTTCAAAATCTTGCTTAAATTAAAGGGGTTGAAAGGTGAACACAGTACTTACCAACTCTGTCACCTGCCTCTGGGCTGCCTCTGATCCTGCACCGCCGACTGGAGCAAGGCTCGGAGCGATGCGATCTCACCAGTCACGTCCACCTGCAAGGAATTGCAAATCGTCAGTTTTAATCATTAAATCCCAATTCTTGAGTTGTGGGTTAGAAGGTTCTACCTGGTGTCGGGCGCTCTTGTACACCTTTCCTCCGTACTTCAAGGCGTACGCCTGGAGGTAGGCATCATCGGTGGTCGCGTCCGATCTGACCCCCTTGCCTTTCCGCTCCCAATTTTCTACCTTCTCGCGAGCCCGCTCCCTCCAGTCTGTCGTGTCGTGAAGCCCCCGGAAGCTCCGACCCGGCCGGCGGAACCGGTCCCGGACGGGGAACTCCACGACACTCTGCCTGAGGCCCAAGGAGCGCTGGGTCAGGAATAGGTTCAGAGGTAGCACGAGGTTGAGTGCATGCAACCACACCGACCTACCGAAGTAGGGGGGGCCTGCACCAACCAAGCTGTCCCTCATCACCCTCCCCAGGTATGGCTGCCAAACCACCTACAAAAAAGGAGAAGTAATCAGTCATTTCAAGCAAATAATTCCAAAGAAGGGGAATTAAGAATACTTACATCCAGATAAGGGTAGCTGTCGATTGCCTCCTGGAGGTGCTCCAACTGGTCGGCCAGGTGGCGAGTGTCTCGGCGAGAGTCCCAACGGCGTGCAATGGGCACGAGGCCCGGCCGTGTGAGCCCCCCTCTCCTCAGGGCTGGGAGGTGTAGATAGGCCCAAACCTGCAAAATAAAGGCAAATTAGTTGGTAGTTCAAGCAAAACTGAAGTTTGAATCTAAGAGAGTTAGGAGAGAAAGTGTACCTAAAGGAAGGGGTAGAAACCACTCGTGGACGTCTGCCGCTCGGAGGCGCTCAAGCCGTCAAACTGGTGCGCTAAGAAGGCTGCCCCCCAAGCATACCCCCCTACCTCACCTAAGTTCGCCAGCAAGGGCAGGAAGCGGCAGTGGACTGCGTCGCCCCTTGTGGCAAACAAAAGTCTACGAAGAAAGAGGACGAGGAAGCAGCGCAAGTCCAAGTCCGCCTGCGGCCCAGGCTCACTCGCTAATTCCCTCCTACTGACTCTAGCCAACCGCTCCAGATACTCATCCTCAGTCTCCCCTGCGTTCTTCCCTGCCTCAAATAGACTAGACTCTCCTGCAAGGCTACTCTAGGCACTAGAGAAGACTTACGCTCCACGGGAAGGTCTAAGAGCCGCTCGGCTAGGTCATGGTAGCAAGGGTAGGTATACCCGCTCACTGCCCGCCCGTACACTCTGAGCCCTGTGATCCGGCTCACATCCTCTAGGCTGGGGATCATATGCCCCCAAGGGAACGCGAAGGCACTCGCCTCCGTGTCCCACCTACTACGCAGGGCCTGGGTGAGGGCCGGGTCCACCCTCATCCTCTCAATCCTAAAAACCTGCCCAAACCCCATCTCATCTACTCTCTCTCGCTGAAAGGGGGGAAGGGCCAGGAAGGCAGCTAGCACCAGTGTCCATGACACTCGAGCCCTCATTTCACCCTGCAAAGATTCATTCAAGTTTAAGTTCAGATTTATTTGTGTGTTCGGTCAGAGTCGCGACAGCCTATAGCCGCACACCTTGTCGCGACGGTGCGGGCCGCCGCGACCTTATCGCGTCGCCTTCATAGGTCGCGATAAGGTCGCGACTGCCCTAGACGTCGCGACACTGTCGCGACGCCCCGCCCCGTCGCGACACCATGTCGCGACGGGTCGTGCTGACGACGTTTTCAGATTCAAACCGGCCGGAGCCTCTTTGTTTGATCTTGTTTTCATGGGCCTCTCGCCCTACATACGCCCTCCAGGGGCTCCGTGGATCTGTCTACTACTATCATTCAAGGTTTAGGGTCGAGGATACTTACCGACTTCATCGCTTTGGCCCGTTTCTTCCTCTCCTCTTCCACGTTCATGATCGGAGTCATTTCCTCCTCTTCCACTCCCGTGACGGCCTCGGGCACCTCCTCCTCGACAGAGGGCCTCTCCACCCGTCGTCGCGAGTATCGTCGCTCCGCGTGGCGTTTCCCCCGCGATGAGCCCTCGCCACTCTCTTTTCCGCCGTCCATCGCAATGTAGGTCGCTTAGATGGTGTTTCGGGCTAGCAAGGAGGTCTGGATGCAGGGGAGCTTGGGGAAGGAGTCAAAGGTTTGAAGGTTCGAGGTTCAAGGTTTTTGAAAACCGGAAAGAAGAAGGAAAGGGGGGTCGTTTGCTTTTGAATCGATCGGTTCGTGACGCGACGCAGTGCGCCGTCGCGTTCATGTCGCGTCAAGAAGGGACGTCGCGACATAGTCGCGACGCACTGCTAGGCCGCGACATAAAGGCGACGCTCCTGATCGTCACGTCATCAACAGAGCACTTGCATTGCGCAGAAAATCCATTCTTATTCATTCATATTCAAAATCTTTACACTCCTAATCCATCCTAAAACAACCTAGCAATGCTCTTAAGTACCTTCCTAATTACCATCTGGCCACAAATCAAATCAAATAAATCGAGCATCTCCTCCTGCAGGTTGGAGCGTCTTCAAAGCTTCAACGTACTCTTTGACCGTTTCATCATCTTCCTCCACCTTGCTAGGATCACGCTCATAGCACATCCCTCCCAATGGACGATGGCGCTGCGCATGTCACATTCGTCCTGCGCGTCACCCCTCTTCCTCTCTTGGATAGGCGGGAAGTGTGAGAGGATTGGAACCACTGTCCGGACGCACCGCACTGGAGGTAGCACGGTCCGGGTTGTAAGAAACAAGCGCCTCGTTGCCCAGCAACCTCAAGGCAAGACCGGTGCGCTGAGAGAGATGGATCATCTTGCCGTGCATGAACCGGGGGCGCGCGTCGAAGTCCGCCACTGTCAGACTTCGGAGGTACCGCGCCACGCTTGGATGCCCTTTATTTGTGCCGTCTTGCACCAAGCCCGGGTGCTCATGTGGAGTGGTCCGCCCACGTATGCCAACGGATGGTTCAGCATCGTCTTGCACTCCACAGTCAAGCCCTCCTCCTCCCGAAATTGGATGTGCATCCCCATCCATAGTTCGAGGGCAATCACCGATCCGTAAAAAGGTCCTCCGAGTGCTGCGGAAGACAGACCGGCATATAGATAACTCAAAACTGCTTGGCCGATGGTCAAACCTTCTGAGATGGAATCGATGATGCTCAGGTTGGCGAAGGAGATGGCCGTCTTCAGAAGGAAAGAGTATGATCCGCAGATGCAGATGGCCGCCGCCTTGGCAATGGCGCCGTGTCTCCCGGTTTTCCGCTTGCATTGTGAGACGACCCACTGTGCGATGGGGAGTAGGTGGACGCGCATGCCACTGGTCATGGAGCGTAGGTCGTTCTTCATGGAAGTCAGCTTGGCCAGGATACTCCACGAGTTGATCTGCTCCACGGTGTATGATAATTTTATCTCCTCACCCCGATGGTAGCGCGGGAGACCGAGCATAATCTCCAATTCTTCCAAGAGTACGGTGGCTTCAAAGGCGGAGAAGACAAAAGAATGTGTCTGAGTATGTCACAGCTCGGTAAGTGCGGTGATGCTATCCCACGTGTGGACGATCTTGTGGTACTTCTTGATGAGTACTAGCACCGTAGACAATCCCCACTCTTTTAGGAGGGAAATTGAGGCCGGCGGCAGCATGTCAAGCATCGGAAGCAGCCATGGTAGCTTAGAAAAACGCCTATGACCAGGGAGGATCTGAAGAAAGGAGAAGGAGGAGATGAGAAGGAGAAGAAAAACAGAGCAAAACAGAAAAAAAACAGAGTAATGCAGAAAGTGCACAAACTCAGGGAGAGAAGCCACTTACTTGAAGATCGGGCGGGAATAGATGTGTCTTGGGATAGCTGAGAGGTGCTGGAGGTCGGTGTAGGACTCCCTAGCTGCCTTTGGGCCGGAGTAGGGAGGGATGGCCTCTGCAAACTCTGAAAGCTCTTCATGGCTGCAGAACTGAAGAAGGATGAAGAACTTGGAGCAGAGGATGCCAGGAGTTTAGCTGCGGGATTAGCAGTCCAAACCATTTATTTATAAGCCTTAGGGAGTTAGAAACCCACTCTAATCCCGCAACTAGGAGTTAGGATAAGTCTAGGAAAGGTTTAGGAGTCCTAGTGCTAGTCTAGATGTCTTAGGATAAGTCTAAGTCCCGTTTTCTGCGTGTTTAGGACTCTGTCCTAGTCGCGACGCCGCGATCCGACGCGACTATGTCGCGACAGGGCGCTGCGACGCGACAAGGTCGCGGTCGATTAGTGCGTCGCGTTTATACTCAAGTGATTATTTCTCCTGCTTGTGCTTTTATGTGTTCCTTGACTATGTTCATTAAATTCATCTGTCATCTTGTGATTATTATGCTTATTTTCTCATGGATGATTCGAAAAGTCAGGAAATGTCGTCACAGGTAAGTCAGGTATTGTATCTCTACCCTACTCCCGGCATTACTATATGATATCCTATCTATTATATCATTTCAAGGACCAGCTAGTTCTCAATGTGCTCTGGGATTTGAGTTCCCTTTACCAAAAACTATGATAATCTAGGTGCACATTGTTAACCATTGGATAGGCCGTTGAGTAGTTAAGATCGGGATGATGGATTCAGGCCCACTGCGGTTGTGGGTAGTCTCTTAACCCTTTCTTATCCAGCTTAACAATATTATCCTTGATATATTTTATATTTTCGCTTTCTTTGCATTTGTTTTGATGATTTTTTACTTTAGCCCAGCATTCATCATGTAGGACTTTGAACTTTCTGACTCATTCCTGACCATTGATGAGCTCTTGTTGAGTGCCCAATCATCCTTCATGTTTCAGTGCAAGAAAACCAATTCTACTCCGAATCGGAAGGTTTGCCTCCGAGCAAGTTGTTCCCGTCAGTTTGACAAGAATTTCCCTGTCTGGATTCCTTACCCAATTACTCATCCTTTCCTTTGATCCGTTTTGGTTGCGAACCGCTCCCAGGACAGAGTCATGAGTTACCTGCCTGGCACGCACATGTCCTTCCAAAACGAAACCTGTAGGCCAATCGGCTAGGGTACCTCTCAATCGAGAGGTTGATCGTCTCTTCTTTCTTCTTCTCGTCCAGACTTGTGCTCTTCTTTGCATTCTACTCGAGCAACCGACTCGGGGCTTTCACAAGGATTCCAATTGCTTGTTAGTTAATATCGGGTGTCTCTTAACCTTGGCTTCCACTTTTCGGTCCGCTCCGTGTCACCTCCGTTCCGCCATCACTTCATGACATCTCCACGCCACTTCCACTTCCACTTCACTCCCCTGCAAAGTAGAAGCCAAGGAGGGGCAATCTGTAGACACCCGATATAACTAATGGGTTGAACCACATTTCTTGCTATCTTAGTGGGCCCCTAATTGGTCACTCACCTTGAGCCCATCATTTGCCTTGATTTGAGCCATTAATCCATCAAAAATGCCTTGAAATCCCGAAATCTATCATTTGAAGAGTCCTTAGAGGATTTGACTCCTATTTAGCATGTGGTTGAAAGAATAATCCAGAATAATACGAATTCCTTGTCGCGACGCAGAGTGGCGTCGCGACTCTAGTCGCGACGGTTAGGCCGCCGCGACAGCCCATGCATTATCCATGCACGTGGGCGATGCTGTCGCGACCCCTACACCGTCGCGTCTCTAGTCGCGACCCCGCGATCTGACGCGACAAGGACCGAGATCTCTGGCCTCCATAACACATCCTATTTATCCTCCCATGCACTTTGACTTGGTCCAAGAGGTTATCCCGACCCCTTGAGCACTTTTTCGCCCAAGGGACTCTCCCAAGCTCCCCTAAGGACTCTACATCCGATTTTGATAGAGCTTTATCCCCCATTTTAATTTCCACATCTTTGTTAGGGGATAATACCCAATTTTCTCACTCCAAGCTCTATATAAGCATGACCCCTCCTCATGGACGAGGAGAGCCTGAGGATCACCCCGAAGGGCTGCCAAAATTTCCCCTGAACAAGACTTAGCCACGCAGCCACTCATTCCACTCATTTCCCTTCACATTCATTCCTCACAACTCACTTATTTCACCATTAATGGAGCAAGGAACGTGAAGAGGGCGACTTCAGCAAATCTCCTGGACCTCTTGGCACATCATGGAGCTGCATCCACGCCAGGAAGTCGCCATAAGGGGCTCATCATCTCTTCTCTCCCTTTTCTCTATTTCTACATGCATTTTTATGTTCTTTTTAAATAGAGCACATCTATCATCCACCCACGTTTCCCACACCCACAGGGTTTAAAACCACCCCAGGTGCGTCCCCACCATGATCCTCGTCTCATTTCATCTTTTGGAATAGATACTACACTTTACATGTTCTAATAGGGTCTTTTCTTTGTGTTTTCTTTTGATTGGCAGGCAAGCAAACAAGGTCTACGAGAAGCTCTGGTACTCTGGCCGGCTGGAGGACTAGAAGAAGGTCACTACAACAAATCTCCCGCATTCAGAGAACGCGACGACCTCGGGTGACGTGACATAGACGCGTCGGTTTTCACTGACGCGATACGAGAGACGCGGCGGCCATGACGACCGCGACACCAGGTCATCTGTTCTCTTCCCTTTCCTAGTTTAAGTTAGCCATTGTCTTTTCACATCATTAGGCAACTTACCTAGGTGGCGATCACTTCCTGTTTTCCATGCCATTATATTTGATATTCATGTCCGTGTCGAGGGGAAGCACAATCCCTGTGATTACATCTACGACTTCTAATATTCTGATAGGGACTAGCAAAGAAGCCACGCTCTTTGACAGGGACCCCCAATTAGTTTTCTTATATATATATATATAATATATATTATATATATATATATATATATGAGTAGGGTTGTGGTGCGGCCCCACCATACTGCAAACCAGCACCGTCAGATCGAGATCCAACAGTGCATTAAAAAAATGCAACAGGCGGCACGCAAAATGCTTGGTCGCGATGGGAGTCTCGCTTGGATACAGCAGGGCCACACCAAGCGGCCCCCGTATCGAAGCATCTCCTTATATATATAGGTATGTATGTATATTTATATTCATATATATCACCACCCTTGTAACGTCGCGTGCTTTTCGTATCCATGCGGATCATGTGTGAATGTTGTGATGGCTGTTGTGAGGCCAGTGTGAGTTGATTGTGTGGAATATGTGTTTGGATGGTGGTTTGTTCAGGTAAGGAACAAGTTTGGTCCTGAAAAGAAATAGGACCTACTGCAGTTGAGTTGGAGTTGGCGGCCAGGGGGGCCGTTGACTTGTTGGCGTCCAGGTAAGGTGTGTTGACTGCATGAACTTGGCGGCATAAGATGTGGACATTTATGGTGGCGGTTGCTCTAGGCGGCAGAGGGGTTGACGCCAACCTGTGAATTCTGAGGTTATAGGGTCACCCGAGAGCAGGTTCTCCACTGGTTCTCTCTTCCCTTGCCCCAGCTTCACGCCCCTGCATCCCTAAAGCTTCCAACAGGTACAGGAGAGGTTGGAGGATCGTGGGGAGTGTGGCATTTCCGAATTGCGCGAGGAAACGCTGTGGCGTGGTGCAATTCCCCGTGGGAGCTCGCGGAGGGTTCGGTGTGAACCGGGAGATTTTGGGAGGTTAAGCTTGTTCTGAGGTAGGGAATGACCTTGTAATTCCTATAGGTCGTGATAATGAAATTAGATAACATGAATCTGCATGAAAATGTGATTTTGGGTCATGGTATCGATGCGGGGGTAATGGGTGGTTTGATGAATTCAGGTGATAAAGCATGATGTTATAGTTTAATTATAGTGCATGGATGTTAGAAGAACAATTCTGTATGTTTTTCCGTTGTTTTAACGGTTGTAAAACCTGTAGAATCGGTTTAGGGTTTCTGCAGGGATAGAGGCTGAAGAACTTGGCGTCAACATCGTTTGTCGCCAAGCTCATCAGCCGGGATACAGACGGCCATATCCTTGCCGTCTACTTCCTGTAAGCGGCAGTTGATGTTGCCGCCGACTTGTATATAAGCAGAAATGACTAATTATGGTATTTATCGATAAAGAGTGGGGCGTTGGCACCTGAGGTGCACTGAGTGCACGTGTTTTCTGTGTTTAGCTACAGGGTATGCAGTTAGTTACTCACTTTCGAGGTTGTGTGTGTTCACGCGGGACCAGCTGGGTTCAGTGGGGTGGACCGTTGTTACTTGAGGTTTACATGAGGTTTCACGTGGTTTGTGTGTGACGTGCACGTGGTTTTGGTACGTAGTGAGTAGTACGACGCCTACCGTGGGTTACCTCTCTAGTTGGGTGCCCCAGATTCTTTGTGAGCCAGGCTGTTAGCTCGGGGCTTTGTCCCGGTACCGGTACTTTGGTTGTACCGTCGTCTGTGTCGTCTGACCTGGACACCCTCACTCTTGTGTTTGAGTTGTACGTCCGGCTGAGGGAAAGACGACAGTGGGACAGTTACAACTTGTGTTTGTCTTTAGTCACTTGTAGCGCGCTCGTAGTTGGGGGTACGGACACCAGTAGACGTACTTGACCCCTAGTCCTTTTCCAGTGCCTCACTCTAGAGAGTTCTGGGCCAGGATCTCTAGAGTGCCAGGCATGGGCCTGTGACCATGTGGTCTGCAGATGGTGGTGTTTGGTTGGTCTCCACAGTTGCTTGACTTTTCACGTGGAGCGGCAGCTGGACCTTCGTCCGTGGCTGGGAGACTGAGAGGTAGACCTGTGTTAGCTTGTCCGAGTCAGTTTTTGGTGTCGCGAACTAGTTCACGTGGCTCGTTTGGGCTGTCTCTACTTTAGCTTGTACCCTGTACTGGTTTGCCGTTTAATTATTACAGTTGTTTTTCGTAGTCGGCAGACGGTGATTACTTTTACAGCTTTTATATCCTGCTTAGTTGTTCTATAAATTGTTGTACTGTTTATTGCTTTGTACCTGTGGTTGTTGGTTTGCTCAGTTTTGGGGGAGTTCCCTACTGAGCCAGTGACTAGCGAGGCTCACCCCATACCCCCCCAGGTGAGAGCGAGAAGGACGTTTCACGACCGTCGTCCAATTCAGAGCCGCGCCGTAGCGGTGCAGGGTCGGTACCTCCAGCTGTGTAGTAGCAGCTCCAGCAGTGTAGTGTAGTTAGTTGTTTTATTTTCTTCAGTTGACCTCGGGGTATGCCCAGGCTCTTGTACTTCTTTTCAGTTTTGTGAAAATATGGCTATGTAACTTGTGATAATATATAAAGGTGGTGTGTGTTTTCTTTGTGTTTACACGGACTGTGGTTTGATATCCCTTGCGAGGCTTCGGCCCGTTCGCAGGAGGCGGACTCGGATCAAGTCGTTATCGGTTTAACGGGCTTGGCCGAGGCGTTCCGCCACAGTGGTATCAGAGCAAGGTCCGTGTTAATATAAGGGAACTAGAAAGATACATAGCTTATTTCGGTCTTTGTACACTGTTGGTAGGGACCCTGGTTTCTGATATTGTTGTTTTGATTTTTTTTGCGTGTGTTTTGTTTATGTAGAAATTCTGGAATGGCTGATAGAAGAAGATTGGGGTGGTGGAGGAGATGATCCGGAGGAAAGTACTCAGCGTATGATTGAGAGGATTGGGAAAGCCTCACGGATATTCGGGCGAGGATGGATCAGCAGGCTCTCGGTACCATCGGTTGCAGTGCCACTTGGGGATGGAGAGCTGTACCTGTAGCTCCAGTCCCGCCAAGAGTAGAGGTGCCTTTTGTAGCACCTGTGCCACCACCACCACCAGTGCTATTAGCAGAGGAACCAGTGATGCAGGTTGAAAAGTTTCTGAGATTGCAGCCGCCTACTTATTCAGGAGGCCGAATCCAGATACAGCAGAGCACTGGGTTCATGAGATCGAAGAGTGTTTTTGCAACTAGTAGTTCCGGCAGCAGATAAAGTTGTGTTAGCTGCTTATCAGTTGAGAGGTTTTGCATTAGAATGGTGGCGACTGAAGATGCAGACCACCTTTGCAGGTAGAACAGAAGAGGCCATCACTTGGTCGGAATTTCTTGATGGATTTAACGATCATTCTTTCTGATTCAAGTGCAGCAAGTGAAAAGAGCAGTTTCGGACGCTCCAGCAAGTAACTCTTCAGTTTAGGAGACCAGATGAGGTTTATGGCACTTAGCCGTTATGCACCTTATGTAGTTTCAGATAATAAGATGATGTTTGAGTATTTTAATAGGTTTGAGAGTGGAGTTGCAGGATGCAATAGTACCACTCATGTGCAAGACTGGAAGAAGCAGCCCAGAGAGCAGCTACATGGGAGAGGTCTATCGGACTCGTCATGTGGGCGAGTCAGGCTCAGGTAGTTTCCGGCTACCGCAGCAATCAGTAGGTGGCAAGTAAGGGTAAAGCACCAGCAGGACCTTCTTCATCAGGCTTTGGTAAATGGGTCAGAAATTAAAGCAAGCATTTAAAGGCAAAGGAAGAGGATGGGGAGGTCGTCAGCAGTTTCAGCAGGGCCAAGGTAGGCCTGAGGTGGAGGAGTCGCAGCCGAGTACTGCCAGGCAGCCCATTACTCCACCAGGATATAGATGCTATAATTGTAATCAGCCCGGGCATTTGATCTGCAATTGCCCCTATCCGAGAGAATATGGGTATGGAAGAGGTGTGCAGCAGCAGTAGCAGCCTCAGCAGTTTCAGCAGCCACAGGCAGGTCGGGCAGAGGAGTACCGCAGCAGCGGGGAAGAGGCCGGGTTATGGCTCATCACCTGAGCCCAGGCGGAGGCATCGATAATGATAGAAGGTACTTTACCTCTTTATAATTATTCAGCAAGAGTCTTTTGTTTATTTTTGGGTGCCTCTCATTCTTCATTTCCGAAGAATTTCTGGATTGTATAGCTCATCCTTTAGAGGAGAAGTCTTGTGAGGTTAGTAGTGGAGGTTCCTTCGGAGAGTCCCTACTCACTTCGAGCTATATAGATGAAGCTCCTGTTATGATTGAAGGGAACTAGATGCGGGTCGGTTATATGCCCTGCAGTTGTCAGATTATGAATTATTTTGGTATGGATTGGCTGGAGACTTATGGAGCAATTGTAGATTGCAGAAAGAAAAGGATTAGGTTTTTGTCATCCTAATGGTGCAGTATTTAAATATCAAGGTATGCCTTTCTATACCTCTAAGTTTCTAATTTCTGCAATTAAAGCTAGAAAGTGATAAATGCTGATGTGTGGCTTATTTAGCCTCGGTAAGTCTGGTAGAAGCTAGTCAGCCAGTGGAAGCAGTTCCCGTGGTTAGAGAATTTGCTGATGTTTTTCCTGAGGATTTTACCTGGTTTAGCTCCACATAGAGAGGTGACTTTACCATTGAGTTGTTGCCAGGTACCATGCCGATTCTAAAGCTCCATATCGGATGGCACCAGCAGAACTTAAAGAATTGAAAAAGCAATTAGAAAAGATTGTGGAGAAAGGGTTCATTAGACCGAGTCATTCCCCATGGGGAGCGCCGGTTTTGTTGTGAAAAAGAAAGATGGAAGTTTTCGGATGTGTATGATTATAGGAAGTTGAATGATGTGACCATCAAGAATAATTACCCGTTGCGAGGATAGATGATCTGTTTGATTAGTTTGCAATCAGCAAGGTATTTTTCTAAAATTGATTTGAGGTTCGGGTACCATCAGTGAGAATTAAAGAGGAGGATATAGATACAGACAGCATTCAGAACCATATGGTCACATCGAAGTTTGTGTTGTGTATACCATTTGGGTTGACCAATGCTCCTTGCAGGTTTTATAGATCTGATGAATAGAATTTTTCATCCATATTTAGACCAATCATTGGTGCCTTTATTGATGATATTCTAATTTATTCAGCATCTGAAGAGGAGCGTGCAGCTCATTTGAGGTTTTTTATCAGTGTAAGGGTTTCCAGTAGTTGCTAAATCAATAGTTGTGAATTGGTTGAAGGAAATTAGTCTCGCTAAAAGAAGCAGTAACCAATCAAGTATAGTAAACCCAAGTAGTGATGAGTGATGAGATTGCTGGAGTGCCTAAGACAATAACCGAAATTAGAAGTTTTCTGGGATTGCAGAGGTATATAGGCGCTTTTTCAAGATTTTTCTAAGATTGCAGCACCATGACTAAATTGACCAGGAAAGGGGTGCCATTTGTGTGGTCCGGTGAATGTTAGAAAAGTTTATGGAATTGAAGAAGAGACTTACATCAGCACTATATGACATTGCCGGTAGGGAGTGGTGGTTTTGTGTTTGTATACGATGCTTCAAGAGAGGACTTGGTGCAGTGCTTATGCAGCATGGTAAAGTGATAGCTTATGCGTCCCAGGCAACTGAAGCCGGCAGAGGAGAATTACCCCACTCATGATTTGGAACTGGCAGCAGTTGTATTTGCTTTGAAAATGTGGAGGCATTATCTGTATGGCGAGAGATTTGAGATCTTTACAGATCATAAAGCTTGAAGTATATCTTCTCGCAGAAAGATTTGAACCTTCACACCACGTAGATGGATTGAATTTTAAAGGATTATGATTTCAGTTTGGCTTACCACCCGGGTAAGGCCAATGTTTGTAGCTGATGCCTTGAGCAAAAAGGCATATGTAAGTTTGATGATGATTAAAGAATGGAAGTTGTATGAAGAGGTAGTGGAGAACTCCTTATATGTGCCCAGTAGTCAGCGACGGCAGTACTAGCTACTAGTGCTGTAGAGCGTCTTGTGTATGGCAGATTATTGAAGCTCAGAGAGCAGATGTAAGTTTAGCTGAAATTGTGAAAATGGAAGGAGTTACCATTGATGATAATTGTGTGGTCAGGCTCAGAGGCAGGTTGTTTGTTCCAGCTGAAAGAGAGGTAAAACAGCGAGTGTTGGAAGAGGCTCATAAATCTAGGTACACTATTTATTCGGGTAGTACTAAAATGTACATGATTTGAGAAAGCATTTCTGTGGCCTCATATGAAAAAGGAAATAGCAGAGTTTGTTGCAAGGTGTGCTATCTGTCAACAGATTAAAGCAGAGCATCAAAAGCCTGGAGGTTTGTTGCAACTGTTGCCCATCCCACAATGAAAATGGGATGATATTGCTATGGACTTTGTGGCCGGTTTACCAAGATCGAGTTCCGGGCATAATGGAATATGGGTATTTGTTGATAGATTAACCAAAGTGGTGCAGATTAGTGGCAGTAAGTATGTCTTGGACAATGGACAGATTAGTAAATATTTATGTTGAAAGAATCGTTCCACTGCATGGTATCCAAAGACTATGTGTCTGATAGAGATCCAAGATTTACTTCTGGTTTTTGGAGAAGCCTGCAAAGAGTAATTGGTACTGAGCTGAGATATAGCTCCGCTTATCATCCCCAGACAGATGGTCAGACAGAAGGACTATCCAGACAATTGAAGATATGTTGCGGGCTTGTTGTTTAGTTTGGGGAGGTAGCTGGGAGCATCATTTGGGAATGGTTGAGTTTGCCTATACTAATAGTTATCATATCAGTCTTGGGATGGCACCGTATGAAGCTTTATATGGAAGGCCATGTAGAACCCCATTGAACTGGCATGAAATAGGAGAAAGGCAATTAGTGGGTCCTGAATTGATTCAGCAAACCACAGAGGTGGTAAAGTTTATTATAGAAAAATTGCAGGCAGCTCAAAGCAGGCAAAAGAGTTATGCAGATATCCGGAGGAGACCACTTTAGTTTGAAGTGGGAGATTTTGTTTTCCTGAGGGTTTCTCCGAGTAAAGGTATTATGAGATTTGGCAAGACTGGAAAGTTGAGCCCAAGGTATGTAGGACCCTTTCAAGTGTTAGAAAGGATTGGGGAAACAGCTTATAGGCTGGATTTGCCAGCAGATTTTGCAGATGTTCATGATATATTTCATGTCTCTATGTTGAGAAAGTGCATTGAAGATCCAGCTCAAATAATCAGATATCAAGGTGGTGACCTGAGGCCGGATATGACTACGCCAGAATATCCGGTGCAGATCACAGATCGAAAGATAAGAAGCTGAGAAATAAAGAAATTGAGCTAGTTAAAGTGAGATAGGAAAATAGGCTAGGTTGAAGATACCTGGGAGTTAGCCGAGGAAATGGCTAAAGGGTATCCTATCTGTTTGAATAAGCTTTTGTATTTTCTTTTTAGATGATAGTGGTTGTAAAGGTTTAATGTATAAGTGTTTAACTTTGAGTTGTGTTATGATTTCGAGGTCGAAATTTTCTTTTTAGATGATAGTAATGTAACGTCGCGTGTTTTACGGATCCATGCGGATCATGTGTGTAATGTTGTGATGGCCGTTGTGAGGCCAGTGTGAGTTGATTGTGTGGAATGTGTAGTTTGGATTGTGGTTTGTTCAGGTAGAGAAAGGTGGTCCTGAAATGAAATAGGACTGCTGCGTTGAGTTGGAGTTGGCGGCCAGGGGTGGCCGTTGACTTGTTGGAGTCCAGGTAATAAGGTGGGTCGTTGACTGCATGAACTTGGCGGCATAAGATGTGGACGTTTATGGTGGCGGTTGCTCTAGGCGGCAGAGGGGTTGACGCCAACCTATGAATTCTGCAGGTTATAGGGTCACCCGAGAGTAGGTTCTCGTGTTCTAAGGTAGGGAATGACCCTTGTAATTCCTATAGGTCGTGATAATTAAATTAGATAACATGAATATGCATGAAAATGGTGATTTTGGGTCATGGTATCCATGCGGGGGATAATGGGGTGGTTGATGAATTCAGGTGGTAAAGTATGCTGTTATAGTTTAATTATAGTGCATGGATGTTAGAAGAACCAATTCTGTATGTTTTTCCATTGTTTTAACAGTTGTAAAACCTGTAGAATCGGTTTAGGGTTTCTGCAGGGATAGAGGCTGAAGAACTTGGCGTCAACATCGTTTGTCGCCAAGCTCATCAGCCGGGATACATACGGCATTATCCCTTGCCGTCTACTTCCTGTAAGCGGCAGTCGATGTTTGCCTCCGACTTGTATATAAGCAGAAATGACTAATATGGTATATTTATCGATAAAGAGTGGTGCGTTGGCACCTGAGGTGTACTGAGTGCACGTGGTTTCTGTGTTTAGCATACAGGGTATGCAGTTAGTTACTCACTTTCGGGTTGCGTTGGTGTTTCACGCGAGGCCAGTTGGGTTCACGTGTGGTGGACCGTTGTTACTTGAGGTTACGTGAATGTTTAGGTTTCACGTGGTTTGTGTGTGTGACGTGCACGTGGTTTTGTGTAGTAGCGAGTAGTACGACGCATACCGTGGTTACCTCTCCAGTGGGTGCCCCAGGTTCTTTGTGAGCCAAGCTGTTAGCTCGGGGCTTTGTCCCGGTACTTGTGTTGTACCATCGAGGTCTGTGTCGTCTGACCTGGACACCCTCACTCTTGTGTTTGAGTTGTACGTCGGTGAGGGAAAAGACGACAGTGGGACAGTGACACTTGTGTTTGTCTTTAGTCACTTGTAGCGCGCTCGTAGTTGGGGGTACGGACACCAGTAGACATACTGGACCCAGTTAGTTAGTCCTTTCCAGTGCCTCACTCTAGAGAGTCTGGGCCAGGATCTCTAGAGGTGCCAGGCATGGGCCTGTGACCGTGTGGTCCGCAGGTGGTGGTGTTTGGTTGGTCTCCACAGTTGCTTGACTTTTCACGTGGAGCGGCAGCTGGACCTTTCATCCGTGGCTGCGAGACTGAGAGGTAGACCTGTGTTAGCTTGTCGAGAGTCATTTCTGGTGTCGTCGCATCTAGTTCACGGGCTCGTGTTTGGCTGTCTCTACTTTAGCTTGTACACCTGTACTGGTTTGCCGTTTAATTATTACAGTTGTTTTTCGTAGTCGGCAGACAGTGAGTACTTTTATAGTTTATATCCTGCTTAGCTGTTCTATAAATTGTTGGTACTGTTTATTGCTTTGTACCTGTGGTTTTGGTTTGCTCGGTTTTTGGGGGAGTTCCCTACTGAGCCAGTGACTAGCGAGGCTCACCCCTACCCCTACTACAGGTGAGAGCGAGGAGGACGTTTCACGACCGTCGTCCAGTTCAGAGCCGCGTCATAGCGGTGCAGGGTCGGTACCTCCAGCTGTGTAGTAGCAGCTCCAACAGTGTAGTGTAGTAGTTGTTTTATTTTCTTCAGTTGTACCTCGGGTATGCCCTAGGCTCTTGTACTTCTTTTCAGTTTGTGAAAAATATGGCTATGTAACTTGTGATATATATATAAAAAATGTGGTGTGTTTCTTTGTGTTTACACGGACTGTGGTTTGGTATCCTTTGCGAGACTTCGGCCCGTTCGCGGGAGACGGACTCGGATCAAGTACGTTATCGGTTTAACGGGCTTGGCCAAGGCGTTCCGCCACAACCCTCACGTATGTTTATATCATTTATATGAATAGAAGGGGCTTCTCACTCTAGACTTTCTAGAGTGAGAAGCTATGAGGTTTTCTCCTTTGTCCCCCGTTCCATAGCTCATCCCGCCATTCGTGTTTCCGTTCGGAGGGGAGGGGGTTCCTTGATCCTCATTAGAGCCCCCTCCCCCTCTATCATCATCGTCCTTCAACTGCGAGAGGTGCTTTCCCTCTGGTGGAAACGTTTTGGGTTCTCCTTCTTCAAAGGAGGTTTTGTCTCTTTTGTCTAGGGTTCCCCCTTTTCATCGGAGGCTTTCTTTTCCGTTTGGTTACTGAGTGTTCACTGATCACCTGAAGGTTTAGTTGTGACTTCCTAGTAGGACCTCGTTTATATCTATCTCTGTTCTTATGTCTCCCCTATTCTTCTCGTGTGGTTCGTGTTTGGCGAGGTCTGTTGAAGCAACCGTTCATGATCAGCTCCATCATGCTCCTCCGGTGGTCGACCCGTTGTCTTTGCTTGTTCTCCTTCCTTAACACATGTGGCTTCAGTTGGTGGCACCCTACGCCCCCCGTCGAGCTCATCCTTAGTGTTAGAGTGATCCAAGGACGCAGTTTCCCCTACCTTGAAGCCGCCGGTGATGACCAGCACCTACTCTGTGCAACAGGTAATTTTCATGTGGATTTTGGGTTTGCCCAGTGTGTAAGGACCTTGGGTCCCTATTTGCTTCAAGGCTCTTGCCATGCTTTGCTCGTACCAGTTGTGTGGCCTTGGCATGGAGCACCAGAGATGGCCTATGTTACCCCGCCTGCTCTGATGTAATCCTCTATACCAGTTCCTTGTGTGAATGAAGGATCATACTTTCATCGTCAAAAAAAAAGTAGCATTTATATAGATAAAGGATGGAGGAAGATTCTAATGGAATCGTGTCGGTAGGCCGACAAGAAAGATCTTTAAGATGTAATTTCTAAACAATTTATTAGTCAACATAAACTGTGATTTTTATTTGAAACTCCAACTCAAACCTTATTATGATTATTAAGAAATAAAGTGTACATTTCGAAGCACTTCTAGGTGAATAAACTAGCAAGTGGCAACCAAGAGGTTCACGTTAAGAGGTCACGTACTAAGCAAGACAAAAAACTTAAAAGCCGTCACATATACGTCTACAAAACCATCGAGCTTCTCAACTAGCAAATCCACAATTATTACTTTTCCTTTTTCTCTGGAATAAGCTACAACGTTGTGTTTTGGAATTATTACACGGCCACAGTCTATTATGTCATTATTTCTTTTTCCTTTTTTTTTCAGGAGGAGTTCCTGTGGCCACATTCATCTTCTTTAATGCACATGACTAGGGGCAAGAATTAAAGACTCGTGACGGAAAACCGCAGGTACCACCAATAATGCCTTTTCTTGGGATATTTGTAAAATTTAACTTACGTATGCAAGTACCAATCTTTTATACATATTAATGAATATAACATCTTTTTTGGGGCAATTAATGAATGTAACGTCGCTACAAGATACCTGCAAAGATGTGGATGATCTGTCGTCAAATAAATAAAGTAAATCTGAATTTAAGTCTAAAGTTGGTCGTACCATACGAATCGATCTTATCATATTTTTTGTAACACAATATGATATGATCCATATCGAATCGATCGATCGATCGAAAATATTAAATCAATCGATCGAATTTTATCTCTCTTTAAAAATCAAATAGATTATGGGATCTAGACGTTATCCTAATAGAAAGTCGACCGATTGTCGTCTCCCTTTGAAACAAAATAGATCATGAGATCTGGACGTTATCCTGACATAAATTTGATGAACAGTCCATCCCCATATACTTTTAAATTAATTACATGCTTATTTTGGTGATAAACAAACCTGTCAAAAGTTTTCTAACCTTGTTTTATTTAGCCTTAAGCACAAAGAAAGTCAAGCATTTGTGGTAATACTTACATACACATTTCTCAGAAGAGCCATAACGATTCCTTCATTAGCTATAACGATCTCCTCTCAAGTTCAACGATTTACTTGAAAGATTGAATAACCTTGCTGTGTCAAACAAGTCGATATTATAACAACTCTGTAAGTTATCGTAACGTTCTTCAGAAGTTATAACGACTTGCTCATTATAACGACTCTGTAAGTTATCGTAACGACTCCTTCAGAAGTTATAACGACTTGCTCGTATAACGATTCTGTAAGTCATCGTAACGATTTCTTTAGAGAGTTATAACGACTTGCTCGTCATAACGATTCTGTAAGTCATCGTAACGATTTCTTTAGAGAGTTATAACGACTTGCTCGTCATAACGATTCTGTAAAGTCATCGTAACGATTTCTTTAGAGAGTTATAACGACTTGCTCGTCATAACAATTCTGTAAGTCATCGTAACGATTTCTTTAGAGAGTTATAACGACTTGCTCGTCATAACGATTCTGTAAGTCATCGTAACGATTTCTTTAGAGAGTTATAACGACTTGCTCGTCAACAATTCTGTAAGACATCGTAACGATTTCTTTAGAAAGCTACAACGACTTGCATCTCATAACGATTGATAAGTGTTTCATATCGATTTGTTCAGAATCAGAACGACTTGCCATGTTTCATAACGATTTCTTATATCATCTGTTATAGAACGACTTGTTTGTGGTAACGATTTCATAAGTTATCATAACGACTTCTTATGAGTCTACAGCAACTTGATCATAACGATTCTATCAGACTTTCATAACGACTGCATAAGTCATGTTTCCATTAATTAATGTTTTCCTTGATTTAAGCTACGTTGAATAGTCAAAGTCGCATCACGTCTGTTTGACTGCCATGCATTAATAAAGACTGAACGTATCTCTGCACGGATACAGAACATATCTTCCATTCTCGTGTATCCTCTGCATGCATCTTCTAGAACGATAAACTGTCACTACCATATTTGTGTCTATCTGCTCTAACGTTGATTGACATCTGGAGATAGATAGTATAGTGTCTACCATTAAAGCTCAACCTTGCAGAACCTTAAGGATATACTATCCTACAACATCTGACACAGAAAGAACTTCAAGCCAGCAGACTAAGAAGATCTCATCACTTTGCGTGCTCCAAAGAACAAAAGACTGTCGACAGGAAGTTTCTACAGATCCTTCAGTCTAACGTACACCAAAGCTGTGAGACAACGGTCATCTCTTCATCCTCATTCAAATTGGAGATATAAATACAAGACGAAGTTCCGAAGACAGAAAATTAATCTAGGAAGGAAGCATTATTGACATTCAAGAGAGTCTAGAACTCTGCCACTTTCAAGTCTTCAGAAGATCACTAGAGCCAGAAATTCTCTCCTTTCGATCTTGGCTCCTAGCTCCTCGTGCTGTGAGAAGAAAAATCAAGGAAGAGCTAGATTAGTTCTGAGAGAGAGTCCACATGTGTGTAGATCTTTGACTCTCAGTGCTTGTAGCTTCAGATTGAGTTTTGTAAAAGCTTGATCTAGGGGCTAGTCATTTCCTTCAAGATTTTCTTGTGTTCTTCCCTTCGTGTGTGAAGGAAGACCTGGTGGTGTCCAGGGTGGTGTTTTTCCCTTCGGAAGTGAAGGAAGACCTGGTGGTACCAGGGTGTTGTGTTCCCTTCAGGAGTGAAGGAAGACCAGCTGAGCTGGATGGTTGTTTTTGTCCATAGGGGGACTGTACCCTAGTTAGTGAAATCCTGAGGGTTGCTCAGGGACTGGACGTAGGACTCCTAAGGAGAGGAGATCCGAACCAGGATAAATCTGTGTGTTGTGAGATTGTCTTTATCGTGTGATTGTTGCTTTTACTAACCATTACTAATCCCTTCCAAGAACTCTTTATGTTTGTTTGAGTTCAGGTTTTATCAGATAAATTTTATTTAAAGACCCATTCACACCCCCCCCTCTGGGTTAGCCAACCGGGCAACAAGTGGTATCAGAGCGAGTCTCTTCGACAAAGAACAAGATCCAACGATCTAGAAGTAAAGATCCATGGCAGCCCAAGGTCACTTCGAAGGTCAGTCTGTCAACAGACCTCCTTTGTTCGACGGTGAAGATTATACGTATTGGAAGACCAGGATGGAATACTTTCTACAAGGCCACGACTATCAAATCTGGTCGATAGTAGGAAGAAGGTGATCTGGTCGTCACAAATGAGAAAGCACAATGGACAGATGAAGATAGAAAGAAAATCTCCTTGAACTGTAAAGCTAAGAGCATTCTATGTTGTGCTCTAAGCAAGAAGGAGTTCAACAGAGTCTCAGCATGCAAATCCTCCATGGAAATGTGGGAAAAGCTAAGGATTACGTATGAAGGTACAGACAAAGTAAAGGAGACAAGAATCGACATTCTTGTCACTCAGTATGAAAGATTTCAAATGCAATCAGGTGAGTCTATTACTCAAATGTTTAGTCGATTTACTGACATCACTAATGGTCTAGCCAGTCTAGGAAAGTCATATGAGATTGCAGATATGGTAAGGAAGATTCTCAGATCCTTGCCATCTTCATGGACGGCAAAGGTCACAGCTATCGAAGAAGCTAATGACCTTAAGAGAATGTCAGTAGAAAAACTCATCGGGTCTCTCATGGCCCATGAAATAAATATGGAAAGATTAGGAGAATCCTCCAGTAGAAAGAAGCAGTCCAATGCGCTTAAAGCTAATGGGGACTCATCTGAAGAATCCTGGATAACAGTGAAGATAGCAAAAATAGTGATGATGAAGAAGCCATGCTGTCAAGAAGATTGCAGAGAATCTTGGCAAGAAGAAGAAGAAGTTTCAGTCTGGTAGGAGGTACTTCAAGAAAAACAAAGATCTCAAGAAATCAGACGGAAAAGATCAGAAGAAGAGAATGAGCCACTTTGCTATGAATGCAAGAAGCCTGGACATATCAAGGCAGACTGTCCAATGCTAAAGAAAAATGATCACAAAAAGAAGGACAGCTCCAAGAAGTTCAGAAGATACAAAAAAGAAAGCCATGGCAGCTGCATGGGGAACAAGCAGCGACTCAGACAGTGAGTCAAGCTCCAGCAGTGAAGAAGAAGAAGCCAACTTAGCTCTTATGGTAAATACCGGGGATAAGGTAACCTCTGATTCCTCTTTTGATTCCTGTAATGATTCAGATTCCGATAATTTGGAAAGTGCCTTTAATGAACTTTACGATAAGTATAAAGAAGTGTCTAAATTACTTAAGCTTAGCAAGAAAAATATCACCTGTCTCGAAAATACCAACTCAGATTTAAAATCTGAAAATGAAGAACTAGAAGACAGATAATGGAGCTTAAGAGGAGAAATGAACTATTATGTGAAAACTTAAAAGACAAGAACAATCAAATCATTAAATTAGAAAAACAGGAAAGCTCAGATGATTTAAGAAAAACGTAAAAGAATTAAAAAGAAAACAATAATTAAGAAGAAACAATACACTTGCAAGCACCTTAGAAAAGTTTACAAATGGGAAGAACTCCTTATTACTAAAGGTGCTAGACGATCTGGTAAGAACAAACGAGGTTTAGGATACATACCTCCAGTAATGAAGAAGAAATGATCTATCCTGAAAAATATCCAACTCCTAAATTCACTCCAGAACAAGATGTAGCATATAAAGCGAATTTTAAGTACATAGAAAGAGTAACAATAACATCATGCTGTAGTCACTGTAACAAGCTAGGACATTTAAAATCCACCTGTCCAACAAGACATAAGAAGTGGATAATAAAAAGTAAAAGTAATGATACTGACCCATCAGGACCCAAAAGAACTTGGGTACCTAAATCTTGATGTCTTTATTTCAGGTTAATCCTCGAGCATCCAAATGGTATTTGGATAGTGGGTGCTCAAGGCACATGACAGGAAACCTGAAGCTTTTCTCCATCTCCAAGATGAAGAAGGAACAGTCACTTATGGAGATAATGGAAAAGAACTGTAGTTGGCAGTGGTTCAGTAAACAGCAAAGGAAAAACAGTCATAGAAGATGTGCTGTTAGTCAAAGGTTTAAAGCACAACCTCATAAGTATCAGTCAGCTGTGTGATAGAGGACATCAAATCAAATTTCAAGAGTCAAAATGCAGCATACTAAAGGATGGTGCAGTCATCTTTGAAGCAAATAGAGAGAAGAATCTGTACGTGCTCTACCTTGAAGAACTCAAAGAGCAAAATGTGTGTCTGGCAGCCAGCAAAGACAAATCAACTGATCTGTGGCACAGAAGGCTAGGCCACTGCAGCTTGGATGGCTTGAGCAAGCTCAGAAAGAGGAATTGTGGAAGGTCTACCGAAAATCAATAGTAAATTAGAAAGTGTCTGCAGACCTTGTGCTAAGGGAAAGCACACAAAGAGTTCCTTCAAGTCAAAGACGGTGGTGACCACCTCAAAACCCTTAGAGCTCCTACATATGGATCTATTTGGGCCAATGAGAACTACCAGTCTTGGAGGAAAGAATTTCGGATTTGTTATAGTAGAGATGACTACTCAAGATTCACATGGGTATCATTCTTAGAACACAAAAATGATACTTTTGATAATTTTGTTAGCTTCAGCAAGAAAGTCCAGAAAGATCAGAAGTTCAGTATAGTATCCATTCGATCTGATCATGGTGGTGAGTTCCAAAATGAAAAGTTTGCTAGATTCTGTGATGATCAAGGAATTCAGCACAATTTCTCAGCACCAAGGACACCACAACAAAATGGTATAGCCGAACGGAAGAACCGAACTCTCTTGGATATGGCAAGAACCATGCTTTGTGAATATGAGTTACCAAGATATTTCTGGGCAGAAGCAGTCAACACAGCCAGCTACATTGTCAACAGAGTCATGATCAGGCCAATCCTGAAGAAGACTGCATATGAGCTGTTTAAGAAGAAGCCAAAGATCAGCCATTTCAGAACCTTTGGATGTCCTTGCTTTATTCACAACAACGGAAAAAGGGATATTGGGTAAGTTGGATGCCAAATCAGATGAAGGCATCTTCATGGGGTACACCTCTAAACCAAAGGCTATAGAGTGTTTAATAAACGTACCTTATTGATTGAACAGTCTGTACACATTATTTTTGATGAAACTAACCCTCCTTGAGAGGAAAGGAAGTGAAAGTGATAATGATGATGCAGATGAACTGTCCAATAAACTGAAAGACACATCACTTGAAGACAAGGATGATCCGCCTCTGGAAGAAATGCAACAAGAAGAAATTTCTCATGAAACTCTTCCAAAGGAATGGAGATACAAGAAAGATCACCCACCTGAAAACATCATTGGTGATCCATCGGTAGGGGTAAGGACAAGAGGTAACTTGATTCCTTGTGATTACCTTGCTTTTGTATCTCAATTAGAGCCTAAGACAGTCGATGAAGCCTTAACTGATGAATCTTGGATAATAGCAATGCAAGATGAATTAAATCAATTCAAGAGAAACCAAGTATGGTCACTTGTTCCTAGACCATCCTGTGATCGGCACTAAATGGGTGTTCAGAAACAAATTGGATGAATCTGGTGTAATTCTAAGAAACAAGGCCAGACTGGTGGCTCAAGGCTATTGTCAAGAGGAAGGCATAGATTTGATGAAACCTATGCACCAGTGGACTGAGGCTTAGAAACTGCTATGCTCAGTGGAGATTTATTGCATTTATTTTATTGTTGTTTTGCTTGTTAAATTTTAATCTTTTCTAAACTGTTGGTTTATAAAAGAAGAAGTTTATGTGGAACAACCGCGGGTTTTGATGATACAGACTTTCCGAATCATGTTTTTAATTGCATAAGGCTTTATATGGTTTAAAACAAGCACCTAGAGCCTGGTATGAAAGACTTAGTTCTTTTCTCCTAAAACATGGTTTCAGTAGAGGTCAAGTAGATAGCACTCTTTTTATAAAACAAAAGCCAAAACATACTGTTGGTTCAAATTTACGTGGATGACATCATCTTTGGATCACTGATGATCCTTGTGCAAGTATTTTGAAAAGCTAATGCAGGGAGAATTTGAATGATATGATGGGAGAGCTAACTCTTCCTCCTTGGACTTCAAATCAACACAGGAAATGAAGGAACTCACATCTGTCAAGCAAAGTACACCAGAGAACTGCTAAAGAAATTGGATTTGAAAACACCAAGCCACTGTCAACCCAATGAGTACATCAACTAGGATGGACAGTGACAAGGATGGTAAGAAGGTAGATCAAAAGATCTACAGAGGTATGATAGGTTCATTACTTTATCTAACCGCAATAGACCTGATATATTATTTAGTGTATGCATGTGTGCTAGATATCAAGCCGACCCTAGAGAATCACATTTATTTCTGTCAAAAGAATTTTCAGATACTTAGCCAGGACTCATGATCTAGACTATGGTATCCAAACTCCTGTGATGTAAAATTAGTAGATATTCTTTGCTGATTATGCTGGATGCAAGGTAGATAGAAAAAGCACCAGTGGATGCTGTCAATTTCTTGCGGGTGTTTAATCTCATGGTCCTCAAGGAAACAAAATTCAGTAGCACTATCTACAGCTGAAGCCGAGTACGTAGCTGCTGGAAGTTGTTGTACACAACTCTTATGGATAAAGCAACAGCTTGAGGATTTTGGACTCAAAGTCAAAAAATTCCTCTGCTATGTGACAACACCAGCGCTATCAACCTCACCAAAATCCAATTCAGCACTCCGGACCAACACATATTGAGGTCAGATACCATTTTATTCGTGATCATGTAGCAAATGGCAATATGAAATATCGTTTATTGATACAACATCAGCTAGCAGATATTTTCACAAAGGCCTTACCTGAAGAGAGATTTACATCTCTTAGAAGAGAGTTAGGCATGTGTTTTGTGAAAGATCTTCATTTAAAGCTGGTATAAAATTCTCAAATTTAAGAAGGTTCTCTCTCTCTCCTTTTGTGGCAAAATCAATTCAAAAGTCTCAGTTTAAGCGTTCCGTCCGATAAGTCATAGTCCTTCAAGGCGGTCAACCTCGCTTGTCGTTTTCTGACGCCTCACCTTTTGGAGCATTTATATTCTTTAAATCGATGCGTTAACGATTCCTCTTCCTCATTCACCTTTTCCCCTCTTTCGTCCCGACGCATGAGCCGATGCCCTAGCGACTCTTGCCTCTATCCTCTGCAAATTTGAAGCTTCCATCTCCTTCCCGCGAAATCGTTTGAGGGTTTCTTCTCGTCACCCTTCTCTTCAACCCTTCAAACCTTCTCCTACCTGAATCCATGGCCGCACCAGCTATTGCCGGCAGTGTGGGTGGCTACAGCGCCGAATACCTCACCCCAGCGCAGGAGGAGCGTTTCACCTTTGTGAAGACAAAGCTCTGTGGTCACAAGGAAGTAGATGTTTCAGATCTGCAGAAGAATGGAATGAGCAGCATCATTGAGAAGATCAACCAGATGAAGTGGAAAGGGCTTACCACTTGCTCAGAGGTAAGTTATCCGGACCTGGTAAAGGCGTTCTTTGTGTGCTTAAGAACAGAAGAAGATGGGGCCCTCGTTTCTTCAGTCAAGGGCACCCTAATCAGAATCGACCAGGAATTGCTTAGGATGCTATTTGGAGTAAGCACATCCGGTTTCAGTGGAATTCATTCAGTAGAAACCCAAGAAAAGGGTTTGGGGATTGTTGGGCCAGGGTTCAAGATGAGGGATGGCAAGCTAGATATCAATCAGTTAAGTGCCTTCAACCACCTCCTTCACTTTATTGTTTGTCAGATTTTGGTTCCCCGAAGTGCAACCTTCTCCTCTTGCACTAAGGCTGACTCCGACCTGATGTACTGGGCCATTAAAAATGAGGAAATCAATATGGCCGCAATGATGATAGAGAGAATGAAATTTGCCAGGGAGCAGATTTGGGACACTAAAAGCAAGTTGAATGTGTCCCTGCCCTATTCCCATTTACTCACCAGAATCTTCAGACACTTCGGTGTAGATGTCTCAGGGGCAGTTGTGGAGAAGATGGGCCAAGCTATCAGGTCCAGAAATTTAAAGAAGAGCGGTTTTTCAGTAGTCAATGGGGTCTGGTTCAAGGCCTCAGTTGCAGAAGGTGAAGGACTCATTGGTGAGCCTTCAGTTGCTCAATCCCAGTTGGAGGCAGATTCTGTGATGCCCGAATTGCCACTGGAATTAGGTTCTGTTCCAGTCCTTGTAGAAACAGATCAGGAAGGGCCATCTATGGCCAGAAATCAATCAGAGGCAGCAACAGCAGTGAGGGCAGAAGAAGACAGGCCAGCTGCAGCAGATCCAGTTGTGCTTCATGCTGAAAGGAGAATTGAGGACATTCTCCCAGAAGACATCTTGCCTGTTATGGAGGAGTCTGTGGTATCAGGCCACATCTTTGAAGAAGGTCCAGTGGAAGAAGAGCAGCAAAATCCTCAGGATGATTCGATGGAAATGGATGCTCCCTATCAGGGGAGACTGGTGCCGTTGCAGAAGATGCTCCACTTGAGGGGGAGCAATCCCAAGAGACACCAGATGTTGCACCTCCAGCCACCAGAGATCAGGAGGAAGACCAGAGAGAGTCTGAAATTTGGATGCCAGAGAAGGGGAGACAGCTAGTTCATCAAGTTCTGATGAGGATAATGATCCACCTCCTCCAGCTACAAAGGGCAAAGAGAAAGATATAGCTCCTAAAATACCCCTTTTAGCTGATGCACCATTTGAAAGACAGGTCAAGCAAAGATTGTCATCAATTTAAAACCTGTGATTGAGAGGTTGGATGTTCAGGGTGAGCTGCTTTGTTCACTTCAGTCTGATGTGAATTCCATCTTTCTAAGCCAAGCCTCAGCCCGCAAGGAATTGGTTCAGATTCGCTCTGCCATGACATGGTTCCATCAGGAAATGGGGACCATGAAGAATATGCTATCTGACATCCTTCAGGCAGTTGGAGCTCAAGCTCCTGCTCCTCCAGCAGCTCAGGAGCCTCACTCAAGTGTACCTGAGCCCTCCGGGCAGTCAGCAGCAGCAGCCCCAGCAGATGAAGCCCAGGTAGCAGCAGAGGCCGAACCCTCAGGGCCATCAGGGCCAGCTGAAGAGTCAGGGCCATCAGGGCCAGCTGACGAGTCAGGGCCATCAGGGCCAGCTGAAGAGTCAGGGCCATCAGGGCCAGCTGAAGACTCAGGGCCACAAGGGCCAGTTGTATTGGAATCAGGGCCACCAGGGCCGGCAGTGTTGGATCCTTTGCCTCCCTTGCCTGAAGAAGTGGTTTCAGATCCTCCACCCATTGCTCCCACTTCTACCAACACTCCCATTCCTCCTTCTCCTCCCTCTAACTCCACAGCTCCACCTGCTCCACCTCCCTTCAAAAACCTAGATCCAGGCCCATTTCCTCTCCCACACCTTTTCCTCCTCATCCTATCACATCCTCTCCTGTTTCTTCTACTTCTCATCTTTCTTCTTCTCAAGAATTTGAGGCCCCTCCAGCATCCTCAGCTGGAGCCTCCTCCTCTTCTGGTACATCTTCATTTCCAGAAGTAGGATCTCTCAATTCTGATGCCTTTCTCAACCCCCCTGCTCCTCCCTCCTTTATCACTATTATTCCTACGGATGTCCAAATCGACTCTCCCTTTCTTGATAAAATTAAGGATGAGTTTGAAGAGGTTATCCTTAGGTCTGTGCTAAAGGTAGGAGACCACCTTTCCAAGACAGACTCTTCCAGTACTGTCTCCAAGAAACGGAAGCTTTCTTCCTCCACCTCTCCTCTTTACCCTCCTTTGTGGTTTTCTCTTACAGTCACCCACAAGCATACCTCACTGTACAAAGAATACATTCAAAAGGTTGTTTTTGCCACTCTTCACAATCTTCCTTTTCTTAACCTCTCTGACCATTTAGATGTCATTCTTCCCTATACTCCTCTGTCTAAAGCCGAAAAATCCAAAATCTTCTCCTCAGCCCACTCCAAAACTGAGGAGCAATGGGCTAAATCTCATAAAGATTTGTACAATCGCTTTCTTCAGGCTAAGGCAGCAAGGTTTCCTCCCAGGGATCACTCTTTGACCCTTTCTGAGTGGTTCCAGTTTCACCACCAGAACACCTGGGCCCCTGCTATTCAGAAGCTCATCAAGCTGGTCAGGCATTTCCAAATGTTCAACAACTACAGGTATCTCAATAGATTGCCTGAAGTTCAGCTTAGCCAGTTCAAGAGAGCCATCAAGGTCCTTACCCACTCTGAGCAGTCTGAGGAAATCAGAGTAGATTTTGCAACTCTTCATTTACCTGAAGAGATTTTCCTGCCTCAGATTCATTTCTTGATCATGGAATCTTCGATTGGCTCAATCATTTTTGAGCGTTTTGCTAGAGTCATGGGCAGAATCAAGATTCAGAAAGGCCTTCAAGTTGGTTTTCCTAGATTTCTCTTCCGGGAATATCATAGAGGGTTTGTCAAATCTGATGTTCTTGCCCCTCTCCTCTCCGAATGTGAAAGGCTGAATGCCTCCGATTGGTCCAAGCTTTACTCCCTGTCAGCACAACAGCTTACTCATCTGAATGCTGCTCAGGCCAGGGAAGGAAAAGCTCCTGTCTCTCCTGCCACCTTCTTGGATATGAACTCAATCCATCTGGTCCTTGATCCCTACAAAGTTTGGGCTGAAAGGTACAAGGTGTTTTTAGCTCTTCGCCAGGAACTCAAGGAGAAACAGATATTCTACCCTGTCACCATGGATCAATTTCTTGCCTGTGCAAGTTTTGGTAAAACACTCATCATCTGCTCCTCCATGGATCCAGATGAGTATGACCTGTTTCTTACCAAGCAGCGCAGCATCTATCTATCCAAGATGGCTCCAACCATGGGACCAACCTTCTCCATTGAGAGTGGTGCCGTTAGGCAATTCTTCAAGCGTCAGGAAGAGCAGGCCTGGGAAGTTATTTCTCATTATGCCTCCCTTCTCTCTCCTGCTTTTTATTTGCCTGTACCTCCTCAACCTTAATGAATGAATTGTGCTCTTTCTCCTCATTGTCTCTTATTCTTTGTCTCTTTCTTATTGCTTTTTGCTTAATGACAAAAAGGGGGAGAATGTTTAACCTACATGTGTCCGACACATTCTTGAATCATGATTGAAGTACTTTAATTCCTCTTTACTGTTAAGTTCTACTCAAATAATGATCATAGTTTTGTCATCACCAAAAAGTGGGAGATTGATGAACAGTCCATCCCCATATACTTTTAAATTAATTACATGCTTATTTTGGTGATAAACAAAACCTGTCAAAAGTTTTCTAACCTTGTTTTATTTAGCCTTAAGCACAAAGAAAGTCAAGCATTTGTGGTAAATACTTACATACATCATTTATCAGAAGAGCCATAACGATTCCTTCATTAGCTATAACGATCTCCTCTCAAGTTCAACGATTTACTTGAAAGATTGAATAACCTTGCTGTGTCAAACAAGTCGATATTATAACAACTCTGTAAGTTATCGTAACGACTTCTTCAGAAGTTATAACGACTTGCTCATTATAACGACTCTGTAAGTTATCGTAACGACTCCTTCAGAAGTTATAACGACTTGCTCGTCATAACGATTCTGTAAGTCATCGTAACGATTTCTTTAGAGAGTTATAACGACTTGCTCGTCATAACGATTCTGTAAGTCATCGTAACGATTTCTTTAGAGAGTTATAACGACTTGCTCGTCATAACGATTCTGTAAGTCATCGTAACGATTTCTTTAGAGAGTTATAACGACTTGCTCGTCACAACTGTAAGTCATCGTAACGATTTCTTTAGAGAGTTATAACGACTTGCTCGTCATAACGATTCTGTAAGTCATCGTAACGATTTCTTTAGAGAGTTATAACGACTTGCTCGTCACAACAATTCTGTAAGACATCGTAACGATTTCTTTAGAAAGCTACAACGACTTGCATCTCATAATGATTTGATAAGTGTTTCATATCGATTTGTTCAGAATCAGAACGACTTGCCATGTTTCATAACGATTTCTTATATCATCTGTTATAGAACGACTTGGTTGTGGTAACGATTTCATAAGTTATCATAACGACTTCTTATGAGTCTACAGCAACTTGATCATAACGATTCTATCAGACTTTCATAACGACTGCATAAGTCATGTTTCCATTAATTAAATGTTTTCCTTGATTTAAGCTACGTTGAATAGTCAAAGTCGCATCACGTCTGTTTGACTGCCATGCATTTAATAAAGACTGAACGTATCTCTGCACGGATACAGAACATATCTTCCATTTTCGTGTATCCTCTGCATGCATCTTCTAGAACGATAAACTGTCACTACCATATTTGTGTCTATCTGCTCTAACGTTGATTAACATCTGGAGATAGTATAGCTGTCTACCATTAAATCTCAACCTTGCAGAACCTTAAGGATATACTATCCTACAACATCTGACACAGAAAGAACTTCAAGCCAGCTAAGAAGATCTCATCACTTTGCGTGCTCCAAAGAACAAAAGACTGTCGACAGGAAGTTTCTACAGATCCTTCAGTCTAACGTACACCAAAGCTGTGAGACAACGGTCATCTCTTCATCCTCATTCAAATTGGAGATATAAATACAAGACGAAGTTCCGAAGACAGAAAATTAATCTATGAAGGAAGCATTATTGACATTCAAGAGAGTCTAGAACTCTGCCACTTTCAAGTCTTCAGAAGATCACTAGAGCCAGAAATTCTCTCCTTTCGATCTTGGCTCCTAGCTCCTCGTGCTGTGAGAAGAAAAATCAAGGAAGAGCTAGATTAGTTCTGAGAGAGTCCATATTGTGTAGATCTTTGACTCTCAGTGCTTGTAGCTTCAGATTGAGTTTTGTAAAAGCTTGATCTAGGGGCTAGTCATTTCCTTCAAGATTTTCTTGTGTTCTTCCCTTCGTGTGTGAAGGAAGACCTGGTGGTGTCCAGGGTGGTGTTTTTCCCTTCGGAAGTGAAGGAAGACCTGGTGGTACCAGGGTGTTGTGTTCCCTTCAGGAGTGAAGGAAGACCAGCTGAGCTGGATGGTTGTTTTTGTCCATAGGGGGACTGTACCCTAGTTAGTGAAATCCTGAGGGTTGCTCAGGGACTGGACGTAGGACTCCTAAGGAGAGGAGATCCGAACCAGGATAAATCTGTGTGTTGTGAGATTGTCTTTATCGTGTGATTGTTGCTTTTACTAACCATTACTAATCCCTTCCAAGAACTCTTTATGTTTGTTTGAGTTTAGGTTTTATCAGATAAATTTTATTTAAAGACCCATTCACCCCCCCCCCCCCTCTGGGTTAGCCAACCGGGCAACAAAATCGATTGACCAATAAAAAAAATTAGTTGACTGATTTTAGACTGATCTATTGGGCATCTAGAGATGCTCACAAGTTGAATCGGTCGACCGATAAACAGACATCAATCGATCGATTTTAATGTACAATGTCGACCGTGCCAGGACTCGCAAATCACCAGGCACGGTACGGCACAGCAAACCCTATCTAAATCTAGCTAATTAATGTCTAAACTTGGATTGTTCGTAAGTGTAAAGATGCCCCTCTATTATGTGTTGTATCTTTTTTGATTGTTTATTTACCCCTGACAAGGTGCATCTACAATATGGTTCGTCCTACCATCTGGATCGACTGTAGCGTATTCTCCGTGGTACGATACAGTACTGTACCATTGAAATACAGTAGAAAAAATACGTGTTTGATTTTTTTTTTTAGTGTTCATCTAATATTGACATAATCATTTAATGTTCATCTAATATTGAAGATACAATCATGAACTCTTACAAGCCAAATACAATACTCATATCGTCGTCTTCACGTTCCTCATCTTTCTTTGAAAAGTTCAGTCTTTTTTTCCAATTCTTCCCTTGGCCATATGCATGAAAAGTTACAAATTAACACCATCTTCCATAACATGTAAATAAGAATATTTAACAAGTTCTTACATAATCTTCCTCATCATGCTGAGCATTTATGTCCATAAAACTCTCGTAGTATAGGGTATAACTTCTATCTCCGAACAACCTCATATTATAAGTGCTCTCCAAAAAGTTCAAATAATCAGCGTAAGATATGTAATTTTTATATAGGTCTTGATACATATGTTGATATGCTATATATTGACGTGTTTCTTGGCGAACTATTATAGGCTCTGGTAGTGGAATGATTGGAACTTGTATGTACAAAAAAAAAACTTCCACTCCCTTGCTTTGTGGGAAACCCTTCTCTCCAATCCCCGCCATCAATCACGTTAACAGGTTAAAATATTGATGCATTAACATGTTAACATCTTTACATTTGGTGCTTTGTTTCATGTATAAGAAGGTTTGGTAAAAAAAGCTGAATTTTAATGAGATATATACTATCAAAGGGTCTTATCAAAACTTTATCAGATATTTTCAATCAATTATAATATTTTTTTCCATCATAACTATGTTATCTACAAATAACTCACATACCTTTATCAAAGTGAGATAAACTAAAAGTTATGTGTTGCTTAGCTACTAACAATGTTCAAAACAAAATAACAATAAATGTTAGATATACTAAGGCTTCTATAAATTACTCACGGACAATGCAAACTTTTTTCTTTGAAAAATAAAATTATCAGAATTGATAACTTTATCAAACTTAACAAATAACTATATCAAACCCGAAAGATTTGAGATAGTTTATCAAAACTTGTGTACAATTATTGGAGAGAGAACTTAACCAAATCACCGTCGTCTTTGATAACCAGACAAATAAATTATTGTCTATATCACTGATTGTAAGCTTTTTGATTTGACATCTGCTTTGAAAGAGTGGGATAAACTACCTTCCTTGCCAAATCACAAGTCTAATACCAATGAGTTATTAGATTTAATCACATTATGAAAGAGAGCCAAGTTTTGAGTTAATTTATCTGATAACTAAGAGTCATTAGAGTTTATTAACAAGTCCTAATTGTTTACCAAAATAGTACATTATCTTGCATTATCAGATATTAATATGTTATTAAAGAGGACTTGTTTAACATGAGAGCATGTTATCTTACCAATGCATTAATACGAGCGATACAATGCTATACTACTATAATACTACAACATTCCAACACCTTTACTCTTTGATAACAAGAGACCAATATAAATAAATCGGGTATAAACTATTCACGTTTAAGCTTTTTTAGTTTGAATAGTTTAAATGAGGGATAATTATATAGGAGATAACTCTTAATGTGATATGATATAATGTGATATAATGTGACACAGCATATATAGTTATCGCCCCTTTATCCCTAATTTGACACTATTTACTTGTGTATAAATGTACATACACGATTTTCAAAAGTACAATAATAATAATTAATGAATTATCCCTAGAGATAACCTTTATCACCCCAAATGGGAGAGAGAGTTCTCCCCCTTTATCACCCTTTTATCTTGAATAAGTTTTATCACCCATATTTATCCTATCTCACTTCCCAAATTACAAGTGGGCATAAAACCAATCCCCCTTATCACGTTACCAAAGAGCAGGATTAATATATTATGATTGTCTTTAACACACAACAGCCGACAAAACAGAAACGTCATAGGATGACGACAAATCAGATGTTCTGTTCTGTCGGAGGCACTAATTAATTTTTCCTGCAAAAATAAGAGAAATTGCATACACCTGTTTGGGCCAATCTAAAAGACAAAATCTGCCCAAGTACGATAAGGAAGCCACTGTTGGGATGTGGGGCCAACAGAACAGATTCTCTCACTCCCATTTGTAAACATTTTTTAATGATGATCCATTGGTAAACTTGCTGGAACAAGGACGGGAGGAGCCCTCTAAGAAAGAAGAATACTTACAGCATAATCACAATATACAAAAGAGGAGAGAAAAAAAGGAAAGCTAAATGACTAAAGATTACAATATACAAAGAGGAAACCTCCAAACGGACAATGATTTTCGAATTCAGAGGTTCCCATCAGTGATGCCGCCGGCAACCATACTGTCATCTACAGCTTTGGGGCCCCCACATGATCTCGCCACCGACTCGAACAACTTGGTGATCTCTGGGACGCTGTGGGTAAACGATCGCTTCCAGAAGGCGTAGCGCTCATTCTGAAAGAGAGAGAGAGAGAGAGCGCATCCACACAGCCCAAAAAAAAAATATTATATATATGCAGGAAATTAGCACAGTCCAAAAATAACAGACGAGAATCGAGACGGATGGGTTTTCAACACAATTATTCTTCACACAAATACCTTGATTAACTCAATGAAGGTGATTAGCAGGCCCCAAGGATGGGGGCGGTTGACAATTAGACGCTCCAACAATACTCTTGTTATCTGCTCCTGGATAATCTCCTGCCACCGCAAAGATCACTGATATTAAGTAAAGTCGTGACCAGCATGTAACCTGGCCGCAGCCACCAGTTTGCGGCTGACATACATTAAGAATCATCCAAGTATTTCCATGATGGGATGAAAAACTAGTAACGACATCAACCAAAATATTTCCATCACGGGGTGTGAAATGAATGCCAATACTTCCAGTTAGACAACGATTTCCTTGCCATTCATAGCTTCAAGAACAAAGTTTCGAGAGTTATTTCAAGTGTAATCTATCGTTAAAGGAAGAATATATGATCATATGCTCTCTTTCAGATGCACATTCCTGTAGATCCATTCACGAAAAAATTTAGTTTGAAGGTGACCCTAATCAATCACATGCTTGTGCAAGTGCTTCTTACGGCTCATGAATTGAGAACAGAACAACTTGGTGCCAGAGGTTGAGCAGCAGTGATCAGGCAAACTGCTCATCCACCTCATCGGTTGGTCCAAATCACCTGTCTGGTGTGATGTGACAGGGGATGCAGCGGCAGTGGGCGCCCAGTATTCGCAGTGGGCGCCCAGTATTCGTCAGTGAAAATCTAGTATTTGTTAGTTGCCCACTATTTGTCAGACAACGGTCATTACTTGTCAGCTGAAGTTAAGTATTTGTCAGTCAAAAGACCAATATGTAAACCAAAGACTAATATTTGTCAACTAAAGTCCTATACTTTTCAGCTGTCAGCCAAAAGCCAGTACTTGTTAGCACTATATGCCAACAAAAAATCACTATTTGTCACCAAAAGTCCACCATTCGTCATTCAAAATCCATCAACAGCTGTCGCCCTTCTCACCACTGGCTATTGCCGGCAGTCACCGCCTCTACCCACTGTCACCACCCTCTCCTGCCACTTCACCTGCATGTGGATGTGACGTGGCCCAGCATGAATGCTTCCTAATCCACCACAGTTTTATTACCCAACCCAGTCAGTAATAAGCATTTCTCTATTAATATATTTGTGGTACTATCCACTTTCAAAAAAAAAAAAACATTTCTCCATTGTGAATCAGATGGCTGATAAAAATTGAACATAGTGGAGAGGATGATTTTCAAACTAGTCTTCAGCAAGCAGAGGGAGGACATGGTTCAGTAGGAATGATTTCAATGCAATCCACCACAGCTTTATTACCCAAACATTTTTTCATTGTGAATCAAACGGCTGATAAAAATTGAACATAGTGGAGGATAATTTTCAAACTAGTTTTCAGCAAGCAGTGTATGCACTTCAGCATGGACAATGAAAAGATATTTCATGCTAATGACGCCCCATACAGCAATGCCGCCAATGCCTACCCAAGAGTCAAAAATACAAGAACAAGCAAAGAAGCAAACGTTTAGACATGTATGCTAGAACCGTGACTACTGAAGGGAATAAAGAGGGACCAGTCATGAGAAATATAAAAAGACTCACCTGTTTTGCCTCGAAGAACAAGAAAAGAAGAACAAATGAGAAATAATGGGTGTGGTTGTTTGGATAGCGAAGTTGGTTGGCAACTGCATTGAGAAAGAGATATCGTCCTTCTGTATCCAGTTCCACTGCTAGGGTGCGGAATATGTCCATTGCCGCACCAACCATTACAGCATCAGCAGGGCCAGGGTGGCCCATTTGAGGGGCAGGCACATGCTGTGGAGACTTGTTCTGCAATTGTTGAATAGCCTGCAGCAATCGAAGGATGATTACCAGAGGTAAGAGTGATGTCCTTCAGCATAGAATTTATGATTTGACACGAGGTATATAATAGCATGAATATGTGAAGGACCCCCATCCAAAATAATAAAGAAGCCTGTAAAGAAACTTGAGGAGAAGAATGCCAAAAGTTATTGAACCATGCCATGAAATATGAGATTATTTTCACATAATTGGCTGTGCTACTTTTTACAGGTCATGCAAACACAGAACATAGAAGATGTAATAACATCTTTTTTTGACATGTGGATAATGCCACAACAAATATTGATAGAAGAAAAGAATGTACACGTGTAGAGATAATAAAGAGACGGAGACCTCTATACAACCAAAAGACCCAACCCAAAACAACCTGACATCTCAGCTCCCCAAGGACAAAAAGAGTTGAAAACTAGATGAGTCAACTTTTCCCTAGTGCTTGCCCCACATACAAACTCTATTTCTTATAAATTGAACAGTGCTTTCCTCAGATCTTGATTCTCTCCTAAAAATTCTACTATTTCTCTCATTCCACAAGGTTCATAGGGTGGCATGAAGAATGAGCCACCAACCAACCCAATCTCCCTTGCTGAAACCAAGATCCTTCCAACCACGAAGGATAAGATGAACCTTGTCAAAATGAGGAATGCTCCGCTGTAGGCATTGACCAACGATATTCCAAGCTGCTTTAGCAGAAGAGCAGTCTGTGAAAATATGATTATCCTCCTCTGTCTCCCCACAAAGAGCAGATTAAAGAAATGCCTGGAATGAAGCATGGTTGTCAGTATCAGCCGAAACCGATACGTTTCGGCCGAAACGTATCAGTTTTGGACCTTGTTGAGCAAATGTGTAAACATGCATTTAACTTGAATTTTAGTTTGTTTATTATGTCTTGTTTTGATGATGACAAAATCCTTTATTATCCTAATAATAACAACTATTTGAAATATCGTGTTGTCTGAATATATTTAAAGTAATCTAATGACGACAGAATCCTATATCATCTTGAACTTATTAATACTTGAAAACTAATTTGAAGAAGTCTCTCTTTAAAGAGCACTATATGCATTTATACATCCATCTGTGAGACACAAGATGTGCAAGATTCGACTAAGTATGAGATCGATTTGTTATTCCTTTGTGAGAAGTTGAAGTCATCACAAGAGTCGAAGTCCAACATCGACTACGGTATAAGCCTCTGCAGTCGACGTCTAACTCCGATTGACAGAAAATTTATAAATAAAGTTAAAGTTTCACTCCGACTTAGACTCAGTCGAAATCCTATTCCGACTTGTTCTCAACTCTCAAGTCAAAATCTAACTCCGACTAACTATGATTCACTGCCCAATTGAAGTCTCACTCCAGCTTATCCACGAGTCAAATTCTCATTCTGACTAAGACCCAATCGAAGGCCAACTCCGACTTGTATTCAAGCCGATATCAAACTTCAACTGACGACGACTCTTAACATAAGTCGAAGTCTAACTCCGATTGCCATTGACTAGCTTCACAAGCCAAAATCCAACTTCAACTTATGCATTATCTTAGGAGTCGGAGTTTGCAGAAGTCGAACTCCAAGTCAAAATTTAACTGAGTTATTGCGACTTTCTTCTCTAGTCGAACTTACAGTCGAAACTTCACTATTTCTATACCTTCGTACAAATAATATTTTGTTTAAATATTTCATGAATATTTTCTTGATGAACTTATCTAAGTACCATACAATCTGTGAAAAGTTATTTTGCCATACTGACTCTCATTATTTTTAATATCATGGCAAATTGAAACTACATTGCTTTAAGACTGCAAGCGTAGCAATCAAAATAGAAAGCATTTTTATAATGCATTTGTCATTTTAGAATCACAGTCTTTGTATTCAAAAGTAATCTACAAAATCCTTATATACCTTGTGTGTATACCCCTTGGGTTAAGGAATGGTCTGCTTGGGCGGGCGGGTTTGTTCCCCTTGTTGAAGAGAAGACTTGTTAAGAGCAAGTGTTTGTATACCCCTTGGAGAAGGGAAGACCAAGTTAGACTTGGTGGTTGAACTTACATTATTAGATAGTGGAAATCCCAAAAGGTTGTTTGGAGACTGGATGTAGAACTCCTGTTGGAGAAGAGGTCTGAACCAGGATAAAATTTGTGTTCCTTTGTGTGATTGCTTCCTCTTGCAAATACTTTATTTATCAAGCTAACCACTAACTATCGATCCTTCAATTTGCTAGTTACTTATATTTTCAGATTCAAAAGTCTCCAAAAAGGAAGTCCTATTCACCCCCCACCCATGACATTTCAGCGCCATCCGATCAAAGAGACCTACCCGATACTGACATCCCTTAGTCCGAAACAGGACGAAACCATCTCAAGTGAAGACAAAATCACTTGAACTCGTCCGGTACGCCTGATACCGGCGAAACGAAACCAAAACTATTTCAATTTTGGACCCGGTCACAACTGAATCTGAAACCAACACTTCCATCCCTAGAATGAAGTGAGCAAGCTTGTCACGTGTTGGCAATCGACCATGATAGACCCTCCACATAAAAACCTCAACTTTAGTGGGACTATTAGATTTCCAAATCTGATCAGCCAAATCACATCTCAGGCCTCCATCCACCAGCATGTGATATGCCGATTTAACTAAGAAAAGGCCATTCTGTTCCAACCTCCATATTCCACAAATCCCTTCTGGAGGAGTCTGGCCTAATTTGGGCAAGAAGAGAGAGTAGCTGAATGAGATTAACAATTTTCCCCCAGGACAGATTCCTTTTATTTGTTGAAGCCCAAGTTCCACCTGAAAGGGACTCCTGAACAAAGGAAGTAACTAGGGCGGATGGGGAAGAGGAAATAGAGTAAGTCCGGAAAATCTCCTGCTAAGGAAGAGCTGCCAAACCATCTATCATGCCAAAAGGAACACATTTTTCTATCTCCCGATGATACACAGATACTTGCCTTGAAGAAATCAGCAGACTGGATAATACCCTTCCAAACCGAAGAAACTCTATATAGAGGAGGAATACACGCCCCACACTCTAGAGGACCCAAAGTACTTATGCCTCACTAAGCTCTGCCATAATCCCCTTTGATCTGAACCAAGCCTCCACCACTACTTGCATAGGAGTGCCAAATTGAAAGCCCAAATGATCCTGATGCCAAGATCCCCAGCTTCTTTAGGGATACAAACTCTACCCCATGGAATATCATGCCATTCTCCTTACCAATGCTTCCATTACCAATGCCAGAAAAATCTAGCTTGGATTGACTGCAAGGATTTAACCACTGAATATAGAAATTCTGAAAATTGATAGATAATATGTGGGCAAACTATCCAACACTGCCCTACATAAAACCAGCAGCCCACCAAAAAAGAGCACCTTAGCCTTCCACCTAGCAAGTTTGTTCTCAAAAGTCAAATCTATGGATAATTCCCCTCCAATCTGCGCCTTAAGGGCCCTGGGGAAAGGGGGAGCCCTAGATAAGCGGAAGGGAAGGTTCCAACCTGACAGAGTAGCTGCAAACTTGATATTCACCTCATTCAAATTGATCCCTGCCATAAGACACTTTCTGAAATTTATCTTCAAACCTCAAGCACCTCAAGCACTAATCTAATGTCCACCAACTGTTGTTGCACATGAGGGATAAAAGGCACCGTGTCATCTACACACTGAAAGTGAGTGATAGAAAATGAGGGCTGACCAACCAGAACACCGCTGATAATCCCCTCCCTCTCAGTTGTAGACCAAATCCTGCTAAATACCTGCCCCACCAGAAGAAAGAGTGGGGATATAGGATCACCCAGATGAAGACCTCTCCCACTGGAGAAATAAGCCTGACGGCTGCCCATTAATGAGACACGCAAAAGATGCGGAGCAAATGCATTCTTTAATCCATCCAATCCATTTTGGCTGAAATCCCATTCTAGTAAGAACCAAAAGGAGACCACTCCAACTAACCCTGTCATGTGCTTTTTCAAAATCCAACTTGAGCACCAGCCCTCTTTCTTTACATTGCTTCCAATGAAATAAACATTCATAGGCAACCATAAAATTGTCTTGGATATGCCTCTCTAATAAAAGCCCCCTGAACCTCATCCACAATCCCGTCCAACACCTTTTCCAACCTGATAGCCAGCACCTTAGGGATGATTTTATATAGACTGTTCAACAAAGATATAGGATGAAAATCTGAAAAGAACATCGGGCGCTGCTTCTTAGGGATAAGAACAAGAAGGGTTTTATTAATCCCCCTCAAATGAATCTTCCCCTCATGAAAATCTTTTAGAACCTCACACCGGTCCTCTTTGATGATCTCCCAACAATGCTGAAAGAAGAACATAGGAAACTCATCTGGCCCCGGGGCCTTGTCACCACCCAGTGAAACAATTGCATGTCTGATTTCCTCCTCAGAAAAGGGGGTAATGAGAGCATCACTTTCAGACTGAGGTAGACAAGGCAACAAATTTACGCCAAACTCCGGCCTGATCACCTGCTCTTCAGAGAATAAATCAGCAAAGAAATCTTTTACAGCCCTTCTAATCTTTTCATCCTTCTGAATTAATGTCCCCCCTACCTTGATGCATTGAATCTGATTTTTCGTCTTTCTACATGAGGCCATTCCGTGAAAGTATCTAGTATTACTGTCCCCTTCCTTCACCCATTTCTCCCTAAACCTCTGCTTCCAGTAAGTCTCCTCCCTGACAAAGATCTCATCAAAGTTGGCCCTTAAGTCACTCCTACACTGCCTATCGTTCTCATACATCAATCTTACTTCCTCCAGTCAGTCCAGGCCTTCAAGCTGCCATAACATGGAGTCCTTTTGCTGTCTTCCCAGAAGTCTTTTGGTATCTCCCCATTTCTTTAGAGATTGAGTAGTGCTTTTCAATTTTCTAATAAACTTGGCCATAGCATTACCCTGATGACCCTGGCAGGACCAAGATGAAGCCACAATCAGCAAGACATCTGAATCCCTCAGCCAAAACTTCTCCACCCTGAACTGATACATCCATTTACCTTGACGACTTGTATTGAGGAAGATTGGTTTATGGCCCGAAGACGTGGGAGGAAGGGCGGACGCCTGGACCCTTGGGAAATGCTCCTCCCAGTCTGCTGAAATCAAAAATCTGTCTAGCCTGGAACATGAAGGCGCATCTCTAAAGTTGGACCAGTTGAACTACAAGTTCACCAGTCCAATGTCAATGAGCCTGCCCGATGAATGAAGTCCCTGAAATCCTCTTTCCCCAAAGTGATCCTAGATAGTCAATCTCTCTGCTGGATGAAGAACTGTGTTAAAGTCACCAGCCAAACACCACGGACGGGCTGAGGCATGCTGAGACTCCAGTAGAAACTCCCATAGCTCTCTCTTACCTTCACGGGACTGAGGCCCATATACAGCTGAGAAATCCCAAGAGAATCCATCTGACCGAGACCAAAAATGAAGAGTAATTACCCACCTCCCTACATAGCTGTCAGCAGCAATCTCCACCACCTCATACGGGTTCCATATGACCTTCCCATCTGCCCTCCCTACTGCAGGGGAGGCCACTACCTGAGTAAGCCTAGTACACCCACGATCACTCATCAGACTGACCCCATCTCCTTCCAACTTAGACTCTCCTTCCAACTTAGACTCTCGCAAACAAAGAATATCAGCCCACCCTTTATAAACCATCTCCTTAACTGCTCTGCGCTTCTCCCCTCCCCCTATCCCCCTAACATTCCAAGATATGATCTACATTTATCAGGTTAGTTTTGTCCCTCCCTTCTCTCCCCCTGACCATCCCCCTTTTCTCCCTCCCCTGGCAACTCCGACAATTCCCCCCCCCCTCCCTTATGATATCCCCTCTCATTCTTAGCAAACCTCACCAATGCAATGAGACATCTTCTACGAATGAGGTTCAAAGATCCCTTAATCCCCTTCTCAACCCCCTCATAAGAGACCCCCAACTTATCAATCAGCTCCCTGAAATGCTCTTCAGAGATTATTTCTACCACAGACAACAATTCTCTTCCCTCCTCCTTCCCCACAGTCCCCAAGCTCAATCTCCACCTCTACCGCTGCCACTTCCAGGGAGGCCGTGTTGTCTACTGCCTCTCCCCCATAATGAGTCTGCGGATTCTCCGTCTCCTCACACTCCAACTGGGCCACGAACAGATCAGGCCTAACTGGATCTTGATCTTCCCCTGCATCCTCGTACTGGAATAGCCCATCCGACAGGTAGGGTAGGCTGCCATCTTTAAATCGGTCTTCACCCCCAGCAAACAAGAGTCTACCCGAATCCATTTGGTTAAGAGAGGCAATGCCGCACTGACCAACGATGAGAAAATTGGTTTCGGTGTCGGTTTCGGCCGGGTCCGAAACCGAAACCAGTTTCAGCCAAAACATGCAAAAATCCATTAAAATACAAAAAAAATGTGTGGAAAATTAGGGGAAATCAGAAAAACTATAAAAAAATTACCAAAACATCATGAAAATCAGTGGACATACATTTGAATGTAAATAAATTGGATTAATGAAAAATTGCAGTTTACCTAATCATCACCTCGAAGTATGGTAATTTACCTAAACAGCATTTAAGTAAATGTTAGTATTTGTAGTTTCATTTACTTAAGATACTACATGTAAATAAGAAAATACCCTCCATTTGAACAATAAAAATATCAAAATTATCAGTCTTACCAATAAAAAGTCAACTCTCTCATCTAAGAAGAAAATCGTCATTTTGTTGATTTCATCAAAATGTCGACTTCCTAATCTATTATAATTTTGCCTAACTAAAAATTTCATAATTCAAATAAACCCCATGAAACACTAAAAATTCAAAGTCCGGTGTAAAAATCAAACGTGCATGTGACTTCTCCAAGGGAGTCACTCTCCTGTTGACTAGGATTTAGTTGTTGTCAATAGGAGAGTGACTCCCTTAAGAAAGTCATATGCACGTTTTCCCTTTTTCACCGGACTTTTGATTTTTAGTGTTCTATTAGATTTATTTGAATTATAAAATTTTTAGATAGATCAAATTATAAGGGATTAAAAAGATGTTATTTTGATAGAATCATCAAAATCATGATTTTCTTCTTGCAAGGGAGAATTGACTTTTTATTGGTAAAAGAGAGAATTTTTTTGAAATTTTTATTGGATTCAAATGAGAGGTACTTCCTTATTTACATGCAATATCTTAAGTAAATGTAAACTCATAAATAAGACATTATGTATATATGAAGGGATTGAAGGGATTCCATAACATATTATATATATGAAGGGCATCAGAACATGAGTAGGTCAGTAGGAGAAACCAGGCCAAACGGTTTCACGTTTCGACCGAAACCATTAAAATATTTTTAAAAAAAAAAATATGTTCCGGTCTGATTTCAGATCGGTCAAGGCCAAAACTGAAATGTTTTGGCCAAAACGTTTCAGTTTCAGCCGAAACTCTCATTCATGGCACTGACCCAGGGAAGAAGGATCAGAAGTGGGAGCTAGATCCGGCGGACCCAGGGATTTCGAAGCTTCCGCCGTGACTTCCAAAAGCTGGAGATTAACACCACAGACACAACTGACGGGAAGGGGAAGGAGCATCCCAGGCGAAGGGACGCAAATGCCCGCAGCCGACATCGGACAAGCAGAGGAGAGCTACCACAGCAGCACCGATGGGATTGTCGGCTACTCGCAGTGGACGATCGGGCGGGGAAGAAGAATAGTACAGGGTCCCAGCGACCTGTTATGTGTGACTTCCAAAATCCGGGTAAGTCACGGGCCACCAGTTCCAGCCGCACAGTTGAAATGCGCCCAGACGGGTCTGTCATGTCCACCTCCATTTGACCGACATCCCGGTTCAGTACCGGCCGATCCGCCAAGAGCCTACGAAGCCGGATCCATGCTCGAATGAAAGATCCACAAGACACCCACTATTCGAATTCGAACTGCCTGCCACTAAGCCTTCTTATACCTCCAAAGGGGCATCTTGTTGCCCTAGAACCACTGACCGCGAAGACAGAGCCGGTGCCTCCCCGAGCACACGACACCTTAAGACTAGCCTTCCACCGCCATAGCCAACGATAATGGCCGCCGTCAGATTTCCAGAACTGTGCACTTGGATGATGACCTGCACCTGAATCCTCTCACATGTCAAGGCGAACTCCAGCAACTACGGTACAAGATCGCCAAAGCAGCAGACAAAAAACCACACACCCTCCTCGTCGCAAAGACCAATTGGGATCCCTTCCAAAGCAATCCTGACGCTCCTAACCGGAAGTAAAGGAAAGGCCCCAAGCATCCTGGGCCACCGGCGCAGGCTAAGGAAAGCCCCACCGGACACGATCCTATCCACCTTCTCAGCCCTATCTGCCCCCTCTTCACAAACGCACACTGCCAAGAAAAGTTGGAGACCCACACGCCAGATTCCCCATTCAACCCCTGTGAGATCAGACAATCTCTTTCTGATCCCTTCCTCCGTAGCCTCGCCCAGCAAAGTAGAGACCGTCAGTGACCACCTCCTCCAGCTCTCTCAGCGTGCTAGAAGCTCTTCCAGCAATTCCCCTATCTCCAGAACCTTCCCCCCATTCCGACCCACCTCACAGAGCTTCACCAGCCCCTTCACCACCTCCGTGAAACTCCTGGAGTCCCTCTTAGCTCCCCACAGATCTCCGTTCAAATGAGCACCCCTATCGTTCCCTGCTCCCTATTGATCCCCTCCGTCGGCAGGCAAACAACAGGACACCACCTCCGGATGTGCCCCTGCCTACCACACCCAAAGCAAGTACGAGGTACACCCAACATGGTCCTCTGACCCCCATTAGCAGCCTGCCCAGGTGAGGAGCGAGCCTCTGGAGGCAAGGATGGCAAAATCGCGCGGGTCGGGTCGGAGTCGGGCGGGTCGGGGTCGGGTCGGCGGCCTGCGACCCGAGTTGGCGGGGGAACCGGCCAGGATCCGCGGAGTCCCGGTAGTCGGGCCGGATCCGCCGGGGTCGCGCGACTCCGCGACCCGACTACCCCGACTCCGCCGACTCCACCCGACTCCAAGTGGTCTGTATGTGGTGTAACCGATTCTCTCAGGTTATCTTCAGGATCCTCTTCGGTTAGGGGTTCAGGATCTCCTTATTTACCTGAATATCATTTAAGTAAATGTTATCATTTACTTAAGATATTACATGTAAATAAGAAAGTACCCCCCATTTGAATCCAATAAAAATATCAAAAAAATCATATCTCTTACCAATAAAAAGTCAACTCTCCCATCGAAGAAGAAAATCGCGATTTCGATGATTTTAGCGAAATGCTAACTTTCTAATCTCTCATAATTTGGTCTATCTAAAAATTTGATAATTCAAATAAACCATATGGAATACTAAAAATTCAAAGTCCGGTAAAAAAAGTCAAACGTGCATATGACTTCTCCAAGGGAGCCACTCTCCTACTGACAGCACTTAGTCTGCTTGAGACCTCTCAGGATTTGGTCAAACCTAAATTATCACCACTCAAAGTCATGTGAATTGTCACTTTCTAAGACTTTTTCAATTAGAAAGTGAAAATTTTCATGAGTTTAGGTGATATTACCTTAGGTTTGACCAAATCTTGAGAGCTCTCAAGCAGACTGTGTTGTCAGTAGGAGAGTGGCTCCCTTGGAGAAGTCATATGCACGTTTGACTTTTTTTACCGGACTTTGAATTTTTAGTGTTCCATATGGTTTATTTGAATTATCAAATTTTTAGATAGACCAAATTATGAGAGATTAGAAAGTTAGCATTTCGCTAAAATCATCGAAATCGCGATTTTCTTCTTCGATGGGAGAGTTGACTTTTTATTGATAAGAGAGATGATTTTTTTGATATTTTTATTGGATTCAAATGGGGGGTACTTCCTTATTTACATGTAATATCTTAAGTAAATGTTATACAAATTATAACATTTACTTAAATGATATTCAGGTAAATAAGGCATCATAGTTACCGTTGCTCTGTATTGTAATATGAACATATGTGTAACTAGACTATAGATATACCCAAAATGTTATATTACTATATATTTTAAAATAATTTTCTGTGATTTTCCTGATTTTTTGTGATTTTTCTGGATTTTTCCTGATTTTTTTCATTTTTTTAAAAAAAAATTATTCTGGCCGACCCAGGGTCGGCCAGACTCCATTGGAGTCGGCCGACTCCACCGACCCGACCCGACCCGAGTCGGGGTCGGCTGGGTCCGACTCACCCAGCCGACCCGACTCTGCCATCCATGTCTGGAGCCTTCAGACCTTGGCCAGAACTGGCAAAGCTCCAGCAGAACCCCCCGAGGGGGATGTTATTTGGCCACAAAGGCTGCCCAGAATCCCAGAGCATCTCCCTCTAGAAAAGGCTAGTGATCCATAGTTGCATGTTCCTCTAACTCCATTGACAGAGGAACATGCAACCATGGATCAACCACACCCATTTCAACACTTTTTCTGGGTATAAGAAACAAACAGTTGTTACCAGTAACCTGGAACACCAACAAGTTTTTACATAACAAATTGCAGCCTAACCACTCAACATGAATAACAAAAGGTTATTTCATAACACAACGCCATTGATGAAAGACGTGAGCTTTTACCTGAATGCCTACATACAGAACAAGGGAATTAATAAGTGGCACATTATACTGACTTCCAGCCTGGATTGTCTCATTTGGGGGGAGAAGAAGCCTCTGTTTCAATTCTGTTAGAAAGGAAGATCCTTGTAGCCTTGTCTGCAAAATTAAAAAGCCATCCTAAAAAGATGTACTGCCTCCAATCAAGCAGAAAATATGAACATAAGATAGCAGAAACAAAAAGTACTAAAACCAAAAGTTGCAGGAAGTAATGCTTTATAAAATCATATACCTTGAGATACTCATCAACATCAGCTTTCAGCATTCTTGCTTTCAGAGCACCATCAATATCAGACAGAATGCGAGGAGACTGGCTGATCTCAGCTAGCAAATCGATCTGTGGGAATGAGAAAAAGAAAAAGGGTGCTCTGTATTAATTTCCTCTGATAATCCAAAGGTGAAAAGTGGAAGAATTTAAAGAATTTCAGCATTGTACAAGAACCTTTAGGTTTGGAGTGGATGGATCAGGCAACCTCATTTTTGGCGGGAAAGCACTGAGAATAACATTCCGCATTTGTATGCAAGTGGGAGGGATAACATCACAAAAACTGAAATGGTATTCACACAGAAAATCTTGGAAATCATGAAGCAACACAAGCAGCACCCTCAGGGTGCCTTTGTAGAGAAAGCGGACCTGCAATGATGGACAATGTCAATTTTTCATCTTATGCACCCATTTATGGCAGATGTCTAAGGAACAATAAGTAACATACTGCCTCTCCTAGCTCCACATTTCTTAGGGATGGTTCCATAAACTTGAACAAGTCTACCAGTAGACGTTGGAAAAAGGGCCAACCCTTGCATGAATTGCCCGTAAGCAGCCGTGGCATAAAGCTTCTGTGGCTAATTAACTCAAGCCAAGCAAAGCTGAAAGTAATTCAATGAAGTTGGTTAACCTAAGAACTGAACAAAACACGAGAACAAGCAAAAAGGAACACACACTTGAGATGACAGAACACTTGCTTAATGATCAAATGGAGAATCTAAGAAAGAATACAAGTTAAAAACCAATTGGAACTTAGTTTGAAGCGTATGGTGCATTTACTAAGAAACCAAGATTCAAATATTTATCCAGCTCATCTGTGACACAAAAACATGTGATGATGAGTTGTAGTTTATGTGGGCTAGTTATGCATCACTGCGATTCTTTAAAATGGCATTCTTTCAAAAAAAAATCTGACATTTTAAGATGGTTTTCCACAGTGCCGTAAATCATGGGGGGGATGCACCCCATGGTATCATGATGGCTTGCACCATCGCCTTATATAAACTTATTCTGGAACTCTCTCACATCAGCTTCATTTGGTGAGTATTGTATGGTGGAATAGTTGGTTCCATATATTGACACCTGCATTGGAGGTTTCTTACCCTAAATAATGGATGTATCATCCTGATTTACCTTTTTAACAAAACAGGTGATAACCCGACTTCACACACACACACACACACACCCAAAAAAAAAAAAACACAGATAGATGGGGAAGGGCAGAAACAATGTCGATATGTTAGGTACTTCCATGATGCCACATTGAAAATTCCAAGAGTCTGCAGTTATGAACTTCATTGAGCCTTTGTCTAAACCAAGAAATGTATAACCAAAAGCCAAAACAAGTAATTGCAACCTTTTGCCCATTTTCTGATCATCCAAACGGACCAAACAACAAAATGCATGGTTCCGCAATTATACTCTCAAGTCTCAACCAATTTACTGACCTCAGACCAGGAACTTTCAAGGGCTGCAACGCATGGAAAGCATTTGCAAAAGATGTCAAAACCTGAAAGCAAAATAACATTGTCACTACAATGATAAAAGGAATAACTGTTCCAATTCGTCTGGACATAAACTACCTGAAAATTGACAGCATCAAGTATAGGGTCTGAAGAATTAAGCTCCCAAAGCCAGTAAACAAACAGTCTGAAATATGGCCTTGGATTAAATGATGATTTCTTCTCTTCTGCATCCTTCTGAATGACATTCACAGCAACAGACAATATCTGTCCCCAAAGATAATGATATGAAAATTGGTGGATCAGACAACAAATAGAACATATTGGGAGAGATAGAGAGAGAGAGGCAACTACTGAATATGCACCTTGGGCAAAAGAGAAACTTTACTTGCACCCTGGTCCAACAAACAGTACTGCACAGAAAGACACCAAAACCCATGACATCAAGGATATGTTCATCTTCAATTTGGAAAAATGATCAACAGCCAGCTTTCCCTCCACTTCAATCAGCTCCCTCCCACTGCCAACCCCCCCCCCCGAAAGAAAGGAAAAAGAGGGAAAAGAGAAAAGGAAGTGTAAGTAGAAATTACCTTCAGAATTAAAACAACAAGTTTTGCATAAGCATCAATTGCAATGAATGACAGATGCTGAAGCTGGTGAGGTGATTGTATGGACAGCTGGCTAGGGGTAACTGATTGTTCGCTAGCAAGGCAGTATGCCACAGCAAGTTCCTATGGATAACTAGAAAATGTCATGATATGGAAAATAATGAACAAAGCACTTTGGGAAAAAAGATTATCACAGCCAATCACCGTAAGGATGCGAAAGAAACTGTCCGTCCGTTCATCACCCTTAAGCAGGTTATTCTGTTGCAATTGTGAAATATAATGTGTATATGCCGCATCTGTTGCGGGAAGTTCATTCAGCCGGAACCACTCTCCAAATAGAAGAGAAACCTGTCATACAAAGTTGAAATATAATGTGTATATGATGTATCCTTGACAAAGTTGATGCTTTTACTTGGACATCATCAGCAGCTAACATTTCAATCGAATCTTCCTATCAGATCTTACAAAGCATTGTACAGCCTCATCCAAAATATGCAGAGGCATGAAAAGTGAGATTACCACTAAAAGTTAGGGGTTTATGGGTTGCTAATTGAAAAAAGAAGTCAAGGTATCAAATTTTTCACCTTATCCTTATACGGTTTGTTGGAGCCCATGAAGAGAATGAAATGATACTATTACATGGACAAATAATGTACAATGAGAAAAATCTCACTCAGAGCTCTCACCTTCTACCATTTGGTAGGCAAACAAGTTGTAGAAGTTAATAGTTAAATTACTTTCACTATTTTTTAGGTTGTGAAATCTCTCCTCACCTATCTTTTTGTACTTCTTCGTTAATCAAATACAATTGGTGGTGTGAGTCATCTTTCTCAAAAGGAACTGTTCAACTCAAAATCCATTATATTAGAAAATAACTCAAGTATCAGCACCATTTTTTCACGTGAAGTGCATATATTGCAAGACAATAGCCTTGTGCAAAATATACCAGTGCTGGTGGTATGCCAATTAACTGTGTTGCAGTTTAGTCCCATATTGAAAATCCATGGGAGTTTTAACTCTATATATGTAGAAGATTCCCTAAATTCAATGTCTAGGCTTTGGCTCAGAATTCGGGCCTTTAACATGGTGTGAGAGTGGGTTTACCCATTGGATCATCTCTCCGTATGTGCACACATGTCCCTACCCGTGTTGCGCCCCAAACCGGTTGGTACCGGCAGGAGAGGGGGAGTTGTGATTTAGTTCCATATTGGAAATCCATGGAAGTTTCACCTCTATGAATGTAGAGGATTCCCTCAATTCAATGCCTAGATTTTTGGTTAGAGTTAACATGGTATCAGAGCCAGTTAATCCATTGGATAGTCTCTCCGTATGTAGACACTTGTCCCTACCCATGTTAGGCCCCAAACTGGTTGGTACTGGCACAAAAGAGGGTGTTGTGGTTTAGTCCCATATTAAAAATCCATGGGAGTTTCACGTCAATATATGTAAGAGGATTCCCTCAACTCAATGCCTAGGTTTTAGTTAAGAGTTCGGGCCTTTAACAAACTGCAACATTCAGTTATTTTCCTCTTTTTCTATGTTTGAGTTCACCTACTAGTCCTTGTTTGAAATGTATTCTAAATAATATCAATATGCTACAAGTGGGAAAAAAAGGGGGAATTCAGCTTTGCAAACCTGATCACGAAAACCAGGTGGATCCGCTGCTGCAGACTCAATATTGTAGTCCTCCCTCCCTGTGATAGAACGCCCAGGAATGATCTGTTCCATCAGAAGATAAAGTTAAGCATAACTGTGTTTAAAAATTTCGAGCTTATCTCCAACAGAGTGGAGCGAAATTCTAAACTTCTACAGTGACCTTTTTCTCCTTAGATTGCCTTCCTTTCTCTTCCTTGCTAACAGAAATGCCAGGAATGGTGATGGCACTGGTAGTCCTGAGGATCTCGAACAACTGAACCAATGACTCAGGAACTCCAGGCCTTCCCAAAAGCTGTAAATTGAAGACAATTGACGCATAAATCATATCTTGAATGGGTAAAATATCTTCCTCCAAGTGCAACTATTAGGTAAAGGAGTACCTTTGACAAAGAGTCAATAGTATTAAAGAATTCAGCACTAATTGAAGGTTCCTGAATAACCAGTGTTTGAACAAGAGCTATGGCAAATTCAGTTGCGGTTTCTGTGAATAAGAAAAATAGTTTTTTAAGGTAAAAAAAAAAAAAGAAAAGTTGTTAGATATAGTTGATAATAAGTTAACAACAGAATTAATTATGAATTAATGCATGAACTTCAAAACGTACTGTTCCTTCCCCCATCAATAAGTTTTGCAAGATGGACATTGTACTCGGCAAGGTTCAGTAACTCGGAATGAATAAGGCCAACAATAATTTCTTTATTGAACTTGCGCTCCTCATCTGAGTAAATAACCTGACGAGATATTCATTTAATGAGAAGTCAATACAAAAAGGAGGTACCTTTTCAAATAAAAGAAAAGAAAGTCAGAGAGAATAATGCTGACATTCCAACTCCAAAGTGAGCATAACGGATAGTATTTCATATATTTCTACTGTACAAATACACATATAATTAAACACATCATATGAGAAACTAAATTAACAAACTTCAATAATGGTCAAAATAATTCACAAGTTCAATTAGTCATTATAGGATAATTTTAATTAGAAAGGAGAAGCAGATAATTGGATTTAGAAATAAGTTTTCCTTTCCCTTATCCAGAAGAAAAGGATATTCTAGTATCCATACCCTAAAAGTTAGATTTACTTTCTTCCGATTCCGGAGGTCACACTTACAGTTTGGCATCCCTAGCAAGGAAGCAATAACTGCATAATTCCTTTCTAGTCATGAATGACGAAACAGAGACTTCAGAGCAAAACTATTTTTCCTATTCCCTTCTTTTTTACTTGAGGGGGGCAGGGGATGTTGGACAATCCCACCACTATTTTTGTTACAAACAAAAAGGCTACTAGCAGTACAATCTGTTGTGAGCTGAGAGAATTACTATTGTATAAATTCTGCGCAAGAACATAGATGAATGAAGGAAAATAAGGAAATGGGAAAAAAACAAAAAAAAAGAGGGCGAAAGAAGGAAAGTAGAAGGGAAGAGAAATTTTATGCATATATAAAATTAGATAACATGTGAGAAATGCAAAAAACTATGCACAAATCCAATCACAAGGGGGAAAACTGTATGGAGAAACCAGATAAAAGGCATAAAAGATACACCAACCAGAATTGATATAAAAAGACAATAGGAAAATAAAGCCATAGCACTAATGAAATAGAGAAAGCATTAGAACCTTTGGTAACTAGATTATATAAACAAGTAAGAAAAGATTAGCCGGATGCATGAAAAGAGCCCTTACCCAACTTGTAAGCTCCTTAACCACAAGCTTACAAACATCTCTAACAGCAGAAAGAATTGCAAGGTGGGAACCAACATGCAGGCTGTTGGATGCATTCTCATAGAGAGCCTTGAAAACCTGTCTTAGCAGTAAGAATCCATCACATAACTGACCCAGAAAACGGGTCTTGTATAACTTTGAACAGCTGACATATTGACTTACCTTTTGGGCAACAGCCAAGGCTGCCTCATCTCGGCTTACACATTTAAGTATGATCTCTGGCACCTCAGCCACAAGTCCCTGAATAAGAGTATAACCAACTAACCAAGCATAAACCAACTCCGAATAACGTGACTTAAAGACCATAAACAAAAAAGAGAATGAAAAAGAAACAATGCATACTAATCTCTTCAGCTGACCTAGAAATATGGAATACCTGAATATCAGCATCCCTCGCATCCTTCGCAATCATGGATTCCAGCTGAAAGAAACAAGAAGAATTAACTAAGACACATCATAGATTTGCTAAAACCTACACTGTACAATGAGTGAAATTATATCATCATGAACAATTGATGAGTAGCATATATGAGAGAGGAAGGTCGTCAGAATACATGACTTATCCATATCAGCAACTATAAATCAAAAGGAAAAGAAAAAAGTCAGTGTGTCAAACATAAGCCGAATAGAAAAGCTAAAATAAACCACCCCTAAGATGCATATGTTTTAAAAGCTATAGATCAAACCCATACAAAATAAATCTTCTCAGATTTTTTATTTTTTTTAAATGTGGATCGTACCACAGAGATATATTGATAGAGAAAAAGAATGTACAAGTGTAGAGGTATAGACACAACCTCTAGACAAAAGAACTGCCCCACCGAGCCGGTGGGGAACAGCACCTCATCTCCCCAAAGACCAAAAAAGTGGGGAACTCAGCCCATCAATACCTCCCAACTGTTTAGCCTAAAATAACACTATCTCTAACAAAATAAAAAAAGACATTTCTCTGATTAGGGATACAGGTTCTCTTCTGAAAATCTTTAATTCTCTTCTGAAAATCTTCTCGGATATAATAGAATATTTTTGAAAAGCTACCCATACAAACAAGTTCTCAAATATAAAAAAACACCTTGCTGAGTAAATGAGGTGGTAACTTAGAAATTAAAAGAGAGGACCTCTTTTTTGCCACAAAAAACACATTGTGAACATTCTTCAGTTGATGGACATGATAATAGAAAAGATGAAACAGCACAAACTTAGAGTTAACCCCTACATATTAAAGTGTAAATAGTCATGCTCGCATGGATTGCCATCTCCTAAGATTCTCAGTCTTGGCTTAGTATGAAGAAACGGAAATGTAAGATACCTTTCCTGAGATCATCTGGGATCACTGGAAAAGAAAAAAGGCACTCCCATGTGGCATTCCATCACATCCACCCTGACTGGCCTACGCACACAAATGGAAACTCTCTGCTCCTGAGATCACCTATCCCGTGCCTTGGTGGCCTGTCCCATCCAAACTCCTGCCTCTGATTCCACGCGAAAGGACCCACTGGACCCTCTTTTTCTTTTTTGACCAGCTGCACCCAGACTTGGACTTGGACTGGCCAGAACCGGGCCACCTATATAACACATCTGGTCTCCCTTCAACCGGCCATCCCCCAAACGAAAACCCTCCAGTGAAAGTTGTGAAACATTCACCCCCTTCGCAGCTTCACCTCCCACCGATACCCCATCATCCCTTTGCTCCCGCAAAGAGACCCCCTCCCCATATTCCACCGTCCTTCTGCTGGCATCAATGATCTCTCCCATCGCTGCCAGGATGATGGCCACTGATCCACAGCCGCCCTGCCACCCCTACCCCCTCTGGCCCACAGGCCCATGGAAAAAAGGATAAGATCGACCCAGGAATCGGCCAGGGCCGATCCGAGCCAGATCAGGCTGATTCTGGCAGGGGAACAGCCGGAATCGGTCTGGATCAGCCATGGCCGATCTGATCCTGAATCGGCCGATCCGATCCGGAATCGGCCGATCCCACCTTTCATGCACAGGCCAGCAGCGGCCACTTGAGCACAGCCTCAGGTCTATCAACTTGACAGCAATCGGCGCTCAGCCCCACCCCTCCTATGAAGCAGTCCGTAGTCGACTAGGGGGCCCTGCCCAGCCCCTCCCTCCTTGATCTCTCATCCCCACCAGCCAATGAGGACAACACACTCACCAAACAGGTAAGTCATCCAGCTTTTTCAAAATGGATTTTTAATTGCATAGTTATGGCTGATGGAGTGTTAATTATGAGGATTTAGTTCTTTTTCAGGAGCTTTAATTATGAAGGGTTAATTCTTGTTAATCTGTTCCGAGGGATGGGGTTTTAAATAATTAAATTAAAATGAGACTTTAATTTAAAATTGAAATTAGTTAATTATTATTATTAAATCTACAATACTCATGTTTTAATGATTATGTTATTAAATTTTTATTATGTTATTAAAATTTAAAATAAAATAATTAATGTTCTAATTCTTGCAATTATGGTAATTGATGAGAATCATGTGAAGTGAATTATGTCTTCCAAAAAAATTGCAAATATATCAGCATTAGCTTTTGAAAACTGAAAATTATGAAAGTATGGGATTAATTTGTGATATTGCATTGTTAAAATCTGGGATTTTAATTGTTGCTATGTGACTTAATTCTTTAGGGTTTTATTTCTGAAATTCCTTCTGAATCTGTGTCTGGGATTAATTTGCGATATTGCCATGTTAAAATCCGGGATTTTAAATATTGTTACTTGACTTAATCCTTTGGGTTTTTATTTCTGAATTTGCAATTATGAGATTAATTGATATTGCCTTGTTAAAATCTGAGATTATAATTATTGTTTCTTGGCTTAGTCTTTTGGGTTTTATCTCTGGAATTCCTTCTGAGTTTCTGTTCATCGGATTAATTTGTACTATTTCAGTGTTAAAATCCGGGATTATAATTATTGTTGCTTGGATTAGTTCTCTGGATTTTTATTTCTAAAATTCCTTCCAAATTTCTGTTTATGGGATTCATCGGTAGGATTATTGTTTCTCAAATTACTTCTGAACTTCTGTTTGTGGGATTAATTTGTGATATTGCCTTGTTAAAATCCTGGACTTTAATTACTGTTACTTGACTTACTTTGGGCTTTTGAATTTTGGGTTTTTTATTAATTTGTGATATGTTGCCTTGTTAAATAAATAATTTCCAACATATTATCATTCTGAATTTTGGGTTTTTTCTTAAACTTATTTCTAACTGTTTAATTCATGTCATTTTTTGGAGTATTTATTTCTTATTCCTGTAAATTCCTGCTTAATTGTTATTAATTCTTGTTAATCAGTGAAAAATATAATGAAATTATGGAAGATTAAAATTCCTGCTGAAATGTGTATATATATATATATATGTATCTATAGGGAAAAACTGGAGTGCAGCGGTGCGGCCCCGCCGCACCCCAGTGCTTGTTCAAACTAGACTCGATACTCTTCGAGATTTAAAATCCTATTTGAACTCGACTCGTTTAACTTTTTATGTACTCGAACTCGACTCGTCGAACAGCTCATATAACATAAACGAGCTCAAGTTCGAGCTCAAATCGAGCTTATTTGACTAGTTTACAATTATTTATAGTTTTAACAACACATACATCATCTTATGCCCAAGCTCAAACTCATTAACTAGCTCAAATTTTAACCCCAATTAACAGGCTTAGAGCCAAAAGGCTTTGGGATGGGTGGGTTGTTTATCCGTGGAAGCCAATTTTTATAAATGCTAACGTCACCTATCTTTTTTCACTTCCGATATGGGATATGGCCATATGGAAACGCAAGGTGAGGAAGCCGATGTAGGGAGTGGTGTTGTGGCTGCAGGTTGAGTGGGGAGGGCAGCGGGTGCAAGGGTGGAGCAATCGAGGAATGCAGGCAATGCGGACGGTGTTTGGCACTGACACAAATGCCGCACAGGCGTCAACATCACCGACACCAAGGCCGGCTGCATCTCCCCACCATTGTGGAGTGGCGTTGCATCTCCTCCACTATGGTCGCTGCCACCACGCCGGAAGCTCTGTCATACACCGGTGAGGGGTCCGCGACGGTCGTCGGAGACTCCAATGACCCCCGCGACACCAATCAGCCACGGCAGCAGTTGGGCTCGGAGGTCGAGCGCACCCGGTGCAATGCACGAGGAAGAAGATGAAGTGGTGCCCAAGGACCTTAAATTTTGTGTTCATACCGTTATTTGCACCATTTAAGTAAAATCAAATTTTCTATATATATCCTTCTTTATATGATTTGTGTATGTACACCCCATATTTAATTTTTTGCATTAGTCGTAATAAACCTTGATATACCCCTAGTATTTAGTCTTTTACATTTAAATCTTGATAAATATTTTATATTTTAATAATATTTCTATAAAAACTTTAGAACATTTAAATTTTATAAATATATTTATATTCTCATACTTATTATACAAAATTTTAAACAAATGAGTATATTAACAAATAGCTTATTGAGTATCTTAATGAGCACATTATCGAATATCTTAATGAGTTATTCGCAAACATATTAGAGTCGAACATACCTCTGTTCAAGCTCGGCTCGTTTATGAACCGAGCTTATTTTTTTTGTTCAAACTCGGCTTGTTAACCTAATAAACGAGCCGAACCGAACTTTTATCAAGTCGAACTTCGAACTGTTCGTCGAACGTATTGGTTAGTTTACACCCCTAATCTCAATGAGATCCAATCTCCCGAGATGTTCAAGCTCGGCTCGTTTATGAACCGAGCTTATTTTTTTTGTTCAAACTCGGCTTGTTAACCTAATAAACGAGCCGAACCGAACTTTTATCAAGTCGAACTTCGAACTGTTCGTCGAACGTATTGGTTAGTTTACACCCCTAATCTCAATGAGATCCAATCTCCCGAGATTTTATCAAGATATCTTCAAGATCTCTTCTTTCTGCCCCCTCTAAGACGAAGTAGAGATCCAAGATGGCAAACCTTCCATGCTCCATAATAAAATTGTTCGCTGAGTAAGGTCTTTAGTAGTTTCACTACCTATCATAATTCGTCGTGGCGAATCAAATCGGCCCAATTCGGGCGCATCGATGTGAATCACAAGTTTCCCGATTCACAATTCCCATCGATTCGTCTGGATCTGGTCGATCAGGAGAATCAGTAGCGAATTGAATCTGATTCGCCTGATGCAACCCGATACTATCCGCAGCAGGTTTGATTCACCCGACACCCTTAAGGAGTCAGTCGATGTGCTGCGAAAAGGACTATACAGTCCCGATTCACAACGCAGCAGGTCGAAAGTCGTCGGAGGTGCCTTTCTCCCCCTTGTTTTCACCATTTCTCCAAAAAAAAAAAATCCTAGATCTCCGTTCCTACGTGAGTTTGAAGCCATTTGGATGTGGATTTGGAGGCATTCAAGTTTTGTTCTTCAAGTTTTTTAGAGTTTCTACATGAGTTTGAAGATAAGTCACCATATTCCTTCAATTTTTTTATTTTTCCTTGATGTACGACTTAGATGTTCATGGGAAATAATGTTGCAAGTGATTGGTGTATACTTGCAATGCCATTTCTCATCAAGATCTACAAGTTTTTCATGTACATTTGGAGATTTTCCCTAAATTTTGAATTTTTGAATAAAATTTAAAATTTAAAAAAAAAATTAAAGTATCAACATTTGATAGCAATATGTTGTATAACTTCTAAATCATGGTTAGAAATCCATTCCATATGAATCGGAGCTAAAATAAATTTGTTCCCGAATTAGTAAATTTTTTAAAAATTTACCAAAAATTAAATAGAGGTTGAAATTTCACAAACTCCCTATAGAGGTGTGAATGGAGTTGTAAGATGTCCATGAAAAAAATTATCCACAGATATGAGAAAAAAAATTTGAATGTCTGAAATTCGAATTAATTTTGTGTTAATATATTTAATTCCTATTTGTTCCTCCAAATGGCACTGAAGAAGAGCTCTAGTGATGATATTGGGTGGCAGCATGGCACCATGTTGGGCAGTAGACACAATTTCAAGTGCAACTATTGTAACTTTACGGGACAAGGAGGTGGCATCTCTCTGCTAAAGAAACACCTTGCAGGTGGCCGACTAGCAAGCTACCATGATGTGCAGGATTGTAAAATGGTGTCAATAGAAGTTAAAAAGCTTATGACTGAACACCTTAAACATGTTCGAGCAGAGGCTGCAAGAAAGAGGGCGGATAAGAAGATGCAAGAGAGAATCATATCAGGAAGGGAACGAGATGAAGACATTGATGATGAAGTAGAAATGTATGTGGAATATGTGTCTGATCATGATGTGCAGGAAAGGCGGGCCAGAGCAAAGAGTAGGGCTCAGGCATGGGAAACTAACCAAAGGGTAGTCTATGAAGTCAATTTTCAGGGAGCTCAGTACGGATAGCGGTGGCAGTGACGGTGGCAGTGGCAATGGCTCAACGATGGGGGGCAGAAGTCAGTCTCGTCGATTTTCTAATGTGGGGGATTACTTCACTCGGCCCCCCTGTCACACAATAACATGAAAGGCAAAGGAAGAGACCCACATGTTCCACATAGAGGATGTGGACCCTTATGTGTATCCTAGGGAGCATGGCAAGTAGACTAGCATTGAGGATGTCATACACACCACAAGAGTCGAAATACAAAGTGAGCCGAGCAATTGCAAAGTGATGGCACCATGCAGGGTTACCATTCAGTGCAGTAAATAACCCTTATTACAAAACCGCGATACAAGAGGTTCAACATGTAGGGATACATGTGTAGCCTCCTACAACCAGAGACTTGGCTGGGAGATATCTTCAAGAAGAAGTTGATGAGATCAAGTCCTATGTTGACAGCTATAAGAAAAAAATGGGAGAAGTATGGTGTCATATTGATGTGTGATGGTTGGTTAGGCACCACTAGGAACAACCTCATCAACTTCCTCGTGTATTGTGATACACAGGTCTTCTATCATAAATTTGTTGACGCATCAAATAGAATACACAACTACAAATACATTTTAAATTTGATGTGGGACGTTGTTGAGGAGATTGGTGAGCAATACATTGTTGTGCAGGTGGTGACTGATAATAACTTCTGCCCACAAGAAGGTAGGGGAGGAGTTGATGAACATTTATCCTCATCTTTATTAACCCCATGTGCAGCCCACTGTGTTGATTTGATGATGAAAGAGATTGAGACACCGCAAAACGTGCACAAGGATGGTGGAGGCAGGGCAGAAAATTACAAGGTTCATCTACAACCACCATGTTGTGTTGGCGTGGATAAGAGAGTCCACATGTGGAGAGTTGTTGAGGCCGGCTGTCACCCGCTTTGCAACAAATTGTCGCATTACAAAGCCTCTTGAAGCACAAGGATGGATTGAAACACATGTTCAAGAGTGGGTGTTCAACTATGCAGATCATTAAACCACTACATGAGGTATTAAGGGTGGTTGATGAGGACAGGAACCTTCTATTGGGTTGGTATACGTAAAACTTGAAGCCGCAAAGAAGAGATCCGTGAAGGGTCCCCTTGATATTAACACTTGGTCTTAGACATTGTTGAGATAGATGGGACTGGCAAATGAGTAGCGATCTACACAAGGAGGGTGATGAAAATTTTGATATTTTTAATTTATAATAAAGTATTTTGCAACCATGACCATTTTATACTCCAATTGCAGCATATTATCTCCACCCTGCTTACCATTATACGCACGAGCTTGCGTATAAGGATGACTTGACGGCTGCTTTTACCAAAGTTGTTGAAAAATTGTCAAGAAGTCCTCTGGAAGCAATAGACGCCATTGATGAGGCGAGTACAGGGTCATCAACTATCAAACAAATATTTGAATTTGATACTAATACAATTTAATGTATATATGATCCATACTTTTATGCATGAAGAGCTTCCAGGAGGCTATTGGGGGTTTATTTGAGCCATCTGCCATTGCTGTCAAGAGCGTGTTGAGGGCGATAATGTGCTTTCCCTTCATTTATTGTTATTGCACACTGGAGGAAAGGGTTAATTATGAGTAACTTGGTTGCAGCTGATTGCTAGTTTAATTTTGGGCATTATGCACCAACATTGAGAAAAGTTGCAGTGAAGATCTTATCGCAGACATCCTCATCTAGTGGATGTAAGAGGAATTGGAACACTTTTGCATCGATACACACCAAAGTTCGGAATTGATTGTCATATAGGCGCTTAGACAACTTACAACTTGGTGTACGTGCACTACAATATGAGGTTGAGGGTCAAGCATCTCACAGAAGATCTAAAACAACGGGCTGAGGTGGAGTATGATCTTGTTGACATTGGGTTCCTACGAGATGATGAAGACCCAATAGTTGCATGGGTTGCACGAGCAAGCACAGAGCGGGGGGAGTATGAGTTAGATGAGAAGGCAAATGATCCTGAAAATCCACCTCGTCCTAACACTTTCTTGGCAAGGGCAGTAGCAGAAGCAGCAGTAGAGGAAAGAGATCGTGGAGAGTTGTTGAGACAGCCATACTCCTCTCAATTTGATAGCAACTCAGATGCTGAGGTGGATCTTCTTGGGGATAGAGAACTGGAGCGTGTTAAGCATACTATAGGTGGGAGAGTAATCGCTTCGTTTCGTTTTACATATTTCCTCAATTGCATTTGTGCTAATCTAACATGTTGGGGGCTATTATAGGTGGAAGACATGGTCATGATGATGATGAATTTGAAAGGTTGATGTAAGACCTCCCCCGCACACGATCTGTGAGGGGAGCACCCTCATAGTCTAGAAGGACAAGGTCATCTACCCACGTTGTTGCTCCTCACAATCTAGAAGGCCTCCCACATCATCTCAACTCGTAAAGGGGAAGTATAAAGCTCAAGAATCCCGCCCAAAAAAAACTGGTGCAACAGAGTCCCGACCCACTAAAGAAATTGTTATACGAGAGCCACCTCCCCTAGCACAGAAGAAGAAGAGTTGGTTATCTGGTTGGGGATCTAAGAAAGGCGAGAAAGGTGTTGCCCTTGTTGAAAATCTACTTGACATTCCAGATGCAAAGACCTTAGATCCAAATGTAGAGGATGACACACATTTTCCCTTGGATTCGCCCCGGTTGCCCAACAGCACCTCCCATGATTCCATGACTACGAATGGGTCTTCAATTTGTATTGCACATTACCTCAGTTGCACTTGTGCTAACCTATCATAAAATGATATAGCAGGTGGTTCTTCTTCAGATGGTGGAGGTGGGGGTGGTGACACATCTCAGGGAGGTGGAGGTGGTGATAGTGGTCAAGGAGGTGGAGGTGGTGGGATAGCATACACAAAGGAGCAATATTTTAAGGTGCAACCCAAGATATTAATCATGGTGCCCCACTGCAGTACAACAAAAAGTAGAAGAGCAGTCGTGACGATCATGCAGGAGATTCAGCAGTGGACTCCAACAACTATGACCCTATGATATCAGACTTCGAGAGGATGAGTGCACAAGAGTCTATTGGATCCTATGGCGGCCATAGCTATCACCCGAAGTCCACTGGCACAGACTACTCTAGTGGTTACAGTGTGTACATTGCCACAAAAAGGCCATCACCTTCGGTAACATCCTTAGCCCCAAGAACAGGAATAACAATAGGGAAGAGTTTGAAATTTGAAATTCTTCGGCTAATGAGACCTCGATCCTGAAGCCTTCGGAGTATCTTTTTGATACGTGTCTCTATCTGTATGGGAAATTCTCATTGATGCGAAGAACCCTACCCACGTTGCCAACGATAGTTCTTATACAATTCTCGTTGTATACCCTAGTCCATATATGTATCCTCCTACAGCATTTTTTGTTCCTATTTCAGTTCATATTTTTGCTCCTTTAGAGGATATACAGATAGCACAACTGAACGTAGTCCGTCTCGACTGCCAAATGTGGAACCATTATCTCAAACTGTTTCGATAGAGATACCATAACATGATGACATGAGATGAGTATCGTAATTTTGTATCTGAAAGAAAAGGTTTTCACATTATTGGTGAGCTTCTCTCAGAGTCAGAGTTAGTGACTAGCTCGTCCCTGGTGCTTATGATCTATATCAGCCGGGGCATTGGGAATATAGAGGTGTAAACAGAACCCGATATCCCGATATTCCGACCCGATTCTGATAAAAATTATCAATTTCGGAATTGAAAAATGATACCGATAATTTATCGGAATCAGAATCGGATATTCAGATAAGCTATCGGAATCGGAATCGAAATTGAAAAATAATCGGAATCGAAATCGGTACCGGTTATTCCGATAAATTATTCATAAACTTAAAAGAAAAAACTATGGTAAACACCTTAACTTATCGGAATTTCGGTTCCGGTAATATTATCGGAATCGGAACGGAATCGGAATTAACCATTCCGATTTTATCGGAATCGGAACCATATTTCGGTTATCGGAATCGGAATCGGAATATGTGTTTCCGGTTCCGAACCCGACCCGTTTGCAGCCCTATGGGAATATTAAAGTCATTGTATTTTGCATTTGGATTTAGAGTTTGATCTTTGTATTCAGTTTGTGCAATGTAAATATCTTTCTATTAATGAGTTTCAATTATTTTCACTCTTCTAATGATTTTCATGATTGAAAATAAATGTTTGTATAACAATATATGGCGCAAATATCATCGAATGTGATGAAACATATTCATAAGAGGCCTAAACCAGAGAATCAGTCAAAAAAAGGCCAGATTCAAGAGAATCAGCCAAGCAATGGGCCAGAAACCAGATTTCTGGCCGCATCCATGCGAATCAGACTGAATTGGTTCGATTCGTCCGAATTGAATCGAATCAGGGGAAACCCGATTCGGTCCGAATTGGCGATGCAATGCGAAGCGAAAAACCTAGCTACCTATAACCTGAATATTGATGAGTTAGAGTGGTCATGAAGGTGCACGAACCTCTTCTGGCAGAGTTACAGCACCTCAGTGAATAGAAGGTTCAGGGTGTCATCATTATCAGCAAGGACTTTTTTTCCTGAAAGCTAGTTTATGATGACATTTACTTCCCAAATGATTTTTCCGTCAGTTCAAAATCTTCAGAGGGACAGTGCATAATTTGATTCCTCTGCTTTGTTTGGATATGCAATTTCATTGATATAATTATCTGCAGCAGGAGTGTTCATTGAAAACACCTTTCATATTCTTCACTCAGTTATAACCCAAGGTATAGGTATACATAGTTGTTATTCTGTTTCTGACCCTGCAAGATTGCCAAGCCATGCACTTCAAAAAAACAGATTGCCAAGCCAAGATGCAACATGGTAGTGATGTCCACTGCCTAAGCCATAACCAAGTAACAACGTCCAGGCATGTGGACGACTACAGCTTCTTCCCAACATAATGCCCCAGATATGAAACTCATAAGAGAGGATAAATGAGAAATACTAATTACAAAAGCAGGAAATAAACCAACCAATTGGCACAAAGAGAGAAGCAATTTCAATATGCCATTGCTAGACTAGTTGCATTTATTAGCAAAAAACGGATCACACGTCTCATAGCAGATTAAGCGGATGCCACAGAAAAGTTCCCATCAGCCAACTTGACAAGACAAATCATAACTAAAAAAAGGCATATATCAAAAAAATGCAAGAACTTCAGCTGTAGAAATACAAAAAAAATTTAAAAACTCTTCAAGTCGGTAAAAAAAACTCTCCAAGAAATTCTGTCTGAATTTTGAACAAAATCACAATCCATGCAAGATATGCAATCTCCCAAGAAACTCTCGAAAATCTATCTCCAACTTGCAGAGATTCAAAATGCCCAAAACAAAGCCTAAGACGTAAAGCTCAAGAAACATTGCACAACAATCATGTGATTAGATTGGCTTGTTTGTTTGTGTCTCATCCAAGCAGTCTTTCATACCCCATTCCCTCCTTCCTAACCCCACCCATCATTATGAATACTTGGAGCTGGTATGGATTGATGTTGCACCAGGTATCATTGTCAACAAGTTATGTTGACCTGTAAACCCCTTAATCCACAATACAAGGAGGAAAAGTGGGAGAAGAAGAATGATGATGAAAAAGAAAAACAAACAATAATATGGAGGAGGAATGCACCTAGCCATGGAGGAGAAGATCACAGAACCTACTACCATTCCCAATCTCCTAAGATTGTTTCAAGATCTATGTGGGTTCAGGCGATATATCATAAAAACAATAAATATATTCAGATGAATGAATATATATTAAAACAATGCATATGTAAATGAATATATATCTCACTCCCCTCTGTGCCTGAGTGAGAAAGAGGACAGAGAGAGAGGTCTGTGTGTGTGTGTGCATGTCAGTGTCACAGTGAGAAAGTGAAGAGGACAGTGAGATGGGAGAGAGAGAGAGAGAGAGAAGGGGGAGGTCAAGCCCTCTGCATGACAGTGATAAGAGAAGAGAGAGAGTGGGCGGGCTCCAGTCCACACCCCCCTCTGTGCATGAGGAGAAAGAGGACAGAGAGAGGGGTTCTCTGTGTGTGTCAGTGTCACAATGAGAGAGTCAAGAGGACAGTGAGAGAGAGGGGAGAGAGTGAGAGAGGACAGAGAGAGAAGGGGGAGGTCGAACCCTCTGCGTGACAGTGATAGAGAGAAGAGAAAAAGAGAGAGAGCACGGAGGGGGTTGAGACCATCGGGGAGGAGGTGCCTGTTGGGGGTGAGAGAGAAAAACAGAGAGAGAGAGAGAGATGGGGAAGAGAGGGACCAGATGAGGGGAGGGGGTGCTAATACGGATGTGTATACTGCCGCATGCTGGAACTCGACACCACATGCCAGAGTTCCATATGCTGCCAGGCTGAGCAGCGCCCAAAAGCGCTCAGAGCCCTCAAGGAGGTAACTAAGGCTGTCGCCCAGGTGGATGTGGCCAGCACCTCACCCCGTCACCCAGGCGACCGTCTCGGTCGCTTTTAATAACATAGTTCAAGATCTACGATCTTCAACAGTTCAACACTTCCGAATAAACCAAGATCCAAGAAAATATTCCCCAAGTCTATGTATTAAGTTAAAATGTTTCAAAAAAATATTATTCCACCCGGCCATTTCTTTATGATTAAATAAAAAAGAATCTACTAGTATAGGCAGTGTACAACAAAAGACAACTCCTACCCCTATACAATTGAATGCCACACTAAGGACGTGTGGAGATATCTAATCCCCCAACAAAATAAAAAGAGAGGAAGTAGAGGAATCCACATTACAAATTGTGGCCGCCCATTCCTACAAATAGCATGAAAAACAACTACCCCGTCTCTAGATACCCTTCTAAAGATCTGACTACCCCCTCCCCCAAGGCATCCACAAGGTGGCATGAAAGATGAGCCACCACACTGTCCTTATCTCCTTTGAGAAGCCACGTCCCTCCCAATGCAAAAGCAGATGTTGGACATCCCTGTGTTGACGTATGCCGATACGGGTCTTCCTCACAACCTCCAAACAGGTGGTCAAGGGTCTTGTCATCCTCCCCACAAAACACACAAATAGGTTGAATATCTAGAATGAAGCGACTCAACCTGTCCCAAGTGGGAATTCTCCCATACGAGATCCTCTAAATCAGAATCTTCACCTTCAACGGACTTCTAGGGCTCCACACCTGATGACGAAATCTATGTCAAAACCCTCCATCTATAATGACTCTGCATGCTTTTTTTTTATTTGGCAATGACTCTGTATGCTAATCTGACGGAAAAGAAACCTCCCTTCTCCCACCTCTACACCCATCCATCCTCTAAATCAGATGAGTGGACAGGCGAGAGAAGGGACAAAATATCTTGGAGCTGCACAATCTCAGCCAGTGTCTGGTCCCTCCTGAAGGTCAATGCCCAAGCCCCTCCCAAAAGGAGAGTTGAAAGTCTGAGAGACAGAGCACAAGGGGTCTGCCAATATCAGGATCAGGCTAGAGAAAAGTGACTGCAAGGAGAAATCCTCGCACCACCTATCCTTCCAAAAGCAAGTCATGTTCTCTTTACCAAGACAAACCCGGACCCTCAGCAAGAGAACATCCCTGCATGAAAGGATATCCTGCCAAAACGGGGAAGGCCCACCAATAGAAGAAGGAATGTCCCAGAGTCTGCTACTCCCAAAGTACCTCTGTCTGATCAACAAACCCCACACCCCCCCCCCCCCCTTTCTCCACTCCCTAACCTCCACAACCTCTTGCACAATAGTGCCAGATCGAAGTAATTGATGTTCTTAAGACCAAACCACCCTCTTCCTTGCTCACGACCAACCCACCCCATGCAATGTCATGTCATCCCCTACATCTCCCTCTGTTGTTGTGCCAAAAGAACCTATACTAGATAGACTCAATCCTCTTCGCCACCATCTTCAGCACCCTAAATATGGAAAGGAAATATATGGGCAGGCTACCCAACATTGAACTGCACAGCACAAGCCTACCTCCAAAGGATAACACGCTAGCCTTCCACCACACCAACCTGGACTCGAATCTCTGGATGATGTGCTGCCAATCTGCAAACCTAAGAGTATGTAGTGTAGAGTAAGAGGCAACCCCAAGTTGGATATTGGGAACTTGCCAATCTACAACCCAAGAAGCTGGCCACCCTCTCTAAAGTCCTATCCTCCAAATTCACACCTACCAAAGGCTATTATTTAAGTTGACTTTGAGACTTGTCACCTCCTCCAGCAACTCCAACAAAAGTCTTGCCATGGGAGGTAGCTGCTCGCCCTCAGCAAGGAACAATATGGAATCATCCGCATGCTGCAAGGGGGAGATGGACACTCCCCTAGTAGCACCCAAAAATCCTCTGATCAAGCCCACCGCTTCCACCCTCTACCATACCATGCTGAGCACACAGCAGTTTATGATGGTTTTAATATACCAGCCAATGCTTGTTTGCACATCTTTGCAGTACAATAAATATCCAACAATCCAAAATAGAGACTCAGAAAAAAAAAACTATGTAGATTTATGATTGCTGAAACCATTTCAAGAAGCACACACTAACAAATTAGTTTGGCATATACCTTCTGAGCCAGTAATTGATACTTGTCTAAAGCATCCCCTGTGCTTAAAGGTTCAGAGATAACTGTAGTTAGCCGTTCTGTAGCAGGAGATGGTGATGGAGGGACAACAGCACCCAGGTCCTAGAAGAGAAAAACCAAGTCAGTATGCAGGCAAGACAAGCAGCCAATTACGTATCTCAGAAGACAAAGAATGTTCTCCCAACTTTCACAACAGGCAATGATTCGACCACATGCACTTCAGGGGGAGTGGGGAAGGAAGCCGCAATAGTACTAATTCCAGCAGTTTGTTGGCCAACATCAGCCGCCATACCAAGAGATGAAGAAACACTGTCATGTTTATAAAAAGCAACAATAACATTATTCTGGTGCTAACCAACCATCTCTCTCTAAACCTCATACACATGAAATTATGTATGTCCAGTATGAAATTTGACGAACCTATGAAGCTGTGCTGAACCCGGATCCATCTCTTCGGAGATGAAATCTAATGGTTGAGCAGCTGAACTGAATCCTGGAGCTACTTGTGGTGTCAGATAGACACTAGAGTTTAGCTGCCCGGAACTAGAACCATATACATGAGGCACAGCAGAACTAACTGAACCACTGGTTGTAACAGATTGACCAGCAGGTGCAGCATTTGAGCTCTGGCCTGTTTGGTTCTGCCAGGGGAACCTGACAAAATCCTGATATAAAAAGTAATGTTAATATGAGAAAATTGAAGAAACACAAACAAAGTCACTTCTATGTGCACTATTTCCAACAGAGTACATCTACCTCATAGACTCTCTGTTGCGCAATGGACAAACGACCAGGCTTTGGACGAAGTGCCTCTGGAACACGTGCAAAGGGGCTCTGGGCATAAGTGCCAGCATCAAAATATGCAGCACCAGTACTTTCCCTTTGCTTCCTCCTAAAAGCAAGTGATGTAGCTATTTCACCATCAATATTCTGCAAAGCCTGCCAAATAGCAAAACAACTCAATGGATGTTCACAATAATTTTGAGATCTTTACAAGTGTTGTGCAAAGCATAATTGTGGATATGCAAAGTGCGCTCATTGTCGCTATTTTTCTTGAAGACAGCCAAAGTCACAAATAGATTCCAAAAGAATTAAGTAATCCAGAAGCCTTATATGGTTGCTGTTTCTGCAGAGATGCAACTATGATAGAAGTTGCAGTACCAAATTTCATAATGCATTCAATGATTGAAATGAAATACAGAAAAGATGAGAATGATTGAAATGAAATGTAGAAAAGATGACGAACAAATGATTTGGTGCATTATTAAAATCTGAACCAACTGTTTCGCCGTAGAATGTCTGCAATATGGACTGTCCAAGCAGGGAGTCCATAAAACACATTAGAAACATTCTAGGATGAGGTAGGCAAGCAAGCACCACCACATCAGAAGAGAATATTTTACTGTGAAATTGAAGAAGAAGATAAATATGCCACTTCAGATCAGGGTTGGCCGGATCGGAATCGGGTATACAAAAAATCATACGATAAAAATATATTATATATATACTACATATATTACAACTACACACATCATATTTGAGATACATTTATATTAATCACATACATATATGTAATATATGACATATTTATAATGTATAATATATATTACAAATATGATATAATATAATTATATATATGCATATATTATATTTATATTTTTTTAATATATTACATGAAGGGAATAGACCGAGTCAGGTGAATCAGGGATCGGTTTTCCCCTGATGCGCACCGATTCGGGGGAATTGGGCCGATTCACCCCGATTCAGTAAACCATGCTTCAGATACAAGAATCAAATCTTGAAAAGAAACAAGTCCAACTGAAAAGCCTACCAAAAGAATAACGAAATATGGATAAACATATTACTGCATGAGACAAACAATGATGATTCACCATGAGAAGTGTATCTAAACAAAGAACCAATATGCATAAACAAGGTAAATTGTTAGTGCGAAATATTTGAGAAAAAACGTTACCTTCTCAGTAGCAGCTTGTTCAATGACTGCACAACCTAGATCAAGATTGTCATTGGTCACAAGTTGAACGGCTTGTTCAAGAAGCTCACTGCCAACATTTAATGACTGAACTAATGTTCTCAAATTGCCAGACATGGCAATGCGAAGAGGTTCCTATAAAAATGAAGACGACATCAATTATACCTAGAAGTAGGACATCCTAACTAGTTCAAATTTTCCCTATAAAATATTCCATAATTAAAGTTTGAAATTTGAATACAACCAAATACATGAAAATTGCCAATGGATGAGAGAGAGAGAGAGAGAGCGAGAACGAGAGAGACCTTGCAAGTGACATGAGCTAAACTTCCAGCTAAACTGGCCACCATCAAATGTGCAGCATTATATATACGGCTCTCATCTGATTCCATAGCATAATCCTGTCATTCCAATACTAAATCAAGTCAACTGTTACCAGTAAGTAAGGGAAATCATAAACCAAATTTTTCAAATCAAGTAAGAACCTTTAAAACAAGCTCCCTGGTTGTTTGGCTGGCTATAGTAACACTGCGTTGAACAACAGGGGAGATTATCTCTCGGATGGCCTTCTCCATAGCCAGAGGAAGGACTCTGAAATTGACAAACGAAATTATAGTGACCAAACTGACAAGAATTCTGCAAGCCTCAAATTTAGCTACATATGAACAAAATTATCTTAAACCTTTGAAATTGCAAATGCAAACCCAAGGCATTAAGCTTTGGATTGACAACAACATGAGTCCCAATGTTAGGAATGGTGGATGGAGACTGCAAGATAAGACACTTATAAGATTGGTACTGACCATTAAAATAAAAAATAAAAATATGGTGAACACAGGATTATTTTGACACAAACCTGGCTAATCGAAAAAGGTGTTTGGGATGGAGTAACCTGAGACAGTCCCTGACCAGATGGAACACGATCAGGTATGCCTAATGCACCCATTTTCTCTTCCTCACCCAGCGCACTTGAAGCAAGATGTAGAGCAGTAAACTGAAACCACGCAAGGGAAATAACAACAATAAGAATGAATTCCCATACAACTAGGAAGTATTCAGCACATCCAGTTAAAATCAATTGATACAAACCTGGGATAAAACATTTGGGTGGACACCTAGATGTGAAGCGTTAGAAACATCTGCCTGCATATCAACAGGACTCAGTGAAGGTATCATTCCTGTGTTAACTTCTGCAACAATTGGCGCCTGCGTTGCACTCATGTCTTTGGTGGAAAAGTCTGGATTGCCTTCAAGTTCGCGGACCCGATCTTTCAGAAGTACTGTTGGTTTAACATCTTTAAGGTCAACAGCAAGATTCTTAAACAAAACCTGCACATGAAAGAACAAGGAAAGATACAAATGCACTAACAAAGTTAAATAATTAATTAACTACCACACATCTGACTTTGCTACTTCTAGATCAATTTGGTATGCAAAATTAAACAAAAGAAAAGTAAGAAAGTACCTCAATGTCAAACTTCAAGTTCATCTTAAGGTTTGGCAAATTATAAATCTCCGTTAGCAAACTAAGAATACCCATGGTCCAGGGATTTGGAGGCTTATATGCTAGGCTACTCTGACAGGGTTCCAAAATCTGCAAGGAGGACTCATGTATCAAAGATCATGAGAGAAGAATGGAAATAAATAGAGTTGGTTTAAACATATCCTAAAATTTTCACCTTTGATGTAAATGGAATCACAGCAATCATCAATCCTCTCTCATATGCCTACACAGAGAATAACACAAAATAAGGAAAAATAAGATAAGCATTCAAGAAAACTGGTGACCGACTTTTGATGAATGGTCAGAAGAAAAAAGGACTTCTTAGTTATCACCAGAATTTCCTACAAATGAAATCTGGAAAGAAGAAAAAGTTGCTTGAAATACACATGTTAATAATATCAAAATAGATGACTTTTAAATATTTCCCAATATCAAGTAGCAAGGAAGAAACAGAAAAAGATATCAACTTAATCACTGAAAACAAATAAATAAAGACTTGCTTTTGACCAGAAGTATACACATCTTTTTTGAGGAGTTCAGCACACAGGCGGATCAAAATAATCAGAAAGCATCACAATGCCCGCAAAATGTAGTACTGAACAAAGTGCAAAGTTGCAAGTAGGAGAATATCACCTCAATAATGAGAACCTTTGGATCTATTTCACGAGCCCTTAAAGCTTGATTCCTGCCGATTGTGAATTTCCCAAGCCAGCTACCAAGATTTTTAAGTAAGGAACGCTCTTCTGAACTTGATTTTATAAGGTCTGATCTCAAAAGAACCTAAAAAAAGGAATTGGAGCATGAGACAGCAAGCAGAAAGAATAATGTGAGACAGCCACGGAGCCACTGCGGATAAAGCACCTTGCAGTTTTCATAGGTAGCTTTGAGAATTTCCTTGTTCAGTGATTTTGAATTGACTTTGTCTAAGAATTTCAAGTACAAGTCATGGAAATTTGGTTCGATGCTTGCCCTGGTGAAAAAAGATGTTCATTAGGAGAATAGGAAGAAGACTTCATTATTAAAAGAATGAAAGTCAACACAAAAGGGAACCACAGAGAATAATGACACAAATCAGGCAATGGAAGAGATGTTACCGTTTCATGACCATATACTGTGCAAACCATGGATAGTACTGCTCATTCAAAACCTCAGTAAATTCTTTTGCCTTCGCATCCATATTTGCAGCTGAAATATTGTTTATCATAAAGAGTATCTTGTCCTGGATCTCTGATGCAGGAGTCTACATCCAGGTCAAAGTAATCAGCCAAAAAAGAGCCATTAAACAGTGAAATGTAAGACAATTCAATAAACAAATTAAACATATACCTCTATTGGTGTGTCCCTTCTTTCAGCTGCTGCAACTAGTGTTTCAATGTTCATTGGAGCACCAAATGCAGTGCTGTACGACGGTGGTCGGTGTATACCTAGATAGAAAGGTCAAAACTACTTGAGTGAACATACAAAAGCCGCATGCATTACATTGTAAGTTACATAAGAATAATATCATTGATGTTTATCAATACTGGCATGCATCACAATACCTGCTGTGACCAATGCACGAGATGGCCTCAGAATACCAGGAGATGATAATGCAGATGCTGTTCCGCTAACTGTATGCTGCTGACAAGATAAAGATTGCTATTTTAATGACTAGAATAATCCCATATAATCAAAAGAAAGTAGCATGGACTGCAGAAGACAGGAACGTGAAGGGCTAAGACAGGAACGTGAAGGGCTATAACACAAAACAAAATTCACTTTATGCATGAATCAGCAATCACCTTCTGACTTATAACAGAATCATTGCTAGCAGAAACCATGGATGATTGTCCAGCAGGTTGGGGCTTTAAGCTTGTGACTGAAGTTGCAGATGTTTTCAGCCTCTCTTCAACAGAACCTTGGTGCCTCTGTTGCAACTGAAAAGACGATGAAATCTGTTGTCCCGTTTGTACAGCACCGGAACCAATCAATGGCCACGTGGGTTCAGATGCCTAAAATACCAGAGTAAACAGTGGAAAACAAATTTTCAATGGAAAGCCAGCAACAGGGAAAGGACAAATAACAATCAGCATTCTGATGTAAAGGAAAAAACAGGGACTAGGCATCTATATGTGAAGTTGATAATTCTACCACCAAATATAGTAATTACAGCTTTCCTCCTACACCAAAACAGTACCTCAATGTTTTCTGCAGGAGCTTGCATGCTAGAAACCTGGTTCTGATCGGAAGGAATACTGTTTCTGCCATTTGATTCTGACTGACTTGATGAGATCTGGGCAAGAGCTCGTTCAATAAAGGAAACTAGTTCAGCATGAGTACTCCTCAAATGTGATATTTGCAGGATATGGTTACAGTATTGAGGCCACTCGATCAGACGGTCCATGAACTGCTCCAATGCCTTGGCACCAAACAAAAACATCTGCAGGCATGTAGATCAGCAAGTAAATGAAATGGCAGAAATAGGAACAGTAAGAGGAATGAAGATAATAATTTCAACCAACCTTTGAATCTATGGATTTGCGCAATGCATCGAGAACACAGCGCAAAGCAATGCCAAGTGTAAGATGGGTAACTAGTTGATGCTTTATGAGGGAGCCTGAAACAAAACCAAGAAAATGGCTTGGGGTACAAAGAAAAAGATGCCTCTGTTATTCGAAGAACAGTTCTAACATATGTAGTTATCCTGCTGAAGAAAACTAAAAGAAGCAGAGTTCAACATGAAAGTTGTGCAACAATGCAACAATCTACATTTTCCCTAAATTTTGCAAGAAGACTCCACTCTCAATACTCACTCAATTCATCTAAGTTGTAATTCAGAATATTGTGAAAGGAAGCAATTTTTAATTTTAAATTCTCACATGTCAAGATAACATTTCACTCCCAATTGAGTGCTCTTAAAGAAAAGAGGCATAACCTCTTCAAAGAACAAGAGAATACAGAATGCCAAGATGATATTGAGCCATATACCTACGTAGTGTCTCCAATAAGAAGCATCCTATTTCACCACCTTACCCAAAATAAAAGAAAACTGTTCTCACCTACCCCACCAAGCCAGTTGAAAACCATGTTGCTTCCATTCTTCCCCCATAAAATCCATAACAGGGCATGTAAGATCACCATGGAAGACAGAATTGGCCAATCCAGATGCGTCATTGACTGATTCCTTTCAAGGCCGCCCAAGACAATACGATTCCAAGGGTGGTTCTTGGAATCAGAGAAACTCTGTCTGGATCGGCTGGGCTCAAATGATCTGCCCAATCATAATTTCAAGTTCAACTTATTAGGCTGAATTGACCCAATATGGCAAGAATTGCCGAAATCAGCTTGGATTGGTTGGAATCAGCTTAGATTGATGTCAACCAGAATCAGTTTGGAACAGCTGGAGTCAGTTGGATCAGCCGAAATCGGCCTGAATTAGGTGGGATCATGGCTTCGATCGGCCCAGATCAGGCGGGATTGGCTGATCTCACCCTATCTGTGTCAATTCTGGTCAATCATCTAACATCCTCAATATTGGCCAAATCATCTGAGTTCCTGCAGATCAATCGATTCGGCTCATCCAATCTGGATCAGATCGGAGTCAGATCTGGCCAATTCTTCAGCTGATCCAAGTCAGCCTTCCATGAAGATCACCCAATGGATCTTCTAATTTCACAGTCCTGGAACATGCCGAACAAGCTGCAATCTCTGAAATAACTCCCTCCATATGGCTTCAGCAAATGAACACTGAAAAATAATCAGTCCAATCCCTCATGACAGAAATCACTAGTCCCAGGCCCAGCATCTTGCATGGATCAGATCAGCTGGTCACACATAAGTAGTCCACCCTAGGTGATCCTCCACAAAGAAGTCTTCACCTTTGGAGGTCAGCAAGAACAAGGAAACCAAACATGTTCCATCAATGGGATAGGGATTCCCCAATCAACAATAAAGTCATCCATTGGCCTAACAGAGAAGGGCCCAATCCTCATTCCTTTCCCATCTCCGTCTCCATTAACATCAGGTTGAGTAGAATTGTCTTCCAAGCAGAGCAACAAAGCCTCATAATGGACAATTTCACCATCTCAAGGTTCCTGAAAATAGGGAACCAACCACCATTGCCTCCTCTTCCACAGAACTCTGTCACTGAGGCCTCTAGGTTTATGCTAGGGTATAGAGCGAGAAATTCCTGCATGACTGCATCAAGTTCACATCAACTGACTGCTACCTTTCCAAAATCAAGCACTCTGAACTAAGATAACCATACAAAAAATGCTTCTCACATCCTTTTCAAACTGGTGCATGTTAAATTGATTGCACCTCTGAGCCCCATCTGCCTCCACTCCCATCATTCTCAAACCCAATTGACATGAGCCCCTGGCAATCCCAGTGACCATGAACCTCAGTGATGAGAGCACCCAGTGACCATGCTCCCAAGGACCCTGCTCTACTGAACCTGCTCAAGCAACCACAAAGACTGCCCGCACAAGGGAGGAGGGATCAACCATCACCCCTCCCTTGTTTTCATGCTATTTAACCTTAGATCCTTGTATACATGTAATCTTCTATATTTTTTTCAACGCCTATGCCATCATCAAAAGTCAAAACTATCTAGACCTGCAAACCCCCCAATAGTTTCCAAGAAGGTGATATATCAGAGAGATATTGCTTAACAATATTAAACTGGTTATAGATTGGTTACGATTTATATAGTATTGGATGCAAACAAGAATTAAACCAAATTTCAACATCTTATATATCTTTGCCATGGATCATGGACTATTCCAAGTAAGCAAATGGACTGGAGAACTGGATATGGAAAGAGAATGACAAAATCAACAAGGTGAACAAAACTAGTATCCAATTAAATGTCCAATTGGCTAAGACACAGGAAAGGACTTTTAGAGTCAATATCATAACAAAGTTTAGCAGGTTGAATTACATTTTCTTTCTCAGTTCCTTGCCAGCACTAGGGTGGAATAATTCAACATATTTTCTTTGGCACATCTTCCTGAAATGTGGTTGATTCAACAGTAAGTTATTTGATTTTCCTTTTTGAAAGTAACCAAGAGGCCACAATTCATTAAACAAACAAAAAGAAACAAAATATCTACCAAGTTGGTTGACATCCTAGAAACCCAAAAGCACACCCCTCCATCCCACCCATTACAGGATCAATTTCTGTCACGGACTCACAAATAGATTTTCTTAAAAACAGTGGACTCCCTTTCCCAGTTACCTGTCTATGAGAAACGTGATCGACTATAAGCTGTTTGATGCTCGCTGTCAGATAAACAACATTCTGATACCTTGTTAATAGCCATCTTAATTTAACACAAGCTTGAGATGACCTAGTCATCCCCCAAATCAGATAACACAAGAACTTCCAAGAGGAAATCATTTCATACAATTGCTATACAATTTGAAATCTCCAAGTACCCTTTTTTTTTGGTTGGAAAACTAGCCCATTACATTGTCCTTCATAAACCTGGTCCCAGTGGGATTTGGACCTGAGACCTCACTGGGTATGCATGGAGGGCTATCCAATAGGCCACTCCTTGAGTACCTCCAACAACCCATTAGTTGGAGCAAGGTCGCAAGGCTTGCATGCTAAGCAAGAAGAAGGAAACACAAAATATTAGCAAGCACAAACTATTAGAATAATATTGACATGAAAATGACATTCCACAACCTCATGTAATAATTCTTACCAAAGAGAACAGCAGCTATTTTTAGTTGTCTATCTGGATATTTTGGAAAGAACTTGTATTCTTCAAACAAGTTTCCAATCATGCACTCGAAGATGAGTTGCTCCCTGCCAGTTTTCAAACAATTCTTTTAATGCATGAGGTAACATGGACAGGTGGAATACCAGGGTATAAGAGCATTAAGATAGGAATTCCATATACAAGTAATATGGTGAGTACTCGTACAACCAATGTCAAAAAATAAGCACATTACTTTAGATGAAGAATATTAAATTTTCCATGATGGTGAGCGACATGATATTTTTTTCCAACCAAAACTTCCTTTTATCATTGAATAAAAGATGTGAAAGGTAAAGCATTTTGGGGAGCTTGACGTAGCACTCATAATTCCATGAAAGTGTCAAAATATAACCTGTAGCTAAGGAACAAATGCATTTCTTAATAATTAATGCAAGGACGTATACCCATGTTACAACCACCATAAATGGATAACACAGGGGGGAAAAAGAATAGGAATGTTATCAATTCAGCTTCATATTTCATAAGACTCTGGATTTTAAGGAAAAGAACTATGTAAAAAACATAAGATATTGCATGCATTTGAAATGCAAAAAATGGCATATGATGAAAGCAAAAGTACAGAAGAGCAAGCATATTATCTCACCTCCTGTCTGATGATTCTTTGAATCGTGCAAGTGTCTGTACCATTGTATCAACAGATAACTGCTCCGAGAACATCTGATGGAAGTATGAATTTGCTTCTGTCTCAACATCTTCCGAGCTTCCATCTGATGCTACTGTCTCTGAAGCTACAACATTCTGCATCCTTGGGTTAGCATGAGAGAGTTTTAGATGTAACTTTCTAAATTCCTCAGAAAGATGTTGAGAAACAAGTCCAGAATGAGCTTGAAGGCCCTGTAAAATTTGCAAGAATAACAGAGAGAACAAAAGATTAGTTGCCTAAACAAAATAATTACTACATTTTGAATATATAAGAAGATAATTACAAGATAGTGACAAAACCTTGAGAAATATAGGAAGAGCTTCCTGGTAAACATTCATCATAGTGCTAGGACGTTGTAAAGAATGATCACTCATTCCATCACTGATTAGTCCTTTTAAAAAATCCATGCAACCCTGGACAATAAATCACAGATGCGAATAATCCTAAACAATATGCTGATTCAATAAGATAATGAAGTTCAAGCAATGACACAAAAGATAAAAAAGTTTCAACTATGAGAGTAAAGAAAGTACCTCAAAGAAAGAATCTTTGTATGTGTTTAGATTATCATTCAACCACTTTTCAAGGTTTATGTATTCCTTTCGAGATGCAACAGCAGCAAGTTTTATGCTGAAAGAAAAAGGTGTTGCGTCCAGTACTGATGATATTATCTGGAATGGGGAAAGCAAAATAATAAATACAAGACACATGAATTGAGAGAACTCCTTAAAAGGACTGGCATAGATGCTAGAGCGTGCTGTGAGCAACCAATTTTTAGAACCAATGTTCTGTGAAAAGTTCCACAACAACAGTACCTTGTAGCACAGAATTTTGCCATCTTGGAAAAAGAGACATATATACTACCACCTAAAAAAGCAAAAGGAAGTAACATATGGAATAAACAGAAAAATGCCAGTGTATTTTGGCACCCAAAGTAACGATAACTTTTCTCATCTTGGTGCAAGTTACTTAAACAATGAAAAAAAAGTCTAACTAGATGTTACATGTACAACAAGATTATTGTTGTCTGCTACAGCACGAGGAAGTACTTCTTACGTTTCTATAAAATCAATAACAAGTACAGTTCATTTGGGATCTGTCACCTTGTGTTCAAGAAGAATAAGAGCTGGGGACAGACAGAAACCCAGAAAACTGCAAACTGAAATGAATTTACATGACAGAAAGACAAATTGAAGGAATAAAGTAGACTAGCAACAAGCTGCAAAGTTCAAAATTGAGGAAACTAGAATTCCTGCAGAAAGCTCCAATTTTGGTACAACAGTAGCAACAAAAAGGAGTTATGTGCACCCAGTAAATTTATATCATAACATCATAGTTCTGGAAGAAGGGGTGCAGAAGTTCTGGAAGCAAGAGATGGCGATCAACACTAGTGTTTACCTTCAGCTCCTGGCAAAGATCCAAAATTCTGAGAATACCCTCTGGGTCCTTGCTATAAATATCCATAAACCCACGCAAGACAATTTTAGGGTTAACATGCCATAGGTGATGGATGACAAAGCTCTTACTGGAATTTCTCACTACAAGTGGAAACACCTCCGAAGATATTTCATACTGCAGCAGGTTATATGCACTCTGCAAACAACAGAACAGGTCATTTGAATAACTTAGAGACCCCACAATTAGATTCAGCAAGAAAATTTAACTAGCATGAATTCAAAATGTCAGTACAAACCCAAAAATTTCATTATCAAACACAAGAAGATTTGTAATTGCAATCAATATCCACATGACATGAAAGTCAAAATCAAAACCAAAGGCACGTTTAGCTGGTCCATCATGTAAACAATACCCAAGATAAACTGCTTGGATAGATCCCAATTCTGGAACCCAAATTCTATAAGAAAAAGAGTTAACTTAGGTTCAGTGAGGATGGCCCAATTTCAAATGTGAAATGATAATTAGCCATTCATCACACTTTGATGCGCCGAACACCCTCCCAATGGAGACCAATGCCAATCATTCTCAAATTTTTCCTCATGCTATCAGCTGGTGCAATTGCATGGGGAAATCCGGGGAAGTAAGACAGTACACTGAGAATGTTTCTTTTTGCACCTCTTATATCTTCTACCATTGAAGTAGACTTATTCTCAGATTTTCTGTAGAAGATTGGATGGAGATATCTGCAATATCTTTACAATTTTGACGTAATTTTCTTTTACTTTAGAAGGAGGATCTCTCCTTAATCTTGATTGTATCATCTTCATTCATTCTTTAATGAAAGGGATTTTTGCATATTAGTCCTTATAAACTTAGCTAATTATATAATAATCCCTCAAATCTGACTATTTCCATATTAGCCCCGAGAAACATAGCCGTTAGACATATTAACCCCTGCCATCTCTGCCGTCTCTTCAACTCGATGAACCTAAACCTAATCCAAGTTAAGTTAACCAGTGTCTGGGCAATGACCTAACTAACCTCTGAGTGCTGGTGATCCACCCCTCCCCCTTCGTCCCCGGCGTCTCCATCGCACAGGACCTCCCCACCGCCGGTCTCCCAGCTTGACCGCACCCGCCCCTTCAACATCACCCAGAGCAACACCATCTTCTACCTCAACTGCACCCGCCAGCTGCTGCTCACCCCGCTCAACTGCACCGCCACAGCCCCTGCCACGCCTACGTCAAGGCCACCATGAAGGGGTCCCCGCCAACGCCACCTGCCGGGTGGACCCAACTGGAGCAGGAGGGGTGCAGAAGTGCTTCTACGATGGCAGCCTCCGGTGGGACCCTATTAGCGGCACCTGCGCCAACAGTGAGCTCTCTCGACTCTTCCTCTCCTCACCGTCACCTTTATATTCTCCCTCGGTGGTCTCCGTTTAGATTTCAATTAACACAGGACATGGGAATATGGGATGGGCACATCAACACTGTTTCTTCCGGATCACCTGGTTATGGCATTCCTTTCTCATGCTTCCTCTTCCATCTTTTGCTTCCTGTATGTCAATATATGATTATTTGGGTTGTGACTTGCAGATGTCACCGGCTGTGAGGCTACACGAAGCTGCAGCAGTTCAAACAACACACCTCTCATTGCCGGTGTGTAGGCAATATAGAGTACCTTGTTGGAGTGTGCAACTCTGTTATCCTGGTGTTTGAGTGTTTGTCGTTTGGGCATAACATCGAACAACTTTTGTCCTCACAGGGTTAAACTCCAGTTTGGATGCGGCGCAGGGGGTAAGCGTGGTTGGATACCTCCTCTTCGAGCGGCAGCACCGCATCTGGGCCGCTCGCAAGTGCAACGCCAGGACAACCTCGACACCAACAACACCAGCGGCCGCTCGGCCAAGAACTTCACTGGCTGCAAGATCAAGAGGGCGATGGGCAACTTCTCCCGCAAAAACCTCCTCGGCTCCAGTGGCTATGGCGACGTCTTCAAGGGCAGCCTCAAGGACCGTACCCTGGTCAGAATATTCTTTTTTTTATAAGGTAAAGTAACGGAGGGATGGAATTTGCCATCAAATATTGTTTTTTTACATCTGTAAACCATGTGGGCTTTTTCATAAAAGTTACATAAGGACTAATATGGAAATAGTCAGATTTGAGGGACTAATATATAATTAGTTATGTTTGTAACTTTGTAGAACTAATATGCAAAAATCACTTAATGAAATTGGTTGTACAGTTGACTTTCCCTTCAAAAGATGATACACCTGTGTCACACATGGATGGCAGAATCGGATTGAGCCGATTTTGCCATCCAGAGCTTATACAGGTATCTCCTGATATCAATCAATATGGAACACAAATGATTCAGTGGAAGTTGGGCATTCAACTCAAACTGTCATTTGCCATCCAAACAGCTCAACCAAATTGAATCTGGATATGGCTAGGCCCCAGACAAGGATCCCATCTAGAACATGGAAATTAGAAAAGGATAAACTGCAAATGGAAATTGGTAAAATCTCTGAAAGTCAAAATATAGAAACTGAAGCCCATTACCATCCACCTAAGGCCACTTGCATTAGAAAATATGTGGAAAGAGGAGCTGATGTTAACAGATATATCAGATCATACCTTAGTGTGGGCAACTCCAAGAAGAAGAAGCTCAGGCAGCTGCTTAAGAGGGCCATCAAGTAATGTTTGAACTGCACTTGCATGGCCCCTTTCAGATAGCTGAGATAACACATCCAAAAGATCAAGGCAGTACCATGCCTGATTTCCATGACCACTTGGAAGATGAATAGATTCAACATGAGGCTGCAAGAGAAGTTGGACATGATCGACTACATGGGAGGACCCAAAAATGAATAAGAGATTGACAGCTTAATTACCAGTTTATTTCCAGAATGTGCAAATGTAAACACTTCAGATGGTGCAGATACAGCATATTTAAGGAAAGATAACTGGCCTTCAGCATTTTTCCAAACTGATCCACATACTGCATGGAGAGGGAAAGGGTCCTGCAAAGTAAATCTAAGTTAGTACAAAGAAATTTGAATAAAAATTTTCTTTATCTTTCAAGCACTCGTTTAAGTTCCGAGCATACCTGGCATGCACGTGCATAGATGGACATGAATGTTGAAAAGGAGTGTTCATCAGGAATTGAAAAACCCTCGTGGTCCATGTTTTCCATAACATGAACCCAATTGGTCTCAGGAGCCTGTATGCACGAATAACATTAGAGGAAACCAAAGAAAATGCACCTCAAGTATTTTGCCCACATGTGGACCAAAGGGAATCACATAACTGGCTAGAAAAGGGAAGAATGGACTCACAAGTTGTTTAAATGAATCCACAAGGACATCAAAATTCCAAGAACTCAGTACTGATGAATCCGTAGTTGAGTTGATACCAACAGCAGAGCAAAATGTTGAATGCATATTCTGGCAATCCTCGTGACCAATATGCGTACAAGCAATTGTGCAAAGGATCTTGCAAATTGTTAGTTCATCAAGAGGCATAAAAAGTGTGAGCATCTCTTTACAATGAGAAATTGTAGCAGTACACCCATAGCCCAATTCCCTGATGATATCTGCCATGCTCATTTCCTTCTCTATTTCCGCAAGAACAGCATCAAAGTCATTGTCAGAGTAACCATAAAATACATCAAAATGCCTGTAGTAAAACCAACCAATTATAACAATGGACATTCGGGAGTAATAACAACAGCTATTAATATGTATAACACATATGCAAATGTGTTTTTTTTTAATGTATATGCATGTGTATATATACACAGACACAGAAATACCTCAAAGAAATGTCCACATTTAAATCATCTTCTAGTATAGGGCCCAATACAAATTGAGAAGTCTCCTCCAGCTGCAATAATGACAGCATTTTCATAAAGGAATCCACATGCTTGGAGAGACCCTCTGATCGATGGAGAAACATGAAGATCTCCTGGATTTGTTGGTGAGACAAGATCGGGATGGGATTTGCACATATTTCCTCAATTTGAGCAATGCAGTAATTTTGACCTAACAACCAGAAATATATATATGAACAGCAAGTAACAAGATCAGACATTGAACTCTCTGCTGAAGGTGCAACATTAAGCCCTTAAAATTGGAAACAGACCTTTCAATTTGAAGTCAAAATTTTCAGAATCAGTTAAAGCAAGTCCAATGCCAATTTTCTCAGATGTTGACAGATTCAAAGCCTTGGAAAGATTTAGGAGAAACCCATCATTCATCCATTCATTTCTTAATGAATGACAAAGAACTGTACTGAAATTAGGTCTGCCCAACAAATATCTAAATATGGCAGACAAGATTTCTGGCTTCAGATGCATGTTCTGCATTTCACCACTATGAAGATTCATCAAGTCCAAGCAGGTTTGCAGCAAGAGAACAGCACCGTCATTTCCATATTCCACAAACTGAAAAAAGGTCAAAGTAGATATTAATCATCAAATTTATAATCCAGAATCATTAAACAAATGAAGGAAATAAAATTCAAGATAAGTAGAAATTTTACGTAAATACAATGGCAAAGTAATAGCTTCTGCATTATAACTTTGAAAATTAAGCACTACCAAGCATGAGAAAGAATCACCCAGAGTAGAAACACCAACACTCCGCATTTTTTTTCCTGAAAGTGGATAGTACCACATCATCATCATCACCAGAGCCTTATCCTATTATTTTGGGTCTGCTACATGAATCCTTTTCCGCCAAAGATTTCTATCAAGTGTTATATTCATGTTTAAACTCAAGAAGTCCAAGTCCTTCCTAATAACATCGCACCATCTCATTTTAGGCCTTCCCCTAGCTCTTTTACTGGCATCCATTAAGATTTGATCACATCTTTTAACCGGCGCCAAGTTAGAGCGATGATACACATGTCCAAGCCACCTGAGTCTATTTTCTCTTATTTTTTATCAATTGGAGCTATCCCCAAGTCCTCAAGGAAGCGTTCATTCCTAAACTTATCTTTCTTAGCCTCGCCCCAAGTCACCCATGGGTTCATGCGCCCTGCCCAGGATCAAGCATGAATAACCAGTAACCAAACCGAAAGGGGCATCAAATGTCTCTTGGGCAGTGAGGCCCCCTCAGCCCGGAAAAGTCTGTGAAGTCTGGACCCGGGCTTAGGACCTGCCCTGAATTCTGTTATTAAGTCTGTTTTCCCTTTTTAGATATTTTCGGCACCAGAAATAGGGCACCTCCGGCCAAACTTCGGGCAACTGGCTCAGGTCTTATCGGCCCCGGGGAAGGCAACCCCCAACCCAGACCCAATTATTTAAATATTTCATCAAAGAGCATGATCAGCTTCTGGAAATTAATATACACAACTAGAATTTGTCTCTATGTATATTTTAATTCAAAACAAAACATCTGACCGTGAATTATCATATTTGTTCACATATAAACTTATCCAATGAACACCATCATCACCTCACCAACCAAGATAATATGGTTCATCAACAATCGGCAGGATCTCATTAAGAAATCAAAACAATCCAGAAAATATCTTTCCAAGGGGCATTTCTTTGGACTCTGTGTGTAATTTAACAGTCCATCCTTGGGCCCTTAGCTAGGCACGATGCATTGACCAAGACGCCAGAGTTACAACTTGGTAAGGCATAAAACCTGTGTCCTTTTCTCATGTGGATAGAGAAGTACCCTAGCTCACACTTGTGACTGAATGCAATTTAAAGCACCAGATCGCTTGCTGAACAAACACTAAGTCACCAAATGCATAGCAAAGTGCCCTACTACTAAAAGAACAGAAGGATAATTTCATATGACCACGACAGACACATGCCACTTCAGCATTGTTTAGAGATTGCATGTAAGCTGGAGCGTGCATCTGAATGGAAACATCAAGGTGTTTATCCGTCGTTTATGTTGTAAACATGATGAAATGAATTGTTAAAATTTTCTGAAGGTAATAACTGATTTTACCCCGTAAATAACATATGAAATACAACACTGAAACTACATACTATTAGCCGTAATTCGAGAGAATATCGAGTTCATGCCCCTCGTCCCATGCCAATTCAAGTCTAGCATTTTAACACCCTACGAAACACAAAACTGACAGAAAGAATATCTGGAAACACAGATCGACTTCAGAAATAATAACCAAGCCATCTGGAGCACAGTAAGCATCCGGCAAGCGCAAGCGCGACTGCGCAGCTTCCGTCGCGCATTCCCAAAGACCAAGAACAAACACAGCTACCAACTCAAACTGCAGTACTCCCAGCGAACCCACTTGCCGAGACATCAAAAACCACCACCTCTAGGGCACCAACTACAGAAAAAACGCCCACCGAAAAACTCGACATCCAAGAAACCGCCGCTCAAGCACGAAAACAAGACAGGAGGCAACCGGAAACAGGAGGCGGGCACGGACAAGCGCACCTGGCAAAGCTCGCGAACGATGGAATCGGGGTCGGAGTCCTTGGAGCTCTGCAGCAGGTAGCGAATCTGGGCCGCCACGGTGGGCGCGAAGGGCAACATCGCGGCGGTCGTCGGCGGCGTCTGCTGCGGCCGACCGATTCTAGGGCTTGTGGGGGGAGAAAGTAGAAGGTGGTGGAGGTGCGGAAGAAGCGAAGAGAGAGGAACAGAAAAGACTCGTCGCCGCAGGAGAAGCAGGAAGCGTTTGATCCGCGAGGATCAGAAAAGACACTTGCTAAGGGGGAACCGGGTGATGATATATTCGGGGCCACTCGATGGTCCGGAGGAGAAGTCCCGGAAAGTTCGATTTTAGTCCCCGGTTAAACACAAAATTACTCCTAGATCCACGTATCGGTAAGCGACTCCCCAGGCTACCCGCATGTACGCAAGCACGCCGCGCTCGTCCTCGTCGGCGCCAGCGCTGGCACCGAGGCGGCGGGCGTCCGAGCCGACTTGCCCCCATGTTTACCCAATTAAACAGAATCGGATGAGCCATGTTAGCTTATCTTTTCGATTCAAATATGTAATCCTTTTTCTTAGTTCGTAAATGTGAAGATTTGAATTTGAGTCATAAGATATATGTTGGAGCAAAAATCTGAACCAAACTCATTGTAAATCTGAACCATTGTACGAATTTTTTCGTAAGTCATTAAAGTGTATTATTTAGAGTTGAAGTATAATTTTTTATGAAATTTTTTGATATATTTTTGTAAAAACGATAATGGCACGTATATTTTTATTATTTTAATAATATTAAATTTATTATTTTTTAATTTATTTAATATTTTTAAATTACTAAATTTTGGAGTGATACATCCTCCTCCACTTAAAAAATTTTGGTCTCCAAATTATGAATATAGTCAAGTTTTGATACGATCTATGAATCTGTTATAAGTACAACGGTTGGTCTGACCTCCAATCATCTCTCCTACTTAAGATTAATATATCAGTAAGAAAATTATCATAAGACTAATCTATAGGTTTAGCAAGGATGTCACATTTCCATCATAGAGTTCTGTCTGGACCACATCATTTAAATTCCCTTGACGCTTTGGCACTCTTTGGTTCCCTCTCGTTTAATCCTTCAGCATGGGGCAGTTGGGAATGCGGTGGTCACGACTTCTACATCGCAAGCAAACACCAACTTTCTTCCAGCACACATATTCTCGGTGTCCTGGCTTATCGCAAAACTTGCAATTCTCAACGATTGATTCCCCTTCCACTTTGATCTTCTTATCATTATCTGTGTCGTTTCCCCCATTGGGTCTCTGGTTTCCATTGTGGTTGGAGTGAGAGGTTCCAATAGTATTGGGTGCTCCCTTGCTCACTATACTGCTCCTAATGCTTTCTGTCATTGCCATAGAATCTTCTAACAGTATACCCTCTCTAACCATCTTGGGGTACATTTGCAGATCCATAGGTCCCAATTGTGTAATGTATTGAGACTTGAGTCCGTTCTAGAACCGCTTGGCTTTTAACCACCCGGTTTGAACTAAGTGAGGGGCATAACGGACCAGCTTGGAGAACTGAGTCTCGTATTCTGCCACAGAAAGGCCACGTTGCTTCAGATTGGTGAACTCTGTCGCCTTCCTCTCTTGTACTATATCCGAGAAATACTTATTGTTGAAGTGTTCTAGGAATTGTGCCCAGGTGACCTGTGTATCTCCTAGTGTTGCCTCAATGGATTCCCATGCGCGGGTTTCCCTTCCTAGTTGATAAGTTGCTAGTGTGACATTATCTTCATCTGTGCATCTCATGACATGAAATGCACGCTCCATCTCCTTAACCCAATGCTCAGCTTCGTCTGGGTCAATGCTGTCACCAAACCTTGGTGGATTCATGCCACGAAAATTCCAATGGAGTTCACCGGCTCCCTGATTGTCACCCCTCCCTTGGGTTGCCTGTAATAGTGCTTAGATCAGGGTGTTGATTGTCATTTGCATGTATCTCTCATGTACAGCGGCTATTGAAATCCTTCAAAACAATAACATTGTGACTATTAGGCATTAACCTTAATTTAGCACAATTATAATTAGATGAACTTAGCCCATGTTTCTACCCTAATCTCACAACTTGGTTTTGATGATTGACACGTGGGGAAGTTAGTCCTGACTATTCCTAGAAGGTTCATATTTACCTAAGACTTAAAGAAAGCATAGGCTCTGATACCAAACTATCACGCCTTGAATTTAGCAATGGAAATAAATTGAGAGCGTGACGATACAAGTATCAATAGTCGAGTAATTCAGAACGACAACTAAGTATAACGAAAGACTTGAGACAATAATAGTGCCAGTCAAAATAATTCTTTATTTCATTTCTTCAAATCTAACTTACAACCTCATAATTAGAGTCAATCATAAGGCCCATTATTGAAATCCAAAGTATATATGACTCCATAAGCAAATAACTATCTATTACAGACTCTAAACTTGATCGTTGACGCTGCTATGTTGACGGGCACACTCTGAGAAGCTCTTCACTCTTCCCCAGCCCCATCGTTCTCTAGTTCTTCATAATCATCACCTAAAAGGGTGCAAGAAGCAGGTGTAAGCGTGCTAACGTCCAAAAAATTTTACATCTCATGGTGCGAGCATGTTTTACGTAAATTAACATTTTATCAGGCAAGATACTACCACGTAATACTCATGGCAAGATGATCATGATATCGATATGAAACAATTAACAAGGTGTGACATGGACGAGGCGATGCAGTAATCAGAATCCAGTAACATTTACCATGTCAGGAGGAACAATTATCAATAGAATGTATGATAGTACGATCATTTGTCAAATAGAAGGATTCAATAAGTTTACAACATGTACAGTGAATAATACAAGTTGAATTCCAGTGAACAATCACATATTGGATTCGATAACAGTGACATATACAATAGATTTGGTCATTTAACTTATAACAGTTCAATCAATCAAACAAACAATCATTCAATAATAATGTGAAAATTACTCAAATCAATCTTGTAGTCAATTAGGTGATTGTCAAACACAACAATGGATCATATACTCTCGTGATTATAAGTATTTCGGGTGCTCCTCTCAGGACTAGACCGGGACCTTATATGCACATGCATTAGTCGTGAACCAAAATTCCAATAATTTCTGGTAATTCCATTTCATTTATGGCCAACACAATTTTCAAGAATAGACAATCATGTACTAAAGATCATGTTAATGATTATATAAGACAAGTGAACATGATCCAGAGTAAATTTCGGCAGCATAACGGCTTAATTTCATTAGTTCAATCTTTACACTTAGTGACTTGATTTCCATGTATCAAAAATCACTTTCACGAGAAGTATATGAGAATGGAAGTGCTTTCTATCTTCTAAGAACTTCAATGATACAACCAACTCGATCTCCATAAGGGAATACACAAAGTGTGGAGATTTGCAGAGGTCTTAGAGGAAAGGTCCCTAGTCTGCCAATACGGAATGACCAACAGAGAGTTTCCAATCCCCCAAGAAAGGGCTGCCTATTTGTGCAAGTGTGTAGTGTAGAACGTGTCTCAATATTCACAATCCACCGGTTTAACACAACGAAAGGCGGGTAACATGACATCATATTATAAAGCAATACTATCACAATTTCACTAACATGGTTTTCTGCAGCTTAACAAGATCAATCTTCAGTTTAACAGTAAGCACGAGCATTAAGATGATCATATCAATGTCAAGATAGAAAGATCATGCGATTAAGAACAATTAGAATAGGCTTTCAGGTTGTTATGACTTTTACATGGATTGACAGATTTTAGGCCACTGGATAGATTGTACAACACTTACTGTAAACCATAACATGAAAATCTTGCATTCTAAACTGAGAAAAATAAGTCTCGGGTAGGCTACAAAAATCACGACGGGTTTAATCGTCGCCTATTTCCAAGACTTAAACAAAAGAAACTTGACTTCGGGATGACTGACTAAATCACGACGGGGTAAACGGTTGTGTTACAGTCAATCGATATAAACGTGATGCAAGGTCAAATGCATTCAAGTCAATTGGTAGAGGATATCGATTGGTGACTACCGAAGCGCGACAGGGTCCACGGTCGCATTAAGGGCAATCAAAACAGGGGTATCGATTGGTGACACATAATCGCGACGGGATAAACGGTCGCGTTCAAGTGACCTTTTCAAAATACAAAATATGCACGCAAACCAAAGGTGAGAAATCATGGTAAATTCGTGACAGCATGCACAGTCGTGTTCTCGAAGTGCACTGAAATCTATGTGGCACACAATTTCATGCAGCTGGTTGTCGGACAAAACCTGAAACACGATGGGATGGTTTGTCGCTATTTAGTGAATCACGACGAAGTGGCACGTCGCCTTCATGAGATGAAGAACGTGACGTCTGTAGTGGTTGCGTTCATTGTTCTTGCCTGAAAATCCCAAAAAGATGTAGTGTCTCTTGATTGATCTATAACTCGAAATCTAGAGGTCTTTAGACAAAACTCTGAACATGAAAGTGGTAGGAGACGACGAGTAGAAGAGAACTATGGTGTTGGATTGACTCAATTTGATCTAGGAAGCCCTAATCATATGCGATTCTTGAAAATGCTTAATACTCGAAGCATGCTTGATGAAAATTGGGCAAACTAAGTGCTAATGAAACTAGACTCGATGCTCTTTCATATGATATATGGTACATTTAGTTTTAGTCTGAGAACACCTACCTTTAGTCGATTATAAGACATTACTTCTCCAGGTCGAAGCAGCACGAGAGTTGGAGAAGAAGCTCAGTTTGTGGTCAATCCCCTCTTCTGGTGCCCTAGCTCGACCTCTCACGACCCCAACTTGATGGTAACTAGTCCCCACAGAGATTAAGATGATTTTTTATAGATCTAAGGTTAATTCAAGTCCCAATTTAACTAGGAAGATGGGGTTGCGGTTTTAGCTAGATACCTTCCAAGATTTGAGGATTCCCCTCTCAATTGGAGTAGTAAAGTCTTTCAGAAACATCCTAACATGGTTGGGCATGAATTTGGGTTAACATGGAAGTTTAATTGTCTTAGATTTTGTCCTAATTGCCTTTTCCAATTTATGCCCAATTGGAGCTACGAATTTTCTTGATATTTTCTTACTTGAATTTATTTATAGGCCATAAGTTGTCTATTGGTCTCAATCCTATGATGGGCTATCAACACACATTGTATGGTATCCATAATTTTTATTATATTTTTGGACTCCATTAAGTACATGTGATAATGATTTTCCCACTTATCCCTTAATTATGATAATCGGTCACAAAACGCTTTAAACTCAACCAATCGGATTTTCCTTTGCACGAATTCCTTCATGGGTCATTATGGAGTATTATTTAGAGTTGAAATATGATTTTTATGGATTTTTTCGATGTGTGTTTTGTACAAACAATAATGGCACATATGTTTTTACTATTTTGATAATATTGAATTTATCAATTTCAATTTATTTCAAAATTTTAAATTACTGAATTTTTGAGGTGCTACATTAATCTTATATCAAAAATCAAGGCTTCTCTCATCCCACTTGAACCTTGAAAATAGAAGTTGCAACTATAGCTAAAGGAGGGTAGAAGGGACATGTGAAACAACCAAGCATAATTCCAGAGACTCCCCACTCTCGCTTCCACTCTCGCTCAAAACCCTTGCTTCCTTACTCTGGGTGATCTCTGACTTAACTATCTGAGAGTTGAACTTAAGAACCCCTTCCGGTGATTAACTTCTTGCATGTCAGATCAACATTAGCACATGTATGGCTTCACTTCCCAGTCCTCCCTAATGACCTAATTCCAACCTCGACTAACAAAGTCACCTTAGTTTGGCCTTTGCAGGTTGTCACCAGCTTCATCATTAACAAAGTGGTCATCCATGGCTACTGCCAGTAGCAACAATGTTGTTCGATCAAAGGACTCTGGCATCCGAGAAGCAGAGGTAATAGTTGAGGTCTAGAACCTCCTCCCCCTAGTTTCTCAAGAACAGTTCCAATCTTTGTCTCAACAAGTAGTGAGCTTGGGATGCCGTCAATGGTTCACATCCCTCCTCGAGGAGCGCTCACATGGAAATCGGCCTCCTTGTCTAGAGTAGGGGGACCCCTAAGTTGCCCAAGACTTGCCTCAGGCCATCCTCCACCTTGCCTAGTGCGTGCTTCAAATATTGAGGAAAAGACATCTAACATAACTTCACCATGTCCTCAGGCCGACCTACCTCCGACATCCTCAACGACTTGGCTCTTGGCATCAACAACAGTTGTTTTTTCCACCGCATGGGAATTAGAGAAGTTGCCAGAGATGTAAAGAGAAGTCAAGCACCTAGCAGGGCAGCTCCCCAACTCAACCACACCATCGGTTATGTACCTCACTCTAGGTGGCACACCATTGGTTATACGTGCTAGATAGATTTGTTTTCCATTGTGTGGCCCATCATTAAATCTATAATCTAATAAGAAAATTAAAAAAATGTGTCTTAGATTTTTTAATTAAGTATAATCAATTCACCCCTATCTTGATTAGCTAGTATACTCGAGACTTCAAATAATATCTGAGCACAAAATCTCTTATTTCTAGCCTAAAGATCAAGAGTACTGATTCACAATAGAATGGCCAATCACAATATTTTGCCTAAGAGACATTCCATTCATCATCCCATGTTCTTTGATGAGTCAAACTTCACCTATTAGAAGAATCATATGCATGTGTTCTTAAGAGTACAAGACTATGAAGTATGGAAGGTGGTTTACAAAGGGACATATGAGATATTAGGGGATGAGGATATGTGAAATGAGGAACACATAAAAAATCTAAGATTAACTTTATTGCTATGAACATTATGTAGTATGCAATTCAATTTAATGAATTCTTACGTGAAGTCAAACTAATATACAAAGGAGTATGTGAAGTCAAAGAGACCAAGGCAAACATCTTACTCCATGACTATGAGTTATTTAAGATGAAGCCTGAAGAGTCTATCTCAGAGATGTTCACAAGGTTCATTGAGATAACCAGTGAACTAAAGGGACTTAGAAAGAAGTATACCTACTCTAAATTAGTTAGGAAAGTACGGAGGTCACTTCCACATGTGTGGCATACAAAAATGACAATGATCGAGGACTGCAAGAACTTGTCCACACTAACCTTGGAGGAGTTAATTGGTTCACTCATGACTTATGAGCCGATTATGAGCATAGCGAGTAAGCCACTAAGAAAACACAAGCCAGTGGCATTAAAAGCTATCCCTTTGCACCAAGAAGCAGTGAAGAAGATGACAATGACGTTGATGAGGATGACAAGGAATTGGCTATTTTGACAAGATGAGAAACTTCGTCAAACAATGAATAAACTTTCCCCGCAACAATAAGTGGGGTATCAAGAAGCAAGTTACAAATAAAGGATAATCCAACAAGAAGAATGACACAGTTTGCTACGAGTGAAAGAAGTCAAGCCACATGAGAGGAGAGTGCTCTAAACTCCTTAAGAAGCTCATGAAAAGCAAATTCAAAAAGTCAAAGACAATGTTAGCCACATGGAGCGACGAGGATGAACACCAATCCTCCAAGGATCTTGAGGAGGTCAAACACTCTTCTCATGGTTGAAGAAGAAGAAATTACTGAGTAAGTGAGCAATCTGAAAGCTTTTCTTCTCAACAATGGGAATTGATCTATGCTTCAATGTTTAAAAAATTCAAAAAAACTTAAAACTGAGAATAAACTCTTGAAAAAGAAAATTTAAAGTGTCTTGCTCAATGATAATCCTTGTAATGCATTCTATGTTCTAAAACTAGAATGTGATGATCTAAATCATACCAATGAAACTTTATTTGCTAAAATTATCTTGTATGAAGTAAAGTTGGAGAGCATGACATAGGATAAAGCCAACATTGAAACATCAAGCATGATTGCAAAATAAAATGTTGTCTTGAAATTTGCTAATGAAAAACTAATCTTCAAAATTAATTTGCTTGAAAAGAATGCATCAATTTATGAGAAATCTATTGTCAAGATGCAAACCACATTATCAAACATCATAAAAAGGTAAGCAAAGTCTAGACAACATTCTTAGGATGAAAATTAATTTTCAAAGAGAAGGTCCAAGCTATAAACCCTAAGAGAAAAAGTCTTTTGAAATAAAATTTAAAACATCTTTTGTGTATGCATCAAATATTACAATCACTTCATGCTCTCATGCCAAAAGAAGTGTACAACCTAAATATCAAGCTTATGAAAACAAACCAAGGCATGTAGCTCCAAGAATGTCCCCAAAACAATATTGTGCACCAAGAATTCTTAACGTGACTTGTTTCTTTTGTGGAGCACAAGGCTATGTTAACTCAACCTGATATTTAAAGAAAAATAAAAAAATGAATATTGTTTGGGTTAGGAAAGACTTGATTGTAATCTAGACTATTCAGAAAGGATCCACAAAGTTCTGAGTACCTAATTCTGCTACATAAGAACTCATTTGTGTGTAGGTGTGTCTTGAAGCAACCAATGATAAATTGCACTTGAATAATGGATGTTCAAGACAAATGGCTAGAGACAAGTCTAATTTTTCAGAACGAAAAGAAAAAGACGGTGGACTTGTATCTTTCGAAGGCAAGGACAAAGGTAAGATCATTGGAATTGGTTCAGTTGGTAAAAATGCTGAAAATAAAATTGAAAATGTTTATATTGTAAAAGGCTTAAAACATAATCTTCTTAGCTTAAGTGATGGGGAATTTAGGGTAGTTTTTTATGATAAACATTATGTAATTCTGAATAAAAAATCTAACGAAATAAAACCCATAGGATAAAAAATCAATAATATTTACACTATGAAATTAAATGATGTCCTGTGAGAACATGTGTTTGATTGCAAACAAGATTGATAATGCATGGTTATGACACCATCCTTTGGGTCACACTAGTTTTGGAGTGATCTCCAAGTTGTCTAGACATGACTTAGTAATTTGGGTTTCCTAAAATAAGTTTTGAAAATGATAAAATTTGAAAGGCTTGTGCAAAGGACAAAAAAACAAGAATCTCTTTCAAAAATAAAAAATATTATGTCCTCTACACGCCCATTGGAGGTATTGTATCTTGATCTTTTTAGACCCACTAGAACATCGAGTTTAGGAGGTAAGTTATATGAATTTGTAATTGCTAATGACTTTTCCTTATTTATGTATGTCTTATTTTTGGCAAATAAAAATCATGTCTTGATGGAGTTCAAAGTGAAGCATCTCGAAAATTTAGTAATTAAAAAAAGAAATAATTTGAAAATAACAGTCAATATTATCAAAATGGTAAATACATACGCATCGTGATCGTATGTGTCGAAAAATACTCATTGAATAAAATGAGATCAATGGCTAGACATTAAATAAAATTTGTAGCTACAATTGGGCATAAATTAGAAAGTACAATTATGGCAAAATCTAAGACAATTAGACTCCTATATTAACCCAAATTCGTGCCCAACCATAATATGATGTTTCCTGAAGGCTTTCCTACTCCAGTTGGGATGGGAATCTCCCAAACTTGGAAGGGCTCAAGCTAAAACTGTAACCCCACTTTCCTAGTTGCAATAGAACTCCTGACAACCCTAAATCTATAAATACTCGTCATAAACCCCTTGGAGATGAGTTACCAACTTGCTGGGGTCGTGTGGAGGCTAGCTAGAGCACCAGATGAGGAGGAGATTGCCTCCAAACATAGCTTTCTTCCCCAACCCACGCCTGCTTCGACCTGCAAAAGACTCTCCTTAGGAACGTTCAAAGGTAGGTGTTGGCCAAAGATGAACAAATCATATATCATGTTAAAGCTCTTCGTGTCTAGTTTCATATGCACATATTTTGCCCAATTTTTATCAAGCATGCATTGAGTATTAAGCGTTTTCAGAGTCGCATATGATTAGGACTTTTTAGGTTCTTACTTTGATTCACGTATATTGAGGTCAAATTGGGTCAATCCAAAATGGTAGTTCTCTTCTACTCTTCGTCCTCTACAACTTTCATATTTAGAGTTTTGTCCAAAGAACCCTAGATAGTGAGCTATAGATCAAACAAGAAGATCTAAGTCGATTTATGCATTTTCGGGCTAATACCTTAATCCGCGACAGAACCAGTCGTTGCTGATTATAGGGCCTTTTTGCTACACACTTAACCATCGCGTTTTACTGAATAGCGATCGACCAAACTGTCGCGATTCATAAGCGTTCTGACAGGATCCGATTGCATCAAACTGTGTGTGCTTGGATTTTAATGCCTTTCTGAATTGCGACCGGGTGATCCGTTGCGATTCAATCATTTTTCCTGCCTTCAATTCTTGTGCAATTTTATATTTGACTTTTGAAAACACTTATAAATAGCGACGTTCTTACCCATCGCTATTTCAGGAGAAGGAGACTGTTCAAACCGTCGCAATTTATAGGGTCATCCGATACTTAGTTTTTCACTGTATATGCCTTTAGAAATAGCGACGACTGAACTTGTCGCAATTTCTAAAGCCAAACCGAGACCTTCTAGATAGTCTATATTACGTGTCTTACATGTCTTGATTAATTAGAAGCATTGTCCAGTTTGTCTAGTGGCTTAAAAACTGTCAACCCATTTAAAAGTCTTAATGAACCTGAAAATCTATTCTTTTGTTCTTAATTGCATGATCTACTCCTCTTAAGATTGTTATAATCATCTTGATGATCAAGCTTATTAAAGTGAAAGAATATCATGTAAAATACTGAAACACATGTTGATATAATTTTATGTTCTATATTGAGTCTTCATGTTACTTGCTTTCCGCTTTGTTTTAAATCGATGGATTGTGATATTGAGGCACGTTCTACACTACATGTTTGCACAGATAAGCAACCCTTTCTTGGGGGATTGGAAACTCTCTACTGGACATTCCGTTCTAGTAGACTAGGGACCTTTCCACTAAGACCTCTGTAATTCTCCGTACTCCATAGATTTCCTCATGAAGACCGAGTTAGTTGTACCATTGAAGTTCACAGAAGATAGAGTGTACTTCCTCTCTCATCTCTTTCTCGTGAGTGTGGCTTTACAAACATGAAACCAAACTATTAAAGTAAAGATTTAACTTAAAGTGTAAATTGTGTCATTATGCTGTCAAAAATTCTCTCTCGACTATTGTTATCATGGAATCATGTTCACATGACTTGACTTTCTTGAAATCATCATGAACATGATATTGAATTGTATACTTCTTGAAACTCTTGTTATTGACCATGATTGAGTGTGGGTATCTACATTTGAAAATAGTGAGATGTGTATCAGACTCGACGAGTGTCCAAGGGCTCCAGTCTAGCCCCATCGACAGATAGTCGAAAATATATTATTAACAATGGGTATAATGATTACTGGTATTGCATCTACACTGGGAGTAGTTGTGTGTTGAATGCTAGATACAATAACCACATACACGTGTTCTAGTGTGCATTCCAAGGTGGCATAGATCCTTAGTGCACATTAGTGGCATCGTGCTTGATTACTGTTACATGTTAAAAGTTCTTGCTCGTGCGTGCTTGCTTGCTTGCGTGATATGGCCATCCTGCGTTCTTGCAAATGATTGATATCCTACGTGCTTATACATACTGCCCTACTATTAGTTTTTGCTTGTTCTATCACTCTACATATTGTTTTTTTTTTTGACAAAAGGGCGCAAGGAAAACAAGCCAGCTAAGTGCACTATCTCCCAGCATAAGATAATGTTCTCACTCCCCTGGTTGTTTCCCACACCAAAATTATATATATCAAAAACTCATATATATAAGACAGCGGGGCATACCCCTGGAGATGCAGAGATTAGAGTAACCTAACAGAAGGGAGACCAGTTTTGTCAAGCAACACTGGTCCTTTACACACAGTAGGAAGAGAAGAAAGGCTATGAAAGACTGAAGACCCGCCTCTGTCACACGCATAAGAAGCCAAGGCGTCTGCCACCCTGTTGGTCTCCCTATAGGCATGAACAAGCTGAATGGATGACTTGCTTAAAAGGGAACTTGCAACTCGCCACTACAAAGTACACTTCCACAATGGGCATCTGTTGGAGATAAATGAGTGTACCAGCGTAAGGGAATCGGAGTGGGTAGTAGAAATGGGAATGCCATAATATTCAGCCAACCTTAAACCATCACAAAGAGCCCAAACCTCAGCAATCAAACTGTTGCCTTGACCATAGCAGAAAGCGAACCCAGACATATATCACCATTGGAATCCCGGATACAACCACCACCGCCACAATGGCCGGGTTTTGCTTTTATTCAATCTATCTTCCTCACGTATCGTGTTTAATGGGATTTATTGTTCATGCATATCTTGGTAATCGTGCCTGCCTTGTTCTTAAAATGTTAACCACTTATATTATTTTGAGATATAAATCTTGCTAGTTTGCTTGTTACTTACTTCTTAACATCTTTGGTGACATTAAAGTGGAAGATGAAGGCTAGGACATGGATGGGAATGCGTCTGAGTGAAGAGCGTGTTCCAACCCTAGTATCTGTTATTGGTTTATTTTGAGAGTTAATTTGATGTAGTAGGTAGTGAGGTAGTATAATCTCATGTAAATTTTCTTTTTCTTGAGTCATTGTAGTTGAAACTTTGTGAAGTTGTAGTAAACGTTATGGGCATTGAATAAAAGCTTGGTTGTGTTCATTACGTGGCCCCTATTATTGTTGTGTTGTTGCACATCTAATGCTCGCTAGCTAGAGGCTTATTTGTCGACTGCTCACATTTCAGAATATCAATTTAATCTAAAATTTCCTCTGCGTAATTCTCAAGACGTGACGCAAAGTATTTACAGGAAGGTCCAAAATGATAAGAGATATCTCATCACGACAATTCAAAGCGATCGCAGAGTTGAGTTCAAAAATGACGGATTTAAAAATTTCTATGATGAGCAGAGGTACATGCATAATTTCTCATCACTAAAGACTCTAGAGCAAAATGGTGTTGTAGAATGCAAGATCAGATCTTGGTGGATATGTCACACATAATGTTTATTGAGAATGGACTACCAAGGTATTTATAGGTCGAGGCCGTGAGCACGGCATGTTATCTCCTTAATCGACTCATGGTAAGACCTATCCTAAAAAAAACCCATATGAGTTGTACAAAAGTAAGAAATCAAATGTTTCCTATTTTAGGTCATTTGGGCGTGCATGTTATATCTTGAATGATGGAAACCCTAATCTTGCCAAGTTTGATGAGAAGAGTGACAAAGAGATTTTATTGGGATATGCATTGACCTCAAGAGCATATAGAGTATTCGATAAAAGGAACTTGATTGTAGAGAAAACTCCACGTGTTATTTTTGGTGAGTCTGAGCATAAGTTGACAAATATGACTAACTTTAATTTGGATGTTGGAGATAAATAAGAAAATTAAGAGAAAGATTAAGCAATCAGCTCCCAAGAAAAAATATCTTGGAAAAGATTGATCCTATTAACATTGAAGCTAGTCAAGATGATCCAGTAATAGAGGAACTTTAAGATCACCAAGAGGAGGATCCTGGGCTGCCAAGAAATTGGTGATTTCATGAAAGACCACTCAGTGAGCAATATAATTAGCAATCATGAAGATGGCATGAGGACCATATCCTTACTAAGACAAGTGGTAGATTAGGATCTAATTGCCTTAATTTCTCAAACTGAGCCTAAAAATGTTGATGAAGATTCAAAAGAGGATTCCTAGATCTCGATTATGCACAAAGAGTCGCACTAATTCGAAAGAAATAATGTGTGAACTATAGTGTCGTGTTCTAAAGACCATCATGTCATTGGCACCAAGTGGGTGTTCAAAAACAAGTTAAATGAATCTATATTGGTAGTTAGGAATAAGGCCCAACTAGTAGCCAAAGAATATAGCCAAGAGATGGAGATATATTTTGATGATTCCTTTCCCCCTATTACTCATCTAGAAGCAGTATGCATTTTACTTTCATACACATGTTTTGAAATTTAAATTGTTTCAAATGGATTTAAAAGTGCACTTCTTAATGGATATATCAAGGAGGATGTGTTTGTAGAGCAAGCACCAGGTTTTGAAGATAATGATCATCCTCGACATGTGTACAAAGTCCAAAAAGCGTTATGTGAGATGAAACAAGCTCCATGGGTAATAGTATGAGAGGTTAAGTAATTTTTTGTCAGATAAAAAGTTTAAACAAGATATTGTCAATCTGTAGCAACACTTGATACTTATGCCAAAAAATGCTCCATATCCAGACCCGCCTCCCGCGAAGAGACCAAAGTCTCACAAGGGATATCTCACACAAGTGTCCAGTAAGAATATAAAAGGCAACCAACTATATTAAGATACATGATAAAATACATGATCTCATATATATTCATAAAAATTACATTGTCTGACTATATTATTACATATCCAAAAGAAAAGTATAGAAGCCAGGGGTATATCCCGATGTGTACAATAGGAGCCAAAGCCCACACTATTGCTGGTGGTACATGTCTGTCTCTACGAAACCACATTTGCTAAACACTTGAAAAGGGGGGGGGGGGTAGGGGTGTTAGCCTCATAAAATCATAGCTCAGTAGGGAAACTCCTCAAAACAACAACATTTATAATCCACATGCAACAAAAGAAAGCACTAATTACCAACCCACCGGTCAGCTCACATACAACAATTAAAAGGAAGCACAATGAAAGCTGGAACCTAAACAGGCTTTGTAATGAACATAAATGAACCTAAACAATTAACAGACATCACCATAACCTCACGATTAACCAGAAGCACACTACTAACTAGGAGCTGCTAACTTAATAAACATTAAGGATAAATTGTAGCGACACGATCGTTCGGACCCGGTTTAACGGGTTACAAGTGTGGTGCACTTGACCAAGAGGTGGTTATTGGGCCTTAGTCGAGGTTTCCGTGCATTGTGGGCCTTAGCTCTAAGCCCATTTAGTCCACAGGTTCACTGGTTGTGAACGCGACGGGCATGTCATCGTGTTTTGAAACGCGATGGCTTACTACGTCACGATTCACAGAACCGCCTTTGAGTTTAGCGGTGCAAAGTGTTTTAATTAGCGACAATTAGGGTCATCGCGTTTAACTCTTAAATGCGATGTCTGCCTATGTCACGATTTTGATTAGGGTTTAAATGCTCTATTTCGACCAGATAGAGCAGAAGAGCTCTGTCCGGCGATGGGGGAGGTTGCTGCGGCGTCTTCTGTCGCGTTCTTCGGCGTCTGGTGGTTCGTGCGGCATGGGGTCCATGCGAGGATGGTGTCCGGATCGTGGGTGCGCCGCCGCCGAGGTATTCTTCGTGTTCTTCGGACTTGTTCAGTTGGTAGGGAGACTTCCCCTCTTGTTTAATTTGTTTTAAATGGTTAACGGGTGGAATTCATGTCCAGGGTGGTGTGCTATAACGTGTTTCTACTGTTTATTGCTTTAATGGTAATTGAGAAGGGTTTGCATGAGTGTATGGATTGTTTTATGGAGAAGGAAACATGGTTCAGCCGTCTACCTAAGAAGGTGACGGACTGAACCGTCGCGTTTTAGTTTTGAACACGACGCCCTGTGTCTTCATGTTCTTGTACACCGATTATGCTACATCGACTCCTTTAAACGCGACCACTCGACCCATCGCGTTCCTGTTGAACGCGTCGGTGTGGTCCGTCGCGATTCGATTTAACGATTAGTGTGGTCCTTATCGCGACATATCGTTTCGTCACGATTAGGATGTTGACTATCGGTGTTGACCGGTTAAGCTTAAAGGCAATGATATGGGCCGTCGTGATTTGAACTCCGATTGTTGGTTCTGGCCTAAAGGTGACGTATCGGGCTGTCGCGATATGGTCGTGACACTGGGCCCTATTGCGTTAAGGTTTTGAATGGCATTCAGACAGGTCGTCACGATTTGAAAGGCGACGCCTGTGTCCGTCGTGTTTTAGCTTCCGTGGGGAAGTTGTGTGCTTGGGCAGTGAAGGTCCTGTGTAGACCTAGCCCTAGTTATTGGTGTTATTTTAAAGTGGTTTAAGTTGCTTAATGATTAGTAAAGCATGTGTAGGATGTAAGAGTGCTATGTGATTAGTTAATGAATCGTATGATTTATATTAAGTATGTTGTTGTGTTTAGTTAAGTAGTTAATGTGTTATTATGGTTTGACGTTGCTATGGAGGTCATGAGATGACCAATGACATGCAAAGTTATTATATGATAATGTGATTAGGTATATATCGCTGTATGTTGGCTTGGAGGTCACTTGGTGACCGGTGACGAGTAAATTATAATACATGTGTACCGTGATTTATAATAGGGGTTGTATAAGTACATATCGTGGTTTGTGCGTTTGCCGAGTTTGGTGGTCCGACGCCTATTCTGGAATACCTCTTCAGTCGGGTACCCCAGGTTCTGTGTGAGCCAGGCACGTGTGTTCTGTTGTACCCAAGGTATGTCCTGGTACGGTGTGTACCAAAGAGGTCTGCGTCGTCTTCCTGGACACCCTCACTCCTGTGTTTGAGTTGTACGTCCGGTTGAGGGAAAGACGACAGTGGGGCAACGACTTGTGAGAGTTTGTGTTTGGTCGCTTATAGCGCACTCGTGGTTAGGGGACGAACACCAGTAGACGTACTCGTCCCTAGCTAGTTATGTGTTTCCAGTGCTCACTTTACAGAGCTCGGGCCCGGAGTCCTCGGAAAGGTGTCCTGCAGGTGCCACAGCTTGGTTGTGTGGTGTGTGGTGGTTTGGTCTCCACAGTTGGTTGACTACATTGTGTGTTTGTGGAGCGGTAGCTGGACTGAGTAGTCCGTGGCTACAAGACTGAGAGGTGGTTCTTGTGTTGTGTTGTCCGGGTTGGATACTGGCATCAGGAACCAGTTGTAACGACCCTGAGAACCTGACCCTCGGCCCACGCCGAGGACCCAATTTTCGCGGTCTTCGCCCATGGATCCGGAGACCCGAAAGGGCTATAATATAAATCTAACAGGATATGTAACAGAAGTGAACGTCAACTGCTAAACTAGAAGCGCACACGTGGAAACAGAAAGAAGAGCGAGACCGCTGTGTACCGCTCTAAGTACAGTCCCAACACACACAACTAGTACAAGTAAAGGCAAGTGATAACAAGTCCCTTAGGGGCATACCCCGAGGGTGACGTACACTGAGGGGGGGGGGGGAATCACTGCTAGCTACGGGGACCACGACTACCTCTCCGTCTCCTCCGCTCGGCGCGCGCCCTGCCACTGCTGAGAAGTCTCACCTGGGAAAGAAAGGGATGAGCTTCACAACAGAAGCTCAGTAGGGACTACCAATCTCCTACTGGCTCTAACAGGTAGTCAAAACTATGTACTTAATTAAATAACAACAGTTTATCTTCTACCTACAAACGGAAGTGCGGAAGCAAGCTACTACTAGCAACGATACAGAAGTACAGCAAGGTTAGAAACTCCGTACGACTGCTCGTCGTGACCACCACACAGCTAGCAGCACAGATAGGGGGAAACCCTACCCGGACAAGAAACACTAGCTATGAAAAGCACTACCACTGGTCAACCGGTCAGGTGCGTCCACTGACGTCTTATCCTCGACCCAGGTCCAAACCTCCACATCTCGTCAGTGTGAGGCAGGACACAAGTAACACATAGTAATCGCCATAGTCTGGCCGGACTACGGTCCCACGCCTGGCCTCTCTAGGTGGTTCCAGGGCCACAAAGAGCGAGGCAGTGAGAAGAAGGACTAACTGGCCTACGTCGGGACGGACTACAAACGACCTCGGCGTCCCAGACCAACCATGATAGCTCTGCAAATGACTCAACGCCGCTGTCCTAACCACCGTTTTCCCCTCTGCTCCAGAGTTCGCGACTCGAGCACGCCCGCCACCCAGAGTACTCCCTCAATAGGTGTGTGGGGACGGGGGTCCCAGGCAACAGTAACAACCTCTCACAGGACAAGCCCTCAAGTGCCGAGCACCGGGCGAACGACTAGTGTAGGACCGTACTAGGGAACTAGCAAAGGTGCCACAGGTACAGTACAGAAGCGGAAACGGTGAAGACTCCACAAGAACACGGAACTTTGTAAGACCATAACCTGTCTCTACTGTAGTCGCGACTCATCGGGCCGTCCTACCATGTCGCGACACTGTCGTGGTGGCCCAGGCCATCGCGACTTTTTCGTGACGCACAAGAGCGTCACGATGATGTTGCGGCGGCCATGCCGGTCGCGACATCATCGCGACCTCTATAGCGGTCGCGTCTTCAGCCGAGGGGGTTTCCGGAGCAGTCCTTCCGGAGACCACCCCAAAAACCATACAAACACATTCCACAGGGGAAGGGGAGCATGCTAAACACCATAGAAACCTTTAAGTAAGCCAAACCACCCTCATACCCCACAAAGCATGGATTTACCAGAATCTACGCTCGATGGAAATCTCACTCAAACATGAGCATGGTTCCTCACACCCCCATAACCCAAACCACAGGGAAAACATGATCTCAAGAGGGAGGGGAGCATACTAGGGCGAGAGGAGAACGAGGGTCCCAACCTCCACAAGTAGAGCCGACCCGTTGGGGCCTTCACGTCGGAATGGCCACCTCCTCCTCACTCCAAGCACCACGAGCACATCCCCTGCACGAACGGGGCGACACCACCTCAGCACAAGCACCACGAGCATGAAGAATCATTGAAGAATCACAAGGGAGCTCGAGGGAGGGAGAAGGGGAAAGAAGAAGGAGAGAAAGGGCGAGAGGGGGAGAATGGGGCACAACCTCGATTTTAAACCGACGACCCCCAAGACGCAACGGGTTGGCCCGGCGCGACAATGACCATGTCGCGATGGCCACCCCCGGCGCGACCCCAAAAGGCGATCAAACCTCGAAGACCGGGAAACCAGAACATGACGGCCTGACAGGTCGCGTCAACGCTGTACGCACCTGCCACCCGACATGACTGTTCTGACAGATAGGACAACGGTCACATCTGTCAGAAAAGCAGTCGCGATGCCTCCAGATGCCGCGACAAGACGTGACGCCCACCCCTGTCACGACCATGTCGCGACGGCCAGGTGTGTCACCACACAAACCATGTCGCGACCGGCACCCCTGGCGCGACCATGTCGCGACCAGGCTACCTGCCACGACTCTGAGGACAGTGTGGAGCAACTACCCCAAAAAAAAATCTAAGATTTTGTAGACTTAGCATATATCATGCTTTGCTATAACAAAACTTTTAAATAGACTTTCTATAGAGTAAATATATCAATTACATATCACAATATATATATATATATATAAATATATACAATAGTGTGACAAACTCCATCTCAAGATTTTTCTAAGTCCACAGACTCTCCCTATGTCATACTGAATCTGACTTGAGACTTCGACTGCTAACTCCGATTCCTTCAGAATCGAAGTTAAAAACCACTCAGGATTTTTTCTAAGTCCACACCAATATTCGTAATTCGACTGTCAACTCCGACTTATACTGTCGAATACTTCATAAAGATAACTACATAATCCGACTATCAACTTCGACTTCTACAGTCAAATGCTTCAGAACTTTAAGTCCTTAGTATCCGACTGCTAAAGTCGAATTGCCTTCATTTTCTCAGAAAAATTCTAACTTCCACAATAGTCAAATTATTCTATTTTCAACTTCGACTTCTATATTCGGATTATAATCTTTCTCAGAAGTCGAATCATTCTTTTCATTCCCGACTTGTATTCTAGTATAATATCTATTGAAGTCGAATCATTCTTCAACTTCCATAGTCGAATTGCATATTCCTTTGTATCCAACTTCACTGTCAGTTCTATACTTAGTGTTTCTCTGAACCTTCCAGTTCAACAATTAGTGTAATATTGTTTCCTAATCATCTTTGACATTATTTCTACTAAATCTTTTCAATGATCAAATATTCTATCCATAAAAAATTTGTTTAGATTATTTCTGCAACTCTTTATTCAAACTGAGCTGTTTGCTTCATGAAAATGATCCGGATTTTGTGGATACAGAAGAGATAGTGCATTTATTACATTTCAGGCGCATGGCATCTGATAGAGGCTCACCTACCACTGTCAAACTCATACCTTACCTTCTTAGCACAACTGTCTGTCCTTCTATCTGAAAAGCATGCCTATACGAGGTTTCCATGCCTTTTTCTTTTTCTCTCTGACTCACCTACCTCAAAGGTATGGAGATGCTCTTTCTTTTTGTCTTGTCTTTGCTGCAGACATTTATTGAAGCATGTTTTCAGCATGCTACCTTCACAGTCCATTTAATGAGAAGTTGATCTTCTAGCTATGAAGTTGCAACCCTCATCTGAAGACATTGGAAAGAAGCAAGACAGAAGGACCCATGGACAACAAGCCTTGCAAAATCCAAAGGATCCTAGACCTCTCTTCGAACGGGCAAATTCCAACAGCCATCTTTCAAACGGCTATATTATGAAGCTATTTAAAAGAAGTTGAAGTTTGAAAAAGAAAAAAAAAAAGAGAAGCAACACAAGTGTTTGCAACTTTAGTGAGCTTCACACTTCGAATTCCCTCAAGCCAGAAATCACAAGCAAAAAGTGGAGAGCTTTTTCTTTTTCAGTAGAAATCTCTCAAGCTCTCTAAGTTTCTTAGAAGTCTTGTGTATGGGTGGCATTTGTAATTGCTTATTCTCAAAAGTCCACCCTGCTTATTCAGATAGGATTTGAGTCTCATTTCTGATCTGTTAAAGTCCTTCTGAATTCAGTGTGTGTTGGTGCTCAGCTTTGAGGCAAACACACAAGTGTCTTATTATTGTTTTCCTGTGTAATTTCTGTAGAAGGTTGTTTCTGCATTTCCCCTCTTGTGTAGGGAAGGCCTTGTGTAAGGCAGTCTAGTACCCCTGTTTAGGGAAGACTTGCTTGGGAGCAAGTGGGATTGTATTTCCTCTCAAGGGTGAGAGAAGGCCAATTCATTGGCAGATAGTGGAAATCTCTAGTGGTTAGCTTGAGGACTGGATGTAGGACTTCCATGTAGGAAGAGCCGAACCAGGATAAATCCTTGTGCATATTTGTGTGATTGTTTCCGCCTAGTTCATACTTGAATCACACACACCACACTAAGTACTAACGAATTTATTTAGTGTTGTAGCAATCCTAAATTTATGGGAAAAAATTTCATATTTATATTATTTAATTAGGAAATCAAATAAAAGGAAGATGTATTAAATCAACTAGGAAATCAAATAAGAGAGAATTAATAAAACTCATTAAAAGAAAAGGAGTAATGGGCTTTGCTATATTGACCCATTAGAAATGAGTGGGCTAAAAAAGAGATTTTAAAAAAGAGAATAATAGAGAAAAACCCAAAATTCGTAACTAAAATATTACTAAAATAGAAAAGAGATATTTAATGCATTAAATAGCTAGTTTGAATTAAGATTGGATTCCTAAACCTAACCCAATTGATTGGCCACAAAATTTCCTCTCTCCCAACCCAAATAGGAGATCTCTTGCTTAAAAAGGGGAGAGGAAAATAGAAAATTCGAAATTTAATAGGAGTTAGGCTTAAACTAGGAAAGGGAATAGGGAGAAGCTTAAATACTTCTCTTAAACCCTCATGGCCGGCCCTAGCTCGTGCCAAGAGGTTCCTGGACCAGGAGGAGAGGCAAAGAGGAGGAGAATTCGTGGTGAAGAGGGATCTCTCAAGTTCTTCCCCGAGTTCTTCAAGCTCTTAACCCTAGAAGAGGAAAACGATCAAAGGTAGGCATTCTCACAAGCATAAACCATGAAACTTTTTTCTGTAGGATGTATCGTCTATCAGGAACAAAAGCCCTTTGGTTTCATAATTTTCCATCGAGCATATCTTTCGCTCTTGATTTTTCATGTTCTGCAACTTACATGACCCCGAACCCTCTTCTTAATTCTTGATCTCCTTGTATACTCAACCCCATGCCACGAGATTTTTACTGTAGGAACTGATGCAAGTTAGGCATCTTTTGCACCTAAAAGCCCTAAATTTGATTCATCCTATCTTGCGAATTTAATCGTTGATCTCAACTATGTACTGTTTCATGTTCATCATGCATACCCGTGTTTAAAACATGTCTAAACCCTGATTGTTTTCCAATTCCTATTTATTGTAAGTACCCATGCATGTCTAGGTCGTTTTGCAACTAGTTTCATGATTTTCATTGACTATACAATTAGTTGTGATTTTCTGAATCACTCGGTGTCAAATAGGATAAGTTCTGGCCCGCAATCCAATGTAAAGTCCTTTCCCTGTCGGACTCGGGCGCAGACCCTGTGAACGCGACGGCCCGATAGGCCGCATTCACAAGGGCCGTCGCGACAGTGCCCTCTGTCGTGATTTGATCGCGACAGGGCCTGTCGTCGCGATCTGCTGCCCGACCTAACTAGGCCTGTCGCGACCTGTACCAGACCCCGTCGCGATCTTGGTTTCTGCAAGAAACCCCCTGTCTCAGCAATGCTTGATTATCTACAGTGTTTATACTCATGTTTAACAGTCATACATACAGAAAATAACACTTGTTATAAATTAAACATTTATGTATGATTAAAATACATGCACATGATCTTTTCTATCTACAATTTTCATGACACTTACACACACTTTGAACCATCCAATTATGGCGTAATTTGGCATGAAATTATTTCATAATACATCTGGTAAATTATGTAATTAAATTACCATATTTTAAATATACTTGTCTATTGTTTCTCGCGATGTTTTGGGAATACCGATATCGACACTCCACTGTTCTAGAACTCCTCTAGAACGTCGAGCACTTGTTTCTATATACACACTTTCTTGACTTGGACGAACTCTCCGTCGGACACTCCTTCTGCCGAACTAGTAAGTCTTTGTTCAAGGCCTCCGTAAGTCTCCTCTATCCATGGATTCCCACATGGTCGACGAGCCGGTTGTACCCTAACACCTATTACACCCTTTAGGGATCAATATGGTCCAAACGGCTATTAGAAATTCACTCTCGTCTTGAGTTACGCCGGACCTTTGGACCTGTGCTTAACATGGCCAGTGGTAAGGTCGTGAGTTCCGCCTGACTGCCAACACCATGTGCGCGTGTTGTGCAACTGTTACTATCGCTCGTTACTCGACGTTTCATGTGCAAGGTCCACTAACTCTCATCTATACTCTACTCGCTCATCTATTCACGTTCACTCTACTATCTCGTCTATTCATCTAGTGCTCTCATCTACTTCTTAGTACTCTATATTGGCCATTGACTGATTGTCTAAAGATAAACAATATAACCAATGCCTGGCAATATATATAAAGGGCTCGATCTAGTCCTGGGATGTGCGCCCGAAAGTGCTAGTGCCCATGGGAGTTAAATGATCAGAGTGTTTGGCATTACACTCAAGTGCTATCTATCTCGACTGTCTAAATGACAATCAAAAGTCCTATGTTCTCTCGTTGTCCATTGACAGGTGCTATGCTATACTCGTTGTGCTATGCTATACTCGTTGTGCTATTTGTACTATGGCCATCTTGCTATACTTGACCTTTTGCTATCTTGCTATTATTGTGCTATTCCCGACACTTGTGCTATTTTTGGAAAGTCTATATTTGGAAAGTCTTGCTATTTCGTTCACGTATTGTCCTGCTATATTTTTACTTGACTCTCTCTTCCGTTCTATCATTAGTTACTCTACCTTTAATGCATTAATTACTTAAAGCCTGCTTGAGCCTGAGATTTAAGTCCTACTGAGCGATGTTCGCTCACCCTGCGTTATTTGTCATTGTGTTCTCATGTGAGACCGAGGATGAACCATACATTCAAGAGGATGGAAACAACCTGGAGTGATGTCATGAGTACCCTAGTGCCCTATTGCTATGTTTAGCGTTGTAGTAGTTAGGTGTGAAGTTTAGTCTTTTACTTAATTTCAATGTAATTGGGCCCTATAGATTGGCTCTGATATTAGTGGTTGTAACTAGACATTGGAAAGTTATTAATGAAATGAATTTCACTTAGTATTATTCACTGTGCAATGGTTTGATGTCTAGTACTCGCTCTATACCCTTTACTTGCAACTGCCTCGCATTTCGATATTCCGCGTCGGGGCATGACAAGTGTTGTGCAATTTCAGAAGAAAAATTTTTAAAGTTAAGAAGTCCTATTCACCCCCCTCTAGGACATCTATTGTGCCATTTCGATCCAATAAGTGGTATCAGAGCGAGATCTTCTCAGAAGAATCTAAAAGATTTGAGAAGAAATGGCAGCTGAAGCTCACAACTATGAAGGCCAATCTGTTACAAGGCCACCATTCTTTGATGGTGAAGACTACTAATATTGGAAGATGCGCATGGAGTGTTTTATCAGAGGTACAAACTTTGATTTATGGCAAGTAATAGAACAAGGTGATTTCCAAATCATTGGTGAGTCCTCCTCTTTTGGTCTTTCACTAGCTGATAAAAGAAATATGTCATTAAACTACAAAGCTAAAAACTATCTTTGCTGTGCACTTTCTAAAAGAGAGTTCAATAGGCTATCGGCTTGTAGAACATCAAAAGAAATGTGGGACAAACTCCAAGTAACATATGAAGGTACTGATAGGGTTAAACAAACTAGAATAGATATTCTTGTGTCACAATATGAACAATTCAAAATGCTCCCAACAGAAAATATAACTCAGATGTATAACAGATTTTCAAACATAATAGTAGGATTAAGCTCTCTAGGAAAAATCTTAACTAATGAAGAAATAGTTAGGAAAATTTTAAGATCTCTTACTAATGTTTGGACTCCTAAAGTTACGGCCATTGAGGAAGCACATGATTTAACTCAATTATCCATTGATAAGCTAATTGGTTCCCTCATGGCTCAAGAAATTAATATGGAGAGATTTGCTGAAAATTCTTCGAAAAAGAAAATGTCAAATGCTTTGAAGATTGTAGATTCCTCTTCATCTGAAGATTCTAAAGAAAAGTCAGATGATAGTGATGATGAGGCTATGCTTTCAAGAAAGTTACAGAGAATCCTTGCAAAGAAAAATAAGTTCGGCTCCAAAAGATTTTCCAAGAAAGACAAGAAGAAGGAGCCAACTTGCTATGAGTGCAACCAATCTAGACATTACAAATCCGAATGTCCCAAGCTAAAGAAAAAGGATCAAGCAAAAAGATCCGACAAGAAGAAAGGCAAAGAAAAGAGATTCAGAAAATAGAAAAAGAAGGCAATGGCAGCAACATGGGACAACGAAGAAGCTACTAGTTCAGAATCCTCAAGCTCGGAATCTGAAGAGGAAGAAAAGGCAAATCTAGCCCTCATGGTAGGACTAGAGCAGGTAAATTCTGAAATCTCCTTTACCTCCTGTTCTGAATCGGATTCTGATAATCTTGAAGATGCTTTTAATGAACTGTATGGAAAATATAAAACATTAATTAAGCAAATGAAAATAGTTAAACTAAACTTACTAAATCAAGAAAAGGCTAATACCTTTCTAAAGAATGAAGCAGAAAGGTTAAATAAAAGTTTATCTGAAACCAAAAGAGCTAATGAATTGCTGTGCGAAGATTTAAAAAATAAAAACAGTAAGATTTTGGAAATGGAATCAAACCTTAAGGAACTTAAGGATGAAGAAAAACTAAAAGAGGAAAATAATTACCTGAAAGCTACTATAGAAAAGATTTCCAACTGCAAAACCTCCTTATTTGTTAGGATAAAAGGATCTAGGGTAGGTAAGAAGAAATATGGATTAGGATACACACCCCCATTGAATGAAGAAGATATTATTCATCCTGAAGTGTATCCAACCCTTAAATTTGTAGCAAAAAAAGGAATTAAAAAATCTAAAAAGGTAAATCAGCATGTTTACAAATAGAAACAGAAATTTAACAACACTGCACATATTAAGAATGCTTTTGAATTATGCTGTAGTCACTGTAATCAATTAGGACACACTGTCAGCACATGCACCACTAGACACTTACGTTGGATTCCTAAAACTAACCATCAAGGACCCAAGAAAATTCGGGTACCAAAAGTTACAACTTGATTTTATTTGCAGGGTCGGCTAAGGGCATCCAAATGGTATTTGGATAGTGGATGCTCAAGGCATATGACAGGAGATAGGAAGTTGTTCACAAGTTTTAGAGATGAAACTGGTCAACTCACCTATGGTGATAATGGAAAAGGAAAAGTGCTAGGATGTGGGACAGTTGGTACTAAGGAAAAGAATTTGATTGAAGATGTCATGTATGTAGAAGGTTTAAAGCATAATCTGATAAGCATCAGTCAGTTATGTAATAAAGGCCATTCAGTAAAATTTCAGAATGATAAATATGTTATTCAAAAGGATGGAAAATTGTGTTCGAAGCTCAAAGAATGAAGAATTTGTACACATTGCAGCTAGCAGAATTAAAAGAAGTAAACTTATGTCTTGCAACCACTAAGAGTGAAGAGTCTGATTTATGGCATAGAAGACTAGGTCATGCAAGCACTTCAGTCATCAAGAAATTGATAAAGCATGATTTGGTTGAAGGTCTTCCAAAGATGAAAATAAAGAAGTCTGGAATATGTTCAGCCTGTGCAAAAGGAAAGCAAACCAAGACTTCATTTCAATCCAAAACAGTTGTTACAACTGCTAAACCATTGGAGCTAATTCACATGGATTTGTTGGACCCATAAGGACAGTCAGTCTTGGAGGAAAAGTGCATGGCTATGTAATAGTGGATGACTACTCAAGATACACTTGGGTGTCTTTCTTAGAAGCCAAATACGAAGCATTTTCAGCTTTTCTGAAATTCAGCAAAGTAGTTCAAAAGAACCAGAAATTCCAGATTATAAGTATCAGATCTGATCATGGTGGAGAATTCAAGAATGAAGAGTTTATGAATTTTTGTGAAGAAAATGGAATTGAACATGACTTTTCAGCACCAAGGACTCCTCAACAGAATGAAGTAGCAGAGAGGAAGAACATGACACTGCTAGATATGACCAAGACTATGCTAAATGAATACAATTTACCAAGATATTTCTGGGCAGAGGTAGTCAACACAGCCTGCTACATCATCAATAGGTACATGATCAGACCTATTCTAAAGAAGACCCCTTATATGCTTTACAAGAAAAAGAAGCCCAACATCAGTCATCTTTGACTTTTTGGCTGTAAGTGTTTTATTCTAAATAATGGTAAAGATAACTTAGGAAATTTAGATGCTAAAAGTGATGAAGGATTTCTGCTAGGATATATTTCAAAACCTTGGGGTTACAAAGTCTTCAATAGAAGAACATTAATTATAGAATAATCTGTGCATATCTTATTTGATGAAACTAACCCTTTTATTAAAATAATAGAAGAAGAAGAAGAGTGTGTTGAAGATTTGTGCAGGGATCTAGAAAGAAGCTCTCTTGAAGAAGAAGAAAAAGAAGAAGAAAAGGAAGATCCTCCATTAGAAGATCTTCAACAGCAAGAAGAACCACAAGAAGGACTACCTAGAGAACTAAGGTATCATAGAGATCATCCAAGGGAAAACATCATAGGTAATCCTCAAGATAGGGTAAGAACAAGAGGTATGCAAATTCCTTGTGATTTTTTCTACTTTAGTTTCTCAAATTGAGCCTAGGACAATCGATGATGTACTGAGTGATGAATCTTGGATCCTTGCTATGCAAGAGGAACTTAATCAGTTCCAATGCAGCCAAGTATGAACTCTTGTCCCTAGACCTTCTGACCATCCAGTCATTGGAACCAGATGAGTTTTCAGAAATAAAATGGATGAATCAGGAGCAATCACCAAGAATAAGGCCAGACTTGTAGCTCATGGATATTCCCAAGAGGAAGGCATAGACTTTGATGAGACTTATGCCCCAGTAGCTAGATTAGAGGCAATTAGAATCCTATTAGCATATGCATGCTCTCTTAATATTAACTTATTTCAGATGGATGTCAAAAGTGCTTTTCTGAACGGTTTCATAAAAGAAGAAGTATATGTTGAGCAACCACCAGGATTTGAAGATACTAAATATCCTAATCATGTTTTCCGTTTAAAGAAAGCACTATATGATCTAAAATAAGCCCCAAGAGTTTGGTATGAAATATTGAGTGCTTATCTTATATCACATGATTTTGTAAGAGGTAAAGTTGATAGCACACTATTTATAAAGAAATTTTTAGATGGAATCTTGATTGTACAAATCTACGTTGATGACATTATTTTTGGTTCTACTAATGAATCACTTTGTAAGTTCTTTGAAAATTGATGCAAAGTGAATTTGAAATGAGCATGATGGTGAGCTTAACTATTTTCTTGGGTTGCAAATCAAGCAGACCAAGGAAGGAACTCATATTTGTCAAACCAAATATATTTCAGATTTACTTTCTAAGTATGGTTTTGACAAGTGTAAGCCATTAGGAACACCCATGAGCTTAGGAATTAAGTTAGACAGTGATCCTCTTGGTAAAAAGGTAGATCAAAAGGTCTATAGAGGAATGATAGGATCACTACTCTATCTTACTGCTAGTAGACTAGACATAATGTTTAGTGTTTGTTTGTGTGCAAGATTTCAAGCTGATCCAAAAGAATCTCATGTTTTTGCTGTTAAAAGAATTTTTAGGTATCTTATAAATACCAGTAAATTAGGATTATAGTATCCCAGATGTTCAGATTTCAAGTTAATTGGATATAGTGATGCTGACTATGCTGGATACAAAATAGATAGGAAAAGCACCAGTGGTACTTGTTAAATTCTTGCAGGGTGCTTGATCTCTTGGTCTTCCAGGAAGCAGAATTCAGTGGCATTATCCACTACAGAAGCTGAATACATTGCAGCTAGAAGTTGCTGTACTCAACTTTTGTGGATCAAACATCAATTGGAAGACTATGGTCATCAACTTCAAGAAATTCCAATACTGTGTGACAACACAAGCGCAATAAACTCGACAAAGAATCCTATACAACACTCAAGAACAAAGCACATTGAGGTTAGACATCACTTCATCAGGGACCATGTAAGTAATGACAATATTCACTTGAATTTGTATCTACTGAAAATCAATTTACTGATATTTTTACAAAACCTCTTCCTGAGGATAGATTCACATCTATTAGAAGAGAAATAGGTATGTGCAATCCTGATTAAATTGCCAAAGTAAAATGATACTTGAGCTGTATGTTAAGAAACTACTGTGAAATATTTCATTTTTGGATTATCTGTAAAAACCTTCTTGTGAAAATTTCTAAGTCTCAGCACTGCTACTTGTGAAGTCAAAGTGCATTCGACTCATGTATAAAACTTGCATTCGACTGATGAAGTCGAATACACAATTCGACTTACTATGTTAAAGTTTGAAAAGGCGCCTTCAATTAAAAATTATATAACTGAAATTTTTAAATATACATTTATGACTTAACTGTCAAATCAATCAATCCCGACCGTTCATTCTAAAATCTCGGGTCAGTTACCTTTTCCTTCCTTATATAAGAAAACCCTTTCCTTATACGAAGACACCCTTTTCAAACTTCGTCTCCAACTCCCCTGTCTTCTTCCTCCTCTTCGCGCCTTTACTGTTCTCTGGCGAAGGTCTTCCGGGCAACTTCGAAACCTCCATTTTCTCTAAAGAAAGGTAGGTTCCTTGAACTCCCTACTACATTTCTCTCTCTCCTTTGATAGTTCCCTGAGCCCTCTCCACTTCCTTCTATCTAGATGGCTTCATCTAGGGCTCCGGAAGACGCCCAGTTGATTCCTGAGCAACTCCAATGTCTTGCTAAGATTCCTATCTGTCCAGGGAAAGTGGTAGGCTTCTCCCATTTGAGTGGTCGTTTGTCTTGGGTAGAAGAAACCCTAGATGCTATGGGCTGGACCAAGCTTTGTCAGATTTCTGAACCCCCTGTAGTAAATGCCATTAAAGCTTTCTATGTTTCCCTTCAAGTATCCTCTGGAAACTCAGTGTTAGGATATGTCAAAGGGACCAAGATCACTGTATCTGAAGAGCTATTGGTGGAAATTTTGGAATGTCCAAATTCCGGGCACAAGCTTAGTGAGGTCGTGCCTTTAGAAACACAGAAATTGGGGATTATTGGCAGTTTGGGAACAGTCAGCAAGAAAGGTCTTCTAGTAAATGAACTGTCAGGGAAAAAGAGACTCCTCCATTCAGTTATCTTAAATATTGTGACTCCAAGGGCAGGAACCCATTCCTCCATAACCTCCAGGGATGAAAATTTGTTGTTTTGGGCCATTCAGAGGCATAGAGTAAATTTGTCCGTAGTTATTTTGGAAAAGATGATAGCTTCAAAAGATCTGCAGGAGTCCCTTCCTTATGGACCTCTGCTTACCTTGATTTTTAAAAGGTTCTCAGTGGATTTGAGTAAAGAAATCACTGTTGGAATCAAGGAGAAAATTGACATTTCTACCTTGAGAAGAAGCCACTACACCTTAGTCAACAAAAGACAAAATTTATGGTTGAAGGATTCTGTACCTCAATGTACCCTTGAAGTCTATCCTGATGAGCCACACATCCCATCATCCTCTCGAGTTGTTCATCAAGAAGAAGAAGCAGAAGAAGAAGTCAGAACAGAAGTCCCAGTTCAGATTCAAGAGCAACAAGATTTCCTCTTCACTTCCGGAATCAGATGCACCTGAGGAAACAATAAATGAAGTTTTAAGAGATATAAGAGGAAAAGGAGTAGCATATGATGATATCCCTGCCTCTACTCCATTAGAACAAGAATTTGAAGAAAGAGAACATCACTTTTCTCCTTCTCAGTTTGTGACCCGACCAAGGTCTCAGGGGAGAGTAGCAACAGTCTAAGTTCCATTCTGGATTTGTTAAGCAAGAAACAAGAGAATCTCTCTGTTCTTCAGTTGCAAGTTGAGTTTATTGATGCCAAGTTTGATGATTTGACTGATGAAGTCAAACATATTAAGGATCTATTACTTCAGTTGGTGTGCCAACATGGCACTTCTCAGCCTTCAGGGCCCTCATCCCCTCAACAGCAAAAAGAGCAAGCTCAAGAACAAGAACAACAACAAGGACCTCAAGAGTTAGAGCCTGAAGAGCTAGTACATGAGCAACAAAAGGAGCCTGAGCTACAGGCAGAGCAGTAGCAGTCTGAGAAAGAACAATCTCAACAGTTTGAGCACTTGTCTGAGCAGTAGTAGGACCAGGAGCCAGAACCACAAACAGTTCCCTCTCAACTAGCTATTGTGGTATTTCTGCAGAAGTTTGAACAGCAGCAAGAGTCAGTTTTAGAAGAGCCTCCAGCAGTAGCAACAGTTGAGAAGATTCAGCAGGAACAAGAACCCCCAGCAGGAGTCTAGGCCCAAGAGACCCCTTGAGTCCTCAACTAAAATCAAGACCTTTAAGAGGAAAGTGAAGCGAAGACTGCTAAAAAATGGTGAACCTGTCTTTCCTTCTCAACCCAGGCCAACTCCCTCTATTCCAACTCCCACTGCTGAACCTCCTCCTAAGCCTCAATAGCCTGCAACATCTCAACCTCAACCTACTGCATCCTCAGCTCCCACTCCCTCCACTACAAAACTTCCTCCACTCTCCACCTCTATTGATCCTCTTCCCCCCACATCTATTCCAAGGAGTCAGTCTTTTGCCTCTAAATCAATTAAGCTCAATCTCTATCTTATGAAATATCAATTCAAACCTTCCAAGGAACATATTCCCATTCTCCACACACAACCTACACATTTCTTTTCTTGTCTTCCCACTGCTTCCAAATCAGCAACTGGAACTTTCTTGAGCTATCTGAAATTCTTCCTAGCATTCAGCTTTCATCTTCAAGTGGGCCTCAGTTGAAGGACAACCCAGCAAAGCTTCTTCCTCCTTTTTGGTATGCCTTCACCTACCACTCTGAACACTATATGAACTTATTCAAAGAATTTCTATCCATCAGAGCCTTCCTTGAAGTTCATGAGATGCCAAGTTTCACATTTGAACACTGGCTTCCTACTATTATTCGCTCTACCCAAGTCACATTGGCTGAACTCCAACTTATCTCTTAAAAATGCCATAGCCTAAATCCCAAAGAATTCCTTGATCTCTATCCAGGAGAAGCAGCCAAATATCAGGAAACCCAATCTAGGAACAAATTTTTGGATATTCATCTCCACATGAATCTGAGGTTTTATGACCTGTTTGGACTCCTCATCCGAGACTCTCAGGCCAAGTTCACCAAAATGAAAGAGTTTAATTTTGCCAGATTCAAGTTGGGACTGCCTGATGTGTCCAAAGGCCAATGGGAGAATTTGCTTAAAGGTCAAAGAGAAATCAATCCCTCCATGATTGTAGCATTGCCATCTGGGTTGTATCCATCCTTTGTAGGTGCCATTGCATCCAGAAAAGATTTTGCTGAACCAGTTTTTAACAGGAACATCCGGATTGCTACCAGATTTAACATCAAGTATAAACTAAAACTGTGCTTCCAGAGATTTGTGTTCCTGCAACTTTCAAAGAACTCTCATCACATGTTAGTTTTCCAGCTTTATTTTGCTGAATCTGAGAGGTTCTCTTTAGATCAGTAGGTAGCAGCTTACCCTGCAGACCATGCAGCTTGTGAAAAAATGAAGCTTTTCCCCCTATGAGTATCTGCCCAAAATCTATAAGGATTTGAAGAAGAACATTGGTCATAAGTGGCAGCAAAGGTACCAAGTATATTATCTGGTTAAGGAAGCAGCTATGTCCCAAGGCTTGCACTGGAATATTACAGTGCATGATTTTCTTCATCTAGCAGCCTCTAGGAAGTTTGTTCACCTTAAATTTCTTCTGGGCCAGCGAGCTTACCACAACAAGCTTTCCTGGTACCATAAGCGCCATATCAAATCTCATAGGAAGCTACCCTCCATCAGTCCAAACTACAACATTGATGGTAGTTTATTTGACAATTTCTTCTATGAAAATGAGGAGAAGCCTTGGGATCATCTCAAGCCCTATTTTGATCAGATTCTCCGCTCCTTGTATTTGCCAAGTTCTCTGTCAAAGTCCTAAACACTCTGTCATGTACTTAATCTCAATTTCTGAATGCAGTTTATGATCCTTCTTACTTGCTTATTCATATCTCTCTTGTGTTATTATTCACTTTATTTTAATGCCACAAGGGGGGGGGGGAAGAAGTAAAAAACAAGGACAGTAAGTATAAATACTCAAACATGATTTTCACTATCTATTTAAAGATTTTTGTCATTAACAAAAAGGGGGAGAATTGTTGAGCAACTACCCCTAAGAAAATCTAAGATTTTGTAGACTTAGCATATATCATGTTTTTGCTATGACAAAAGTTTTAAATAGACTTTCTACATAGTAAATATATCAATTACATTTCACAAATACATATATATATATATATATATATATAATAGTGTGACAAACTCCATCTCAAGATTTTTCTAAGTCCACAGACTCTCCCTATGTCATACTGAATCCGACTTGAGACTTCGACTGCTAACTCTGACTCCTTCAGAATCGAAGTTAAAAACCACTCAGGATTTTTTCTAAGTCCACACCAATATTCGTAATTCGACTGTCAACTCCGACTTATACAGTCGAATACTTCATAAAGATAACTACATAATCCGAATATCAACTTCGACTTCTACAGTCGAATGCTTCAGAACTTTAAGTCCTTAGTATCCGACTGCTAAAGTCGAATTGCCTTCATTTCCTCAGAAAAATTCTAACTTCCACAATAGTCGAATTATTCTATTTTCAACTTCGACTTCTATATTCGGATTATAATCTTTCTCAGAAGTCGAATCATTTTCTTCATTCCCGACTTGTATTCTAGTATAATATCTATTGAAGTTGAATCATTCTTCAACTTTCATAGTCGAATTGCATATTCCTTTGTATCTGACTTCACTGTTAGTTCTGTACTTAGTGTTTCTCTGAACCTTCCAGTTCAACAATTAGTGTATTCTTGTTTCCTAATCATCTTTGACATTATTTCTAATAAACTTTTCAATGATCAAATATTTTGTTGATCCATCAAAATATCATTATTTTATTATTATTTTTCTAACAATATAAGACATATTATACTTAAACTATTCATAAAAAAATTGTTTAGATTATTTCTGCAACTCTTTATTCAAACTGAGCTGTTTGCTTCATGAAAATGATCCGGATTTTGTGGATACAAAAGAGATAGTGCATTTATTACATTTCAGGCGCATGACATCTGACAGAGGCTCATCTACCACTGTCAGACCCATACCTTACCTTCTTAGCACAACTGTCTGTCCTTCTATCTGAAAAGCATGCCTATACGAGGTTTCCATGCCTTTTTCTTTTTCTCTCTGACTCACCTACCTCAAAGGTATGGAGATACTCTTTCTTTTTGTCTTGTCTTTGCTGCAGACATTTATTGAAGCTTGTTTTCAGCATGTTACCTTCACAGTCCATTTAATGAGAAGTTGATCTTCTAGCTGTGAAGCTTCAACCCTCGTCTGAAGACATTGGAAAGAAGCAAGACAGAAGGACCCATGGACAACAAGCCTTGCAAAATCCAAAGGATCCTAGACCTCTCTTCAAACGGGCAAATTCCAACGGCCATCTTTCAAACGACTATATTCTGAAGCTATTTAGAAGAAGTTGAAGTTTGAAAAAGAAAAAAAAAAGAGAAGCAACACAAGTGTTTTTAACTTCAGTGAGCTTCACACTTCGAATTCCCTTAAGCCAGAAATCACAAGCAAAAAGTGGAGAGCTTTTTTCTTTTTCAGCAGAAATCTCTCAAGCTCTCTAAGTTTCTTAGAAGTCTTGTGTCTGGGTGGCATTTGTAATTGCTTATTCTCAGAAGTCCACCCTGCTTATTCAGATAGGATTTGAGTCTCATTTCTGATCTGTTAAAGTCCTTTTGAATTCAGTGTGTGTTGGTGCTCAGCTTTGAGGCAAACACACAAGTGTCTTATTATTGTTTTCCTGTGTAATTTTTGCAGAAGGTTGTTTCTGCATTTCCCCTCCTATGTAGGGAGGGCCTTGTGTAAGGCAGTCTAGTACCTCTGTTTAGGGAAGGCCTTGTGTAAGGTAGTTTAGTACCCCTGTTTAGGGAAGACTTTCTTGGGAGCAAGTGAGATTGTATTTCCTCTCAAGGGTGAGAGAAGGCCAATTCATTGGCAGATAGTGGAAATCTCTAGTGGTTGGCTTGAGGATTGGATGTAGGACTTCCATGTAGGAAGGGCCGAACCAGGATAAATCCTTGTGCATATTTGTGTGATTGTTTCCGCCTAGTTCACACTTGAATCACACACACCACACTAAGTAGTAACGAATTTCTTTAGTGTTGTACAATTTCAGAAGAAAATTTTTTAAAGTCAAGAAGTCATATTCACCCCCCCTCTAGGACATCTATTGTGCCATTTCAATCCAACAGACAGGGTCAAGGGCCCAGGAGGGCCGGATCTTACATCATTAGTCTGTTCTCGTGTGGTGGCGTCGTTCCTTTCCGATTCGTGTTTTGCCACTGGTTGTGGCTTGTGTGTGTGACTCGCTGGTTGAAGTTTTACCTGTTGAGGTGTGCCCTGGTGCTGGCACAGTTGTGGTTCCGTGGTGGTACCTCGTGGTGGTAGGTACTTGTACCTTCGTGGGTAACTTTGTGTTGTGGTACATGTGTACCAACCTCTCTAGGTGTTGGGGCAGGCTTATGTTTTGTAAAGGTCGTGTGGTGTGACCTTCCGCACGTTGTGTTTTACCCTTCTTCGGGTAAGCTTTCGATTATGGTTTATTATATGGTGGATTGGCTTCTTGATGCCAGTCCTGTTACCCTACGTGGGTAGGTTGCCTGTGAAGCTTGTAGCCTAGGTAGCGATTTGCCTGTGGGGCTTGTAGCTTAGGCGACCAGTTGTTGTAGCAGTTTGCCTGTGAGGCATGTGGCCTAGGCATTATAGTGTTGGGCGGACTAGTGGTGCTGTGCTAGTCCTGTTGTCCCTCTTATCTTCCCAGAATTGTGCTAGCTGATAAGATTATGTTTTAGCTATTGTTAATCATGATTGTGGTGAGCATGATATGGTTTGGCTACCAGTGTTTCCAGTGAGACCCCTCTCGGGTTGAGGTCTCTTCAGTTTCAGGTGTTGTTTTTAGGAGGTCCCTGCTGAGCCTGTGACTTGTTGAGGCTCACTCCCTTATAGTTCCTTTCAGGGTTTGCCGTGGTTTGGCGTGCGGCAGTGTTGTGGCAGACTTGTACCACCAGAAGTTGAGTCGTAGATAGTTTTGTGCGAGCTTGTGCTCCCTCGGTGTATGCCCTAGGTAGTCGTACTCTTTTATTAGACATGTAATAATGCATTGGGATAGTTGTACATTGTTGTATACAGGTATGAGCACATGTACTTTCTTGTGTCTTATACTGTTGTTGTTGTCTTTTATATTCTTACTGAACACTTGTGTGATATATCCCTTGCGAGACTTCGGTCCGATCGCGGGAGGCGGACTTGGATATGGATTCTTATTGGGCATAGGTATCCAGGGCCATTACAGTTGGTATCAGAGCATGGTCCAGTTAGAATATGAAAAAATATTGATGTTACAATGTCCCAATACTTGGTTTAATGTCCACTGCTGGTAGTAAGTCTGCAGTTTTATGTGGTTTAAAGTGGTTTTCACGTGCGTTTTTGTCATGTGAATTGTGTGTTTGTCTTTATAAATTTGGCAGATGTTGGTAGTTGCCGAGAAAAGGTATGGTTAGAGGAGGTACAGTTTGTGTAGTTAAAACAATGTGCTAGTTTACAGTTAAAGTATAGTTGTTTAAAGGTTCCCAGTTATAGAAATTGAAGGGATCAGTGAATTCAGATATGAAATCTAGTAAAGGTGTTTTAGTGAGGTGCAGAGTTGGCAGAGATAGGTATAAGGTAATGGTGTGATGGAATAGCAGAGGAAACAATGTTATAATGAGGAATAGAACAGTATGTGATAAGGATTGTTAAGTGTGTGAATTGTGGTTGAAAACCTTAGCAGAGGTATTTGATGTGTTTGAGATCTGTGTTAATAAATGTCAAGGAGCAGCTTGGGTACTATTAATGATATGGATGGTTTGGAATAATAGAGTGGGGCAGATTAGCTTCAGATGAGGTACTGGTAAACAGAGGAGTAGTGATTTGTGGCAGCTAGATTAAGTGTGCTTTGTGATTAGAGGCGATTGTAGTAAAGAGCTTGAGAATAATGTTGTTATGAGTAATGATGATAATGGGAAATTTGATATAGAGATCCATGTAAGAATGTGCCGTGATGATCAGTTGGGTAAAGAGAGAGTAAAGGAAGATCTGTGTGTAGTTAGATTTTTATGAGAATTTTACAAGAAAAATATCCATTTGGCAAGTGGCAGTTTGTGAGGATTTCACATAATGTTTTGTTAAAAATTATCGTGTTGAAGATACGATTAGTGTCGTTTAGAAGTTGGGTGTAGTCTGTGGAAAGAGAGAGAGAGAGGTAAGGTTTATGTTAGAAAAGATTGAGGTTAAGGTTAAGGATGATGGAAATGAGTTAGAGCTATGTGAGTCAGAATAGAAAGAAATGAATCAATTGAGAAGTAGTTAAGGAGTATCAAGTTGAGAGGAACAACAAAGCAAATTGTGAAAGGATATTAATGAATATGCTGTAACGGTGGAATTTTCGGTATTTGAGAATAAATAGCAGTGTGGAATAAAGAAATCAGGCAGAGCACATCATTGCAATTAGAGAGATCGATTTCAGGATTCTAGCTATGGCAGTATTTTAATGAAGGATGATTATACATTAGCAGGAGTTACAGTGTGAATGGTACAAAGAGATTAGTCAGACAACAGAATAATTAAGAGAAATGTTTTGCAAAAATGATATCGTGGTTGGTGCAGTTGGCAGTACAGATCATGTTGAGTGTTATTGACCAGAGAAAGAAAGAGTATAGCAGATTATGAAACAGATATGATCAGATGGTTCAGGAAATGTTCAGTAAGAGTTTGCATGCCAGTGCATAGAAAAGTGATTCCGTTGATAGAAGTGTATTTTAATAAAGAAATTACTGAATTTGATGTGAGAGCAAAAGCCGATTAATTAAAGAATATTTTGAAAGGTTGTGAAGGTAATGTGATTAGTCAGCCAGAGAATATGACTAAAAGTCAGGAAGGTATATGAAGAGTACGGTATATCAGTAGCGGTATGGAAGAATTCAAAATTTAAGTAAGTGGCACAACCAGAATTGAAATATTGAGAAAAGCAGATAAGAGATTCTAGTATTTTCTTCCAGTATTAATTGGTTGAGCAAGACGATTTGAGAAGCGAGTAAAATTAGAATTGAGTTCAGCTGGAGTTAGAGTAATAATGAAAGAAGAAAGTAACTGAAAGCAATAATGGGGGCAAAATTTGTGGGACATTTTGCCAAGTATCCGGTGTAATTAGAGTGGCACAACAAAAGCATGAAAGATTTAATATTCGTAGGTTACCATAGATTTGATTGTTTAAAAAAGTTTGAGGTTTTTGCACAGTTGGGCAAAAGGCAGAGGTTTTTAGTTAGATATGAGTTAAGGCAGTATGAGCAGAATGGTATAAAGAGGTAGAGAATCCAGTTACGGTAATTTGATTTTCTTGAGAAGTTGATAGTTGAGAATATGAATAAAAATAAGGCAGAGTAACAATTGGCAGTAATAGGTAGATAATGGAAAGGCACCACGAAATTTGATAATTTAAGGATGGTTTTACATGGCAGAGCACTTGAAGATGACACTTTATAATAAAGAGTTTCACGCAAGAAAAACGGTACAGAAAGAAATGTTGCAAACACAGCCGGGAAAATGTGGAAGCAGGTCGAGTCCAAGGAGATAAAGCGCCAACTGTAAGGTAGAATTGCTTACAGTTGAAAGGTAAAGAAAGACAGATTGACACAAAGAGCAAAACAACTATGAAAGGAATTAAAGAGAAAGGTAAAGCAGAACATGCATGGAAATGAGCAGAATGAGTCAGTCAGTGCAAGATGGTTTAAAGGCAAGTGTAGAGAAAGTATATCCTACTTGTTCTGTATATGGCATAAATTCTTTTTAGGTAATAGTCCGGCTTGCTGAGGTTTTGTTCTGAATGTCGAGGATGACATTCCTTTTTAGGTGATAGTAATGTAGTGACACGATCGTTCGGATCCAGTTTAACGGGTTACAAGTGTGGTGCTCTTGACCAAGAAGTGGTCATTGGGCCTTAGTCGAGGTTTCCATGTGTTGTGTGGGTGTTGTGGGCCTTTGCTCTCAGCCCATTTAGCCCATAGGTTCACTGGTTGTGAACGTGACGGGCATGTCGTCGCGTTTTGAAACGCGACGGCTTACTATGTCGTGATTCATAGAATCGCCTTTGAGTTTAGCGGCGCAAAGTGTTTTGATTGGTGATGGTTAGGGTCGTCGTGTTTAACTCTTAAATGCGACGTCTGCCTACGTCGTGATTCGATTAGGGTTTAAATGCTCTGTTTCAGCCAGGCAGAGTAGAAGAGCTCTGTCCGGCGATGGGGGAGGTTGCTGCGGCGTTCTCCGGCATCTGGTGGTTCGTGCGGCGCGGGGTCCACACGAGGATGGCATCTGGAGCATGGGTGCGCCGACGACGAGGTGTTCTTCGTGTTCTTTAGAATCGTTCAGTTGGTAGGGAGACTTCCCTCTTGTTTAATTTGTTTTAAATGGTTAAGGGGTGGAATTCATGTCAAGGGTGGTGTGCTATAACGTGTTTCTACTGTTTATTGCTTTAATGGTAATTGAGAAGGGTTTGCATGAGTGTATGGTGCGTATGGACTGTTTTCTAGAGAAGGAAATAGGGTTCAGTCGTTTGCCTGAGAAGGCGACGGACTGAACTGTCACATTTTAGTTTTGAACGTGACGCCCTGTGTCTTCGCGATCTTGTACACCGATTATGCTACATCGGCTCCTTCGAACGCGACCACTCGACCTGTCGCGTTCTTGTTGAACGCATCGGTGTGGTCTGTCGTGATTTAGTTTAACGATTAGTGTGGTCCTTATTGCGACATATTGTTCCATTGCGATTAGGATGTTGACTGTCGGTGTTGACTGGTTAAGCTTAAAGGCGACGACATGGGCCATCGTGATTTGAACTCCGATTGTTGGTTCTGGCCTAAAGGCGACGTATTGGGCCATCGCGATATGGTCGCGACACTGGGCCCTGTCGCGTTAAGGTTTTGTATGGCGTTCGGACAGGTCGTTGCGGTTTGAAAGGCGATGCCTGTGTCCGTCGTGTTTTAGCTTCCGTGGGGAAGTTGTGTGCTTGGGCAGTGAAGGTTCTGTGTAGACCTAGCCCTGGTTATTGGTGTTATTTTAAAGTGGTTTAAGTTTCTTAATGATTAGTAAAGCATTTGTAGGATGTAAGAGTGCTATGTGATTAGTTAATGAATCGTATGATTTATGTTAAGTATGTTGTTGTGTTTAGTTAAGCGGTTAATGTGTTATTATGGTTTGACGTTGCTATGGAGGTCATGAGATGACCAATGACATGCAAAGTTATTATATGATAATGCGATTAGGTATATATCAGTGTATGTTGGCTTGGAGGTCACTTGGTGACCGGTGACGAGTAAATTATAATACATATGTACCGTGATTTATAATATGGGTTGTATAAGTACATATCGTGGTTTGTGCGTTTGCCGAGTCTGGTGGTCCAGTGCCTATTTCGAAATACCTCTTCAGTCGTGTACCCCAAGTTCTGTGTGAGCCAAGCATGTGTGTTCTGTTGTGCCCAGGGCATGTTCCGGTACGGTGTGTACCACAGAGGTCTGTGTCGTCTTCCTGGACACCCTCACTCCTGTGTTTGAGTTGTACGTCTGGTTGAGGGAAAGACGATAGTGGGGCAGCGACTTGTGAGAGTTTGTATTTGGTCACTTGTAGCGCGCTCGTGGTTGGGGGGGACGGACACCAGTAGACATACTCGTCCCTAGCTAGTCCTGTGTTTCCAGTGCCTCACTTTAGGGAGCTCGAGTCGGAGTCCCTAAAGGTGCCAGACATGGACCTACAGTAGTGTGGTCTACAGGTATGGTGTTGGTTGGTCTCCACAGTTGGTTGACTTACTTTATGTATTTGTGGAGTGGTAGCTGGACTGAGTAGTCCGTGGCTACGAGACTGAGAGGTGGTTCTTGTGCTGTATTGTTCGGGTTGGATACTGGCGTCATGAACCAATAGTTCGTTCCCATGTGGCGGCGTCGTTCCTTTTCGACTCGTGTTTTGCCACTGGTTGTGGCTTGTGTGTGTGACTCGCTGGTTGAAGTTTTACCCGTTGAGGTGTGCCCTAGTGTTGGCACAGTTGTGGTTGTGGTTTCGTGGTGGTACCTCATGGTAGTAGATACTTGTACCCTTCGTGGGTAGCTTTGTGTTGTGGTACGTGTGTACCAGCCTCTCCAGGTGTTGGGGCAGGCTTATGTTTTGTGAAGGTCGTGTGGTGTGACCTTCCGTACGTTGTGTTTTACCCTTCTTCGGGTATGCTTCCGATTATGGTTTTAGTGTGTGGTGGATTGGCTTCCTGATGCCAGTCCTGTTACCCTACGTAGGTAGGTTGCCTGTGAAGCTTGTAGCCTAGGCAGCGGTTTGCGTGTGGGGCTTGTAGCTTAGGCGACCAGTTGTTGTAGTAGTTTGCCTGTGAGGCATGTGGCCTAGGCATTACAGTGTTGGGCAGACTAGTGGTGCTGTGCTAGTCCTATTGTCCCTCTTATCTTCCTAGAATTGTTCTAGCTGATAAGATTATGTTTTAGCTATTGTTAATCATGACTGTGGTGAGCATGATATGGTTTGGCTACCGGTGTTGCCAGTGAGACCCCTCTGGGGCTGAGGTCTCTTTAGTTTCAGGTGTTATTTTTAGGAGGTCTCTGTTGAGCCTGTGACTTGTTGAGGCTCACTCCCTTACAGTTCCTTTCAGGGTTTGCCGTGGTTTGGCATGTGGCAGCGTTGTGGCAGACTTGTACCACCAGCAGTTGAGTCGTAGATAGTGTTGTGCGAGCTTATGCTCCCTCGGGGTATGCCCCAGGTAGTCGTACTCTTTTATTGAACATGTAATAATGTATTGAAACAGTTGTATATTGTTGTATACAGGTATGAGCACATGTACTTTCTTGTGTCTTATACTGTTGTTATTGTCTTTTATATTCTTACTGGACACTTGTGTGAGATATCCCTTGCGAGACTTCGGTCCGATCGCGGGAGGCGGACTTGGATATGGAGCCTTATTGGGCATAAGTATCCAGGGCTATTACATAAACTATTAAGAGAACATTACGGAAACGTCAAGACCAACCATAGAACCGAGTGGTACTAAACTAATTGTACCACACTCGCCACAAAGTAAATCACCTAAACCACAAGCTGAGTCAGAAAGAGCGACGCTACCACATGGGTCAATTTTGCAGTCACGGATGAAAGGTCCAACTGCGGCTCCACCCCAACACTGCACAAGTCAAAGAATTGTGGAGACCAACCAACACCACTCTATGGCGACCGGCTGCAAACAGACACCTGACACATCTCTATGGGTTCCAAGGCCCGCATAGTAAGGCAATGACAACATGGGACTAGCTGGAAACCAATACGTCTACTGGTGTCCGTCTCCCAACCACGAGTGCGCTACAAGCAACTGAACATAAAACACTCGCACACCACAAGTCATTGCCCTATTATCGTTTTTCCCTCATCCGGAAGAGCTACTTAAAGAAAATGAGTGAGGGTGTCCAGGAAAACGACACAGACCTCTACGGTACACATTGTATCGGGACAACCGCAAGTATAACATGACTAGCTCACAAAGAACCTGTGGTACATGACTGGAGAGGTATTTCGGAATAAGCGCCGGATCACCAAAATCAACAAACTATAATAAGTCACAACCGATCGCATAATCACCCTAACCTTTCGTTCATAAATCACGACAATCCCAATTGCTTAATACCGGTTAACACATAACCCTTACTCATCTATCCAAAACCACTAAACTTTATAATCATAAACCATACACCTCTTACTTACATGATATAATTAACATGATGAACACTAACTATTAATTAACCAGAAACCAAACCTTTAACATTAATTCATGTTTTACTAACATTAACATGCCTTAAACATCTTAACAAAACATTAGATAATCAAAACCATGCCCATACAGGGGCCACACTACTCAGCACCACACAACACACTTCGGGAACAGAACACGACAGGGTCGACTGTAGTGTTAAGAATGTGACAGCCCGATAAATCGCGTTCATAAAATGAACGTGTCAACCTCATCGGCCGCATTATATCGCATTATAACGTGTTGGGCTGATACACTACGTTCACAATGAGAAAGCATCAGGGTAGGATGTCATGACCTGAACGCGATTGCCCGATCCATCGCGTTCTTAGACAGAATGCCAAACCCTCGATTCTCACCCAAAATCTCATAAAACTGCGCTTACCAATCAATCCAAGCTTCTACGAACCAACTGAAACATCTAGAAATCATATTTATTCTGCCATTCATGATTCACATGCTTTAAACCATTCAATTAATACAAACAAGAAGAGAAATCTCCCTACCAATGTGAAGAACATGGGGAACGAGGCTCAATTGATGCTTCCCACGCCCCGGGCAACCTCCTCGCGTCAAAACCATGCTAAAACACGAGCCTCTAGGTCGAAATCATCGAGAATCACCACAAAACCTTCCTCCTCAGTCGGACAAAGCTCCCTACTCTGTCTGGCCGCTAAACACCACTTAAACCAATTGGTAGTCAGAATGCGCTGGGGCCAACCATCACGTTAAGAATGCGATGCACTCGAGGGACCAAAACTTCGGGGAAAGCGGCAACCAGTGTAGGATTGAAAAAGGGATGGACCAGATCTAGAAGGGGGGGGGGGGTTGAATAGATCTAGGCCAAATACTGCGGAAGCTTAGCCAATTTTAAAGATGCTTTGAATCAGAGACAATTTAGAAAAACAATTCACAGATCTGAAGAGTGATTGTGTGAATTAAGTGATTAAAGTGTGTGATCAAGTTGATTAGAAGTGAAATAAAAAATCCTATGCATACATCTAACGCAAAGTAAAGTTAAATCACAGATCAAATCACTGCACAGAGATTTTTAGTTGGTTCGGAAATCACACCATGCGATTCCTACATCCACCCCTCACACAGTGAGGCTCCACTATTCAACTTGAATACACCACACACTGGAGCTCGACAACTCCAACACACTGAGTTCACAAACTCACACACAACCTCTAGAGCAAGACTACTCTAGAAACTTGAGCACAACTGCTCAACCACAACCTGAGTGTGACGACTCAACAGAATTGAGCACAAAGGCTCACAACCAACTTGCTAGATCAAAACAACAAGATCCAGATCCTCTAGCAATGATCTGATCCATAAAGAGTTCATTCAAGGAGACTAGTGCAACAAATCATGCACAATCTCAAGAATGACTCAGAAGAACTAAGGGGAATTGAGGAGTTGTATGTAAAATCCTTGTTCTTCAGATGAACTCCCTGTAGAAGACTGAATTGAGAAGATGCTTGAACTCTTGAAGTCCCTGGGCGATGCTCTGCAATTTGTGCCTCTGGATCTTCCTTGAACTCTTCTCAATTGGCTGCTTCTACTCGATCTGCTCCCTTGGAATTGATCTCACTTCATCTTCATAAATCAATCTTCACTTCTTGTGCTTGCAAGGATGGGAATTGGCTTGAAGCAGCACAAGGAGAGCAAGAATGGGGAGGAGACCTCTGTCTTGCTGCCAAAGAAACTTTTCTGGAAGGCTATGAGGTGTTCTCTCGGTTGGATGGCCAATAGGAGGGTATTTATAGCCCAATGTGTCCAAAAGTACCCTTGGGGTGCATGGGCACATGATCCAAGGCCGATCCACAAGATCCCTAGAGTGCCACGTGTCCAGGTGGGACTTAAAGTGAAAAAGTTTCCAGAGTGTGTTGACCTGACCATGGAGTGTGTCGACACACTGTCCCATTTCTGTAAAATTGGCCCTCTGGGAGAGGTCACTAGTGTCGACACTGCCTGGGACTGTGTCGACACACTGTCCCAATTCTGTCAACTGGGTTCTCTGGGAGCTGGGTCTAGTGTCGACACTGCTTGGGACTGTGTCGACACACTTGACCATTTCTTCATGACTTTGCCATAGGGTTTGATACCCTGTGTCGACACCAGTAGTGGGTGTGTCAACACGACCCTTGCAAGAAATGTATGTCCCTGAGAAATAAACACATAAATCATTAGTCCAATGTATTATCATGAATATATATGATAAAATGTGTTTGGAAACATGCTTTTTGAATATTGTTATAACATGTGTGATGTATCTAACATGTTCCATTCATTGTGCATTAAAATCTCAACTTGTCATCATCAAAATTATGAGGGGAAATGTATTAAATTCACACTCAACCCAACAATCTCCCCCTTTTTGATGATGACAACATTAAGTCCACATGAAGGTTTGAATTTTTAATGAAATGTAATTTTAAGCCATTTATTCACACAATATTCAATCACATACATACTGAAAGATAATGAGCACATGTTTTAGCATTTTCATTTATATTCATCAAAGGCCATTGAGCACATTTTAGCAACATTTGACAATTTTGCACAATTAAGTACACAATGTTACTGACAACCAAAATTTTCATTAATGGCCAAAAAACCATACAAGGTTTGACATTTACAATCATCCATTCATTGACATTCATAGACAATCATTCATTCCAAGGATTTTCAATCACATTCAAAACAAGTATTCCATTCCTTCTCATTCACACAGATATTCAATTACATTCCAAAACAAGTGTTTTTTTCTCCCCCTTTGACATCATCAAAAGATAAAATACATCAAGCAGGTGGAGGAGGAGGAGGAAGAGGAAGAAGGATGGACTCAATGGTCTTCAGCCTTTACTCCATTGCTGCAAGGTTGGATCTGAGTTGAGTTTGCATTGTTGACAGCCTTGTATGTAGCAACTCTTCCAACCTTTGACTGTTTTCATACATGTTGGACTGAAAGGCAGACAAGTCAGCTGAAATTGGCTGTGAACCTGAAGAAGAGCTTGCAAATCCATGTCTGTTGATATCTCTGAGCTCCTTCTTAAGAGTAGACATCTCATTGTCTATGTGAGCTGATAGGTTCTTCATGCCTTCCAAATCATCAACCTTGTGAGCAAATGAAAGTCTTGTCTTTGAAATCTGAGACACTGCTTCCTGACTGTTGAATAAATTCTTCTGAGAATTTACTAATATCCCTTCAAGGACCTTTTCCAGCATGTCCTGATGTTCCTTTAATTGAAGGGATGCATCACCCAAAGTGCCAATTAGCCTGTTAAATCTTTGGGTGGCATGATCTGCTGCTTCTTTCTGCTTAATAAACTGAGCATTCACTGAATTCTCCAACCTTTGAAGTCTGAGCTCAAGACTCTCTGACATCTGGAGGATGGAAGAGGTGATGGTATCAAACTTGCCATTCAAAAAAGAATATAGCTCTGGTGGAATAGAAGGTCCACCAGTGGAAGCAGAGGCAGATGCTTGGTAATGAGGAGTGAAAGAAGGAATTTTCACATCAGGGAGATGTGGTGAAGAGGCTTGAAATTGAGGTGTGTGAGGAACATCCTGGGGTATAGGTGCTCCAATCTCATTTGTAGGCTGGTCCTTTTGATCATGTGGAGGAGATTGGGCAACCTCAGGAGGTGGTTCTACAATCTCAGGAACCACATGGGGCTTCAACAGCTACATGACCTCTTCTTACTTGATCACCTTCAAGTTTGAATCCCATGAACTTTTGCAATGCTTGAAGCAATAGATGTTGGACTTAGGGATTGACTGGGCTTGCTCATTCTCAAAAGATACTCCAAAATGCTGAAAAATTGGTGTGAGATGAGCTGCATAAGGAAGGGATCTATGTAGATCTTTCCTTGTAGTCTCTGACATTATCTGGTACATAATCACATGCAAATTGATCTTTATGTCTTTCTTCATGCAGTATAGGATGAATCTCTGGATATCTGTAAGCCTGTCCCTTCCACCACCTTGAGGTGTGATAATGGTCGTGAGAATGTGATGGATCAATCTCAAGATAGGGGGGAAGGTGTTGGTGTTAAACCTGGTGACATAAGTCTGCTTGGGGTCAGACTTATCAGCTGGGAGTCCAGTCAACAAAGAATAAGCCTCATGAAGGTCAAATTCAAATTCATGGTAGTCAGCACCTTCATCAGGAATTCTAAACAATGTCGCAGCCAACTCAGTAGACAAATCTATCAATACACCTTTGACCTCAGATTGGTAACCCTCATGTGTACATTCCAAATTCAAGTAGAACTCTTGAACAAGTCTGGGATATATGGTCCTGAATTCAGATATGAATGGCAGCCAAGTCTGAAAACTGAAGTATTGAAAGACTTCTGGAAAGGCAGTGGCTAAATCATTGTCGACTAAATCCACAACCCTAGGCTTAAGGATATATTTCCCTTCACTAGCCAACTTTGAAGGGGTTGCCTCAGAGGTCTGAGATGACCTAGATGAAGTTGAGGAAGATTTCGCAGAAGCTTCAGGGGAAGAGGCCAAAATCTTCCTCCTAGGGTGTGCAGATCCCCTTTGGGAAGGACCTCTACTGGAAGAGGATGCCCTACCTCTCTTTGATGGTGTAGGAGATGCAGAAGAACCCCCTGGCTGCGCAACAGGGTCATGTCGACGCTTGCTTCTCCTTTCCGTGGGTTGTTCTTCCACTACAATAGGTCTGGCGGTTGCCCTAGACCGAGCACCACGGCGGGGCGTTTGCTTGGGAGCCATGGTTGCAGGAGAAGAAGGATGAACAGGGTATGGAGGAGATGGGGGAAAGAGAATGGAGGCAGAGAAGGATTTGAGGAGGGAAGGAAATGAAAACTCTTGCCATTTTCAAAGGCAAATGGCGACCATGGGGTCGACCTGGGAAGAAAAAGGGGTTTTAGGGTATAATATCCCGCAGGAACACCAAGCCCCAAACCGGTGCCCAAGATGAGAACCGCCTGGAATAGCCTATGTGTCGACACAAGACATGGGTGTGTCGACCTGGGCTTGGACTGTGTCGACACAGGAGTGTGGATGTGTCGACCTGGCCTGAAGAAGTTTTGAAGTTTTGAGCATGAGGAAAATTTGTAAGATTTTGGGAAATCTTAATCATGATGAAATATGGATGAAATCAATGTGACAAGGATTTTTGAGATATCAAAAAATTCATTTGTCATATTTTTACAAAAATCCAACAAACTTCAAGTTTTACACAACAACCTACATGATATTTTCATTAAATGACTTGAACCATTAAAATGATAGTTTGAGTGATATAGAACATTCAATAGTCAATGACAAACTACCATATTCTCCAAATCCAAAGAAATAGAAATGTCTTTTAGATTGAAATCACTTGTGATGAAGTTAAACAACTTTGAGCACACTGATGGAAGACAAGGATGTTGATTTTAAGTACTTCTCCTTGGACATATATTTTTTTAAATCAAACTATAAAATGTAGTAAATCTTTTTCACTCAAGAACTAATGCTTTTTACACACCATAGTCCATGGTTACTAAAGATTTACCCATTATCCAGTTACAAGGGGTAAATGACAACATTTTGACATGAAAATATACGTTTATCAGACGCCAATATTTCCAGTTACTCAGTCATCATCAAAATATATATATCATTTTTTTATTTTTGATTTTTGAACCCCTTTGAACAGAGATAGCAATAATACCTCATGACATACATGACACTTCATTCATTGTAAAGGTTTGTAGTTTCTCAGCATTTGTGCCATTGCTCTGTTGAATAATAAATGGGAGGAGAATTTTATAAAATTGAAATCATTTATATCTCACATCAGTTGCAAAGAAGGTGTTTAAATTCAAAACACATATGATCTTTCAGTCTTTGAAAGAGATTTAAATTTCTGTAGGCTTGAAGAGTATAGTTGAGAGTTGACTATAAAAATGTAGTAGATCAATCAAAAAGTCATTTTGAGGTTCTAGACAGACTTAATGAGCACATCATGAGTGGAAGTTGATATAACTCAAGAGGAATCTTGAATTTTGTAAAAGAATGAGTAGTGAATTCATTAGCTCCCCCTGAAATGATGTTTCCAAAATTTTTCATCAGAATAAGATATGCAAGAAGTGTGAAAACTGAAATGATTCTTTTTGAAGAATAAAGACTCCCCCTCAACAATTGCATATTTGATTCTTGATACTTGGCGGAGACATATACTCACGCATAGTGAAAGTGTCCAGACAAGCAGAACTTGTCCTTCTTCAAATCACTATTTGATATACCAAGAATTTCAACACAATGTGAGATTGAAGAATTTATTTGACAAAAAGAAATGGAAGTTGATTTGTGAGAGATGTGAACAACATGAATCAAGGAAGCAAAGAGAATGATGGAACAGTGACTCCCCCTCAGAACATGCCTAAACACTCAACCCAATGAGAGTTATCAAGAAGATGGACATTTGCAAAGACCAAGCTCTCTCCTCAAGGATGAAACCTGCTGTCAGGAAGAGGTTTAGTGAAGATGTCAGCAATTTGTTTTTTAGTTTCAATAAAGAGGAGTTCAAAAGATTTCTTTGCTACCTCATCTCTCAAGAAATGATGCCTAATTTCAATGTGTTTTGTTCTAGAATGCTGAATTAGGTTTTTAGACAGATTTATGGCACTTGTGTTATCACAAAGAATTGGAACACAACCTAACTCTTGGTTATAATCAAGAAGCTGATGTTTGACCCAAAGAATTTGAGTGCCACATCGACCAGCTGCAACATACTCAGCCTCTGCAGTTGATAGAGAAACTGAGTGTTGCTTTTTGGAAGCCTAAGAGATTAGGCAGCCACCTAAGTACAAACACAAGCCACTTGTGCTTTTTCTATCAAGTTTACACACAGCATAATCAACATTACAATAGGCAATCAAATCTAATTTACAACCAGCAGGATACCAAATACCAATATCACATGTTCCAACAAGATACTTAAAAATTCTTTTAACAGCTAACATGTGACTTTCTTTAGGATTTGCTTGAAATCTAGCACACAAGCATACACTGAATTGAATATCAGGTCTAGAAGTGGTGAGATAGAGTAGAGAACCAATCATACCTCTGTATGTCTTTGGGTCTACTGACTTACCAAGTGAATCTTCTTCTAGTTTCACATTAATTGCAATGGGTGTGCTTGAGTGCTTGAGGTTCTGGAAGTCAAACCTTTTCAGAAGTTCTTTGACATATTTGGTTTGGCTTATGAAGATTCCCTCACTGGTTTGGTTAACCTGCAATCCCAAGAAAAATTGTAAGTCTCCCATCAAGCTCATTTCAAATTCAGTTTTCATTTGATTTGCAAATTCAGTGCACAGGCTCTTATTGGTGGATCCAAAAATTATGTCATCAACATAAATTTGGACTGCAATTATTTATTTATTTACAGTTTTTGTGAACAAAGTTTGATCAACATTACCTCTAGAGTATCCTTTTTCAAGCAGAAAAGAGCTCAAACGGTCATACCAAGCTCTTGGAGCTTGCTTAAGACCATAGAGAGCCTTATGAAGCTTAAAAACATGATTAGGATATTTTTCATTTTCAAAGCCTGGAGGTTGTTCAACAAAATATTTTCTTTTATGTATCCATTCAAAAATGCACTTTTGACATCCATTTGATAAACTTTAAATTTCAATGAAGATGCAAAAGCAAGGAATATTCTTACAGCTTCTAGTCTAGCTACAGGGGCATATGACTCTTCAAAATCAATTCCAAATTCTTGGTTGTACCCCTTGGCAACTAGTCTAGCTTTATTCCTTATGACTTGACCATTTTCATTCAATTTATTTCTGAATACCCATCTAGTGCCAATGACAGATTGGTCACTAGGTCTAGGTACTAATTCCCACACTTGATTTCTTTCAAATTGATGAAGTTCATCATGCATTGCATTTATCCAGTCTGAATTCATTAGAGCTTCATCAATTGATTTTGGTTCAACTTGGGAAATTAGTGCTAGTGGGTCTTCATGAATTGCATTCAAGAATGATGATCTAGTTCTTACCCTATCATGTACATTACCAACAACATTTTCTATTGGGTGATCTCTCAAAATTCTGTGTTCAGGAATTACCTGTTGAGGTGCATTTAAATTTGGAACAACATTACCTGATCCACTTGGAGTAGGTGAGTGATTGTTCAAATTTTCACCAATGTCTTCATTCTCCTCAATAGTTGGTGAAGAATCAACAATGAAGTCATCCTCTTCATTATCTTGACAGTCCCTGCAAGATTTAGAATAGTGAGTTGAAAAGGAATTTTCATCAAAAGTAACATGTGGAGATTCTTCAACATTTTTGTTTTTGAGAGAGTAAACTCTAAAAGCTCTTGAAATTTCAGAATAGCCAAGAAAAATGGCTTCATGACTTTTAGCATCAACTTGTCAAGGCTTTCTTTATTGTTGTTATGCACAAAACATTTACACCCAAAGACTTTGAAATAAGACAAGGTTGGCTTTTTGTTTTTCAACAACTCATAAGGGATTTTTCTGATTTTTGGTCTAACCAATGCTCTATTGAGAATATGATTTGCTTTATTTACAGCTTCAGCCCAGAAGGATTTGAGCAATTTGCTTTCCAAGAGCATAGAACTTGCCATTTCTACAAGTGTTCTATTCTTTCTTTCCACAACTCCATTTTGTTCTGGAGTTCGTGGTGAAGAAAACTTGTGAAATATGTGAAGTTCAGCACATAAATCAGAGAAAGATTTGTTTTCAAATTCACCCCCATGATCAGTCAAAATATTTTTGATTTTATGAGGAAAACCTGTTAAGACAGAGGTACAGAAATTCCTGAATTCAAGGCAAGCATCACTTTTGTGGGATAAAAAGATAACCCATGTAAATCTAGTAAAATCATCAATAATGACAATACCATATCTTTTGCCATTAAGACTTAGAATTCTTGTTGGGCCAAAAAGGTCCATATGAAGCAATTCTAGTGGCTTAGATGTGAGTACATCATTGAAGGTTTTAAAAGATTTTCTGATTTGTTTTCCTTGGGCACAGATCCCACAAACTTGATTTTCTACATTTGAAAAAGATTCAGGAAGACCTTTAACCAAATTTAGCCTTAACAGTTTATTTATTGTTCTGAAACTTGCATGACCAAGTCTTTTGTGCCAAGTCCATGCAATTTTATTTTTATTTGCAACAAGACAAATGTTTTCAGAAAAGTTTTTTATCAAGGTTGATCATGTAAATATTGTTTTCTCTTTTTCCAAAGAATTTTATTTTATCAGTTGAAGAGTCAATTATTCTGCAAAAATCTGAATCAAACACAACTTTGTGACCTTTGTCACATAGTTGGCTAATTCCCAGCAAATTATAATCCAGACCATCAACTAATAAAATATTATCAACTGAGTTTGAGGAAGATTGACCAACCTTTCCAGATCCAATGATTTTTCTTTATTTTACCTCCAAAAGTGACAGAACCTCCCTCCTTTTCAATCAGGAATGAAAATTTCGTTTTATCTCCTGTCATGTGTCGTGAGCACCCACTATCAAGAAACCACACATTTGAGTTGGGTGCACGACCTTCCTGCAAAATTAATCAGTGGAGAGAAGATTTTGGTACCCAAACATTGTTGGGACCATCAGATTGTTTGAACATTGACAGCAAATCTTTTCTAATCCAAATCTGACTTGTTTTCTGCTTTTGTTTTATTTCAGTGGTGTTTTTTGCCTTTTTCAATTTATCCTTCCCTTTTGGAACAAAAACACCAGTGTTCTTTTTCTCATTAGGATGAGAGTTTTGCATTTGGACATGATTGTTCATTTGTGGAGGTCCAAACCAAGGGTTTTGTTGGTACATTGAAAAGTTTGGATAGAAGAATTGAGGATGGTACCAAAAAGGATTGTGATACCATTGGTTCCAAGAATTGGTCCAATCAGCTTGATGTGCTGTCTTGGAAGTCCAAGGTTTATCATGAATATTTTCTTTTGTGTTTTTCTTATTTATCAAGTTTTTATTTGATTTTTTGGTTGATTGGTTTGTGGTTTTTGAGGTTGAGCAGGTCGACCTGTCTTTGACTGGTGTCGACTCAACAGTCACAGATTTCATCTTTTTGTTGACTGGTGTCGACCTGTCAGGTGAGTGTGTCGACCTGTTTAGTTTCTCTTTATTCTGGTTTTTCAAAGTTTTTGTTGTGTTGTTTGACACTTGCTTGTTTTTGTTTTTCTCAAGACTAGGACTTTTGACAAATTTTATTAGAGGTGCTTTTTCCTTCATTTCACCGGATTTGTCTTTCTTGGATTTTTGTGTGGAAAATCCTAGCCCATGTGTTATAGATTTCTTTCTTGTTCCTAACAAGGCATCCAGATTATCTTTTCCTTTTGTAAAGGTTTCGATGACTTGTTCTTTTTCTTTCAACTGGTTTTTCAAAGTTTTGATTTCATCATCACTTTGTTGTTTTTCTTTTTGTTACAATTCCAGTTTTTCAGACAGTTTCTTAAAGTCATTGTTGGCCTTTTGAGATGCAAGCTTGAGCTCATCAATTACATTTAGAAGATTATCTTTTTCTTTATTGAGCTCAGCCACTTCATTTTCCAATTCAGAAATTCTTTTGTTTATTGATTAGTTATGCAGAATGTTTTCAATTTTCTTCTTTAGATGCTTATTTTCTTTTCTTGTTTCAGAATATTTTTCAACTAATTCAGCATAAGCATCTCGCAATCATCAATTGTATAATCTTCAAAGGATGTGTTTACCTTTCCATCAGAACTGTTTGCCATAAAGCAGATTTCCTCACTTCCAGAGCTTGATGACCTTTCTTCTTCTTTCTCACTTGAGTCTTCATCAGACCAAGTGGCAACCATTGCTTTAGGCTTCTTGAATTTGTTGATCTTCTTGTACTTTTCCTTCTTGTTCTCAGGACATTCTCCCTTCATGTGTCCTGGTTTGTTGCACCTGTAACAAATAACAACTTCATCAGTTTTTTGATTCCTATTTGAATTGGCATTTGAAAAGGAAGCATTTCTTTTCCCAGATGAGAATTTCTTTTTCCCAGTGAATTTTCCTTTTCTAGATTTTAGAAATTTTTTGAATTGTCTAGTCATGAGGGCAATCTCATCCTCATTGGACTCAGACTCATCAGAACTTGTTTTCTCTTGATTCTTATCCCTATTACTGGATGAAGCTTTAAGTGCTACTGGTTTGGTTTTGATTATGTGCTCTTCATTTCTCTTCAAGTTAATTTCATAAGTCATTAAGGATCCTATGAGTTCATCCAAAGAGATTTTGGATTAATTTTTGGAATCTTCAATAACTGTGGCCTTAGTGTGCCAAATAGATGAGAGAGAGCGCAAGATTTTTCTTACCAAATCAGCATCTGTGTAGTCCTTACCTAGAGCCTTCAGTCCATTGACAATGATCATGAATCTAGCAAACATTTCAGAAATCGTTTCATCAGATTTCATCATGAATAATTCATACTCAGAAACAAGAATATTTGCTTTGGTTTCTTTTACTTGAGATGTTCCCTCATAGAGTAACTCAAGCTTATCCCACATCTCCTTAGCAGATTTGCACATGGAGATTCTTGAGTACTCCTTTGGGTGGACTGCACATTGAACCATGTTCATGGCACTGTAGTTCAGTGTGGCCCTCCTAATTTGCTCCCTGGTCTAGATTTCCTCTTCTCCCTGGTTTTCATAGGGACCTACCTCAACTACCCTCCAAATCTCATAGTTCTGGGCTCTAAGGAAGACTTGCATTCTATTCTTCCAATAGGAATAGTCAGTCCCATTGAAGAATGGTGGCCTATTTATGGAATGACCTTCAACAATGAAACCTCTAGAATCCATTGAATCAAAATAAGGTGCAAAGAAGGAAACACTTAACAAACAAGCAAGTGAAACACACAGAATAAACAGAAACACTCAGATCAGATCAGATATGAACCCGCTCTGATACCAATTGTAGGATCGAAAAAGGGATGGATCAGATCTAGAAGGGGGGTTGAATAGATCTAGGCCAAATACTGCGGAAGCTTAGCCAATTTTAAAGATGCTTTGAATCAGAGATAATTTAGAAAAACAATTCACAGATCTGAAGAGTGATTGTATGAATTAAGTGATTAAAGTGTGTGATCAAGTTGATTAGAAGTGAAATAAAAAATCCTATGCATACATCTAACGCAAAGTAAAGTTAAATCACAGATCAAACCACTGCACAGAGATTTTTAGGTGGTTCGAAAATCACACCATGTGATTCCTACATCCACCCCTCACACAGTGAGGCTCCACTATTCAACTTGAATACACCACACACTGGAGCTCGACAACTCCAACACACTGAGTTCACAAACTCACACACAACCTCTAGAGCAAGACTACTCTAGAAACCTGAGCACAACTGCTCAACCACAACCTGAGTGTGATGACTCAACACAATTGAGCACAAAGGCTCACAACCAACTTGCTAGATCAAAACAACAAGATCCAAATCCTCTAGCAATGATCTGATCCATAAATAGTTCATTCAAGGAGACTAGTGCAACAAATCATGCACAATCTCAAGAATGACTCAGAAGAACTAAGAGGAATTGAGGAGTTGTATGTAAAATCCTTGTTCTTCAGATGAACTCCCTCGTAGAAGACTGAATTGAGAAGATGCTTGAACTCTTGAAGTCCCTGGGTGATGCTATGCAATTTGTGCCTCTGGATCTTCCTTGAACTTTTCTCAATTGGCTGCTTCTACTCGATCTGCTCCCTTGGAATTGATCTCACTTCATCTTCATGAATCAATCTTCACTTCTTGTGCTTGCAAGGATGGGAATTGGCTTGAAGCAGCACAAGGAGAGCAAGAACGGGGAGGAGACCTCTGTCTTGCTGCCAAAGAAACTTTTCTGGAAGGCTCTGAGGTGTTCTCTCGGTTGGATGGCCAATAGGAGGGTATTTATAGCCCAATGTGTCCAAAAGTACCCTTGGGGTGCGTGGGCACATGATCCAAGGCCGATCCACAAGATCCCTAGAGTGCCACGTGTCCAGATGGGACTTAAAGTGAAAAAGTTTCCAGAGTGTGTCGACCTGACCATGGAGTGTGTCGACACACTGTCCCATTTCTACAAAACTGGCCCTCTGGGAGAGGTCACTAGTGTCGACACTGCCTGGGACTGTGTCGAAACACTGTCCCAATTCTGTCAACTAGGTTCTCTGGGAGCTGGGTCTAGTGTCGACACTGCCTGGGACTGTGTCGACACACTTGACCATTTCTTCATGACTTTGCCATAGGGTTTGATACCCTGTGTCGACACCAGTAGTGGGTGTGTCGACACTACCCTTGCAAGAAATGTATGTCCCTGAGAAATAAACACATAAATCATTAGTCCAATGTATTATCATGAATATATGATAAAATGTGTTTGGAAACATGCTTTTTGAATATTGTTATAACATGTGTGATGTATCTAACATGTTCCATTCATTGTGCATTAAAATCTCAACTTGTCATCATCAAAATTATGAGGGGAAATGTATTAAATTCACACTCAACCCAACAACAAGAAGAGCCACGTTAACCTCCATCGAGTTCCCAAACAGCCAATGGGCTCTGTGGGCCAAATGGCCACACATTGGCCCAACGCACCACACTAAAACCTAAAACCATTAGACTCAGATCCAAATGACCACGACACTACACGATCAAACTCTCTTTACTAAGTGCACATGGAAAGACATAATGGTAGTCTAGTTATATGTTGATGATATCATTTTTGGAGCTACTAACAATACACTTTATATTAATTTTACATATTTAATGCAAGGAGAGTTTGAGATGAGCATGATAGGGGAGCTCAATTTCTTATTGGGATTACAAGTCAAGTAGTCACGAGAAGGCATGCTCATATCTCAAAGCAAGTATACGCCAGAGCTTTTAAAGAAATATGGATTTGAGAATGTGAAACCAATGTCTACTCCAATGTCTTCATAAGCAAAGTTGGACAATGATGAAGAAGGTAAATATGTAGATCCAACTTTGTTCAGAGGTATGATTTGATCCCTACTATATCCCATTGCATGCAGATCAGATATTCAATACAGTGTTATTTGTGTGCCTGTTTTTCCGTCATGTCCTGAAAAGGCTCATTTCTTGGCTATAAAATGTATTTTTCTATATTTCTTTGGCATTATTGATTTTGGTCTGTGGTATCCCATCAGATGTAGTCTTGATTTAATTGCTTATACCGATGCAATTATGTTAGATATAAAGTTGATCGCAAAAGTACTAGTTGGATGTGTCAGTTTCTTTGAGGTTGTTTGGTCTCACGATGTTCCAAGAAATAACACTCTATAGTTCTCTAAATGGTTGAGGCTAAGTATGTAGCCATCAGAAGTTGTAGAGCTCAAGTGCGTTAGATCAAGCATCAATTGATTAACTATAATGTTGATTTGAATTGTTTTCCCATCATGTATTATAACACAAGTGCCAATAATGTGTCAAAAAATCTAGTTCAATACTCTAGAACCAAACATACAGAAATTGGGCATCATTTCTTAAGGGATCATATAGCAAAGGGAGATTTTAAACTCAAATTCATAAAAATAAATAATCAACTTGCTGACATTTTCACTAAACCCCTGAGTGAAGATAGATTCATAACCCTTAAGAGAGAGTTGAGATTGCATAAGGGTTGATCAAGATCATATGTCACAACCTCACAGGGGTGTGATTGTTTCATAGCAGGCAATTCATGCATCTATGCTTGTGAATTAATTTTATGCATACCATAACCAATTATTCTTGTGTGAACAACTGCATATAAAGGTAGAAATCACATTCCTTGAAAAATCTATGGCTAAAATTCCATGGAATAAATTAATGTCAATACTCAAGGTTAGGTGAAACTTTTTCATATTACTTAGGGGAAGTTGTTTTTAAAGTTCAGTATTCGGTTAGTCCAATAATGTCCTATTCTTATTATTTTTTTTGAAAACCCCTCAATTACTCTTAAAAATTCTTGTAGGTGATACAAACCAAGACAACATCACTATTGTTGGTCGAACAATTTCTTAGATTGGTCGACCTTAGAGCCCTAGGTCATTACACACTAAAATGCTCAGAACATCATTGCCCTGGTTGGATTAGTCAACTGACTTGTTGAATTGGTGAATTGATTTTGAGATCGATCCCAGAATTGACCAGGTCGAATCGATCGACCCTTGCAGTGGGTCGACCCAAACTGACTTCTATATAACACCCTTGGTTCACCCCCACCTTCCCCCTTTCGGCTGCCCTAGCTCCCTTGGTTCCCCTTTGAGCACCATCTCCCCTTCCTGAAGGTGTTCCACACTAAGTGAGGTTCCGCCATCTCCGACCTTTTTGGCAATCTCCCACCTAAGTCTCTCTTTGGCTAAATCCCTTCCCACTCTTGTTGTGTCCCCAGAGTGGTCTTCCATAGATCCACTCAAGAGAAAGATGCACCCTCATTCTAATCTCCTCTGCACTATTGCTTGTTGATGGCTCCACAGAAGTGTCTAGCTCATTGTAGTCGGGGTCGCTTGTAGTCGAGTGAAGGCTCAAGTCAGGGTCCAAGGACTGAGGAGGTTCCTACAACACCACTGCACTTTCCACACCCACCTCTAAAATCCCTATGGGTTGATTTTGATGATCTCCACGCCATGTTTATGATGCTTCACTTTATCTTCATATTTGAACGGTGGATTGAGTTCACATCCGCACATTTGTGGGTTTACTCCTTCTCTAGTACAACAATTCTATGGCAACATGTTTAAGAATCTTGAAGGTTCAAGATGGAAGACACGAGTGCAGATCATTGAAATTCCAATTAAAGTAGTGACTTTTTCCCATGCTTTAGATATCCCTTGGGAAGGTAGGCTTTATGAGCCATTTCAAACGGGTGAAGTTGCAGTGAGTGCTCTCATGATGGAAATGGATGAATAGAATTTTAGTGGTCATTAGGTAACTCTATTTGCAAATGAATTTCTACCATTACAGTAAGTGATGCACCACAAATTTATTCCCCAAAGGAGGCAGTCGGGACTAAGTAACCACAGTGCATAAATTTCTAATTGTCTTTTCAATGGCATCCAAGTAGAGTTTTTCCAATCTCATGGTATAGTTAATATGCATGTGTGGACAAAACCTAGGACAATCATTACCTTATAGAGCAGTTTGTACTACTGTATTTCAGTTTAAAAGAAACAATTAGGAAAATATGCCTTTTGAAGTAATTCAGTCCATCCATGTGCATAATTGGTGCAATATTGAATGGTTCTTAGGCTATACAATTATGGACAATGAAAATTTGACGATAATGTGGATAACACTAACTTGACTAAATTTGAAGAAATGGATGATGAGGATGAAGGAAATGAGCAAGAACTTCAAGCTGATCCTCTTGCTTATGAGGCAAAAGCTCAAGACAAGGCAATAGCTCTTGGCACAATTTGGTTGGACTAATCCAAGAGGGTTTTTTCCAGGTAGATGTGTAGATGGAGTCACTTAGAGGGGTAGTTGGACGAATGGGTGGTAATGTGGAGTCATTTTTCAGGAAGGTAATTGATTTGGGGGTCAATCAACAAGCCATTACATCTCGGTTGAAGACCCAAAATACGTTCTATTAGGATCTTGCGGCTTCCTATCATGCTATCCCCATGCCTCCTCCTCCTTCGCAATGAATTTAGATAGAATCCTCTGTTGTATTTTCATATTGTGTTGAGTTTGCTTGTCTGAATGCATGTTGCATTCACCATATAGGGTAGAGCTTAAGCATCAAGTCTAAAAACACAAAAAATGTATATCAAATTTTTTTTTAAATGTAATGAAGCAAATTTTCTTGTATGACTTTGTGGTGGATGTGTATGAATGTTTGTGTTTGAAAAATCTACAAATATTTTTTCATCATAAAAATGGGGAGATTGTTATACTCCAATAAATTTTGATGAGAGTTGCAATGAAAAGACTCAATGTAATGGACCTCGTGAATTTGGATTTTCATATATAAATTGAAGGTCTAATTTATGTTCTTAAGTGTGCAACAGCATCAGGTTATAAAGGCAATTACTCATGTATCAAAGTCCAAGACAAGACTAGACCAAATCCCAAACTAGTTGACTAAAATACTGAATTGGTCGATTGAAGACAAGGGATCGGTCAACCAAAAATTGTGTTTGGTCGACCAGTCATTCAGTGTGCTAGTTTTGGGGGCCAAGTCTAGATCGGTCACTAATGACCAATGTTGGTCGACTAAAATGACAAACTAGTCGACCAAAAATTATGTGTTGGTCTACCAATGCTTCCAGTGAACTTAGTTTCATACCAATTCAAAGGACAAGACCATATTAGTAGACCGATGGAGAATATCGGTCGATCCAAGGTGTAGATTGGTCGTCCGATCTCATTTTAAAACTGATTAAGCTATTTTTGGCAAGTACATTGGTAGACTGACCTAGTACATTAGTCGATCGATTCTAGTTCTGCGTTAGTTATGAACTTTCCTATTCTTACTTGATTTGAGTTCGTAAATTGGTCAATTGGCAAGAGAACTTTTGGAAACATTTTATCATATAAAGAACCATATTTTCCAGCCAAAGATGTAACGACCCAGGATCTGAATTACCAGTTACCCACTAGTAATCCGAACCTTGAACCGTCATCCACGAGCCGAAACTCAGAAGGGTTAAAAGGAAGTGTCTGAGGAGAACATATAAGAAAATGTACAAACCACAAGAACTAAAAAAAAATCACTATATATCACAACAACATGGTACAACTCAGAGCAGATCCAATAAAAGTAAAGAGTATAGCAAGTACGTACACAAAGAGTACCAGTCTCAGCAGCTAAGCAGGACTAGCACCGGAGTGACTCTGTTTCTCAGCACTTGGAGCTGACGACGAACCACCTGAAAGGGAAGGGAGTGAGTCTCAAGTAGGGCTGTAAACGAACTAATACACTCGACAAGTAGCTCACATTCGACTCGGATGTTACTTGAATTCGACTTGTTTAATAAGGTAAATGAGTCAAGCTCAAGCAAAAATTTTAGCTCGTTTCATAAATGAGCTGAGTATGAGCAAATGCCTACTCGGCTCGTTTAATCTTGTGAACAAGCTCGTTTAATTTTTAAATTATAAAATTATAAATATAGTTGTTAAATATTTTAAACATTATACTAAAATAATTAAACAAGTAACTTATGAAGGATCTTAGGGTATGACCTTGAAATAAGATAGATTTGGGTCTTATAAACAATTAATTTTTTACTTGTAAATTGAATTGGGTTTATATATATAACTCACAAATTCAATTGGGCTCGTTAAGATACTCGTTAAGGGCTCGAACTCGAGAGTATTTAAATGAACCAAGTTTGAGCAACCATTTTCAATACTCGATAAAGCTCGAGCTCGACTCGAGCTCGATTAAAAATTAACGAACAGAGCTTGAGCAGCATAACACTCAGCTCTACTCGACTCATTTACACCCCTAGTTTTAAGAAGAGACCCAGTAGGGACACTAACCCCCACCAGTAAACAGTACAAAAGAAGTGCAGGAAAGTAAACTACACAAAAGTAACACTACACTAAAACACAAAGGAATCGGTGGCGCGACAGCCAACTCCTTGCAAGAGCACGTCAAAAGACTGAAACCTCGCAAGCTCAACAGCACACAATAAACACAACAACAGTCACACACTCACAAAGAAAGGTAGGACTAGCTAGGGCCTATGGCTTGGTGCTTCGACACCACAAAGTCCTCAAACCCTAGCCATGTGTGCACACTCAGACGCTCTCCCTCACGTCTGATCCTCGACCGATTTTCCCTTATGCCTGACTCAAGCGATGGAGAAGGGGCCCCATGGAAACTGGCTCATAACCACCTCAAGGGGCACACACTGGACGGAGTCGCACTCGATGCCCAGGCTCACCAGTGGAATAGCTCAACGCCAGTCATCCAGATGGAGACCAGCTCAACGCTTAGGAAGAACACAGCACAAGCACAAGCACGACAAGTACAACACACACACACAGATGAAGACATTCTCAATGTCTAGCACACTGCACCGGGAGGCAGAGACCACGTGTTCTAGCCTTACACACACAAGAGGGCTCACGTTGCTGAGACCTACCTGTGGGGTTGACAACAACCCCGATTACCGTTAACCGAGGGTTAATGACATAGTACCCTACTATCTACCATAGTAGACGGCAACATCCCTTGCTGTTAACCTCACATTGACGACAAGATACCTTATCGTCAAGTTCATCCTGAAGAGCTTGACAACAGCAACCCTTGACGTCAAGTTCTTCAACTTCCAACAGTTAATACGGCCCTAGGCCGCTCCCCAAGGTGACCCAACCCAAAAACACACAATATGATGATGCAAAATGCTTTCCCTCGTCAAACAATACCAGTGCAAAGCCAGAAAACAACGATCCAATGCTTGGATCGAGCAATATCCCTCAAGAAAACCTGGCATGGAGAAACCCTCCCCAAATCCTGATTTTCATACAAATCACATGCATCTCATGCTCACAACAGGACTAAAAAGGGGTTCAGGGGTAGGATCCCTACTTCAAGATGCCAAAAACACCAAGAAGAACCTCAAAATCGTGTTGTTCCCATGCACACCCCGCAAGGTCAAATCCCCAAATCCGCCATCTTCTTGCCCGATCTGAAGCCACCATGTGCACCACGATCTCCCTACGAGCTCCCGTCGGCCGCCAGAAGTGGTGCGAAAAGAATGAGGTGAAGGTGGTGGGTGGAAAGGGAGGGAGAGGTGAAAAAGAGGAGCCTCTGGTTGCCTTATAAAAACATGCCCGATAGAAGTTGACATCAACATGTGCCATCAACTTCACAGCCAGGAACTTGACGTCAACATCGATTGTCGTCAAGTTCAACACTCGGAAAATTCCAGAAACCTGGGTAGACAACAACATCTCTTGCCGTCAAGAGACTCAAGACCAAGTAGATGGCACACGGTACTGCCGTGAACACAATATTTTGTCAAGCCCCATTGACGTCAACCAGCACTATTCCGAAAAGGCCCAATAAGGATCCCAATAAGGCCCATGGCCTTACAACCTCCCCCCCTTAAAAGAATTTCACCCCCAAAATTCAAACAAATACAAGGGGAAGAGAACTCACCAAAGAGGTATGGAAATTGCTCGCGCATCTCGTCCTCCCTCTCCCAGGTCAACTCACCGCCCAAGTGCCACTGCCAAGCAACACAAACCAGTGGAATCACTTTGTTCCTCAACCTCTGAACTCGGCGATCCTCAATATATAGCGGGAACTCTGGTACACTGGTGTCACCTCAGTCCACACTGAATCAGGGAGAATGTGCGACTCATCTGCAAGGTACCTCTGCAACATCGACACGTGAAACACATTGTGGACCGCTACCAACTCTGACGGTAACTGTAGCCGATACGCAAGGTCTCCAACTCGCTCAGTGATGGTGAAGGGTCTAATATAGCAGGGACTTAGCTGCCCACGCATACCAAATGTCATCACCCTCGTCATAGTGGTCACTCTGACAAACACCTGGTCCCCCACCTGAAAATCAAGCGGTCGCCTGCACTGGTCTGCATAACTCTTCTGCCAGCTTTGCACTGTCTGAAGCCTCTGTTGACAAGCTGCACTACCTCCATTGACTGCTTAACCAACTCTAGCCCAATGACAACACATTCACCAACCTCAAACTAGTCAAGAGGAGTACGACACAGCCGCCCATACAGAGCCTCATAGGGTGCCATGCTGATGCTGGAATGATAACTATTATTATATGCAAACTCAACCAATGACAAGTGAGCTGCCCACGATCCCTGCCACTCTAAACAACAAGCTCGAAGCATGTCCTCCAAAGTCTGAATAGTCCACTCTGACTGACCGTCTGATTGTGGGTGATAGGCAGAGCTAAACGCCAGCTCTGTCCCCAAAACTCTCTAAAAGCTGCGCCAGAACCCAGAAGTGAAGTGAGGATCTCTATTTGACACAATAGAGATCGACACCCCGTGCAAAGGAACAATCCGCTCCACATAAAGTCTAGCCAACCTACTCACCCTCAGTAGCTCTAATGGGCAAGAATCTGGTAGTCTTTGTCAGTCTGTCCATAAGCACCAAAATACTATCATATCCCCCTGATGTCCCCGATAGTGCACACACAAAATCTGTTGTCACATGGTCCCACTTCCACATGGAAATCTCTAGCGGCTGAACAAGCCCTCTAGGGCACTGGTGCTCGACCTTCACCTGTTGACAGACCAAACACCTTGCAACAAAAGCCGCTATGTCTCTCTTCATCCCAGGCCACCAAAACTGTCGTCTCAACCTGTAGTACATCTTGGTTGACCTTGGATGAATCGAGTACCAGGACCCATGTGCCTCCTACAACACTGCTCTCCTGATGGACTCCTCAGCCAGCACGTAGAGTCTGTCTCAAAACCTGACAGTCCCGTCGCCTTACAACTCAACCTCTGGGAGTAGCAACACTCTGTATAACTCAAGGTCTGCCTACTGTGCCTCAATAACCTACCGGACAATGGCTGGAGCAACTAGGAAATTGTCAAGGAAGCACTACTATCGCCTGGTGGAGACTCTGAAGGATCCTTCTACTGCAGATTGCCACAACTACCACTCTCTCAACATGAGATTGCTGATCTGTGCCTTCTTGCTCAGTGCATCTGCCACCACATTAGCCTTCCCAGACTGATACTCAATACTGAAATCATAATCCTTTAGGTACTCCATCCAGCGTCGCTGCCTCATATTTAAATCCCTCGTGAAAAGACATACTGCAGGCTCTGGTGGTTGGTGCGAACCACAAATCTCACTCCATACAAGTAGTGACGCCATATCCTCAAGGCAAAAACCACAGCTGCCAGCTCCAGGTCATGGGTCAGGTAATTCTTCTCGTGGGGCTTTAGTTGACGCCACGCATAAGCTACCACTCTATCATGCTGCATCAAAACTGCACCTAAACCAACACCAGAAGCATCTGTGCAGACCTCAAAACTCTCCATACCTAAAGACAACACCAAGACTGGTGCCGACGTAAGCAGTCGCTTCAACTCTATGAAGCTTTGCTTACACTGCTCCAACCACTTAAATAGTACTCCCTTCCTCGTAAACCGAGTCAGGGGTGTAGCAATATGTAAAAAAATTCTGATAAGTCTACGGTAGTAACCAGCCATGCCCAAAAAATTACGTATCTCTGTCACTGTGCGAGGTCTCCCCCACTGCAAAACTGCCTCGACCTTCGTTGGATCTACTAAAACTCCGTCACCTGAAATCACGTGTCTCAAAAAGTGAACCTACTGCATCCAAAACTCACACTTTCTGAGCTTGGTATACAGCTGGTGCTCTCGCAGAGTCTGTAACACGATCCTCAGGTGCTGGGCGTGCTCCTCCTCTGAAGCAGAGTACACCAGAATGTCGTCAACAAACACCATGACAAACATGTCCAGGCACTGGTGGAACACCTTATGCATCGGATCCATAAAGTCCGCTGGCGCATTGGTGAGCCCAAACGGGATCACCAAGAACTCAAAGTGCCCGTATCTGGTCTTGAAGGTTGTCCTCTCCACATCTGAATCTCTGATCCGCAACTGATAATAGCTTGACCTTAGGTCAATCCTGGAGAAAACTCGAGCTGATTGAAGCTGATAAAAAGATCATCAATCATAGCTAGAGGGTACCTATTCTTGATGGTCACTTGATTCAGCTTCCTGTAATCAATACACAACCACATGCTACCATCATTCTTCTTCACGAACAATACTGGAGACCACCAGGGAGAAAAGCTAGGGTGAATGTAGCCTTTCTCCAACAGCTCCTCCAATTGCCTCTTCAATTCTTGCAATTCTACTGGTGCCATGCGGTACGGTGCCTGTGCAAAAGGTGCAGTGCCAGGAACAAGCTCAATAGTAAACTCAATCTCCCTATCTAGTGGTACACCAAGTAACTCATCTAGAAAGACATCTAGAAACTCACAGACTACCGGAATGTCTTCCACACCACGAGGCGTCTAGTCAACATGTACTATAGTAGCAAGAAAACCTTGGCACCCAAAAGCCAACAACCTTCGAGCTCTCAAAGTAGAAATCAGAAAATAGGAAGAAAGAGGTACAATACCCTGGAAGTAGATGGCAACCCCTCCGGATATCTGAAAGTACACCATCTTCTTCCTGCAATCCACCACTGCACCATACTGCTTAAGCTAGTCCATACCCAATATCACATCAAAGTCCTAAAGCTGTATAGCAAACAAGGAAGCTGACAAACTCTAACCCTGAATATGCACTGATACCTCCTCCACACAGTACGAGATAACCATAAAGTCCCTTGTCGGCAGCTCAACAACCAGGTCACTGGACACTCCCATGTCCAGCTCCTCAAGAGAATCTAAAAACTCCTCAGAAATAAAAGAGTGGGAATCACCGGAATCAAACAACACTCTAGCTGCATAGCCAAAAATAGTCATGGTACCTTCCACAAGCTGAGCCGCCTCTGCCTCTGCTCTGGTCAAGTGCATGATATGACCCTTAGTCCTTGGTCTGCCTGAACTTGTAGTCTGCTGATGCTGCTGTACAAGAACCTACTGCTGCTGAGTACGGAACTGAGGCTAACTCTGTTGCTGCGTGTCTCGAGGAAACAGGGGGCAGTCCTATGCCATGTGACCCAGCTAGTCACACCAGTAACACCTTGTGGCGGAACGCCTCGGCCAAGCCCGTTAAACCAATAACGTACCTGATCCGAGTCCGCCTCCCGCGAACGGGCCGAAGCCTCGCAAGGGATACCAAACCACAGTCCGTGTAAACACAAAGGAACACACCACATTTTATAAATACTTCACAATTTACATAGCCAAATTTCCACAAAAACTGAAAAGAAGTAAAAGAGCCTGGGGCATACCTTGAGGTACAACTGAAGAAAGTAAACAACTAACTAAACTACACTACTGGAGTACTACACAGCTAGAACTACACCGCTGGAGGTACTGACCCTGTACCGCTACGGCGCGGCTCTGAACCGGACGACGGTCGTGAAACGTCCTCCTCGCTCTCACCTGTGGGGGTAGGGGTGAGCCTCTCTAGTCACTGGCTCAGTAGGGAACTCCCCCAAAACCGAGCAAACCAAAAACCACAGGTACAAAGCTATAAACAATACCAACAATTTATAGAACAGCTAAGCAGGATATTAAAGCTGTAAAAGTACTCACCGTCTGCCGACTACGAGAAACAACAATAATAATTAAACGGCAAACCAGTACAGGTGTACAAGCTAAAGTAGAGACTGCCAAACACGAGCCACGTGAATTGGTTCGCGACACCAGTAACTGACTCGGACAAGCTAACACAAGTCTACCTCTCAGTCTCGTAGCCACGGACGAAAGGTCCAGCTGCCGCTCCACGTGAAAAGGTCAAGCAACTGTGGAGAACAACCAAACACCACCTCCTGCAGACCACACGGTCACAGGCCCATGCCTGGCACCTCTAGAGATCCTGGCCCGGAACTCTCTGGAGTGAGGCACTGGAAAAGGACTAGCTGGGGTCCAGTACGTCTACTGGTGTCCGTACCCCCAACTACGAGCGCGCTACAAGTGACTAAAGACAAACACAAGTGTCACTGTCCCACTGTCGTCTTTCCCTCAGCCGGATGTGCAACTCAAACACATGAGTGAGGGTGTCCAGGTCAGACGACACAGACCTCGACGGTACAACACAAGTACCGGGACAAAGCCCCGAGCTAACAACCTGGCTCACAAAGAACCTGGGGCACCCAACTGGAGAGGTAACCACGGTAGGTGTCGTACTACTCGCCACGTACACAGAACCACGTGTACGTCACACACAAACCACGTGAAACCTCACGTAAACCACAAGTAACAACAGTCCACTACACGTGAACCCAACTGGACTCGCGTAAATAACGCGCAGCCACGAAAGTAAGTACCTTGTATGCTAAACACGAAAACTCAGTGCACTCAGTACACCTCAGGTACCAACGCACAAGATATCGATAAATACCATAATTAGTCATTTCTGTTTACAACCAGTAGGCGGCAACATCAACTGCCACTTACAAGAAGTCAACGGCAGGGGATCTGGCCGTTTACATCCTGGCTGATGAGCTTGGCGACAAACGATGTTGACGCCAAGTTCTTCGGCCTCAAACCCTGCAGAAACCCTAATCCGATTCTATAGGTTTCCCAACCATTTTAACTACAGAACAACATATATAAACAATTCCTTTAACATGCCAGAACCCAAAACAACCCATTACAACATGCTTTGCTTGCTAAATTACTCAAACCACCCATTATCCCCGTATGGTGCAACTTTATCCGAAAATGCATTATCATGCTAATTCAGGTGGTTACGTCGTGTTTTAATGTTTCTATGGAGTTAACCAGGTTCGTCCCCTACCTCAGAACACGCTAGAACCTCCCACAATCTCCCGGTTCACGCCGAACCCTCCGCGAGCTCCCACAGGAATTGCACCACGCCGCGACGATTCCTCGCGCAATTCAGCAACGCCACGTGTTCTACGATCGTCCAACCACCCTTCGGTACCTGTTGGAAGCTCTAAAACCACTGGGACAAACAGCTGGGGCAAGAGGGGAAGAGAACCAGGTAGGAAACCTGCTCTCGGGTGGCCCTATAACCTGCAGAATTCTCAGGTTGGCGTCAACCCCTCTGCCGCCAAGAACAACCGCCACCCTAAACGTCCACAGCCACTGCCGCCAAGATCATGCAGTCAACATCCACTTACCTAGATGCCAACCAGTCAACGGCCACCCCTGGCCGCCAACTCCAACTGAACTGCAGCAGGTCCTATTTCATTTCAGGACCAAACCTGCACCTCACCTGCTCAGGCCGCACATCCACACCAAACATTCCACACAACCAACTCACATTGGCCTCACAACGGCCTACACAACCAACACACACATGATCCGCATGGATCCGAAAAGCACGCGACGTTACACACCTTCCAACAAAAGAGCGTTGGCCCTGCTGTGTAGGCTGCCCGGTAGGTTGCTGGACAGTCTCTGCTGCCTTTGCTCTGACTGCCTCCTATCATGACGAAACCTCCACCTCGACCCCGACCTTGAAGACATTCCCAAGGAGGAAGATGCAAACGAAGTTGTAGCCTTTGGAGTCTGCTGTGAAGTACTCTATTGCTGCCTCTGTTGTGTTGGACCCACCTGCCCCTGACCAACTCTGATCTATTCACGGGTCTACAAAGTGTCAGCCTCCAAAGACACTACAGTCTGATAGGCCGCGTTCAAGTCGGTGACACGTGCAACTATCAGCACCTACATGAGCTCTGGCCTCAGTCCTCTTACAAACTGCCGGGTCCTCAGGCTCTCATTTGCCATAATCTGTGGTGTATAGCGCCCAAACTCTACAAATCTGGCTCTGTACTGGACCACTGTCATCTCGCCCTGCGCCAAGTCTAGGAATTGGTATAGTCTCTCTGTCTTGATGTAACTGGGGCAGATGGCTCTCTCAAAAGCTGCAACAAACTTCTGCCTAGTGATCTATCTGAGCGGGCGAGACTAAAAAGTGGTCTCCCACTCCGAAGTCCACCAAGCCAGTGCCTGACTCTGCAACTGGTAGCTCTCCAATAGAACCCTCTCCTCCTTTACACACTCCAAGGGACGTGAGGTCCACTTCACTGCATCTAACCACTAGGGGTGTTCACTATTCGGTTCAATTATAAAACCAAATCGAACTGAGCGATTCAGTTTGAACATGGAAAAAATTTGGTTTGGTTCCAAACCAAACTGGCTTGGTTTGGTTTCTAAGCTCTATAAATCAAACCTAATCGATTAAACTGAATTAAAATAATAAGTTTTAATTTGTATATATCTATCAAGTTTATTCAATATATTTACGTAAAAATACATATTATGGAGGGTAATGTGGTCATCAACATTTAATACTTCATTTAAAATCTTGTTTGATAGTGATTTATTAGAGAAACAAGTGATTAAAATATTATTTAAAACTAAGAGAATCCAAAGGCCCATTTATTTTCAAGTTAAACCGAACCAAACCAAATTCAAACTGAATTTATTTTGGTTTGGTTTGGTTTCAAGAGACTTTGGTTTGGTTTGGTTCGAGTTGGGTCCAAATTTGGTTTCGTTTGGTTTGGTTTCTTAAAAATCTTCTATAAACCAAAACAAACTATGAACACCCCTACTAAGCACGACCGGGCTGCATCAGGGTCTGGCTGCCCCTCAAACTAGGGAGGCTGAAACTGTAGAAACTCCCTCAACACCCTCGTGTGACCTCCCTGAGGTGCTGGAGCATCACGATGCTGGGAAACCAGCTGTGCCACCCCCTCAAGAAAACAGGTCCAGTCAAACTCAGGTGCAGCTCGGGAGGGGGTGGTGGTGGCGCAACACCATTGTGCGCATACTGCGGTCCAAGCTTCACCTGCTGCGGTGGCGGGGCATCTTGAGCCTCCTGCTGAGGTGCCTGCTCAGCCACCTCCTCACCACGACGTTGCCTCCATGCCTTAATGGACCTATACAAGACATGCACACAAATTAATACATAAAGTTACTCCGACATTGCTCGCTACTACTGTACTCTCCGTGCTCTGAGTTACCAAAATGTGACATTTCCTTATATGTCTTGATAGACCAAACTCTGATACCAACTGTAATGACTCAGAATCTGAATTATCAGTTACCCACTAGTAACCCAAATCCTGAACCGCCACCCACAAGCCGAAGCTGGGAAGGGTTAAAAGGAAGTGTCTGAGGAAAACATATAAGCAAATGTACAATCCACAAGACCTAAAAACAACCACTATATCTATATATAACAACATTGTACTACTCAGATCAGATCCAACAAAAGTAAAGAGTACAGCAAGTATGTACACAAATAGTACCACTCTCAACAGCTAAGCGGGACTAGCACCAGAGTGACTTGTCTCCTCAGCACCTAGAGCCGACGACAAACCACCTAAAAGAGAAGGGAGTGAGTCTCAAGAAGAGACCCAGAAGGGACACTAACCCCCACCGATAAACAGTACAAAATAAGTGCAGGAAAGTAAACAACACAAACGTAACACTGAACTAAAACACATAGGAACTGATGGTACGACGACCAACTCCTCGCAGGAGCACGTCAAAAGAATGGAACCTCGCAGGCTCAACAACACACAATAAACACAACAACAGTCACACACTCACACAGAAAGGTAGGACCAGCTAGGGCCTATGGCTTGCCGCCTCGACACCACAGAGTCTTCAAACTCTAGCCATGTGTGCACACTCAGACGCTCTCCCTCATGTCTGGTCCTCAACCGATTTTCCCCTACGCCAGACTCAAATGGTAGAGAAGGGGCCCCACGGAAACCGGCTCGTAACCACCGCAAGGGGCACGCACTGGATGGAGTTGCACTCAATGCCCAGGCTCACCTGTGGAATAGCTCAATGCCAATCATCCAGATGGAGTCCAGCTCAATGCTTGAAAAAAACACAGCACAAGCACAAGCCTGGCAAGTACAACACATGCATAGACAGAGACGCTCTCAACGTCTGGCACACTGCGCTGGGAGGCAGACACCACGTGTCCTAGCCTCACACACACAAGAGGGCTTACACTACTGGGACCTACCTGTGGGGTTGACGGCAACCCCAATTACCGTTAACCCAGGGTAAAAGGCACAATACCCTACTGTCTACCATAGTAGACAGCAACATCCCTTGCTGCTCACATTGACGGAAAGACACCTTGCTGCCAAGTTCATCTTGAAGAGCTTGACAGCAGCAACCCTTGACGTCAAGTTCTTCAACTTCCAACAGCTGATACGGCCCTAGGCTGCTCTCCAGGGTGATCCAACCCAAAAACACACAATCTGATGATGGGAAACGCTTTCCCTCATTAAACAATACTAGCATAAAATCAGAAAACAACGATCCAACGCTTGTATCGAGCAATATCCTCTCAAGAAAACCTGGCATGGAGAAACCCTCCCCAAATCATGATTTTCACACAAATCACATGCATCTCATGCTTACAACAGGACTAAAAAGGGGTTCAGGGGTAGGATCCCTACCTCAAGATGCCAAAAACACTAAGAAGAACCTCAAAATTGTGTCATTCCCCATGCACACCCTGCGAGGTCAAATCCCCAAATCTGCCGTCTTCTCGCCTGATCTGTAGCCACCACGTGCACCACGATCTCCCTACGAGCTGCCGTCGACTGCCGGAAGTGGTGGAGAAAGAATGAGGTGAAGGTGGTGGGTGGAAAGGGAGGGAGAGGTGAAAAAGAGGAGCCTCATATTGCTTTATTAAAATAGGCCCGATGGAAGTTGACGTTAACATAGGGTGTCGTCAACTTCACCACCAGGAACTTGATGTCAACATCGATTACCGTCAAGTTCAACACTCGAAAAATTCCAAAAACCCGGGTAGACGGCAACATCTCTTGCCATCAAGACCAAGTAGATGGCACACGGTACTGTCGTCAACATAATGATGATGTCAAGCCCCCTTGACGTCAACTAGTACTGGTCTGAAAAGACCCAATAAGAGTCCAATAAATCCCATGGCCTTACAAAAGGCACCCAATCCTAAGGCAAATTGGAGGCATTTTTTCTCCGGAGGAGTCATGTGTGTCCCAACAACCTATGCAAGCTTCAACTTCATCCTAAGAATTCAATGGGAGAACAATTAAAGCTTCATTGTGAAAAGATGGTTATTGTGAAGGAATTCTAAACTACGTGAATCTTCAGGACGACAAACTACATCGACTATATTTCGTGAAGATGTTATCATGCTATGATAAAATAGAGGAACTCTATGTTTTGTGACAGGGGGAGCTTGAACTTAATTATCTCTTTATGAGTCTCTCTCTATCTGGGTCACACTGCTAGAATTTGAATAGTAATTGTCTGGGTGTATGCTTGGGTTTGTCAAGCACGTGGGTGTTGTAGACACCCGATTCTGGCTTATAAGTTGAACCATATTTCTTGTTCCCTTAATGAGCCCCAAGTTGGTCACTCACCTTGAGCCCATTTGTTAGCCACATTTTGAGCCCATTAAAGTCCAACCCTTAGCTTATCTCGTCCAACTATCACTTCTAGAGTCCTTGCCTTAGGGTTTCAACTCTCACACCTTAACGCGACAACCTTGAGGGTCGCATCCATGCTAATTAACCGATTAAAATCCTTAAATAATCAATTATATTTATCTAATAATCGATTAAAACTCAAATATGATCGGTTATCAATAACGCGACGGGTCGTAGCGTCGCGTTAGCATCAAGGACGTGTTCACTCTGACCGTCGCGACAGGCCATGCATATCCATTCACGTACCTTCATTGTCACGACCACCTTGGCCGTCGCGACAATCCTTGTCGCGTCCCTACGACCTGTCGTGACATGGTCTGTGATAATATCACATTATCATAAATAAATCATGCCATTTTATTGATTGATATGTGATTAATCCATAAGATTTCTATTGTCACGGACGATAATTGATTAAATTCAATTACATGTTGTATTTGTAGGTTAATGGGCCATTGAATGAAGTTCGTATTGGGCCAATAGACCAAGCAGTCCAACAGGGGCAAATTTTGCATTTTCATATTGTTGCAAAAACCCTAGCCGTCTGCTTTTTCTTTCTCTTTCTTCCTTCCATTTTCTTCAAGATTCTCTCCCTATTTTAAAATCTCTCTCCTCTCATCTATTTAAAAACCCCCCTCTCTCATTCTCACACAACTTTTTCTCTCTCTCCCTCTTTCCTCCGCACACACCCTTCCTCTCTTCTCTTCTCTTCTTCTTCCTCTCTTTCTTCTTCCTTTCTTCCTCTCTCCCGGCCTCCTTTCTCCCGGGCACAGCAGAGCAGCAACAGTCTGCGTGCAGGCCCACCTGCGTGCCCACCCGCGCCAGCAGCCGCCTCCGCGCCAGGCCCACGCGCCCGCCTGCCGCCTCCACCTGCCAGCACCGCCCAGCCTGCTGCCCCATGCCCGAGCGCGCCAGGGCCCCGCCCGCCTGCGCACCCGGCCCCGCCAGTCCGCTGCCCCGCCTGCCGCGCCCCCGGCCCCGCCAGCCCGCTGCCTCGCCTGCCACGCCCCCTGCGCGCCCAGCCCGCACCACCTGCCGCGACCCCGCGCCCCGCCAGACCACTGCTGCCCTGCTGCCTCCATGCGCCCCGCGAGCCGCCTGCGCCCTACCCACGTTGCATGCATGCAACGTGGGCCGCTCTCTCCTCTCTCTCTTCTATCGCTCTCTCTCTCTCCTATCTCTCGCTTCTATCTCTCTTCTCTCCTCTCTTCTCTCTTCTCTCCTATCTCTCTCACGTCTCTCTCTCCTATCTCTCGTCTCTATCTCTCTTCTTTCTCTCTCATGCCTCTCTCCTCTCTCTTTCACGCACTCTCTCTCCTCTCTCTCTCTTCTCTATCTCTCTCCTATCGCTCCTCTCTCTTCTTTTGTTCTCTCTCTCCTTTCTCTCTCTATTTTCCAGTATTTCTTAGAATAGTTGTTGATTTACTTTGTTTAGTGTCAATCAATTTTTGTTAACTATTTTATTTAGTGGAATGCAATTTCAAAACTTTGTCCCTTTGTCTCTAATCCACTTTTTATCTCTCTCTCTATTTACTTAGTTTAATTAGTTTAATTTTATTTAATGCAACTTAGTTTAAATATCACCACATTATTTTCCTAAATAAAAATCCAAGGTTTTCAACTCTAAAATCTAGTTCCCCGTGGATTCGACTCGGCTCTCACCACTTAACTATTGTCAAAATAATTAGTGTAGGCCGATAATTTTGAGATTGTTAGTCACGTTTGTAACGACGCATTCGTGGGCTATCAATTTTTGGCGCCGTTGCCGGGGAATTAGAATTTTTAGTTTTGATAATTTTGGTATTTTTTTGTAGATATTCATACTTACATTTTCTTTCCTTTTGCAGGTTTAAAAAAAAATTCCAAAAAAAAAACAGCAGGAAAAATAAAAAAAAAGGTGAGTTGAGGTGAGTTCCTTCCCTCACTCTTTCCATTTGTTTGTATTTCCAAAAGAACGAGAGATTACGTTTGAGGTAAGTACCATTAAAACCCTCTTTGATTTAGTTTCCTTTTCTTAGTTACCATGTTTAGATAATTAAAAAAAAAGAGAAACAAAATAAAAAATCCAAAAAAAAATCAATCATTTGAATCCAATCAAAGATGTCATGTCAAGATTAGAAACCTTCCATCTTTAGGACATGCATCATTTAGATTTTCATCTTTAGGTAATTTTATTTTTTGAAAAGTTTCCTTTTTTGTCGAAGATTGCGGGAGGCAAGGTAAGAATCTCAATCTTTTAGAAAGCATGATCATGCATTGCCATGCTTGCATAGAACCCCTTGCTTGATTTTGTGGTGTGCACTTCATTTCTAAAATATTTTAAGGGCAGTTTCCTTAACAAGATAAGGTGGGGATTTGATCACCCTTCCTTAGCCCACAAACCACAATCTCCTGCATCTTTTGCATTCCCAAGCCCTAATAAAAGTCAGTAAACATTGGCCTTAGGGTTCACACTGAGGTTTAGGTCCACTTGGGCCCACTAATTGGTTTTGGAAACTAGTGTCTAAGGCTAGAGGTTAAAAGGCAAACACCTAAGCGGGAAAGTGGTTCTCTAATTAGGTCCCTATGAAAGTAGGGGGAGCCTCCCACTACCCCACCTCTTACCTGGCCAGTGGATATACCTAATGGTGGACTTAAGTTGGTCTATGGCCACTTTGTGAGAAATCTCACTTTCAAGTCTAAGATCTCTAGGTCAAATAGGATATTTGTTGAAACTTGTTTGTCTTTGTTAAAATAAAATAAAATAAAATTATTTTTTTTTAAAAAAATTCTCTCTCTTCTCTCAGTTGGTCTTAATGCATGCATGGTAGGAGATCACAAAGCCCTAAATTGCTAGGACCAATCCCAGAAATTGAGAGACTTCTCCATTAAAGGAACAATCTTGTGAAAAATCAAATGGCTGAAAATCAAGATAATCAAGAGATCCCCAAACAAATGAAGGATTATTTCATTCCCAATCAATATCAACCTTCATCTTGTATTCATCTTCCACAAAATCAAGCCATCCAATATGAGATTAAATCCAGCACCATCCAAATGCTCCCATCCTTTTATGGAAATACCAATGAGGACCCTTACAAGCACATAGATGAATTTCTGGAGATTTGTTCCACTGTCAAGATCCAGAACTTCACTAATGATGCCCTCAGATTGACTCTTTTCCCATTCTCTCTTAAGGATAAAGCCAAATATTGGTTGGGCACTGTAGGGAAAACCATTAGAACTTGGGCAGAAATGCAACAAGAATTTTTGAAAAAGTTCTATCCCATAGGCCGAACCAATACCATGAGAAGAGCCATTACTGGATTTTCTCAAACACAAGGGGAATTAATTCATGAGTCATGGGAAAGGTTGAAGGAGCTTTTGAGAAAATGCCCCCACCATGGTCTCTCAAGATGGCAAATTGTCCAAGCATTTTATGAGGGATTGACTGAACAATATAGACAAATGGTGGATGCTTCATGTGGGGGAGCTTTCATGAGTAAAAGTGAGGATGAGGCCTATGCTCTTTTTGAAATGCTAAGTGAAAATTCAATTAATCATGCCTCACTTTCATCTTATGAGAGATCTGTTGGGCCATCCAAATGGGCTGGGTTATATGAAGTGAGAAATCAGGCTGAATTGGAGCCCAAATTCGAGAATCACCTCATGGCCCAAAAGTGGGAGAAAGTGGATACCATGGCCCAAACTGTTGCCTCTCTGGCTCAAAAGATGGACCAAATCTTGTCTAGGACCCATCAGGATACCTTTGGCCCATCCCCCTCTAGCCCATATGTTGGCCCAGACTCATATCATCAGGAAGTTTGCAACTTGTGTGCTAGTCCAGGCCACCACATTAATGACTGCCCAACTGCAGCCCAACTCCCACCTTTCATCCAAGAACAAGTCCAAGAACAGGTCCAAGCAGCCCAGGGATTTCCCAAGCCCAATCTGGACCCATTCTCCAATTCATACAATCCTGGCTGGAGAAACCATCCCAATTTCTCTTGGAAGAATCAACAAGCTCCGCCTCAAAGACCAAATCCCTCCATGCCTCAAGCCCCAAAACAACCATTCCAGAACCAGTTTCAGGCCCAGCCAAATCCGTACAATGGCACTTATGCTAGAGGGCCTCAAGCCCAATTCTCTCAGGCAGTCCAATATCCTCCTCCCCAACCCAAGCAAGTTCAGCCTACTTTTCAACAACCTCCTCAACAAAACTTTGAAGATCAATTCAACCAACTCCAACAGATCATCTTGGCCCAACAACTGCAATTGCACCAACAACAACAACTTTTGGCGACAAACCAACAGACCATGGCTAGGTTAGAAGCCCAAGTGGGCCAAATGGCTGAAACCACCATGAGAAGGGAAGTGGGCCAATTTCCTAGCCAACCTGTGGCCAACCCAAGGAACCTACCACCGGGATTTGCTTCACAACCAGGCCTTCTACCTCAACCTGTCCAACAAGTCCAACCAAGAGGCCCACAATTCGAGAACATAAAAGCCATTTCAAGCCTGCGAAGTGGTAAGGTGCTAAGTGACCCACATAAGGGAAAAGAGGTTGTGAATAATCCTGAATTAGAGGCCCAAGATGATGCTAGTGATAGTGAAGAGGAACCTATTCAACCTGAGTTGGGGGAAGAGAACAAAGGAAAGAGAAAGCTTTTGCAGATCCAAATTCATACCAGCCCAAAGTGCCATTTCCAAGTGCTCTAGAATCCAAGCCCATTAAGAAGAAGAAGTCGGTCCAAGATGAGGAGTTGCTGGAATTATTCAAACAAGTCCAAATCAATATTCCACTCCTAGATGCCATAAAGCATGTCCCGACTTATGCTAAATTTTTGAAAGAAATGTGCACTCCACGAAGGGAATCCAAGACTGCAATTCAGAAGATCTGGCTATCTGAAGATGTTAGTGCAGTCTTGACAAACCACCTCCCTAGGAAGTTGAAGGACCCTGGTGCTCCCCTCATTTCTTGTGATATAGGTGGCATAACCTTTGATCGTGCCCTTCTTGATTTAGGGGCAAGTGTCAATCTTCTTCCCACCTTTATTTATGAACAATTCAACATAGGGGAACTCAAGCCCACTTCCATCATTCTGCAGCTGGCCGATCGTTCGGTCAAGACTCCACGGGGATTGATAGAGGATATAATTGTCAAATTCAATGACTGTTATTTCCCCGTGGACTTTCTCATCCTTGACATGTCCACCAACCAGGAGTTGAAACACACTCCTATCATTCTTGGTCGTCCCTTCCTCGCCACTGCCAAAGCCAATATCAATTGTGCTACGGGGATGATGGACATTTCATTTGGGGGACAAAAGGTCTCGCTCAATGTTTTTAAAGCATCTCAATATCCAGATCCCGAAGAAGGATGTCATTCTATTGACATTTTGACTGAGTCCATTGATAATGATCTAGATGTTGACCAACTTGAGGAGACCAATGCTTTACATGACTCACCACTCCGTCTGGCACCTTGGTCCAAGGTCGAACCTCTACCGGCCTTGCAATCTGCACCAGCTCTACCTTCACTTCAAAGCCCTCCAGATCTTGAGCTTAAACCTCTTCCAGACTCCCTCAAGTATGTATTTCTGGGCCCAAACCAAACTTTGCCTGTTATCATTGCCTCCAACCTAAGTTCTACCCAAGAAGCTCAGTTGATAGAAGTCTTAGGGGAACATAGGGGTGCCATAGGTTGGACAGTGGCCAACCTTAAGGGGATTAGTCCATCTGTTTGCATGCACCACATCTACTTGGAGGACAATGCTACACCAAGCCGGGAAACGCAAAGGCGGTTAAACCCGAACATGAAGGAAGTGGTGAAGAAGGAAGTAGTGAAGTGGCTAGATGCTGGAATTGCCTACCCAATATCAGATAGTCAGTGGGTCAGCCCAACCCAAGTGGTTCCCAAGAAGTCTGGGCTAACAGTTGTGAAAAATGAGCAGGGGGAGGAGGTACCCACTAGATTGACCACGGGATGGAGAGTGTGCATAGATTATAGGAAGCTCAATTCCATGACCAAGAAAGACCACTTTCCACTCCCATTCATGGATCAAATCCTTGAGAGACTGGCATGCCAGCAATTTTTCTGCTTTTTGGATGGTTATTCTGGGTACAATCAAGTGGCAATTTACCCAGAAGATCAAGAAAAGACCACATTCACGTGCCCCTATGGCACATTTGCTTTTAGGAGAATGCCTTTTGGACTCTGCAATGCACCAACCACTTTTCAAAGGTGCATGATGGCGATCTTCTCTGACATGGTGGGAGAATTCCTGGAGGTATTCATGGATGATTCCTCTATATATGGGGATTCTTTTGAAAACTGTCTGAAAAATCTGGAGAAGGTCTTGGCTAGATGTGTGGAGACAAACTTGGTGCTTAGTTGGGAGAAGAGCCACTTCATGGTTCGAGAGGGTATAGTCTTAGGCCACATTGTGTCTGAGCGGGGTATCGAGGTAGATAGAGCCAAAGTTGGCCTCATTGCTGATCTTCCTGCCCCCACCTCCGTCAGACAAATTCGTGCATTTCTTGGCCATGCCGGCTTCTATCGCCGGTTCATTGAAATTTTTTCTAAAATTGCCCATCCCTTAACTCTTCTCCTAGCCAAGGATGTCCCTTTTCACTTCGATGATCCTTGCTTACAGGCATTCACTACTTTGAAAGTGGCTTTGACCAAAGCTCCCATTCTTCAATCTCCTGATTGGTCACTGCCCTTTGAGATCATGTGTGATGCCTCGGACTATGCCATAGGTGCTGTTTTGGGACAACGCATGGATAAACGTCCCGTGGTGATCTATTATGCGAGCCGCACCCTCGCCGATGCTCAATTGCATTACACCACCACAGAGAAAGAACTTCTTGCTGTGGTTTTTGCCCTTGAAAAATTTCGATCTTATCTTCTGGGGGCAAAAGTCATCATCTACTCAGATCACTCTGCCTTAAAATATCTTCTAGCCAAGAAGGACTCCAAACCAAGACTCATCAGATGGATCCTTCTTCTTCAAGAATTTGATTTGGAGATTCGGGATAAGAAAGGTACTGAAAATGTTGTTGCTGATTATCTGTCCCGAATTCTCATCCCAGAAAGTGCTCCCATGTATGACTCCTTTCCCGATGAACACCTTCTTGCTATTTCCCATAATACCCCCCCATGGTATGCTCACATTGTCAATTACCTTGCGGTGGGTCAACTTCCTGAAGGATGGTCAAAGAATGAAAATGATCATTTCTTCTCTAAAGTCAAACACTATTTCTGGGATGACCCTGAATTATTTTTCATGGGTCTGGATCAAGTAATTAGGAGATGTGTCCCTGAGGAAGAGCAACAGAGCATCCTCAATTTCTGTCACACCCTCGCCTGTGGGGGACACTTCTCGGGGAAGAAAACTGCGGCCAAGGTCTTACAAAGTGGGTTTTTCTGGCCCACATTGTTCAAGGATGCTTATGAATTCAGTAAGACCTGTTTGAGATGCCAAGCAGTAGGAAACAACTCTAAGAGAGACATGATGCCACTCAACCCAATTTTGGTGGTCGAAATTTTTGATGTCTGGGGAATAGATTTCATGGGCCCATTCCCATCATCTTTTGGCAATGAGTATATCCTTGTGGCTGTCGATTAAGTGTCTAAATGGATTGAGGCCATTGCCACCCGCACCAATGACCATAAGGTTGTCATGAAATTTGTGCGGAGGAATATCTTCTCTAGGTTTGGGTGCCCTCGAGCCATCATAAGTGATGGGGGATCTCACTTCATTCATTCCCAATTTCGAGCTTTGCTTAAACGATATGGGATATCTCACAAGATTGCTACCCCCTACCATCCTCAGACCAGTGGCCAAGTGGAAGTATCCAATAGGGAGATCAAGAACATTCTCCAAAAGACTGTTAGGCCCGATAGGAAAGATTGGTCAGAAAGGCTAGATGATGCTTTGTGGGCCTATTGGACTGCTTATAAGACTCCCATTGGCATGTCTCCCTACAGGTTAATTTTTGGTAAAGCTTGTCACCTTCCTGTTGAGTTGGAGCATAGGGCGTATTGGGCCATTAAACAATTCAATCTTGACTTAGCCCATGCTGGATCACATAGAGCCCTCCAGTTGCATGAGCTTGAGGAATTGCGCAATGAAGCTTATGAGAATTCCAAGATATATAAAGCCAAAACCAAAATCTTTCATGATAAACATATTTTAAGGAAATCATTCCTTCCTGACCAAAAGGTTTGGCTATTTAACTCTAGGCTGCGTTTGTTCCCAGGTAAATTAAAATCTCGATGGGATGGACCATTCATTGTTGTAAAAACTTTTGACCATGGTGCTGTTAAAATTCTAGATCCTAAAAATGGTCAAATTTTCACTGTTAATGGTCAACGTCTCAAACCATACATGGAAAACATGCAGCTCTCACCTAAAGAATCCATTCCCTTGAATGATCTTGAGTAGAAGCACAGGAACTTCATTGTGTCTGGCTGAAGACATTAAACTTAGCGCTTATTGGGAGGCAACCCAATATTTTTTAGGAAATTTAACTTATTTTTAATTTCTATTTTGTTCTAGGTATTTGGAAGGCTAGTGGGCAACTCATCACCTTTAATGAAGCCAGTTTGCCACCACTCTCATGTGATCATCAGGTTGCATCTCTCCTTTCTTACCTTACTTTAGCTGTATTCTATGTTCATTACTTTTATGCCATTGAGGACAATGTCATTCAAGTTGGGGGAGGGCAAGTCTTTCAAATCTTTAAATCCTGCTGAAACATCCCATGCATTATTCTGTGCTCATTAACTTCGCATATCATTTCTCATGGAAAAAAAAAAACCTCAGTTTAGAATGAATTTTACTCTAAGTATATACGTGTGCTAGTGGCACGCTAAAGGATGAAGTTTGCGGTTATGTTCTTAGCATTTTCCTCAAACTACATTTGAAATTTGATGAAACCTTCACACATGTATTAGATGATGAATAAATGTCATTCAAGAGGGTGATGAGAGTTTTACCTAATACTCTTAATGAAGATTGATATTCTACACTCATATTGAAAACTAATCGTGGGGAAAAAGCTACCTGCCTGCAAGTTATGAAAAAAAAAAATTGACGATAAAATGAAGAAGGAAATCCCTACCTTAGTAACCGGGCTTCAGCACCTCATGAAGTGTTGAAGTTCGCGTCAAACAGTGAACGGATATCCAAAAAAAAAAAAAATGATGCTGAAGGATGAAAATAAAGGCAGAGTGAAAGCTACCTGTAATTCGAGGATTTTATTATAGGAGTGTAGAGTTGATATCATCTCTAAGTAATGGATCAAAAACTCATACATTGTCTTAAGTAATGCTTATTGATCATAAGTGCATTCATGAAGGAAATGATAATTTTAACTGTATCTTGAGGAACTGTCTAATAACATGAACTGCATGATTATCTTTGACACATGCTACTAGAACTGTAAATACTTATTGTTGATCAATCTTATCTCTGCTTTCTTGACATGAAAAATGATGTTTGAAGTTCCGGTTAGTCCAAATTATTCACCTGGGTGCGTTGCTAAGGGACTAGCAATGAGTAAGTTGGGGGATGTGATAATATCACATTTATCATAAATAAATCATGCCATTTTATTGATTGATATGTGATTAATCCATAAGATTTCTATTGTCACGGACGATAATTGATTAAATTCAATTACATGTTGTATTTGCAGGTTAATGGGCCATTGAATGAAGTTCGTATTGGGCCAATAGACCAAGCAGTCCAACAGGGGCAAATCTGGCATTTTCATATTGTTGCAAAAACCCTAGCCGCCTGCTTTTTATTTCTCTTTCTTCCTTCCATTTTCCTCAAGATTCTCTCCCTATTTTAAAATCTCTCTCCTCTCATCTATTTAAAAACCCCTCTCTCACTCACCTTTTTCTCTCTCTCTTTCCTCCGCACACACCCTTCCTCTCTTCTCTTCTCTTCTTCTTCCTCTCTCTTCTTCCTCTCTCCCGACCTCCTTTCTCCCGGGCACAGCAGAGCAGCAACAGGCCGCGTGCAGGCCCACCTACGCACCCACCCGCGCCAGTAGCCGCCTCCGCGCCAGGCCCGCGCACCCGCCTGCTGCCTTTACCCGCCAGCACCGCCCAGCCTGCTGCCGTGCGCCCGAGCGCGCCAGGGCCCCGCCCGCCTGCGCACCCGGCCCCGCCAGCCCGCTGCCCCACCTGCCGCGCCCCCGGCCCCGCCAGCCCGCTGCCCCGCCTGCCGCGCCCCCTGCGCGCCCGGCCCGCACCACCTGCCGCGACCCCGCTCCCCGCCAGGCCACTGCCGCCCTGCTGCCTCCACGCGCCCCGCGAGCCGCCTGCGCCCTACCCACGTTGCATGCATGCAACGTGGGCCGCTCTCTCCTCTCTCTCTTCTATCGCTCTCTCTCTCTCCTATCTCTCGCTTCTATCTCTCTTCTCTCCTCTCTCTCTCTTCTCTCCTATCTCTCTCACGTCTCTCTCTCCTATCTCTCGTCTCTATCTCTCTTCTTTCTCTCTCATGCCTCTCTCCTCTCTCTTTCACACGCTCTCTCTCCTCTCTCTCTCTTCTCTCTCTCTCCTATCGCTCCTCTCTCTTTCATCTCTCTCTCTTCTTTTATTCTCTCTCTCTCTCATTCTCTCTCTCCTTTCTCTCTCTATTTTCCAGTATTTCTTAGAATAGTTGTTGATTTACTTTGTTTAGTGTCAAACAATTTTTGTTAACTATTTTATTTAGTGGAATGCAATTTCAAAACTTTGTCCCTTTGTCTCTAATCCACTCTTTATCTCTCTCTCTATTTACTTAGTTTAATTAGTTTAGTTTTATTTAATGCAACTTAGTTTAAATATCACCACATTATTTTCCTAAATAAAAATCCAAGGTTTTCAACTCTAAAATCTAGTTCCCCGTGGATTCGACTCGGCTCTCACCACTTAACTATTGTCAAAATAATTAGTGTAGGCCGATAATTTTGAGATTGTTAGTCACGTTTGTAACGACGCATTCGTGGGATATCAGTCTGCATGCGTTGGCCTTCGTAACCACCTCCCATTTATCCTCCATTGGGCTTTATCTTCATCCACAACAACCCCCCAGCCATGGTTTGAGGTTCCATCTCACCTTGGAACCCTCATAGGACTCTTCCAATGCAGATTTACTTGACTTTTTATTATTTGCATGGGCCATTATCACTTATGGATGGGATATTCTCTCTCCTCTCTATATAAGTGATCCTACCCTTTTAGAAGGAGGAGAGGACCCCTAGATACCACGAAGTGCTGCCCAATTCTCCAAAGCTCCCTATTAGCTCGTAGCCCTCCCATTTCCTCCCATTTTCTCATTATCCTCCTCATCAAGTCACACTCTTTTCTTCAAGTATGGAGCTTGGTAGCTGAGGAGGAGACTTCCATTGTCTTCAGAGGTTGCTGCATGACCTAGAAGCACTATTCATAGCCAGGGAGTCGCCCTTTGGGGCCCCTTTTCCTCCTTCCCTCCTTCTCATTTTTCTTTCATGCATGTTATTATTTTCTTTTAGATAGAAGCATATCTTTTCCTCCCACGTTTTATGCAACCCAAGGGGTTTCAAAACACCCCCCAGGTTCGTTCCCTCCATGCTTCATCCTTTTCTTTTCTTTTTGAATAGGTACTTGTAACACCCCGAAAATTCGGTAATTAGAAAATTAGAAATAAATCGAAAACGATAAATTCAATATTTGTGCAATAGAAAAAATGCACGTGTCATTATCATACATACAAAAACCCATTAGAAAATTTCATAAAAACCATAGTTCAACTCTAAATAATACTCCCTAATGACCCACAGAGAAATTCATGCAAAGGAAAATCAGATGGTCCAAGTTTAAGGCGTTTTACGATTGAGTGTCGTAATCAGGGAATAAGTCGGGAAATCATTATCACACATACCTAGAGGAGCCATAAAATTAAATAAAAATCATAGATGGACTTTAAATAATATCCTCTAATGACCAATCAAGAAATTTGGGTCAATAAAATTCATTTGGGGTATGTTTAAGAGTTATTGTGACTTATTGTCGTAATTAGGAAATAAGTTGGACAACCCATTATCAGGTGTATAAAATGAGATCATAAACTAAATGAGAAATTTATGGGGACTCCAAACAATATGTGGGGATAGTCCATAAAAGAAACCGGATCAATGGACAACGTAAGACCCATGAACAAATTCAAGTATGAAATTAGTAAATAAATAACTTATGTATTATCGAAATAATAGAACTTACGTACCACTATCGTACGTGAGAAAACACATCGTAAAATTCCGTAAAAATTATAAACCAACCCCAAATATTATACCTAAGTGTTCCACGAAGGAATTCGTGCAACGAAAAATCTGATTGGCTGAGTATATGTCACATGTGACCAAGTTACTTGAATTAGGAAACTAAGTCGGAAAATTGTTAACATGAAAAAATAACCCAACCATAAATTAAATAAACATGTTGGAGAGACTTACAACATTATGTAATACTAACCCATTAACAATATTGGGCCAATGGAGCACATTTGGCCCAAGGATAAAAATTGGGACAAGAAAATACTCAGAAATTCGTGTATGTAATTATGTAATAATTAGGGAGGGCAATTTAGGGTTAAAATAAGGGTGATTAGTCATGTAAGGTAAGCCAATATTGGACCCAACCCTAAGAGGAGGTTTCCTAAACCTTTGCTACCTCCCTTGGGTGAGAGAATCCCAGCTTTTGGAAAGTAGGAAGCAGAATTCGCAGCCCCTTTCCTAGTCCCATTGGGACATGAATTAGAACCCTAAAACTATAAGAACTCTTCACAAAACGTTTAGGGAAGGGTTAGCAACAATTTGGGGTCGTGAGCAGCAAGTTTGGAGCGCTGGAGGTGTGGAGAACGGCTGGGGAAAACGTGGTCTTCCTCAACCTCGCTCTGCATCAACCCAGAAATCTGCAGAGAGTTATTAGCATTCAAAGGTAGGTGTTCTCGGGCCAAGATTAAAGAAAACCAACACCATCATGTAGTTCTTCGAGTCTAGGTTCATTTTCACTTGGTTTGACTAATTTTCATGGAGTATACATTGTGTATTCGTAGTTGTCCCTAAGTCTCGCACAGTTAGGGCTTTTTCCGTTCTTCTTATTATGCACACGATTGGATGCCGAATTAGACTAAACTTCCTTCATGAAAGTTCTTCTACTTGTAGTCACGATCATCTTTTATGTTTGACATTTTATCCAAAAGTCTTTCATTAGAGAGTTATAGGTGTGGCAAAAGAGTCACTGCATGATACTGTGATTTCGGGCTGCACTTAGCTTTATATTCTTCATATATTTCTTGGGAGTCAAGACCGAATTAGATCAAACCCACAACATCAAAGTTCTTCTACTAGTTGTCCTCGTCATATTTCTTGTTGAACATTTTATCTAAATGTCATTCGTTAGAGAGTTATAAGAGGGGTAAGTAAATCACTGCATGAGACATGTTTTCGGGTTACACGACCTATATGTTTTCTGGGAAGGCCTCTAGTGTCGACACTACTTGATCTAGTGTCAACACACTGTCCCAAATTAGCCCAAAACGTGTTCTAGGAAGGCCTCTAGTGTCGACACTACTTGATCTAGTGTCGACACACTGTCCCATACTGGCACAACAGGTTTTCTGGGAGCTGTCTCTAGTGTCGACACTACCTGATCTAGTGTTGACACTACTTGACCAGTTCTGAATTATTTTGCCTTGTGTTTGAAGCATTGTGTCGACACCAGTAAGGGGTGTGTCAACACTACCCTTGAAAAAAAAAATTGCATATCTTGGGTCTGATCATTACATGATGTCTACTAGCATGTGCATGATGTTATATAGTATGCATGGACCTAAAAGAAATCAACCCATTGAAAAATGGTAATGATACGAATATGATTCTAATGTGTAATTGTGATTGTCCTTATGTTCATTGGATTATCTTGTGATCTTTCCTATTGTCAATTGAAATGATAAGAAATTATTGTGAATATGGGGATGAATACACGTTAGTATGGACTTGTTAGTGAAGTTAATATCATGACTTACATATGAGTTTCAATAGTTACATGCTTTCCGGTGTTCCATTAATTATTTGTCCATATGCATACATGCTAAGAAAGATCTGTGACTCGTCACTTACACATTTGCACGAGTAGGCACACCCTTCTTGGGGAATTGGGAGCTCTCTACCGGTTATTCTGAATTGGTAGACTAGCGACCTTTTCCTTAAGACCTCCGTAAGTCTCCGCTCTCTATGGATTTCCACATAGATGCCAAGCTGGCTGTACCATGAAGTACCCTAGAGATAGAAAGTACATGTCCTGCATACGATCTGTCTTTAGAAACATCCTCATGTCAAGACATTAATGGATTATGAAACATGATACGTCGTTATACTGCCTTTTGTTCTCTTGAGCTATTTGTCATACCTAGACTCTATGATTGATCATGTTCCTTTTACTATGAGCTTGTCATTGACACTCTGTGGCCATAATATGAATATGTTTGTTCAGCACAACGTGGGACTTCGGTCCATTTGACCAATGCCTGTGCAATAGGGGCCCTGTCTGGTCCTGGAGAGGAGCGCCCCAACGTACTTATTAACCGCGGGAGTATGGACTTGTGGAGCGTGGCATGGCACTGATACTATATGCAGGAGTTGTGAAAATTGTGCCTTTGTTTGATATGATAAGTTTGATCTGATATGATATGATAAGATTTGATATGATACGTCTGATCATGTGAACGCATGATATCTGTTTGAATATGGCCAATCTCTTTTGATACGATTCTACTCTTGAAATATCTGTTCATTGTATATGCAACTCGACATTTGATCTGAAATGATATCCGTTCTACTCTGCTATTCAATCTGGTAGTATTGCATGCATTGTCATCATATACATGTTCATATCTTGCCTAATTAAAATGTTAATCACATATATTAGTGCCCGCACAATAAGGAGATGTAAATCCTACTGAGCTAGTTCGCTCACCCTATCATCCTGCCCTTTTCAGGTAGTGATGAGGAACCAGTGGAGTCCGATGGGGCCGGGCAAGAGTGATGAGCACCCGCCATATGACAGTTGATAGGCTAGGAATAGTTGTTCGAATAGTCAATGTATTAGAGAAACATTTTCATTTGAATAATGAACTCTTTTCAGTGAGTCCTTCTTATGTAAGGTTGTAATTAGTGGATTGAAATGGAATAAAGAGTACTTTTGATGACATTATTATGGTCTGAAATGTGTGGTTATATGTAATTGTGACTCTGCGCTATTCAACTGTGATACGTCTATTTGTATCATTTACGCCTCCCGGTATTTATTCTGCTGCTAAATATCGGGGCGTGATAGTTGGTATCAGAGCCCTAAACTTTAGGGTCCAAGGGAATAGGAACATAGGATGAAACTAGATCACACGAGTCAAAATCTGTCGTACCTAATGTGAGCTTGGGTAGAACCATGGGAATAGAAAAGTCACGTGTGATATATTTAGATGACTGACTTATATTAATATCTTGAAGGTACTTAATACCTTAATGGCTGCTGAACGAGCCGGGCTTCCCCTAAGTCCTAGGCAATTAGGAATGATAGGATAAGTGTCATTATAACCCTCAGCTTGTGTCAATAACTTTGTACCTACCTGGTGAGATTGGGTAGAAACTTGGGCTTAGTCCAAAATTTTATTAATAACTAAATATTGTAAGTTACAAGGCATCAACAAGGAGTAAAGAAGATTAACCCTGTGATAGTTTGTTTTGAAGGAACTTAAATAAACAGCAATGGAGGATATACCTACACCATCTATGGACGGACAAAGAGCGGTCCAAAGATTAACCAAAACACTACGACAAGCTGCTCAACTGTTAGAGGATGCCCTAATAATGGCTAAGGGAGATACAAATGGGAAGGAAAGGTCTATTGATGACAAAGGAGTTGGCGAAAACAATGAGAAAGAACAAATTACAACCACAGGAAGCTCCAAACCCATAGCTAGAGAGAAACGACCCACCAACAGTAATAGATCGCACAAGAGAAAGAAGTGCAAGAAGTGCAATAAGAAACTAGTCTACGCTCCTGTAGAAAGATGCCAGCATTGCAACAGAATAAATCATCGGTCCGAGGAGTGCTGGAAATTTCAGGACAAATGTTTCTGTTGTGGTAGCCAAGACCACAAGGTTAAGGATTGCCCAATGGAGAAATTGAGCTCAGGAAAAATGGCAGCACAACCCAAAATAGGAGGTAAAGGAGAGGTATCATTTCTAACTTGTTTTTATTTGACCCTGAAGTGACATCATCAATCAATCATTGTGTCATGAGTAAATTCACAATTTGATTCCCTGTAAGTCCAGCCCGTAAACACATGTGAATTTTGGGACCAAATTCTTTTAAGTGGGGGAGGATGTAACACCCCGAAAATTCGGTAATTGGAAAATTAGAAATAAATCGAAAATGATAAATTCAATATTTGTGCAATAGCAAAAATGCACGTGTCATTATCATACATACAAAAACCCATTAGAAAATTTCATAAAAACCATAGTTCAACTCTAAATAATACTCCCTAATGACCCACAGAGAAATTCATGCAAAGGAAAATCAGATGGTCCAAGTTTAAGGCGTTTTACGACTGAGTGTCGTAATCATGGACTAAGTCGGGAAATCATTATCACACATACCTAGAGGAGCCAGAAAATTAAATAAAAATCATAGATGGACTTCAAATAATATCCTCTAATGACCAATCAAGAAATTTGGGTCAATAAAATTCATTTGGGGTATGTTTAAGAGTTATTGTGACTTATTGTCGTAATTAGGAAATAAGTTGGACAACCCATTATCATGTGTATAAAATGAGATCATAAACTAAATGAGCCACTATCGTACGTGAGAAAACACATTGGAAAATTCCGTAAAAATTATAAACCAACCCTAAATATTATCCCTAAGCATTCCACAAAGGAATTCGTGCAACGAAAAATCTAATTGGCTGAGTATATGTCACACGTGACCAAGTTACCCGAATTAGGAAACTAAGTCGGAAAATTGTTAACACGGAAAAATAACCCAACCATAAATTAAATAAACATGTTGGAGAGACTTACAACATTATGTAATAATAACTCATTAACAATATTGGGCCAATGGAGCACATTTGGCCCAAGGATAAAAATTTGGACAAGAAAATACTCAGAAATTCGTGTATGTAATTATGCAATAATTAGGGAGGGTAATTTAGGGTTAAAATAAGGGTGATTAGTCATGTAAGATAAGCTAAAACCGGACCCAACCCTAAGAGGAGGTTTCCTAAACCTTTGCTACCTCCCTTGGGTGAGAGAATCCCAGATTTTGGAAAGTAGGAAGCAGAATTCGCAGCCCCTTTCCTAGTCCCATTGGGACATGAATTAGAACCCTAAAACTATAAGAACTCTTCACAAAACGTTTAGAGAAGGGTTAGCAACAAGTTGGGGTCATGAGCAGCAAGTTTGGAGCGCTGGAGGTGTGGAGAACGGCTGGGGAAAACGTGGTCTTCCTCAACCTCGCTCTGCATCAACCCAGAAATCTGCAGAGAGTTATTAGCATTCAAAGGTAGGTGTTCTCAGGCCAAGATTAAAGAAAACCAACACCATCATGTAGTTCTTCGAGTCTAGGTTCATTTGCACTTGGTTTGACTAATTTTCATGGAGTATACATTGTGTATTCGTAGTTGTCCCTAAGTCTCGCACAGTTAGGGCTTTTCCCATTCTTCTTATTATGCACGTGATTTGATGCTGAATTAGACTAAACTTCCTTCATGAAAGTTCTTCTACTTTTAGTCACGATCATCTTTTATGTTGGACATTTTGTCCAAAAGTATTTTCTTAGAGAGTTATAGGAATGGTACTAGAGTCGCTGCATGATACTATGATTTCGGGCTGCACTTAGCTTTATGTTCTTCATATAGTTCTTGGGCGTCGAGACCGAATTAGATCAAACCCCCAACATCAAAGTTCTTCTACTAGTTGTCCTTGTCATATTTCGTGTTGAATATTTTGTCTAAATGTCATTCATTAGAGAATTATAAGAGGGGTAAGTAAATCGCTGCATGAGATGTGTTTTCGGGTTACACTTGACCTATATGTTTTCTGGGAAGGCCTCTAGTGTCGACACTACTTGATCTAGTGTCGACACACTATCCCAAATTAGCCCAAAAGGTGTTCTGGGAAGGCCTCTAGTGTCGACACTACTTGATCTAGTGTCGACACACTGTCCCATACTGGCACAACAGGTTTTCTGGGAGTTGTCTCTAGTGTCGACACTACCTAATCTAGTGTCGACACTACTTGACCAGTTCTGCATTATTTTGCCTTGTGTTTGAAGCATTGTGTCGACACTAGTAAGGGGTGTGTCGACACTACCATTGAAAAAAAAAATGCATATCTTGGGTCTGATCATTACATGATGTCTACTAGCATGTGCATGATGTTATATAGTATGCATGGACCTAAAAGAAATCAACTCATTGAAAAATGGTAATGATACGAATATGATTCTAATGTGTAATTGTGATTGTCCTTATGTTCATCGGATTATCTTGTGATCTTTCCTATTGTCAATTGAAATGATAAGAAATTGTTGTGAATATGGGGATGAATACACGTTAGTATGGACTTGTTAGTGAAGTTAATATCATGATTTACATATGAGTTTCAATAGTTACATGCTTTCCGGTGTTCCATTAATTATTTGTCCATATGCATACATGCTAAGAAAGATCCGTGACTCGTCACTTACACATTTGCACGAGTAGGCACACCCTTCTTGGGGAATTGGGAGCTCTCTGCCGGTTATTCTGAATTGGTAGACTAGCGACCTTTTCCTTAAGACCTCCGTAAGTCTCCGCTCTCTATGAATTTCCACATAGATGCCGAGCTGGCTGTACCATGAAGTACCCTGGAGATAGAAAGCACATGTCTTGCATACGATCTGTCTTTAGAAACATCCTCATGTCAAGACATTAATGGATTATGAAACATGATACGTCATTATACTGCCTTTTGTTCTCTTAAGCTATTTGTCATACCTAGACTCTATGAATGATCATGTTCCTTTTACTATGAGCTTGTCATTGAAACTCTGTGGCCATAATATGAATATGTTTGTTCGGCACAACGTGGGACTTCGGTCCATTTGACCAATGCCTGTGCAATAGGGGCCCTGTCTGGTCCTGGGGAGGAGCGCCCCAATGTACTTATTAACCGCGGGAGTATGGACTTGTGGTGCGTGGCATGGCACTGATACTATATGTAAGAGTTGTGAAAATTGTGCCTTTGTTTGATATGATAAGTTTGATCTGATATGATATGATAATATTTGATATGATACGTCTGATCATGTGAACACATGATATCTGTTTGAATATGGCCAATCTCTTTTGATACAATTCTACTCTTGAAATATCTGTTCATTGTATATGCAACTCGACATTTGATCTGAAATGATATCCGTTCTACTCTGCTATTCAATCTGGTAGTATTGCATGCATTGTCATCATATACATGTTCATATCTTGCCTAATTAAAATGTTAATCACGTATATTAGTGCCCGCACAATATTGAGATGTAAATCCTACTGAGCTAGTTCGCTCACCCTATCATCCTGCCCTTTTCAGGTAGTGATGAGGAACCAGTGGAGTCTGATAGGGCCGAGCGAGAGTGATGAGCACCCGCCATATGACAGTTGATAGGCTAGGAATAGTTGTTCGAATAGTTGATGTATTAGAGAAACATTTTCATTTGAATAATGAACTCTTTTCAGTGAGTCCTTCTTATGTAAGGTTGTAATTAGTGGATTGAAATGGAATAAAGAGTACTTTTGATGACATTATTATGGTCTGAAATGTGTGGTTATATGTAATTGTGACTCTGCGCTATTCAACTGTGATACGTCTATTTGTATCGTTCACGCCTCCCGGTATTTATTCTGCTGCTAAATATTGGGGCGTGACTTCACTTAAACATGGTCTAATAGGGTTTTCTTTTTGTGTTTCGTTGTTTTGGCAGGTACTAAGGCAAGATTAGACGAGGGGCTCTTGTTCTCTATCCAACCGGAGGACAGGAAGAAGGTCCCTCCATTCATCTCCCACGCTATTGAGAAGGCGTCAGGCACTTCCGTCGTGACAGTATTGACGTGGCCTATATGGGTGTCGCGACAGGCTCCATATCGCGATGGGTACTCATGTTGCGACATCTGTAAGTGACCCTTCTCATCTTCTTTTCCTTACGTGTTAACCTTTAATCTTCATTTATATTTTAGGGCAACATGTTAGGTGGCGATCACAATCTGTATTCAATGTTATGAACATTGATCATGTTGTGTGTTTTGAGGGGCGTGCAACCCCGTGATTACACCTTTTGGCGATCACAGTGGAACCTTCACTGCTAGTCTCGTTCTTCTTGCTTGTTTGCCTTCCATGTTGGTGTGTTTATATGCTTAGTAGAATCCTGTTAGGGCTGCCTATGTGTTTTTTCTGTTCTCTGTTTCTTACGCGACGTATCGTATCGTTGCGACCTTATCGCGTCTATAAAGGCGGACGCAACTTCAGGTACGCATTCCCCTCTCTGTCCTCCATCCTAATCTTCTTTTGGAGGCTTTATCATGTCATCTCCATATTGCTATATCTTGTATACTTGTGATTCCTTGTGCTAGAACCCTGCTAGGGCTCGGGTTTTCCTTTTATTTTCACTGTCTATTTTTGGGTTCTATCACGACACATCGGGCTGCCGTGACATTGTCGCGCCAGAGGAGGAGGACGCAAAACTAGGTACACTATGTTTGTTGTTGTTTTCTGTTCGATGCACAATTTCTGTTTTCCTAGGGAGTCTTCATCTTGTGTTTGCTTTCTTCCATGTTATATTGAGCCCTAGGTTAGTCTGTTTGTCCACTGTTTGCATGTGGCTGTGGGTTTCTGCAACCCGAGTTTATCGCGGCCGGTCTTTCAGTCACGACGGACCCGGTCATCATGACTTCAGCAGAGACCTATTAGTTACTGTTTGTTAGTTTAGGATAGAATTTGCATGCACCCTGGTGCACATAGGCTCATGCATACACTGTTTTTTTTTCATGTAGATAGGACTCCTCCTTGGTAGTAGAGACCCTCTCACCTGTGAGCACTCGTGGGCTGACCAGGGCCTGCTACCGAGGGCCTCCGTAAGTCCCCGTGGCCATATGCACATTGCGGTTGCCGAGCTGGTTGTACCCGTTGTCCCCTAGTTCAAGTCGTTCTACGTATGAGTTGCGTACTTCACCTTAGATAGACCAGAGTACTCGAGTACACACCTACTAGGGTTCCTATTTGGCCGAGTGCAACTTTATTAATTAATCCATTAACCACTAAGTGTAAACCCTAAAAGCTTAACGAATAATCATCTCAATTTGGGTGCTTGCTTGATATACTCCCTCTTATCTTATTGTCCATTCTTGTGTGCTAGAGTCTAGGGTTTTGTTTGTGGTCTTGTGGTCTCCCCTAATTATTTAGGGGTTGTGTATACGTCATTGTTTAGGTTTATCAAGTCAGTCTCCCCAAACCATTGTATTATATCACAATCCTCTTTTCAGTATGGACCATTTCCGCATTCTTACTGGTGACTCTCTGCCCATTGGGCTTCTGGAGGACGTGGCCTAGCCTTCTGTTGCCACCCTCACTGGGCAGATCCAGCTCCCTACCATTGTTGACGATCGGTCTCGCCCCCCTTCTCCTTCTGGGGTGGATGACCTGCATGCCCAATTCAGCCAACTTCTTCCCCATTTAAGCCTGGCCCAAGTTCGGGAGTTTCTGGCATCTGCTAAAGGCAAGCACCCTCTTTCTCCGCTCTCTCATATCTCTGCTCAACAGGCGGCTTCCTCTGCGCCTATTGCTTCTGCACCACATGTATCCTCTACTGTGGCTGATCCCACTCCCCTTCGTCCGCGGGCCATTCACTTCTCTGAGCCCAGCTTCATTCTGGCACGAGTGGTTCGGCCCACATCTCCCTCAGTTTCCTCATATTATCAGGCCGAACATGATGCTCTTCCCCGTGAGAGGTCGTATTCTTTGGAGCAGTCGTGCTCTCTTATTCCCGCTCACCACATCTCATCCCCATCCGATTTCCTTATAGAGTGGACATCTATGAAAAGGGAGCTTTAAGATCTGTGGAGGCAACTAGACCCCTAGAAGGTTGCCGACATCCCTCTCCCCTCTTTCCAACATCTTTGAGTTGCGCTCCAATCAGAGCTCCATATCTGCAGGCGATACTCTGGGTGGGTGACCCCTATGTACATCTCAAAGATTTTGTATATGAATTTGCTCCACACAAGTATGATCACCACCTCATAGCGTACTTGTTCAAGAAATCATTAGATGGTTCGGCTCTCGAATGGTTCTATTCTCTACCCCCAGAGGAAGCTGAAGATTTTCAAATTGTACAAGAAATATTTCTGAAACAGTTCCAAGATCGGGTTGAACCTGAATATTCTTTTGTAGACCTGGTGGCCGAAAAGATGAAGGCCGATGAAGAATTTACAGTTTATGCTGATTGGTGGCGAGCTCTAGCTGCAAAGGTCCGCTGCCCCATGCCAGAGGAGGAGAAGGTCAAGCTTATGATTTCCAATGCTACACCTACCTACCGATCCATCCTGGCCATGAATGATATAACTACCATGCACCAACTTTATAGCCGAGCCCGTTTTATTCAAACCCAACTCAAGGACTCGCCTATCCACTCCATGTTCGAAACTCCGAAGTCTCGCTACCCCAAGAAACCACAAGGTCCTGTCACCGAAGGAGTGCAAACTAATGAGCAAGTGCGTGCAGTCAATCACCCTCAAGGCTTGATAGGTAGGCCACCTTACAACCAACCTCCTCAACAACCATGGAACAACAGGCCACCACCTCCTCAAACTCAGAACCCTCAGCAGGAGCAACGCCAATACAACCAAGTCCCTCCACCTCAGAATGGCTATGCTCCTAGGAAGCCAAATGGTCCCAAGAGAGCTCAGTACCCTCCTCTTCCCGAGAGCCTATCCGACATCTTTGCAGCCCTCATGTATCTCAATGCCCTTAGATTCCCCCCGGAGATGGCCAATTGGAACATGGTAGTGAACCAAACTAAGTATTGCATATATCACTGCCATTTAGAGCACAATGTATCAGACTGCTTTCAATTCAGGGACATGATATATGATCTCCATGAACAATAACAAATTGACTGGGCAGAAATGAAGAGGTTGATTCAGACCTTGAGGGATCAACATGGGCAAAGACAACAACAGCAGTAGCAAAGGTGACAACAGCCACCACCACAGCAGCAGCAGTTCTAGCAACAACAGTTCCAACAGTAGTGCCAGCAACCATAGCAACCCCAGCAACCTACTCATGATCTCGACATAGTCCGTAACCCTATGCCGCAACACCAGTCCGCCCCAAATTCCCAACCTGCTCCACCACCCGCTCAAGTTAACCCAGTCGTCCACCATCCACCACCAGCTGCCGCTTGGACCTACGATGATGAACATGAAGTAGGTCAGGTATTGGCTATCTCCCATACCACCATCACCTCCACCACACCCACAATAGCCACAATCACGTCACCACTATACAACACCCCCATCATACCACCCATCAGTCCATCACCCATTAACATCCCATCTTCACCCATGCCAGCGCCAATAATAGCCAACCCATCCATCATCATCACTACACCACCTCCACTACAACACAACCTCGCCCTCCGGAGCGGGAGGATGTTTCACCGGATGTACCCCAACGCATCCGTGTCTATGCCGGGTCAACCGATCCACAACTCCAATTCCAATAATTAACAACAACAACAAGACATTGAAGAGATAGATATGGTCCCGAGCACCCAATACGATATCCTGATGCATTTGGATCAGACTCCTGCAAAAATATCCATCCTTGAATTGATTAAGATGTCTTAGACCCATCAGAATGCTCTAAGGACTTTTCTGCAAAGGGTCATGGTCAATGAGGACATGAACCCCGAGACTCTGCTGTCGGTCCTATCAATTGTTACTAGGGGGCCAAAAATTACTTTTGCAGATAGTGAGCTAGCTCCTTCGAGACCAGAAGAATGCCTTTGTGCGTGACATTGATAATAAATAAGGTGGCCGTTGATGCCGCCTTAGTTGACACGGGAGCATCAATAAATGTGTGTCCTCTCAGCAGTCTCTAGTCATGTAACATATCCGAGCGTTGATTGCAGCCGACTTTAACCACTATTAGGGCTTACGATAACTCCAGGCGAGCCTGCCATGGTGTAGTCTCTCTACAGGAAGAATTGGGTCCACTTGTGATGACCGTGGACTTTTATGTGCTCGACATTGATCCAACTTTTAAAGCTATTCTGGGTCGTCCATGGATTGAGGCACTACGGTCAGTCCCCTCCACAACACATCATTGTTTGAAATTCCCATTACAAGGATGAATTATCAAAGTCAAGAGTGCAGCTACCACCCACACACTTGAAGCTATTGATGTAACGGCCCTGGATATTTATGCCCAATAATGCTCCATATCCAAGTCCGCCTCCCGCGATCGGACTGAAGTCTCACAAGGGATATCTCACACAAGTGTCCAGTAAGAATATAAAAGACAACAACAACAGTATAAGACACAAGAAAGTATATGTGCTCATACCTGTATACAAGAATGTACAAATGTCCCAATTAGGGGTGTAAATGAGCCGAGTCGAGCCGAGTAGTATGCTGCTCAAACTCTGTTCGTTAACTTTTAATCGAGTTCGAGCCGAGCTCGAGCTATATCGAGTATTGACAATGCCTGTTCAAACTCGGCTCATTTAAATACTCTCGAGCTCGAGCCCTTAACAAGTATCTTAACGAGCTTAATTGAATTTGCGAGTTCGTATATATAAATAAGTCCAATCCAATCTATAAGTAAAAAACTGATCGTTCATAAGACCTAAATTTATCTGATTTCAAGCTCATATTTCAATAGTTTTGATAAGTTACTTAATTTAACTATTTTAATATAATGTTTGAAATATATTCATAATTTGTCACATGTAATATGAGATTAATAGATAGACACCGCAAGGGAGAGGGTTGGTGCGTGACAAGGTAGGGGCGGTGCTGCAACTCCTTCGCACACTGCTCAAAGCCCCCTTTCTGCACCGTCAATGATGGTACTATGGCCGCCGAAAGCACCGTCTGCCACTGACGGATGGTCCATAGTGGTCACCTGCCAGTGGCCGACAATGCGCCCCTCGGCCCCACCGAGGGGCTGACCTACTGCACAGGTCGATCTCGGGAGGAAGAAGATGCTTGATATGCTGGGGGACCTTGCAACACTAAATTTTGTGTTTATACCCCTATTTATATGATTTGTGTATATACCCTCATTTGCATAATTTATGTATATACATTGTGGATTTAGTCTATGAAATTTAAGCACTCATAAATATTTTATATTGTAATAATAAATGTATAAAAATAAATAAATATTTTTATATCAATATATACTCATTATATTGAAAGAAATATTTAAACAAAGTGTTAGTGAGCACTTAGACAAGCTCTTAACGAGTATTTAATCGAGCTCTTAATGAACACTTAAACGAGCCGTTCACGAGTATAATCGAGCCGAGCTCACATGTGTTTAGACTCGGTTCGTTTATGAATCGAGCTTTTTTTTTGTTCAAGCTCTGCTCGTTAATTAAATAAACGAGCCGAACCGAGCTTTTATTGAGTCAAGCTTCGAACTACTCGTCGAACTTATCGACTCGTTTACACCCCTAGTCCCAATACATTATTACATGTCCAAGATAAGAGTACAACTATGTAGGGCATACCTCGAGGGAGCACAAGCTCATACAACACGACTAACTCTACTGCTGGTGGTAGAAGTTTGCCACAACGCCTCCGCAAGCCACATAAAACCGGCTAACACTTGAAAAGAGCTGTAAGGGAGTGAGCCTCAACAAGTCACTGGCTCAGCAGGGACCTCCCAAAAATATCACCTGAAAACAGAAAGACCTCGACCCCAAAAGGTCTCACTAGCAACACTGATAACCAAACCACAACATGCTCACATAAAGCATAATTAAACTACAGTTAACCATAAACACACTAGCTAACACAATCCTCAGAAAGTAAGAGGAGACAGCAGGCTAGCACAACACCACTAATCCTCCCAACAACTGCAATGCCTAGGCCACATGCCTTACAGGCAAACCACTACAACAACTGGTTGCTTAAGCTACGAGCCTTACAGGCAAACCATTGCCTAGGCTACAAGCTTCACAAGCAACCTACCCATATAGGGCAACATAATTGGCATTAGCAAGCCAATCCACCACACATATAAAACCATAATCGGAAGCTTACCCAAAGAAGAGTAAAACACAACGTGCAGAAGGTCACACCACACGACCTTCACAAAACACAAGCTTACGTCAACACCTGGAGAGGCTGGTACACGACATACCACAACTCAAAGATACCCATGAAGGGTACATGTATCTACCACCACGAGGTACCACAACGGAACCACAACCAGAACCGTGCCACCACCAGGGCACACCACAACAGGTAAAACCTCAACCAGCAAGTCGCACACACAAGCCACAACCAGTGGCAAAATACGAATCAGAAAGGAACGACGCCACCACACGGGAACGAACTACTAGTTCTTGATGCCAGTATCCAACCCGAACAACATAGCACAAGAACTACCTCTCAGTCTCGTAGCCACGGACTACTCAGTCCAACTACCACTCCACAAACACACAGAGTAAGCCAACTAACTGTGGAGACCAACCAACACCACACCTGCAGACCACACAGCTGCAGGTCCATGCCTGACACCTTTAGGGACTCTGGCCCGAGCTCCCTAAAGTGAGGCACTGGAAACACATGACTAGCTGGGGATCAATACGTCTACCGATGTCCGTCCCCCAACCACGTGTGTAACGTTGCGCGTTTTTCGGATCTTTGTGGATCCTTTGTTTAGCGTGTGGGATGGTCAAGCTGTGACCAGTGCGACTTGTGTTGTGTGTTTCTTGTAGGATCCTTACCAGGGTTGGTTATGGATCTGTATTGGTGTTCAGTGTGCTGGACATCAGTAGTGAGTTGGCGTTCAGGTGTGTGACGTCGACTATGTGTTGGCGGCAATGGTGTTGCCGTTAACATGTTCTTGGCGTCCATCGATGTAGACGTCAATTGTTGAACTTGGCGGCCAAAGATGTGGACGCCTAGTTGGGGCGGTTTGGTTAGCGGCGCAGAGGTTGACGTTAACCTGTGGCGCCTGTGTTTTTAGGGCTGACCCGAGCCCTGTTCTTTCCCCACTCTCTTCTCTCCACTTCGCCCACCTTCACCCTTGAGCTTCTTCACGGGTTCCGATGGTTGGTGGGAGCACGTGGGAAGGCTGTGGTGCGCGTGGTAGCAGCAGATCAAGCGGGGAATGTCGAATTGGAGCACGGTGTTCGTGGGGTGTTCCTCGGGTTTCGACGTGATTCAAGGTTCTTCGGAAGTTCAATCGCGTTTCTGAGGTAGGGACTGGAGTTGATTTTCCCTGGTTGATTTGTTATGCTTTCTTTGCATAAATCGGTTGTTAATTGAGTTTTTAGGAAAGAGGGTCTTCATGCCGGGAAATTGAGTGGTTTGATCGATCCAAGTATTGGATCTTGCTTTTCTGGTTTAATTATGGTATATAGATGTAAGGGGAAGTGTTTTCCCTTGTTTTTCTATTGTATTTATGGTTAGATTGCCTGTGCAATTGGCTTAGGGCCATTTTGTGTGTTCTGGCGGGTTCTGCAGTGAAGATCTTGGCGTCAACATCGGTTGACGCAGAGTTCTTCGTTGGGAGATTAACGGCTAGGTATCTAGCCGTTGATTGTGAGTAAACGGCCAAGTGGTGGTCACTTACTTGGTGTTGACGGCAAGGGACATTGTCGTCTATATCCTTTAGACGGCAATCGATGTTGTCGCTAATGTGTGCATGCGTCAGCACTATCTGTTTTACGTGTTTGTGTGTGCATGGCGATGACCGGTGTGAGCCAGTGCACTTGTTACGCTCTTGGAGCATACTGCTCATGTAATGGGCATGTTTTACGAGAATGATGTGTGATGTACGTAGTGGTTTAAGTATGTGTATATTGTCCATGTGTTGGATATCTTGTTTACGTAGATAATGTGTGATATATTCGTCGTGAGGTATTATACACGTGATATCTACGAGGTTTGGATGCCAGGTATATGGTTTGTGTGTTCATGGCATACCGTGTGTTATTGTGGTTAATAATTAGTGAGGTCAGTCTGCGTGTTGCAGTGATAAGGTTCCTATGATCCTTTAGGATCTCTTGTGAATTATCCTAGATAGATTATTAAGTGTGGTTGTGCTATTATGTTTAGTGTGGCAGTGGAGGTCACCGTGTGATCAATGACAAACTGCGGTGTTATCTTTAATATGGTTAGTGTATGTAATTGTGCAAGTTAGCTTGTGAGTCACAGGGTGACTAGGACAAGCTATCCTTAATGGTAATTTGTGTACCGTGATCGATAATAGAAAGTGTTTGTGTATATATCGTGGTTTGAGCTTGCCGAGTGTGGTGGTCCGGCGCCTATTTCGGAATGCCTCTCTAGTCGGGTACCCCAGGTTCTTTGTGAGCCAGGCACGTGTGCTTGTTGTGCTCGGGGTTTTGTCCCGGTACAGTGTGGTACCGTCGAGGTCTGTGTCGTCTTCCTGGACACCCTCACTCCTGTGTTTGAGTTGTACGTCCGGCTGAGGGAAAGACGACAGTAGGGCAGCGGCTTGTGTTTGTGGGTGTGTAGTCGCTTGTAGCGCGCTCGTAGTTGGGGGTGCGGACACCAGTAGTCGACACTGGTCCCCAGCTAGTCCTGTTTTCCAGTGCCTCACTTTAGGGTGCTCCGGCCAGAGACCCTAGAGGTGCCAGGCATGGACCTGCAGCTGTGTGTCTGCAGGTGTGGTGTTGGTTGGTCTCCACAGTTGTTTGACTTGTTCTTGTGGAGCGGCAGTTGGACCTTTCGTCCGTGACTGCGAGGCTGAGAGATTGTTCTTGTGTTGTGTTGTCCGGGTTGGATATTGGCCTGATCAGCCAGTATACCGTTCCCGTGTGGTGGCATCATTCTTCGCGACTCGTGCTTTGTTAGCTCCAATTGTGGTTGTGGTGGCGTCGTTCTTTTTGACTCGTGCTTTGCCACTGGCTGTAGTTCGTGAGTTTGTGACTCGTGGTCGAGGTTTGACCAGTTCGAGGTGTGCCCTGGTGTTGGCACAATTGTGATTGAGTTGTGGTTTGTATGACTTGCCGGTTGAGGTTTTACTTATAATATTGTGCCTAAATAAAGGTATAATATAATTATGGTTCAGTGTGGTGTTTATCACCTACTTGTACCCTTGTTCGGGTGTTTGTGTTGTGGTGCCTCAGAGTAGTAGGTACCTGTACCCTTCGTGGGTTACTGTGTAGTTTTGTGATAGTACATTGTGTACAAACCTTTTCAGGCTCTCGTGTGTTGTAGTAGTTTTGTGGTTTGACCTGCCACTTGTCGTATCCTATCCGTTTTAAGTAGATCTTTGTTTATAATTTAATGTGAATTAGTTGTAACTGTCAATTATATTACCTTGTGGGTAATTTGCCGATGAGGCTTGTGGCCTAGGCATGTTGTGGTTTAGTAGAGCTGTGCTCCGTGGAGGCCGTGTGAGACCTTCCACTTGTTGAGTTTTACCCTTTTTGGGTATGGTTCCGATTATGGTTTTAGTGTGTGGACTAGCTAGTTGTAGCCAGTCCTACCACTTATGTGTGGCTCTCGTCGTAGTATGGTTTGGGGTTTAATGGACTAGCACTTGGTTGGCTGTCCTAGTACCCATGTGATTGGGGTTCGCCTGTGAAGCTTGTAGCCTGGGCAATGGTTTGCTTGTGTGGCATATAGCTTAGGCAACCAGTTGTTGTAGCAGTGTGCCAGTGAGACTGTGGTTTAGGCACTTTAGTAGTTGGGCTGACTAATGATATTATATTAGTCATGTAGTCCCACTATTCTTCCGAGGACTTTATGTTTATTATCATGATTATGTTTAATTGTTATTTATTGTTATGATGTGAGCATGAAATGGTTTGGCTATTGGTGTTGCCAGTGAGACCCTCCGGGGTTGAGGTCTCTTCTGTTTGGTTGTTGAGATTTTTGGGTGGTCCCTGCTGAGCCAGTGACTTATTGAGGCTCACTCCCCTACAGTTCTTTTCAGGGCTTGCCGTGTGTTTGGCTTGCAGCGGCGTTGTGTCAGACTTGTACCACCAGCAGTAGTGTAGTAGTTAGTGCTTGTGTGAGCTTGTGCTCCCTCGGGGTATGCCCTAGGTAGTTGTACTTTTTAATTGGACATGTATTAATGTAATGGGACAATTGTAAATTGTTATATGCAGGTATAAGCACTTGTACTTTCTCGTGTCTTATACTATTGTGGTTTGTCTTTTATATTCTTACTGGACGGTTGTGCGGCTATCCCTTGCGAGACTTCGGTCCGTTCGCGGGAGGCGGATCTGGATATGGAGCCTTAATGGGCATAAATACCCCGGTCCGTCACAACGTGTGTGCTACAAGCGACTGCACACCCACAAACACAAGTCGCTGCCCCTAGTCATCTTTCCTTCAGCCGGACGTACAACTCAAACACAGTAGTGAGGGTGTCCAAGAAGACGACTCAGACCTCAGTGGTACACACCGTACCGGGACACGCCCCGGGCACAACAAACACACGTGCATGGCTCACACAGAACCTGGGGTACCCAACTGTAGACGTATTCCGGCATAAGCGCCGGACCACCAGACACGGCAAATGCACAAACCACAATATGTACTTATACAACCTTTATTATAAACCACGATACACATGTATTATAATTTGCTCGTCACCGGTCACCGTGTGACCTCCAAGCCAACCTACATTGACACATACACGAACCACAATAACATATAATAACTTTGCTTGTCATTGGTCATCTCACAACCTCCATAGCAACACACATCACTTAACACATTATCCACTTAACATAATACAATAACATAACCAACATATATCATTAAATAGTCATACATTGACTCTTTAGTCTTACTCATGCTTTACTAATATTAAACAACTTAAATCACTTTAATTAACATCAAATAAGCAGAGCTAGGTCCACCCTAGAACCTCACTGCCCAGCCACCACAAGCAAACCATAGAAGCTGAAACGCGACAGACATAAGCATCGTCTTTCAAATCGCGATGACCTGTCCATGTAGACGCGAGATTTGGCCCATCTCCACGTGGTTCATGGCCCAATAAGGCCTGTTTGACCGCTTGTTGACTTGCCTCGGATCCCATGTAGACGTCCACATCGACTGCCGCTGACTCCATGTTGACGGCAAAGTCCCTGGACGTCGACTCATGTTGGCGTCCACTAAGGTTGACGTCTGCATGGGGTTGGCAGTAGCATCTCTTGCTGTCAACCTGGGTTTACTTGGTCTGTGCAACTGCCCGAGATTCTATCCCACTTGCGCCATTCTCTCCCCCATGCAACGCATGGGGCCGTTCCCAACGGGCAAATGGGCCACCTTGGCACCCCCTTGACTCAGTAAAAGTCTTACATGGCCCCCTCTCATTGGTTCAAGCCTTAACACATGGATTGCCACATGTTTAAGTGTGTTTCTTCACACTTGAGCATCCTATGGTCCCTACCTCCGACCCCACTGCCTATATAGGGTAGTCCTTGGCCTTCTAAGTGGGGGGGGGGGGGATGCTGGACGAGCTCATGTCTTGTTGCTTTGTGAGAAGAGAGAGAAAGTGCACCTAAGCTTCCACTCTTGTTCCCTCTCTTTCTCTTAACATCCGGAGCGTCTAAGAGGCTTCATCACGAGCTGGAGGAGCCCACAAAGGAGCCAGTCAAGCTACTACACGAGGATCATCTCCCTCTCTTCTCCTTCTCCTTCTCCTTTTCTCTCTTAGTCTTGCATGTTACACACACACATACACTCACCCTAGGCACGTAGTGCACCTCCTTACACACCCAAAAGGGGTTTTCCAACAAAAAAAATGGAGGGAAGAAGGGTGGTCATAACACTTGGCCACCCTTCTTCTCAAGCCCGCAACCGGTATGGGGCTCTCCGTTTGGGCTTCTTCTTTCTGTTTTGGACGTTTACTACAATACCTCCAAGTCTAATAGAGTTCTCTTTGTGGCAGGAACACTTCGAACGAGACCGTGGAGCTTCCTTTCTTTGGCCGGCTTAAGAGAGGAAAGTTGAAGTCCCTTCATCATCCACTACACGAGGCAGCGTCACCGGCGCGATCAATACACTTCCTTGGGCATAGGTAAGGCCCTGGCGATCACATCCCGTTCATTTCTTTGCTAGTTTTCTTCTTCTTCTCTCTAGTCAACTTGGTCAAACTAGAGTCAAAGAAGTCAACCAGTAACCTTCTATGCCAACGAGGGAGCACAACAACATTCGAGGAACCTCCAGAGCAACCACACCGCAACGGGGGGCGTGAAACGAAGTGTCCACAGCTCTTCTTTGGCGATCACAGTGGGACAACTGCTGCTACCACGGTCTTCAGCCTGCACACAGGTAGACGGCAAGCGATCCTGCCATCTACCCAGGTAAATGTCCACCATTATTGTCGTCTACGTCTTCTCTGCGTTAACATATCTTGCCGTTTACTCTTTCTTAGCATCCATCGATCCTACCGTTTATTGTTTTCTGAGGAACTTAACGTCCGTTGTGTTGCCGTTTATTTCACAGAAGCTATTTTTGGTTGATTTTGATATTTTTTTCTTTCTGTTTGCTTTCTGTTTGATCCCTAACGGTCCTCAGTCACGGGGGGTCTTTATTCTCATCTGTTCTAGCCTCCCCACACATTTTAGGATAGCCCCTTCTTGATTCACATCCTTTTACTCGGGGATTCCCTCTCAGGTAAATCGGGTTGGCTTCAAGGAGAACTCCATAAGTCCCTAAATTCCATGGATTCCCTCATGGTACAGGGCAGGAGGACCTTACACCTTCCCAGCTAGTCCGCCTATTCACCCAGTTTTGAGTAAGGATTGAGAGAACCGGCCTTTGCAAGTCTAACTAACACACAACTTCAACATCTAAAATTTTTCGGGACGTTTTTTGACAACATTGTTTGGTAGAAATCCACATTTCTCCTAATAACATTGTAGTTAATCATCATAATACTCATAAAATCAATAGGTTGTGTTGTTAATGGACTCTTGGTTGAACTCATTCAATATGTCTAATAATCCAACTTTTGAATATGATGACAATATCCATGATGAATTTGTCGGAATGGTAAACTCTAACATTCAGCCCGAAGAGTTGGTTCAATCCTCCTCTCAAGCTGACAATGAGGAGGTAAGTTTGAGGGTCAACCCCACATATGCCCAAGAAGTTCAAGAAGACCCTGAATTTTCTAAACTCCTCTCCCTCTATTTGCCCGAGGACATCATTTCAATGCTTTCCAAGCATACTGTCCGGGCAATGGCCTCTCCTTCCTCTCCATCTCCATTCAATGCCTCTTCATCTAGGCCTATTCCTAGGCCCATCACTCCTTCCCGGGTTCCCATCTTCACTCCTCTTCCTCCCACTCCCATTCCTACACCAACTCTCATTCCAACTCCTCCCTCCTTTTATCCACCCTATGTCCAACCTACACCCCCAGCTCAATCCGAATCCATCTCCCGTTTGGAGATGGAGGGTCTTGTTAAGAGACTCTTAGCTGAGTCATTGCCCCTCTCCAAGCCTCATTCTCTCCAAAATTATTGCAAGCTCCCCAACACTTACTTTCCCCCAGGTTTCAAGGCCCCGAAATACCGCAAGTATGACGGGACCTCCGACCCCCAATTCCATCTCGCCGGCTTCACCATGGATTCTCACCGGTGGCTGTATGATCGGGTCCTCTTAGTCTACCTCTTCTAGCAATCGTTAGAAGGGGAGGCTTTGTGGTGGTTTACTTCCTTGCCCGCATCTGACCTTATCAATTTTGACATTGTCTCCGAACGCTTCATCTCTCACTTCTCTTACATGGCCACTCAAGTCCCTACACTCCCCGACTTGGTGGCGGAAAAGATGAGGCCGGACGAAGACTTTGTCACATTTGCCAACCGTTGGAGATCCATGGCTTCAAGGGCCGATCTTCCCATCTTGGAGTCCCAAGCCATAACAATGATAGTCACCAACACCACCCCTTTGCTCCGATCCATATTGATGCTTATAAAGTTTCCCTCCTTTGCACACCTTTATAACCGAGCTAGGGTGGTCCAAAATCAAATTAAGGACTCCTCCCCCCCACCATTCTTTGAAGGGAAGCCCAAGGGACGTAAGGCTTTCGTGGCACCTACCACCGAGGGGGTGACCGTCAATGAGTCCGTTAGTGCTTGCAGTCAACCGTTGAGGCCTCCTACCAAGCCCTCCAATCCTGTCTCCAATCCTCACCAATTCCCATCACACCCCTCTAGGCCTTACTCCGCTGTCCCTCCTCTTTCTGGCTATACCCGTCCTAGTCCCAAGAGGTCTCATTATCCTGCCCTCCCTGAATCCCTCGAGGACATATTCTTTCCCCTCATGTCATGCGATGCTATCGCACTCCCCCCACAAAAGGAGAGTTTCCATCCGAGGGCCGATACCTCAGAATACTATCCCTATCATAGGGCTCCCGGTCATGAAATCCACAATTGCTTCACTTTCCGTGACTGGGTGTACGACATGAATGATCGAGGTAGGATTAATTGGGAGGATGTGAAGGTCGCCATTGCTAAATCTAGGTACACAAGAAGAGAATTGGGTATTATGCGAGATCCCCTCCCCAACCACTCCTCCTCTAAGTCCTAGGAAAAGTTCAACACCATGACGCATTCAGAACCCTAGGTCGTGAGGAGAGAACAACAATGGGGGGTAGAGGGCTTTGAAGAATGGTACCCATATCCCTCCGTAGAGTCCTAGGAACCCTCCACCACCGTAGATGCCATTTTAGAGGAGCGGCCCTTAGTTCTTATTCGACCCGCTTGTCAGAACACTCATTCCATTCCCATTCCCCCTTCCTATGAGTCGTCCACCCATGGCTCCAAACCCCTCCAACTCATTTTCCCTAGGTCTCAGGAGGACGTTCATGTCACCCTCTGGAACCGGATTGTTCCTCCACTCCCACGCCCATCTCATGATGAGGAGGACAACGGACCCCCACCACCTACCAACACCGAATATGACATTCTGCAATACTTGGATAAGACTCCTGCGAGGGTGTCTATTTTAGAATTGATTCGGAAATCGCCGTCACATCAGTCCACCCTCCTCCAATTCCTTCAGAAAATCATGGTCAATGACGACCTCCCTGCCAGTGGGGTAACCAATGCCATCCTTTCCCTCACCCAAGGACCCTCCATCTTCTTCTCGGATAAAGATCTTCCAGCCCCCGAATGTCGTTCACTCCCCCTTTGCCTCACCGTTAACCTCAACGGGGTTTCGGTGGATTCTACCCTTATCGACACCGGGGCATCCATTAATGTCTGTCCGATGAAGACCCTCAAGAAATTGGGTTTAGGAGAGGACGATCTTGAGAAAATCTGCTCCACCATTACTGCTTATGACAACTCCAAGAGAGTTGCCAAGGGTAAAATCGCTCTTCAACTAGAAATAGGACCAGTCACCATGACATCGGAGTTTCTAATCTTGGATGTTGATCCGGCCTATAAGGCTATTCTTGATCGTCCCTGGCTAGAACAAACTTTAGGGGTCCCTTCCACCGCCCACCAATGCTTCAAATTTCCTTTCAATGGGCGGGTTATCAAAATCAAGAGCATTCCTACTGTGGAAACCCTTAATTCTATCACTTCGGAGCAAATGCCACACTTGTTCATTCCGGACAAGGGGAAGAAACCTGTTATGTCCATCTTTAATCTCCCCTCTCCCCTTGATTTGAACCAACCTCCCCTTTTGGATGAAGAGTTTGAGACTATCCCATGTCCGCAAGGGAAAGGTTAGGAGGTGATGGCTAAAATCGGCTATATTCATAGCCGAGGATTGGGTAGAGATAGGCAGGGTCCTGTCCATAGTGTTCAGGTCAAGAGGTTGTTGGCTAGGGCTGGTCTAGGATTTCACCCAGACCTAATTCATCTGGATCCTTTCATACCCTACGAACCTCTCACTTGGACCCTGAAGGAACATTTTGTTCAGGGGCCCATTCAACCGGGAACAAGGGAGCCCGTGGTAGAAGAATTATCCGAGTCTGAATCTGAGAGTGAAGAAGAAGAGGAAGCGGCTGAAATTGAGAAAGTCTGTGAGGACTTTGGCCTTCTTTCGCTCTTTGGTTCCGATCTCCCCTCATCTCCCTCTCCATCTCCGTCTTCATCACCCCCATCTCCTTCACAATCTCCCTCAACTAAAATGTGCTCGCCACACGACTCTCTTTCTCCAACCCCTTCTTTCTCTATTCTTTCCCAACCTGTCCTCCCTCCATTCCTCACCTGGCTAGTCGGGGCAACCTTGAGTCAACAACTCATGGTTATGAGCCTTGACTCCAAAAAAAAAATGCCAATTCTCAAAGGTGGGAGTGTGAGGTCTCCGTCGAGCATCCTTCCTCCACGGAGTCTCTTCCGATCGGCCAGAGGCTGACGCTTTCCAGCCTAAATTATCGCCCTTCTAGGGGCATTTCCCCTGTACATAGTTTTGTACACAGTCCTGTATATAGTAGTTTAGATTCTAGTCTAGAGTCAGGTCTAGAGTCAGGTCTAGTTTTAGAGGAGTCTGGTCCCTCTCAGCCATGCATTCACAAAGAGAAGGGTAAGCAAGTTCCAGCCCATTATGTTATGGCCTTGGCTGAGAGGTGTGTTAAGTTAAGTCAAATCCCAGAGTTTCTTGAGGAGCCTGCCCTTGTAGAGACTGATTTTAAAAAAGGCGACTCTGTAGACGATGGTTTAGGGGTCTATCTACTAGATTTTGAAGAGAAAGATGAGCCGGGAGATCTTGGGTCGGAAGAAGAGGACCCAGTGAGTTCCTATGTGGATGGCACAAAGAGGTTCGACGAGCCAACCATGGCTGCGGATGAGCCAACCAAAGAGATCAACCTTGGCACCGAGGAATCCCCGAAGGTAGTTTTGATTAGTGTCAACTTGAGTGTAGAAGAAGAAGAAGCTATTGTAGCTATCCTAAAATAATTTTCCGACGGTTTTGCCTAGTCCTACGAGGACATGCCGAGGCTTGACACCTCTTTGGTCGAGCCGATTGGTCTTAAAAGCCGATGCAAAAGCTGTCAAACAAAAGCTAAGGCGGCTACACCCCAAGCTTGCACTCAAGATCAAAGAGGAGGTTGATAAGCTGCACAAGGCTAAGTTCATTAGGGTTGTGCTTTATCCTCAATGGGTAGCTAACATCGTCCCGGTGATGAAGAAGGATGGTAAGGTTAGGATCTGCATAGACTTCCGTGACCTTAATCGTGCTTGTCCTAAGGACGATTTTCCTCTTCCCCACATAGATGTCCTAGTGGACAATACTATCGGTTTCGAGATGTTGTCGTTCATGGATGGTTTCTCTGGGTATAACCAGATCCGTCTGGAGGAGGAAGACCAGGAGAAAACTTCTTTCACAATGCCTTGGGGGACCTATTGTTATGTTGTGATGCCCTTCGATCTGAAGAATGTGGGAGCAATCTATCAAAGGGCAATGATGACAATTTTTCACGACATGATGTATGTGCACATGGAAGTCTATGTTGATGATGTCTTGGTTAAGTCTAGGACTCGACATGGCCATGCTGAGGTCCTCCGGGCAGTTCTCCAACGGTCTAGAGAACATAAGCTCAAAATGAACGCCAAGAAGTGTGTCTTTGAAGTGTCCTCAGGAAAGTTGCTCAAGTTCATAGTTAGCAAGTGGGGAATTGAGATTGACCCCAATAAGGCCAAAGCAATAATCGACATGCCTCCTCCTAGGAACATTAAGGAAGTTAGAGGGCTAATTGGCAGACTTCAGTTCATTAGGAGATTTATCTCTCAACATTCCATCCGTTGTAAGCCCTTCAATGAGATGCTTAGAGGAGAGGCTAAGTTTGATTGGAACAATAAGTGTCAAAAGGCCTTCGAAGAATTGAAGAGTTATTTGTTCAATCCCTCTGTTCTCGCTCCTCCGGTCCCGGGTTGGCCTTTATTGCTCTACGTGTCAACCACTGAAGACTCAACTGGAGCGGTTTTGGCCCAATATGACGACGAGAAGGAGAGAGTGGTGTACTACTTATCCAAGTTGTTCAATGAAGCTGAGAAAAGGTAAACTGCTATGGAAAGAACATGTGCGGCCGTCGTCTGGGTTGCCTAGAAGTTGAAGCATTATTTCCTAGCTCATGAAGTGAAGCTTCTGGCGCGTATGGACCCAATTCAATACTTGCTTGAGAAGCCCGTCCTGACAGAGCGGTTGATGAGGTGGTAAAGTTGTAATATCCGGTACGTTCGGATCGTGGTTTACCGGGTTTGGGGGCCAATGTGTGGCCTATTGTGAGATTTTGGAGGTCTATAAGTCTTTTTACAGATTATCTAGCTCAGGCAGGAAGCTGAGGGGTTTGGGCATTTTTGCCCAAAACAGTTTCTGGGAGGCTCACTGAGAATGAGTCCAGACAGGAGGACGCGATTCTTATGGGTTAACGCGGCCGCCAGAGTCGGCGCGTTTTGAAGTTGTGTCGCGTCCTTTGTTATCGACGCGTTTCCGCACCGCCTTCACATAAGCGGCGCAGCAAGCGCGCTGCGTGGCGCATGCAGGGGCGGCATCTTTTAAATGCGGTGAAGGGGTCAGACGCGTTTCTTAACGTGGCGGGAAAGCTCGATGCGATTCGATTTACATTGTGTTGGCCTTCCACCCCTGGTCGAGCAGAGCCTTCGCACTGCTCAACTGCAGGGGGGTTGCTGTGGGGTTTTGGTGGCGATTTTGGGGAGATCTTGCCCGTTTGAAGCCCGTTCGGTGTACTTCCGGCGCGGTGACGAGCTTCGGAGCACGGAGGACGCGGGGCTGCTGTTGGGATTGCATTTCTTGCTTCGATAGGGGTACTCTACCTCAGTTTCTACTATGGGTTCAGGTGTTTGGAATGAGCATGTATTGGATTAGGGTTTTCCGTATGAATGAGGGTAGAAAGCATGAGTAGGAGCCTCTTAATACTGTTATTTACTGCTTTACATGCTTGAGGGACTATGTAGGGTGTTTTCGGAGCAGGTTATAGGTTCTGTAACCGATGGTTGAAAGGCGGCCAAGACAGCCGACGCGTTCATGTGAACGCATCTGCCAAGTCCAACGCGATTCAATAGGTGTTATGGAAATGTCCACTGTGTTGGACGCGTTTTAGTAAGTGGCCACCCGAGCTCTGAGAGTTCTTGGCCAGTTTGTCTGGTTTCCGCCCCACGTTGCTTGGGCAGTGTTCCCAAGGCAATGTAGGGTCTGTGTGGGTCATGATGACTCACGTGATGATCGTTAACGAGGTGTTTTACGTGGATTTACGTGCATAGGAAGTTGGGTGTCACGCCTTCCGTAGTTGCATCTCTAGTCGATTACCCTAGCACCGGGTGCTCAGGGCTTGTCCCGTTACGGGAGTACCGTCAAGGTTTGAGTCATCTTCTTGGACACCCTCACTCCTGTGTGGAGTTGTACGTCCGGCTGAGGGAAAGATGACAAGGGACAGCGGCTCGTGTTTATGGGTGTGCGGCCATTTGTAGCGCGCTCTTGGTTGGGGGACGAACACCGATAGACGTACTGGTCCCCAGCTAGTCCGATTTCTAGTGCCTCACTTTAGGGTTCTCAGCCGAAGCCCCTAAAGGTGTCTGGCTTGGGCCTGCGGCGGTGTAGTCCACAGGTGTGGTGGTTTGTTGTCTCCATGTTTCTTGACCTGTTGAGGTGGAGCGGCAGCTGGGCCTTTTGCCTGTGGCTGCAAGGCTGAGAGGTGTACTTGTGTCTTTTGTCTGGGTCTGTGGCTGGTGTCGCGAACCAGTGCTCGTGACCTGTGTGCGGCGTACCCTTTTGTGGCTTATGCACTTGTGTGTGGTTTGCTATTTATTTACTTTTGTTGGGTTGAGTGTGAATACAATTCATTTCCCCTCATATTTTGATAATGACAAGGTGTGATTTTAATGCAAAATAATTGGAACATGTTAGATGCACCACATATGTTAAGACCACATTCAAAAAGCATGTTTCCAAACATATTTATCACTTATATTCATGATAAATCAATGGACTAATGATTTATATGTTTTAATTCTCAGGGACAAACGTTTCTTGCATAGGCAGTGTCGACACACCTCTCACTGGTGTCGACACAATGCTTCAAAGCCAAGCCAAAATGTTGAAGAAATGGTCAAGTAGTGTCGACACTAGACCAAGTCAGGTCGACACAAGAGGCAGCTCCTAGAGAACCATGTCAACAGGCCTCTACAATAGGTCGACACCAGATGCAGTCAGGTCGACACTAGAGAGCCTTCCCAGAAGGTCTGTTTGTTAGTTGGCTACAGCAGGTCGCCACTAGACCATCTCAGGTCGACACTGGAGACCTCTCCCAGGGAAGTTTTTCTGCCAGTCTGGGACAGTGTGTCGACACTAGACCAAGTCAGGTCGACACACTCCGGAAAGTTTGTGACTTAAAGTTTCTCCTGGACACGTGGCACCCTAGGGATTTGGTGGATCGGCCTTGGATCATGTGCCCACGACCCCCAAGGGTACTTTTGGGTATCTTGGACTATAAATAGTCCCCAATTGGCCATCCAACCAATAAGAGAGCAGAAGAGAGCCTCCAAGATTTCTCCAGAAGCATTTTTGGCGGCAAGGCTGTTCTCCTCCCTGTTCGTGCATCCTCTTGTGCTTCTTCTTTCCAATTCCATCATCTCCAAGCACAAGAAGGGAGATCTGATCCAAGATGGAGCAGTAGGATCAACTTCCAAGGTGCAGATCAAGTAGAAGCAGTCTTTTGTGAAGAATTCGAGGAAGATCCTGAAGATCAAATTACAGAGCATCGCCCAGGGACTTCTAGAGATCAAGCCTCTTCACAATTCGACATCTACAAGGGAGTCTTCTGAAGAACAAGGACTTTTCAATCCATTTCTCATTTCTCCTTGTGTCTTCTTGGTTGTTCTAGAGATTGTGCAGTGTCTATTGCATCAATTCTCTTGAATGAACCTTTTGAGATCAGATCTTGGCTAGAGGATCTGGATCTTGTGTTGTTGTCTAGCAAAGTGTTTGTGAGTCGTTGTACTCAGTGGTTTGTGAGCCTGTGTGCTCAGGGTTGAGACGTCGCACTCAAGTTTGGTTGAGCAATTGTGCTCAAGTGTCTAGAGTAGTCTTGCTCTAGGTGTTGTGTTGAGTTGTAGAACTCTTTGTGGTGGAGTTGTCAGGCTCCAGTGTGTGTGTATCCAAGTTGATAGTGGATTCTCACTGTGTGAGGGGTGGATGTAGGAATCACATGGTGTGATTTCCGAACCACCTAAAAATCTCTGTGCAGTGGTTTGATTGTGATTTGAATTTTCCTTGCGCTAGATGCATGCATAGGATCTTTTGAATTCACATCTAATTAACGTGTTCACACACTCCTATTGCACAACTCACTCAATCTCTCTTCAGATCTGTGAAATTCGTTTCCAAATTGTCTCTGATTCAAAGAGTTTTTCTAAATTGGCTAAGCTTCCGCAATAGTTGGACTAGATCTATTCAACCCCCCTTCTAGATCTTGTCCACATCTTTTCTCGATCCTACAATTGGTATCAGAGTAGGTTTACACTTGATCTGATCTGAGTGCTTTCTGATTGTTCTATGTGTCTTGATTATTTGCTTGTCTGTTTGCTGAGTATCTCTTCTTTGCACCATTTAATTGCTTCAATGGATTCAAGAGGGTTCATGGCTGAGGGTCACTCTATTAATAGGCCACCCTTTTTCAATGGGACTGACTACACTTATTGGAAGAATAGAATGCAGGTCTTCCTTAGAGCTCAAAACTATGAAATATGGAAGGTAGTCGAAGTGGGTCCCTATGAGAATCAGGGGGAGGAAGAGACCTGGACTAGGGAACAAATTAGGAGGGCCACTTTGAATTATAGTGCCATGAACATGATCCAATGTGCAGTCCACCCTAAGGAGTACTCAAGAATCTCAATGTGCAAATCTGCTAAAGAGATGTGGGATAAACTTGAGTTACTCTATGAGGGAACATCCCAAGTGAAAGAAACCAAGCTAACATTCTTGTCTCTGAATATGAATTGTTTATGATGAAATCTAATGAGACAATTTCTGAAATGTTTGCCAGGTTTATGATCATTGTGAATGGACTGAAGGCCTTAGGTAAGGATTATACAGATGCTGACTTGGTAAGGAAAATTCTACGCTCTCTCTCTTCAATTTGGCACACAAAGGCCACAGTCATTGAAGATTCTAAAGATTTGTCCAAAATCTCTTTGGATGAATTGATAGGATCCTTAATGACTTATGAAATCAATCTAAAAAGAAATGAAGAACATATAATTAAAACCAAGCCAGTAGCACTAAAGGCCTCTTCAAGTAACAAAGACAAGAATCAGGAGAAAACCAGTTCTGATGAGTCTGAGTCCAATGAGGATGAGATTGCCCTCATGACCAGGCAATTCAGAAAATTCTTAAAATATAGAAAAGGAAAATTTTCTGGGAAAAAGAAATTTTCATCAGGTAAAAGAAACACTTCCTTTTCTAATGCTAATTCCAATAAGAATCTAAAATCTGACGAAATTGTCATTTGTTACAGGTGCAACAAGCCAAGACATATGAAGGGAGAATGTCCTGAAAACAAGAAGGAAAAACACAAAAAGATTCACAAGTTCAAGAAGCCAAAGGCCATGGTAGCCACTTGGTCTGATGAAGACTCAAGTGAAAAGGAAGAAGAAGAAAAATCCTCAAGTTCTGAAAGTGAGGAAATCTGCTTCATGGCGAATAGTTCAGATGGAAAGGTAAGTACATCCTTCGAAGACTATTCAATTGAGGATTGACAAGATGCATATGCTGAGCTTGTTGAAAAATACTCTGAAATAAGGAAAGAAAACAAGCATCTCAAAAAGAAAGTTGAAAACATTTACAATAACCAATCCTCAATAAAAGAATTTGTGAACTGGAAAATGAAGTAGCAGAACTTAATGAAGAAAAGGAAAATCTCCTGAACTTAATTGATGAGCTTAAGCTTGCCTCTCAAAAGGCCACCCATGAATTTAAAGAACTGTCTGAAAAGCTGGAAATGGAAAACAAAGATAAACAACAAAAGGTTGAAGAAATCAAAACCTTAGAAAACCAGCTAAAAGAAAAGATGAAGTCATTGAAACCTTCACAAAAGGTAAAGACAATTTGGAGGCCTTGCTGGGAGCTAAAATGAAATCAATTTCTCATGGACTAGGATTCAATAAACAAAAATCTAAGAAAGACAAATCTGGTGAGAAAAGGATAAAGCACCATTGATTAAATTTGTCAAAGGTCCTAGTCTTGAGAACACTGAAATCAAGCAAACATCAAGCAAAACAACAAAAATTTCAAAAACTCAGAACAAAAAGAGTCAACCAGGTCGACACAGTTACCTGACAGGTCGACACCAGTCCACAAGAAGAAGGATTCTGTGACTGTTGTGTCGACACCAGTCAAGGAAAGGTCGACCTGTTCAACATCAACAAACACAAACCACAAAACCAAAAATTTAAATAAAAATTTGAAAAATAAGAAAAATTCAAAGGAAGTCATTCATGAAAAACTTTGGACCTCCAAGACAGCATATCAAGCTGATTGGACCAATTCTTGGAACCAATGGTATCACAACCCATTTTGGTATCATCCCCAATTCTTCTATCCAATTTTTTTGATGTACCAACAAAATCCTTGGATTCCACCTCCTCATCTAAACTCTCATGTTCAAATGAAAAATCCCCTCCTACTGAAAACAAGAACACTGGTGTTTTCATTCCTAAGGGAAAGAATAAATTGAAAAAGACAAAGAACACCACTAAACAACACAAAAATAAAAAACAAATCAGATTTGGGTGAGAAAAGATTTGATGACTGTGTTCAAACATTCTGATGGTCCCAACGCTGTTTGGGTACCAAAATCTTCTCTCCACTGATTGATTTTGCAGGAAGGTCGTGCACCCAATTCAAACGTATGGTTTCTTGATAGTGGGTGTTCACGACACATGACTGGAGACAAAGCCAAATTTTCATTCCTGATTGAGAAGGAGGGAGGTTCAGTAACTTTTGGAGGTAAAAATAAAGGAAAGATCATTGGATCTGGAAAGGTTGGTCAATCTTCCTCAAACTCTGTTGATAATGTTTTGTTAGTTGATGGGTTAAATTACAATTTGCTGAGTATTAGCCAACTATGTGACAAAGGTCACAAAGTTGTGTTTGAATCTGATTTCTGTAAGATAATTGATTCATCAACTGATAAAATAAAATTTTTTGGAAAAAGGGAAAACAATGTTTACATGATCAACCTCAATAAAAACTTTTCTGAAAATCTTTGCTTTGTTGCCAATAAAGATGAAATTGCATGGACTTGGCACAAAAGACTTGGCCATGCAAGTTTCAGAACAATGAATAAATTGTTAAGGCTGAATTTGGTTAAGGGTCTTCCTGAATCTTTTTCTAATATTGAAAATCAAGTTTGTGGGATTTGTGCCCAAGGAAAACAAACCAGGAAATCTTTTAAAACCTTCAATGAGGTACTCACATCTAGGCCACTAGAATTACTTCACATGGACCTCTTTGGCCCAACAAGAATTCTAAGTCTAAGTGGCAAGAGATATGGGTTTGTGATCATTGATGATTTTACCAGATTTACATGGGTTATCTTCTTGTCCCACAAAAGTGATACTTGCCTTAAGTTCAGGAATTTCTGTACCACTGCCTTAACAAATTTTCCATATAAAATCAAAAACATTTTGACTGATCATGGGGGTGAGTTTGAAAACAAATCTTTTTCTGATTTATGTGCTGAACTTCACATATTTCACAAGTTTTCTTCACCAAGAACTCCAGAACAAAATGGAGTTGTGGAAAGAAAGAATAGAACCCTTGTGGAAATGGCTAGATCCATGCTCCTTGAAAGTAATTTGCCCAAATCCTTCTGGGCTGAAGCTGTAAATACAGCAAACTACATTCTCAATAGAGCATTGGTCAGACAAAAAATCAGAAAACCCCTTATGAATTGTTGAAAGATAAAAAGCCAATTGTGTCTTACTTCAAAATCTTTGGGTGTAAATGTTTTGTATACAACAATAATAAAGAAAATCTTGACAAGTTTGATGCTAAAAGTCAAGAAGCCATCTTTCTTGGCTATTCTGAAGTGTCAAGAGCTTTCAGAGTGTACAATCTCAAAAACAAAACTGTTGAAGAGTCTCCACATGTTATCTTTGATGAAATTTCTTTTTCAACTAATAGTTCTAAATCTTGCAGGGAAAGTCAAGACAGTGAAGAGGATGATTTCATTGTGGACTCTTCACCAACTGTTGAGGAACTTGAAGACATTGGTGAGAACTTGAACATCCATTCACCATCTTCAAGTGGATCAGGTAATGTTGTTCAAGATTTAAGTACCCCTCAACAGGTAATTTCTGAAAATAGATTTTTGAGAGATCATCCATTGAAAAATGTTGTTGGCAATTTGCATGATAGAGTTAGGACTAGATCATCATTCCTGCATGTTATTGATGAAGACCCACTAGCTCTAATTTCCCAAATTGAACCAAAGTCAATTGATGAAGCTTTATTAAGTTCTGATTGGATCAATGCAATGCATGATGAACTTCATCAATTTGAAAGAAATCAAGTATGGGAATTAGTACCTAGACCTAGTGACCAAACAGTCATTGGCACTAGATGGGTTTTCAGAAATAAATGAATGAAAATGGTCAAGTCATTAGAAATAAAGCTAGGCTAGTTGCAAAGGGGTACAATCAAGAATTTGGAATTGACTTTGAAGAATCATATGCCCCTGTAGCTAGACTAGAAGCTGTTAGAATTTTCCTTGCTTTTGCATCCTCCATGAAATTTAAAGTTTATCAAATGGATGTCAAAAGTGCATTTCTAAATGGATACATAAAGGAAAATGTTTTTGTTGAACAACCTCCTGGATTTTAAAATAAAAACATCCTAATCATGTTTTAAGCTTCATAAGGCTCTCTATGGTCTTAAACAAGCTCCAAGAGCTTGGTATGACCGTTTGAGTTCCTTTTTGCTTGAAAAAGGATATTCTAGAGGAAATGTTGATCAAACATTGTTCACAAAAATAGTCAATAATCAAATAATTGCAGTCCAAATTTATGTTGATGACATAATATTTGGATCAACCAATAAGAGCCTGTGCAATGAATTTGCAAATCAAATGAAAAATGAATTTGAAATGAGTTTAATGGGAGACTTAAAGTTTTTCTTGGGATTGCAGGTTAACCAAACAAATGAGGGGATCTTCATAAGTCAAACCAAATATGTCAAGGAACTTCTGAAAAGGTTTGACTTCCAGAACCTCAAGCATTCAAGCACACCCATTGCAATTAATGCTAAGCTAGAAGAAGACTCACTTGGTAAGTCAGTAGACCCAAAGACATACAGAGGTATGATTGGTTCTCTACTCTATCTTACAACTTCTAGACCTGATATTCAGTTTAGTGTGTGTTTGTGTGCTAGATTTCAATCAAATCCTAAGGAAAGTCACATATTAGCTGTTAAAAGAATTTTCAAATATCTTGTTGCAACATGTGATCTTGGAATTTGGTATCCTGTTGGTTACAAGTTAGATTTGATTGCCTATTGTGATGCTGATTATGCTGGATGTAAATTAAATAGAAAAAGCACAAGTGGCTTGTGTTTATACTTAGGTGGGTGCCTAATCTCTTGGGCTTCTAAGAAGCAACACTCAGTTGCTCTATCAACTGCAGAGGCTGAGTATGTTGCAGCAGGTAGATGTGGAACTCAAATTCTTTGGGTGAAACATCAACTTCTTGATTATAACCAAGAGTTAGGTTGTGTTCCCATTCTATGTGACAACACAAGTGCCATAAACCTATCTAAAAACCCCATTCAGCATTCCAGAACAAAACATATTGAAATTAGGCATCATTTCTTGAGAGATGAGGTAGCAAAGAAATCCTTTGAACTCCACTTCATAGAAACTGAAAAACAAATTGCTGACATCTTCACCAAACCTCTTCCTGACAGTAGATTCTCATCTTTGAGGAGAGACTTGGCCTTTGTAAATGTCCATTTTCTTGATCTCTCTCATTGGGATTGGGTTGAGTGTTAGGCATTTTTGAGGGGGAGTTCTTTGCATCATCATTATCCTTTGCTTCCTTGATTCATATTGCTCATATCTCTCTCCATTTCACTTCCATTTTTTTTGACAATGGATTCTTCAACTCACATTGTGTTGAATTTCTTGGTATATCAAATGGTGACTTGGAGAAGGACAAGTTATGCTTGTCTGGACACTTTCACTATGCGAGAGTATATGTCTCCGCCAAGTACCAAGAAATGAATATGCAATTGTTGAGGGGAGCTTTTGTTGTTCAAAAAAAAAAAAAAATTTCTGATTTCAAAATACTTGCATATCTTTATTTTGATGAAAAGTGGTTGGAATCCTCATCTCAGGGGGAGCTAGAGAATTCACAAGTCATTTTTTTTGAAAAATTCAAAACTCTTCTTGAATTACATCAATTTCTTGCATGATGTCCTCATTTAGGTGTCTAGAGTCTCAAAATGATTCTTTGAGTGATCTACTATATTTTTTTGTCAACTCTCACCTATATTCTTCAAAACTACAGAAATTCAAATCTCTTTCAAAGACTGAAGGATAATGTGTACCTTGAATTTAAACATTTCTTTGTTTGCAACTGATGTTGGATATAAATGATTTCAATCTTACAAAACTCTCCAAAAACTGATAATTCAACAGAGCAATGGCACATATGCTGAGAAACTACACACCTTCACAATGAATGAAGTGCCATGTATGTCATGAGGCATTACTGCTATCTCTGTTCAAAGGGGTTCAACAAAAAAATACAAAAAAAAATGCTCTATACTTTTTGATGATGACTGAGTAACTGGAAATATTGGCGTTTGATAAACGTATATTTTCATGTCAAAAGGTCATCATTTACCCTTGAGACTTGATAATGGGTAAATCTTTAGTATCCAGGGACTATGGTGTGTAAGATTAGTTCTTGAGTCACATTTGATAGTTTGATTCAAAAACAAAATGTGTATCAACGGAGAATTGGTTTAAAAGAATCATCCCTATCCATCATCAAGTTGTTTTAAAAGTTGTTTACTTTCAACACACTTGATTTCATTCTAAAAGATTTTTATTTCTTTGGATTAGAAGAATATGGTAGTTTGTAGTTGATTGTTGGATGTATTATATCCCTCAAATCATCATTTTATTGCTCAAGACTGATCATATCCTGTTGGATGTTGTGTAAAACTTGAATTGTGTTGAATTTCTGCAAAATATGACAAATGAATTTTTTAGTCTCTTAAAATCCTTGAAATGTTAATTCCACCCATTGTTTATCATTCTAAAGATATCCCAAAGCTCACCAAATTTTCCCATTCTCACATCTCAACTTTTCATCAGGCCAGGTCGACACTACCTTCATCTAGTGTCGACACACTTCAGTCCAGGTCGACACTAACCTCTTCTAGTGTCGACACATACCCCTGCCAGGGTGATTCAAGTCGTGGGCGCCGGTTAGGGTCTTCTTGTTCCTGCGGGGCATCGCACCTCCGAAACCCCTTTTTATATGCAGGTCGACCCCATGGCCGCGTTCCACCTTTGAAAACGGCAACCATTCCACCTTCTTCCCTCCTCCAACCCATCCTTGTCCTTCTTCCTCTCATTCCCTCGTCTCCATCCTCTGCGCTTCCACTCTCTCTTGCTTCCATGGCCCCCAAGCAAGCCCCTCGCCGTGGAGCAAGGTCCAGGGCAACCGTAAGGCCCATTCCGGCGGAAGAAGCACCACCTACTGAGAGGAGAAGCAAGAGACGCCATGACCCTGCGGAGCAGCCAGGGCCTTCCTCTGCATCTCCTTCTTCTGCCAAGAGAGGTAGGACACCCTCTGTTAGAGGTAGGGGGTCTACAAACCCTGGGAGATGAATTCTGGTCTCTTCTCCTGAAGCATCTGAGGCGTCCTCCTTGTCATCATCTGGGTCTTCCCATACATCTGAGGCAACTCCTTCCAAATCAGTCAATGAAGGGAAGACCATTCTGAAACCGAGGGCAGTGGATTTAACCGACAGTGAACTGATTGCTGCATTTTCTGAAGTCATCGAGTTCTTCAAGTTTTAGTCTTGGATGTCATTCATCTCTGAATTTCGAACCATATACCCCAGACTTGTTCAAGAATTTTACTATAATTTGGAATGCAATGATGAGGGTATAAGTTAGAAGTTAAAGGTGTTCAGATAGACATGCCTATTGCTTTGGCTGCTACTTTGTTCAAAGTTCCTGATGCCGGTACAGATTATCAGAATTTTGAGTTTAATCTTCATGAAGCTTACTCTCTTTTGACTGGTCTTCCTTCTGATGAGTCTGACCCTAAACAAACTCATGTTACAAAATTCAACACTAACACCTTTCCTCCAGTGTTGAGACTCACTCACCACATCCTCACCACTATTATCACTCCCCAAGGTGGTGGTAGGGACAGACTCACTGACATCCATAGATGTGTGCTTTACTGCATGAAGAAGAACATCAAAATTAACATCCATGTGATCATGCACCAAATAATTTCTGAGACAACTAGGAAAGATCTCCATAGGTCTCTTCCTTATGCAGCTCACTTGACTCCAGTCTTTAAGCATTTCGGTGTGTCTCTAGATAATGAGAAATCTTAGTCAATTCCCAAATCCAACATCTACTGCTTCAAGCATGTTCAAAAGTTTATGAGATTCAGGCTTGAGGGTGACCAAGTGAGGAGAGGGCCAGTAGTTGTTGAGGCCCCAGTGGCTCCAGAGGCAGTAATATCACCTCCAGCTAATGAGGACCAGCCTCAAGCTAATGAGTACCAGCCTCACATTCCAGAGGAACAGCCTCTTGCTCCTGAGGATCAGCCTCAAATTGAAACTGAACTTCAACTACCCCAGGATGCACCTCTCACTCCTCCATTTCACACTTCTTCACCCACTCATCCTGCCAAGGATACTCCTACCTTCACTCCCCAACCTCAAGCTCAAACCTCCTATGCCTTTGGTGGACCTTCTATACCACCAGAATTATACTCCTTTCTGAATGAAAAATTTGATGCCTTCAACACTTCCATTCAGCACATGACAGAGAGTTTTGAATTGAAGGTCCAGAGGTTGGAGAATACAATGTCTGCAAAATTCATTGAGCAAAAAGCAGCTTCCGACCATGCAGTACAAAGATTTAATAGGTTGATTAGAACCTTGGCAGATGCTTCTATTGAGCTGAAAGAGCATCAAGATAACTTGGAAAAGGTTCTTCAGGGAATTTTGGCAAATTCCCAGGCTGATGTGTTCAACACCAAGGAAACACTCTCTCAGATTTCCAAGACAAGATTATCTTTTGCTCATCTAGTTGATGACCTGGAAAGCATGAAAAATCTGTCAGCTCACATTGACAGTGAAATGACTGACCTCAAGAAGGAGCTGAAGAACATCAACAAGTATGGACTTGGCAGTTCATCTTCTAGTGTACAACCTTCTTCAGTTGACTTGTCCTCAATTCAGTATACCATGTCTGATAATAGTCAACGGCTGGAAGAGATTGTTCACACTAGACTATCCATCATGCAGAAGCAACTTCATACAACCTTCATGCTATGGAATCCAAACTTAAGTCCATCGAAGCCATTCTCCTTCCAGTTCCTCCTCCTCCTCCTGCTTAATGTATCTTATTTTGATGATGTCAAAGGGGGAGAAAGATAGAAAGCAAGAGAAAAATGTTCTCTTTGGATGATTGTAAAGATTTTCTGAAATGTTTCCTTTTGAAAGATTGTAATGCACATATCCTTATGAATGAAATGACACTTGTTGGTTGAAATGAAAAGAAACATCTTTTTCTTGAATGTGATTGAATTTTGAATGAGTGTCATGAATGTGAATGAATGCTTGTCAAGCTGCTTGGCCATTTGTGAAAATAGTTCATCACTAGTAACATTGTGTCTCTAATGTGTGCAAATTTCAAATGTTACTAAAATATTTTCAAAAGTCTTTGACAAGTGTGAATAAAAGGGAAATGAAACATAACTCAGTGCCAATTAATGTTTTTCAAATTGAGTGATTGAGGAAGTAAAAGCTTAAAATCACATTTCATTGAAACTTCGAATTTTCATATGAACTTAATGTTGCCATCATCAAAAAGGGGGAGATTGTTGGGTTGAGTGTGAATACGATTCATTTCCCCTCATATTTTGATGATGACAAGGTGTGATTTTAATGTAAAATAATTGGAACATGTTAGATGCACCACATATGTTAAGATCACATTCAAAAAGCATGTTTCCAAACATATTTATCACTTATATTCATGATAAATCAATGGACTAATGATTTATATGTTTTAATTCTCAGGGACAAACATTTCTTGCATAGGCAGTGTCGACACACCTCTCACTGGTGTCGACACAATGCTTCAAAGCCAAGAAAAAATGTTGAAGAAATGGTCAAGTAGTGTCGACACTAGACCAAGTCAGGTCGACACTAGAGGCAGCTCTCAGAGAACCATGTCAACAGGCCTCTACAACAGGTCGACACCAGATGCAGTCAGGTCGACACTAGAGAGCCTTCCCAGAAGGCCTGTTTGTCAGTTGGCTACAGCAGGTCGCCACTAGACCATCTCAGGTTGACACTAGAGACCTCTCCCAGGGAAGTTTTTCTGCCAGTCTGGGACAGTGTGTCGACACTAGACCAAGTCAGGTCGACACACTCCAGAAAGTTTGTGACTTAAAGTTTCTCCTAGACACGTGGCACCCTAGGGATTTGGTGGATTGGCCTTGGATCATGTGCCCACGACCCCCAAGGGTACTTTTGGGTATCTTGGACTATAAATAGTCCCCAATTGGCCATCCAACCAACAAGAGAGCAGAAGAGAGCCTCCAAGATTTCTCTAGAAGCATTTTTGGCGGCAAGGCTGTTCTCCTCCCTGTTAGTGCATCCTCTTGTGCTTCTTCTTTCCAATTCCATCATCTCCAAGCATAAGAAGGGAGATCTGATCCAAGATGGAGCAATAGGATCAACTTCCAAGGTGCAGATCAAGTAGAAGCAGTCTTTTGTGAAGAATTCGAGGAAGATCCTGAAGATCAAATTACAGAGCATCGCTCAGGGACTTCCAGAGATCAAGCCTCTTCACAATTTGACATCTACAGGGGAGTCTTCTGAAGAACAAGGACTTTTCAATCCATTTCTCATTTCCCCTTGTGTCTTCTTGGTTGTTCTAGAGATTGTGCAGTGTCTATTGCATCAATTCTCTTGAATGAACCTTTTGAGATCAGATCTTGGCTAGAGGATCTGGATCTTGTGTTGTTGTCTAGAAAAGTGTTTGTGAGTCGTTGTACTCAGTGGTTTGTGAGCCTGTGTGCTCAAGGTTGAGTTGTCGCACTCAAGTTTGGTTGAGCAATTGTGCTCAAGTGTCTAGAGTAGTCTTGCTCTAGGTGTTGTGTTGAGTTGTAGAACTCTTTGTGGTGGAGTTGTCAGGCTCCAGTGTGTGTGTATCCAAGTTGATAGTGGATCCTCACTGTGTGAGAGGTGGATGTAGGAATCACATGGTGTGATTTCCGAACCACCTAAAAATCTCTGTGCAGTGGTTTGATTGTGGTTTGAATTTTCCTTGCGCTAGATGCATGCATAGGATCTTTTGAATTCACATCTAATTAATGTGTTCACACACTCCTATTGCACAACTCACTCAATCTCTCTTCAGATCTGTGAAATTCATTTTCAAATTGTCTTTGATTCAAAGATTTTTTCTAAATTGGCTAAGCTTCCGCAATAGTTGGACTAGATCTATTCAACCCCCCCTTATAGATCTTGTCCACATCTTTTCTCGATCCTACAACTTTCAGCTGTAGCATCATGTATAGGTGTTTACATTCTTTAAATGCTTTACAGCTTTGCTATAAACTGTGTTTTTCGGCTTTGGGGGAGTTACCCTATTGAGCCAGTGACTTGTGAGGCTCACCCCTTCTTCTTCCAGGTGAAGGAGAGTAGGAGGACTCGCGTCCTTCCTCTAGTTCGAGTCAGCGTTGTAGTGGAGTCGGGCCCTCGCCACCACCAGAGTAATTGTTCTTACTTGTGGAGCCCTGGGGGTTGTCCCGGGGTGTTGGACTTTATTATGGCTATGAATGGAACTGAATATGTACATTTTATGTAAATATATGTGAGCAATGAAAGCTTTTATGTATTCAGCACGTTCTTTTGTATTTTCACGGACACATGTAGTTAATATCCCTTGCGAGGCTTCGGCCCGATTGCGGGAGGCGGTGTCGTGTCGGGCACATTATTGGGTTAACGGGCCTGAACGGCGTGGACCGTCACAGTTGGTATCAGAGCAAGGTCTGTGTAAATATTAAGGAATGGGAAATGTACATAGCATGTTCCTTACAATGGTCTTCTGCTGGTAGTTACTGTTTAGGTAATGATATACTTGTATGTGTGTGTATGGAATTTTGTGTGTGCAGAGGCTATAAATGGCTGACCGAAGAGATTGGGGAGGTGGAGGTGATGATGATGAGCCGGGAGAGACCACGCTGCAAATGATAGAGAGGTTGTGGGATAGCATTATGCAGATTCGGACTCGGTTGGACCAGCAGCTACCAGTTCAGCCAGCCACACCTGTGGTAGGGGAGGCAGCACCGATACCACTAGTCCCACCTTACGGAGTAGAGGTACCTCCTGTAGTACCTTTACCTCTTGTGGTACCAGTGAGGCCAGCCCCAGTGGAGGACTCTACATAGCTAGTCGAGAGGTTTCTACATTTGCAGCCACCCATATACTCTGGAGGTCCGAATCCCGACACGGTGGAGCATTGGATACATGAGATAGAGCGGGCGTTCACTATAATGAGGTGCCCTTTAGCAGATAGAGTAATATTGGCAACATATCAGTTGAGGGCATTTGCACAAGAATGGTGGAGGCTCAAAATGCAGACGGTGTTCATAGGTAGAGCGGAAGATGCTATCACTTGGGCCGAGTCTTTGGAGGTATTCAACAACACTTTCTTTCTAGTTCAAATTCAGAAACAAAAGAGGGAAAAATTTTGAACATTTCAGCAAGGGAACTTGTCCGTGTTGGAGTACCAAATGCGGTTCATAGCCTTGAGTCGATATGCGCCGTATGTGGTGACCAACAATACAATGATGGTTGAATACTTCATCCAGGGATTGAGGCCGGAGTTGCAAGATGCCATCATACCTTTAATGTGTAATATAGTGGAAGAGGTAGCATAGGGGACAGCAATCCTTGAAAGGACCGTGCAAGCCCGGTAATCTAGCGGGTCAAGCTCGGGTGGTGGCAGTTTTCGACTTCCACAACAATCGGCGGGTGTTAGCATGGGTAAAGCATCTTGGGGGGGGGGGGAGCTTCCTCATCAGGTTTCAGCAAATGGAGCAACAAGATAAAGAAGGTATTCAAAGGCCGAGGAGGTGGCAAGCAGCAAGGATTTCAGCAAGGGCGAGGCTACAAGCCGGAAGCGGAAGAATCTCAGCAAAGTACGGCGAGGTCACTTGCTAAAACTCGGTGTTACAATTTCAATCAATTGGGACATTTGGCAAGGAATTGTCTGCATCCAAGAAGAGGTGGGGCACCACAACAGCAACAACAGTAGCAACCTCCAACAGAGCGGGGTAGAGGCACACCCTACCAGAGGGGAGGAGGATGAGGACGTGTGATGACGATTACAAGGGCTCAAGTGGCTTCAAATCTGATTGAAGGTATTGTTCCGCTCTTTGAATTTTCAGCTAGAACATTGATAGATCAGGGTGCATCGCATTCCTTCATTTCTGAAGATTTCCTTGATAATATGGTGTATCCATTTGAGGAAAGGCAGTGTGAGCTTGTGGTGGAGGTACCATCTGGGGATTTCATGCTTACCACATGTTACTTGGATGAAGTTCCCATTGTGGTACAAGGTAATCAATTGCCGGCTAGATTGTATGCATTACAACTGAAAGAGTATGATATGATACTTGGCATAGATTGGTTAGAAGCGTATGGGGCAGTTGTGGATTGCAGAAAGAAGAGAGTGAGATTCAGCCATCCAGGAGGGGATGTGTTCGAATTTCAAGCTATGCCATTCTACCCCCCAAAATTTATCATTTCTGCCCTTAAGGCTAGAAAATTTATTAATGCAGGGTGTGTAGCCTATTTGGCATCTGTTAGCCTAGTTGAGGCAGGTAAGACGGTGGATAAGGTACCAGTGGTTAGGGAGTTCGTGGATGTGTTTCCGGAGGAGCTTCCGGGTTTAGCATCACACAGGGAAGTGGACTTCACTGTTGAGTTGCAGCCAGGAAGTTTACCCATTTCCAAGGTGCCATACAGGATGGCACCTGCAGAATTAAAGGAGCTAAAGAAGCAACTACAGGAATTACTAGAAAAGGGATTTATTCAGCCAAGCCATTCACCATGGGGAGCACCGGTTTTATTTGTAAGAAAGAAGGATGGTAGCATGAGAATGTGTATAGACTACCGTCAATTGAATCAAGTCACTATAAAGAACAGGTATCTGCTCCCACGCATAGATGATTTATTTGATCAATTGCAATCAGCAAGGGTGTTCTCCAAGATAGACTTGAGATCGGGATATCATCAATTAAGAATTCGGGAGGAGGACATTGACAAGACAACATTTAGAACAAGGTATGGTCATTATGAATTTGTGGTTATGCCATTTGGGCTAACCAATGCACCGGCGGCATTCATGAACTTGATGAATAGAATCTTCCATCCATATCTGGGCCGATTTATTGTGGTATTTATAGATGATATTCTAGTATATTCAGCCTCAGAGGAAGAACATGCAGCTCACTTGAGGACCACATTGCAGACATTGAGGGAGCATCAACTATATGCAAAGTTTAGTAAGTGTGATTTGAAGAGATGCGGAATTCCCTAAATGGTAATCTAGAAGGGGGGTTGAATAGATTACGAACAATTTAAAAGCTTAACGCCATCTTTTTGCAATAGCACAAACAATTAAAGTGTTGGCAAAAATCAGACTATGTGTGAATGTGTGTGAATGATTGGTAGATGAATAAGCAAGTACTCAAATGTGTATAAAAGTGTCATGCCTACCAAACATCTAACGCAAATTCGTGCAAACCACGAGACATAGATTTTACGTGGTTCGGAGTACACAACTCGTGTATCCTACATCCACGGGCCACACACACACGCAGAATCACCTGCTTATGAGCTAGTTCACGAACTACAACTCACACACGTGTTTATCTGATGTGAACCCACGATCAGATCAACACACACACACGTGTATCAAGCACAACAACCGCTTGACACACCACACACACACACAAGTATGGAATAGAAAGAACAGGGAAGGGTTTGAGAGTTGAAGAACAAATCCAATAAGCAAACTCTTCCTCTGAACGTCCTCCTGGAATCCAAGCTTCGACTTTGAGATCAGATGTTGATGTAGATGCTTGAATCCAAGACGTTCGGACTTCACCTTCCGCTGCAAGAGTCTTCCATTCTTGGTTCTGGGCGGTAGGTTGAAGCAGAGCAGCAGAACAAGGCTTCTTTTAAGAACTCTTTAGGGTTTTTCCTTGGAGGCTGCTTGCGTACGAGATTTGTTGCAAAATGTTGCTTATATATGAGTGTTAACATATGGAGAGTCGTACTCCATAGAAACACTAAGTTTGGCAACTTGCAAAACTTCCCGTAATATGTTTTCAGTCCGTCTGTCGACAGGTATTGCATCTGCTGTCGACAGGCGAAGACAGCTTGTGAGGAACCAGAAGGCTGAAGGCTCTGACTGTGTGCATCTTTCGACAGGTGCTCTGTTGCTATCGACAGGCGCAGGCCTTCCTGAGCTTTTGATCTTCGGACTGGTTCCATCTGTCGACAGGGTCACTCCTGCTGTCGATAGGCAGTGCCTTGACAGAACTGGCTGCTCTCTGACTGTTTGTATCTGTCTAGCTACAGGTGCAAAGGATTCTTCAAAGTCTATACCAAATTTCTGATTGTATCCTTTTGCAACTAGTCTAGCCTTGTTTCTAACCACCTTACCCTCTTCATTTAGTTTATTCCTAAGGACCCATCTTGTTCATATGACAGAAATTTCAGGGGTTCTAGGAACTAAACTCCAGACATTATTTCTTTGAAACTGCCCAAGCTCCTCATACATGGCATCAATCCAAGAATTTTCTTTTAGTGCTTCTTCAACAGTTTTGGGTTCCACTTGAGATACAAAGGCTAAATGATCCTGTTCAACTATTTGATTTACCTGAGACCTAGTTTGAACTGAATCATTTATGTTACCTATGACATTCTCAAGTGGATGAGCTTTAGAGTACCTCACATTAGTGATTGTTGAAGGTCCGGGTTGATCTTGCAATTGAGGAGAATGTTCTGGAGGAGGGGTGGCTGGAGGACTTTCATCTTGAGGTTGTTCTTCTTGTTGTGGATCTTCAGCAGGAACTTCATCATGATTTCTGATCAAACAACCGTCATCTTCATCATCGTACCTGCGAAGAAATCCACTCTTTCCTTTTGAAACTTCTTGAGTTTTTCCTTTTTCTTTTCTTTGAACTTCCTCAAGTGTTGTTCCTTCCATGTCATCAAACCTGTAGGAATTTACAATGTTAGGTTTGATTTGAGATTCATCAAAAATGACATGTGGAGTTTCTTCCACAGTTCTAGATTTCAGATTGAACACCCTATATACTCTAGAATGTTCAGAGTATCCAAGAAAAATACCTTGTTCGCTCTTGGCTTCAAACATGTCCAAGTCATTTTTATCATTGTTATGGATAAACACCTTTGAACCAAAAACTTTAAAGTACCCAATGGTGGGTTTTTTACCTTTCAGAAGTTCGTAAGGAGTTTTCTTGAATACGGGTCTTACCATGGCTCGGTTAAGGATGTAGCAAGATGTGTTTACCGCTTCTGCCCAAAAGGTTCGTGCTAATTGATTCTCGACCAGAAGCGTACGAGCCATCTCCACCAAGGTTCTATTCTTCCTCTCCACAACTCCATTTTGCTCGGGAGTTCTCGGGGAGGAAAACAGGTGGTCTATACCTTGGTTCCTGCAAAAGTCGGAGAAAGAATGATTGTCAAATTCTCCCCCGTGATCAGTGCGAATGGAGCATATTTTATTGACATTCCCATGCTCAATTTTGTTGAAGAATTCTTCAAAAACATTTAATGCTTCATTCTTGTGAGCCAAGAATTTTACCCAAGTGAACCTAGAGAAATCATCCACAATGACAAAACCATAACGCTTGCCATTGAGACTGAGTGTTCTCATAGGTCCAAATAAGTCCATGTGCAAGAGTTCATAGGCTTTGGAAGTACTTACCGGTGCCTTTGATTTGAAGGATTTTTGGGTTTGTTTTCCCTGTGCACATGCATCAAAAAATTTTCATTTTTGTTAAAGGAGATTTCAGGAAGACCACTTACCAACTTAAGCCTCATGATCTTGTGCAAAACATTGTAACTAGCATGACCGAGCCTACGATGCCACAATGTAAGCTCGTCCTGTTTGTTTGCTACAAGACACAAATTGTTATTTTCTGGATCATCTAAGTCAACCATGTAGATGTTATTCATTCTTTTTCCAGAAAATTTTAGGCTTCCTATTTCCTTATCAAGAATGTGACATGAATTGGATTCAAAGACAATTTTATGACCTTTATCACACAATTGACTTATGCTGAGCAAATTGTGATGAAGGCCATCAACTAGTAGCACATTGTCTATAGAGTTAGAGGCAAACTTACCAACTTTACCTGAGCCGATGATCTGGCCTTTGTTGTTACCTCCAAAGATCACTTGACCTTCGTCTTTTTCCACGAGCAAACTGAATTTAGCTTTGTCGCCCGTCATATGCCTCGAGCAGCCACTGTCCAGGTACCATTTGTTTTGATTGTGGGCTGCTAGGCATTCCTGCACATGTGGATCAGACGAGAGGTTTTGGTACCCAAATTACTTTGGGTCCCATTGTATCATTCATGCCAAATAAGAAATGCTTAGGAATCCAAACTTGTTTGATTTTCATTTGATTTTGGTTATTCCAGCATTGTTTTTCAGTGTGCCCAACCTTTTTACATAAGTTGCATGAGGGTGGTTTTTGAACAACATTGTGCTTTACCTTTGTGGGAGCATGCATTGGCATTTTTCCTTTTTGTTGCCTTGTAAGTTTAGCTTTAGGAGTTTGCTGTTTGTCCTGTTTTGAGCTTGTTGCAAATTCCTTAGATTGGCCAGGAGCAAACTTGACCGTTTTAGATTCTTGTTTCTTTCTCTTGGAAGGATTTTTCCTGTTCTTCGAAGGGGTTCGTTTACTTGAACTTGGGCTGGTATCATTGAAGTTTGTTAACAGATTTTTGCCAATTTCCTTTGGCTTTACTTTTTGAAACCCAATCCCATGTCTAGCAACATAAACATTTGAACCTAAAATAGCATCCAGATTTTGCTTACTTTTGACAAAACTAGATAAATCTTTTGACTTACTTTTTAAGTCATTTTCAGCTTTTTCAAATTTCTCCTTTAGCTTTTCATGCTCACTATTAAGACTTTCAAGAGAGTTCATTAAATCATCTCTTTCTTTTTGAACTTCTTGAAATTTAAGTTTCATGCTGTCCAATTCATCACTGTGTGTTTGTTCATCAAGTTTCATCATTTCAATTACCTTATTCAAGGATTCAATTTCATCATGGTTGTTTGACTCATGAACAAGGGAATTGAATTTTTTCTTGAGTGCTTTATTTTCAGACTTGAATTCACAATATTTTTCAAATAGAACAGTGTAAGCTTCTTCCCATTGAATAATAGAGTATGTTTCAAAGGAGGAATTTACCTCATTCGAGTCATCACTTCTCGCCATGAGACAGTGGACTTCATCATCTCCGGAGGTAGCTTGGCTGTTCTGGTCTTCATCCTCATCACTCCAAGTGGCCACCATTGCCTTGGCCTTCTTGAAGGTGATTTTGTCCTTCTTAAGCTTCTTTTTGAGCTCGGGGCATTCTCCTCTCATATGCCCTTGCTTCTTGCACTCATAGCAAACAACTTTAGATTTTTTGTTAGAATCAAACTTGTTAGAAAAATCTTTCTTTTGGAAAGGTTTAGAGTTACCTGTACCTCTCCTCTTGAACTTCAGAAATTTCTTGAATTGTCTAGTGAGCATAGCCATTTCATCATTGTCACTGTCACTAGACGATTCACTGACTTCACTTTCCTGAATCAATTCCTTTTTGGAAACTGAAGAAGTCCTCCTGGAAGCCTTCAAGGCAAGTGGCTTCCTAGGATTTTCTTCAGTTTCTTTTCTTCTAACATTCAACTCATAAGTCATCAAGGAGCCAATTAATTCATCCACTTTCATTTTTGAGAGGTCTTTGGAATCTTCAATGACAGTGGCTTTGGTGTTCCAAGAGGATGGAAGAGACCGAAGTATCTTCCTCACCAAGTCACTCTCCGAGTATTCCTTTTTGAGACCTTTCAATCCATTTATGATTATCATGAATCTAGCAAACATGTCTGAAATGGTTTCATCATGATTCATTTTGAACATTTTATATTCAGAAACTAGCATGCTTACCTTAGATTCTCTTACCTCAGACGTACCTTCATAGATGAGCTCAAGCTAGTCCCACATCTCCTTAGCTGAGGTGCATGTGGAGACTCTTGAGTACTCCTTCGGATGGACCGCACACTGCATCATATTGAGGGCGCTCCAGTTGAGTGTCCCCTTGGCGATCTGGTCCTTGGTCCAGGTGTCCTCGTCCAGAGGCAGTTTGTATGCTCCCTTTTTGACTATTTTCCATAGTTCGAAGTTTTGTGCGCGGAGAAAAACCTGCATCTAATTTTTCCAATATGGATAGTCAGTGCCATCAAAGAAGGGTGGCCTGGTCACTGAGTGTCCCTCGGCCATATACCCCTTGTTAGATTCCATTTGACCGTGAATCTCCTGATCGTAGGATCAACCAGATAAAGCAGTAAATCGGAGAAACCTGGCTTTGATACCAATTGAAGAGATGCGGAATTCCCTAAATGGTAATCTAGAAGGGGGGTTGAATAGATTACAGACAATTTAAAAGCTTAACGCCCTCTTTTTGCAATAGCACAGACAATTAAAGTGTTGGCAAAAATCAGACTGTGTGTGAATGTGTGTGAGTGATTGGTAGATGAATAAGCAAGTACTCAAACGTGTATAAAAGTGTCGTGCCTACCAAACATCTAACGTAAATTCGTGCAAACCACGAGACACGTAGATTTTACGTGGTTCGGAGTACACAACTCGTGTATCCTACATCCACGGGCCACACACACACGCAGAATCATCTGCTTATGAGCTAGTTCACGAACTACAACTCACACACGTGTTTATCTGATATGAACCCACGATCAGATCAACACACACACACGTGTATCAAGCACAACAACCGCTTGACACACCACACACACACACAAGTATGGAATAGAAAGAACAGGGAAGGGTTTGAGAGTTGAAGAACAAATCCAATAAGCAAACTCTTCCTCTGAACGTCCTCCTGGAATCCAAGCTTCGACTTTGAGATCAGATGTTGATGTAGATGCTTGAATCCAAGACGTTCGGACTTCACCTTCCGCTGCAAGAGTCTTCCGTTCTTGGTTCTGGGCGGTAGGTTGAAGCAGAGCAGCAGAACAAGGCTTCTTTTAAGAACTCTTTAGGGTTTTTCCTTAGAGGCTGCTTGTGTACGAGATTTGTTGCAAAATGTTGCTTATATATGAGTGTTAACATATGGAGAGTCGTACTCCATAGAAACACTAAGTTTGGCAACTTGCAAAACTTCCCGTAATATGTTTTTAGTCTGTCTGTCGACAGGTATTGCATCTGCTGACGACAGGCGAAGACAGCTTGTGAGGAACCAGAAGGCTGATGGCTCTGACTGTGTGCATCTGTCGACAGGTGCTCTGTTGCTGTCGACAGGCGCAGGCCTTCCTGAGCTTTTGATCTTCGGACTGGTTCCATCTGTCGACAGGGTCACTCCTGCTGTCGACAGGCAGTGCCTTGACAGAACTGGCTGCTCTCTAATTGTTTGTATCTGTCGACAGGTCCTTGCTTGATGTCGACAGGTACCTTGTCTTTTGACTTTTACTTGATCTTTCAAGCTTCTTTTTGGCACACGTCTTACATGGTATATCTCCTACAAAAGTAAACATAATTAGTGAGATATTATGAACATAAAATCAAGCATTGTACCAAGTTATTGTTTGAAGATCTCATTCATTTAAAACTCAATTCACATTGTTTATCACTTGTTTCCATTGTACATCAATGTTCATCATCAAAAACATGTTGTATTGATTAATTAGAATGTGAGAACCCAACATGATTTCTGGTTGAAAGAAATACAGTTTCTGGGACATGTTATCTCAGATGAGGGTGTTGGAGTGGATCCGACAAAGGTGGAAGCGGTTATGAAATGGGAGGAGCCAAAGACAGTACCAGAAATTCAGAGTTTCCTTGGCATGGAAGGGTACTATAGGTGGTTTATCCATGACTTCTCTAAGGTTGCAGCACCATTGACGAGGCTTACCAGGAAAGGGGTACCATTTGTATGGTCATCCGATTGTAGGCGAAGCTTTATGGAGTTGAAGAAGCGGCTCACTTCAGCACCGATTCTTGTGTTACTGTCGGGTCAAGGTGGGTTCGTGATATACACCGATGCATCCAAGAGGGGGCTTGGGGCGGTACTTATGCAATATGGGAAGGTAGTGGCATATGCGTCTCGGTAATTGAAGCGACATGAAGAGAACTACCCCACCCATGATCTTGAATTGGCAGCGGTAGTGTTTGCATTGAAAATATGACGGCATTACCTATATGGAGAGCGGTTTGAGATATTCACGGACCATAAGAGCTTGAAATATATTTTCTTGCAGAAGGATTTGAATTTGAGGCAGCGGAGGTGGATGGAATATCTCAAGGATTATGACTTTAGTTTGGCATACCACCCAGGGAAAGCAAATGTGGTGGCGGATGCTTTAAGCAGGAAGGCTATTATGAGTCATTTGATGATGAGGGAATGGAAATTATATGAGAATGTAGCAGAAAGTTCTTTAACTATTCCAAGTAGTCAACGAAGAGCCGTATTAGCCAACAGCTCAATTGAGCCGTCATTGTATTGGCAGGTGATAGAGGTGTAGAAAATAGATGAGAGCCTGACAGAGATTGTCAAAATGGAAGATGTTACCATAGATGATGATTGTGTGGTTCGGTTCTGGCACCGATTATATGTTCCAAATGAAACAGGTGTAAAGCAAAAAGTGTTGGAAGAAGCTCACCAGTCCAGGTATACTATACATCCATGAAGCACCAAAATGTACCAAGACCTGAAGAGGTACTTCTGGTGGCCGAGTATGAAAAGGGAGATAGTGGAGTTTGTAGCAAGGTGTGTTGTATGTCAACAAGTCAAGGCGGAGCATCAAAGGCCGGGTGGTTTGTTGCAGGCTTTACCGATACCACAATGGAAATGGGATGCCATTTACATGGATTTTGTTGCCGGTTTGCCTAAGATAGCTACGGGTCACAATGGCATTTGGGTTTTTGTTGACAGGTTGACAAAATGTGCTGGTTGTTGGCAGTTAGCATGTCATGGACAGTAGACCATTTGGCGAGGTTGTATGTAGAGAAGATTGTGCCTTTACATGGTGTACCGGTTACAATTGTTTCCGACAGGGATCCTCGGTTCACATCCAATTTTTGGAGGAGTTTGCAACGGGTTATAGGTACCCAATTGAAGTATAGTTCAGCTGATCATCCCCAAACCGATGGGCAGACGGAGAGAACAATTCAGACCATTGAGGATATGCTTCGGGCTTGTTGTTTAGTTTGGGGAGGCAGATGGGAGCAGCACCTTGGCATGGTTGAGTTTGCCTATAACAACAACTACCATACAAGCATTGGCATGGCACCATATGAAGCGCTGTATGGGAGACCTTGTAGAACTCCGTTGAATTGGCATGAGGTGGGTGAAAGGCAAGTGATGGGATCGGAATTGGTGCAACAATGTGCTGAAATGGTGAAATTTATTAAGGAGAAACTGCAAACAGCTCAAAGCAGGCAAAAGAGTTATGCGGATACTCGGCGTAGGCCCCTACAGTTTGATGTAGGAGACTATGTGTTTTTGAGGGTTTCTCCAACAAAGGTGTTCAAAGATTCACTAAAAGAGGCAAGTTGAGTCCCAGGCTTATGGGTCCGTTTCAAATCTTGGAAAGGATCGGGGAAACCGCTTACAGGTTGGAGCTTCCGTCTGACTTTACATATGCTCATGATGCGTTCCATGTCTCAATGTTGAGAAGTTACATCCAAGATCCTTCCCAGATTGTAAGTTTCACCCGAGATGATTTGTTGCTAGACATTTCCATGCCAGAGTATCCCGTTATGATTACAGGCAGACGGACACAGAAATTGCGGAATAAAGATATTGAGCTGGTAAAGATTCGCTGGCAGAACATGCAAGGTGGCGAAGACACTTGGGAATTAGCCGATGAGATGTTCAAGATGTACCCGTATTTGTTTGAGTAAGCATTGTTCTTTTTAGGTGTTAGTTGCATATGCTTATACTTGTTCTGCATGGTTATTTCTTTAATTTCGAGGACGAAATTCATTTTAGGTGTTAGTAATGTAATATCCGGTACGTTCGGATCGTGGTTTACCAGGTTTCGGGGCCAGTGTGTGGCCTATTGTGAGATTTTGGAGGTCTGTAAGTCTTTTTACAGGTTATCTGGCTCAGGTAGGAAGCTGAGGGGTTTGGGCATTCCTGCCCAAAATAGTTTCTGGGAGGCTCACTGAGAATGCGTCCAGACAGGAGGACGCGATTCTCATGGGTTAACGTGGCCGCCTGAGTCGGCACGTTTCGAAGCTGTGTCGCGTCCCGTGTTATCGACGTGTTTCCGCACTGCCTTCACGTAAGTGGCGCGGCATGCACGCCGCGTGGCGCATGCAGTGGTGACATCTTTTAAATGCGGCGAAGGGGTCGGACGCGTTTCTTAACTCGGCGGGAAAGCCCAACGCGATTCGATTTATGTTGTGTTGGCCTTCCACCCCTGGCCGAGCAGAGCCTTCGCACTGCTCAGCTGTAGGGGGGTTGCTGTGGGGTTTTGGTAGCGATTTTGGGGAGATCTCGCCCGTTTGAAGACCGTTCGGTGTACTTCCAGCGCGGTGACGAGCTTCGGAGCGCGGAGGACGCGGGGCTGATGTTGGGATTGCATTTCTTGCTTCGGTAGGGGAACTCTACCTCAGTTTCTACTATGGGTTCAGGTGTTTGGAATGAGCATGTATTAGATTAGGGTTTTCCGTATGGAAATTGTATGAATGAGGGTAGAAAGCATGAGTAGGAGCCTCTTAATACTGTTATTTACTGCTTTACATGCTTGAGGGACTATGTGGGGTGTTTTCCGAAGCAAGTTATAGGTTGTGTAACTGATGGTTGAAAGGCGGCCAAGATAGCCGACGCGTTCATGTGAACACGTCTGCCAAGTCCAACGTGATTCAGTAGGTGTTATGGAAATGTCCACTGTGTTGGACGTGTTTCAGTAAGTGGCCACCCGAGCTCTGGGAGTTCTTGGCCAGTTTGTCTGGTTTCCACCCCACGCTGCTTGGGCAGTGTTCCTAAGGCAATGTAGGGTCTGTGTGGGTCATGATGACTCACGTGATGATCGTTAACGAGGTGTTTTGCGTGGATTTACGTGCATAGCAAGTTGGGTGTCACGCCTTCCGTAGTTGCCTCTCTAGTCGGTTACCCTAGCACTGGGTGCTCAGGGCTTGTCCTGGTACGGGAGTACCGTCAAGGTTTGAGTCATCTTCCTGAACACCCTCACTCTTGTGTGGAGTTGTACGTCCGGCTGAGAGAAAGATGGCAAGGGACAACGGCTCGTGTTTGTGGGTGTGCGGCCGTTTGTAGTGTGCTCTTGGTTGGGGGACGAACACCGGTAGACGTATTAGTCCCCAGCTAGTCCGATTTCCAGTGCCTCACTTTAGGGTTCTCGGCCAGCGCCCCTAAAGGTGTTAGGCTTGGGCCTACGGCGGTGTAGTCCGCAGGTGTGGTGGTTTGCTGTCTCCACGTTTCTTGACCTGTTGAGGTGGAGCGGCAGCTAGGCCTTTCACCCGTGGCTGCGAGGCTGAGAGGTGTACTTGTGTCCTTTGTCCGGGTCTGTGGCTGGTGTCACAAACCAGTGCTCGTGACCCGTGTGCGGCGTACCCTTCTGTGGCTTGTGTGTGGTTTGCTATTTATTTACTTTCAGCTGTAGCATCATGTATAGGTGTTTACATTCTTTAAATACTTTACAGCTTTGCTATAAACTGCGTTTTACGGCTTTGGGGGTGTTACCCTACTGAGCCAATGACTTGTGAGGCTCACCCCTTCTTCTTCTAGGTGAAGGAGAGCAGGAGGACTCACGTCCTTCCTCTAGTTTGGGTCAGTGTCGTAGTGGAGTCGGGCCCTCGCCACCAACAGAGTAATTGTTCTTACTTGTGGAGCCCTGGGGGTTGTCCCGGGCTGTTGGACTTTATTATGGCTATGAATGGAACTGAATATGTACATTTCATGTAAATATATGTGAGCAATGAAAGCTTTTATGTATTCAGCACGTTTTTTTGTATTTTCACGGACACGTGTAGTTAATATCCCTTGTGAGGCTTCGGCCCGATCGCGGGAGGCGGTGTCGTGTCGGGCACATTATTGGGTTAACGGGCCTGAACGGCATGGACCGTCACAAAAGTTTTCTCAACCAATTTGATATCACCTGCGTCACCCAAAAGTCAATCAAAGGGCATGCTATTACCGAGCATTTGACCCACCACCCCTTACCTTTATATTCTCCTGTAGATGAAAGTTTTCCGGATAAAGAGTTAGGAGCCATTGTTGATGGTGAACCTTCTTGGATACTTTACTTCGACGGAGCTCTTAATTCCAAAGGGTGTGGAATAGGGGCAATCCTCCTCTCACTGGAAGGGGTAGTCATTCCGCACGCCTACTAACTAACCTTCCCTGCCATGAACAATGTGTCCAAGTATGAGACACTCCTAGTTGGGCTGAAAATGGCATTATTGCTTGGAGTCAAGGAGTTAAGGATAATTGGAGATTCACAATTGATACTCCAGCAATCCTTTAGCAAGTACCAGACCAGGGATCCCAAGTTGAAACCATACAAGGATTTAGTTTGTAAGGTAATCCGACAGTTTAGGAAGCTCACTCTTGTCCACACTCCTAGGGCTCAGAACATTCTAGCGGATTCACTCGCCTCTCTGGCTTCTTCCATCCCTATCCCATTAGGGAGGTCTTCTGAAACCATCACCGTCCAAAGATTGAAAGTCCCTTCTCATACTGATCCTTGGTTCTCTCAACTCAAGTCTCCCTCCCTTCGAGTCCATGCACTTTCAAAAGAGCCAGAAATCGATCTCGATGATGGCCATCCTTGGTACTTTGACATCGAAAATTATCTCAAAGCTGGATCCTTCCCAGATTATGCCACTTCTTCTGACAGACGGGCCATTCGCCGTGTCTCCGAGAGTTACAAGATTATAGGTGGCATTCTCTACAAGAAATCCCTCAATGGGGTCTATCTTCGTTGCCTTGATGAGATTGAATCTCAAAGCATTGTTGAAGCCACTCACTCTAGCGAATGCGGTGGCCATGTTAGTGGTAAAGCAATTGCCCAAAAATTGCTAAGACACTATTACTGGCCTATCATGGAAGAAGATTGCACTCACTTTGTTCGTCACTGTGCTAAATGCCAATTGCACGGTGACAAAATCCATGCTCCTTCCTCTTCTCTTCACCCTCTCATTGCTCCATGGCCTTTCGCCATGTGGGCATTTGATGTGGTTGGTCCACTCGAGGATAGAATCGGAGAAATCCGTAAGAAGTCTTTCATTCTGACCTCCACCGAGTACTTCACGAAGTGGGCTGAAGCAGAAGCATTCATAGAGGTCAAAACTTCAACGGTCGTCAAGTTCATCAAGCGCAACATTCTTGCAAGATTTGGCATGCCTCGGGACATCGTCACCGACAATGGACCGCAATTCACTTCACAAGAGCTTCGCGACATGTGTGGTAAATATGGTATTAATTTGCATCATTCATCCCCATATTATCCACAAGGTAATGGACAAACGGAAGCTACTAATAAAACTCTCATCAAAATCATAAAGAAGACTTGCAAATCTCACAATAATGCTGATTGGCCAGACCGTTTAGTTGAGGCTCTTTGGGATTACCGCACCTCAGTCCGAACTCCTACGGGGCAAACCCCCTATGCTTTGACATACGGATCAAATGCGATACTCCCATATGAGATCTTCGTCCCTTCACTTCGTGTTCAATTGGATTCCGAACTTGACCCCGGTCAACGTCGAGAAGTTTTATTAGCACAACTTGAACTCTTAGACGAAAGGCGGATGATAGCGGCTGACCATGCACAAGTTTATCGTTAAAGAATTGCACATTTTTATGTGAAAAGAGTGCTTGAGAGAAAATTTGAAGTGAAATGGTCCTAAAGCGTAAAATCATTAAGGCACTAGGTTCCAGAAGTAAATTGCAAGAAAATTGGGAGGGTCCGTTCGTTGTCAATGAAGCATACTCGGGGAGCGCTTACAGGTTAGTGGACGCTGAGGGAGTTGAGTTGTCGCATCCTTGGAATGCAGTCTACCTCAAGAAATTCTACCCTTAGTCAGTTAGTCAGTCAAGTCCGGTCTTTTATCACTTGTCAATGTCATGGGTTTGAGATTTTGCTTATTCGCTTGGCCATTAGCAAGGTAGAGTCTCTTCACACAGCACACGAGGTTGGAATATTGTCCATTAGCTGGAAAAATCATAAGTACACTTGGAGGTGTCTAATTTGGTCAATGCTTCCCCTTTTCTCTTTCCACTCGGACAAGTTTGGAAAATGTGCAAACTACAAGTAAGGGACCATCCACTCTCGCCTAAAAGACAAGGTCACCATAAATAAGGGGCAATGAAAAGCAAAGGCAAAGGCAAAATGCCAAAACTAAGCCTAAAAGGGCAAAGAAAAGCCAAAAAGGTCAAAAAAGGTAGTAAAAAGTACGTACCCAGAAAAAGGCTGACCAAATCAAAGAGGTAGCAAATAGTACGTGCCTCCACCAACGAATCAAATGAAAAGTACTCCTGAAAATAATTGATGACTAAGTCTTTCGGTGTGAGATGTTGATTTGGAAACAAAAAGTAGTTTTGACCCAATCCTTACATGACTTCCTGTTTACTTCTTCCAATTCCTCCCCCTAGGGGCAATTTGACCTTGTAAGGCCTTCCATGGTGGAAAATATCAAGAAGGCTAGGGGCAATCTCCAATATCAACAATATCATGCACGATCCTCCTTTCTCATGGCCTCTGTGGTTAAGTAAATTATAAGGACCCTATACCTTGACTTGTGATGAATATGTGTCTTAGGGTCCAAAAATCTAAAAAATATATATATAAAATGAAAAAGAAAAAAAAAGAGTCTCTTGATGTGTATAATTTCTCCATGTACATATTTCCTTCTTATTTTAATAAAAAAAAAATCAGAAAATCAAAATCCAAAAAATTAGCCGTATCATGTACATATACTAACATTATTTTCCTTATTTTCTTTTTTTAAAAAAGGCATGTACATATTTCCCTTCACTATTTTATTTGTGTTTCTATCTTTAATTAGAAATTAGCCCTTAACCAGATCTCAAAAAAGGTACATCTTTTAGGCACGGGGCTACAGACAGATATACACTAACCTTTTTCCTTTAAGTGTTGTGGATGCAAGAACCAAAGCAACATTGGCAAACCATTCAAAGCACGAAATGCACAAAGTCCACAAAAAAGTCCACTAAAGGATAAAAGTTCTGTACATATCATAACAGGGGCATACCCCTGGTGGTACATCTGGAGCCTCGCTCCTCACTCCTCTCTCATCTCTCCCTCACTAGGCCTCTACCTATGTGAGCTGCTCACCTCCTCCTCCTCCCTCTCCCGACTCCGGTCTAGGAGAGGAGGTCGCATCGCCGTCGACACCTCTGGCCGTAGCCCTCCCCGCACCATCGACAGGTCCCCCAGGGACAGGATGTCGTCGAGTGATGTGAAGGCTGATCCAGTCCTCGCCTGCGCCTCCTGCTGGGCCTGCCACTGCTGCTCCCGGCGCTTCTTCAGCACCCGGTTCTTCAGGATCTCATAATCTGCGGTGATTTGTGCCCGGGCCCTCTCTGCCTCCCTCTCCCTCGCCTCGAGCAGGCGACCCTCCATCCTCATCAAATCTAGCCATAGACTCTCCATCTGCACCTGGAGGGCCGCCCCCGCTCCCTGCCGCTGCACACAAATCAGCAAACATGTCAGGTCAATCAAATCTTGTACAGAAAAAAAAGTAGTGGTTTAGTGTTTTCCCTCAGTCTCAAGCTCTCGGACCCTCGCCTCTGCCCGGTCCAGGCCCCCCTACAGCCGGACCGCCAGGTCCCCGCTAGCTGGCTGCACGGACGAGCTTGCCCCCATGTCCCGGCTGGCCCGTACACGCGCTAGCTCCTCTCTCTACATTCATATCTCTTGGTCAGTCCTCAAATCAAATCAACTCAAATCAATTGTGGTCAAGGGTGAGTTGTGACTTACCAGTGTCCGCGTCTCGGCACGGAGTCTCTCCATCTCTACGGCCTACTCTGCTAATCTCCCCTCTAGCAGCCTCACGGCCTCCGACTCCGGCATCTGTCATTCACACTTCAAGGTTAGAATCAATCATTTAAGTGATAAGGCTTAGAGTTAGAAATTCACTTACCACTCACCGGTCTAGCCGAAGTCACCCGACATAGCGTGCCTGGTAATCCTCCAGGTACACCGCGCTGTCCTGGAGGTCCGTGTGCTGGAGGACCTACTCCCCTCCACCTCTCCAATAGGTGACTGTGCTCCCGTGCTCCTCCCCCCAGTCATAGTCCTCGATGAAGAACCATTGGCAGGAGTGCCCCTCTCTCCCTAGAGAGGGTACCTCTAAGACCGACTGGTGCCAACCCAAGGTGCGTACCACTAGCTCCAGGTAGAGGGGCTCACACGTCCCCAGGCACAACAGGAGCAGGTGGCAGTCGAAGAGTGGGTGACCCGCCGCCACCGCCGGGTGGGACGTGGCTGCCTCCCCCAAGTAGGGAGTCTAGACCACCTGCAAGAAAGAAGGGAACATTGGTCAGTCACATCAAATGGAAATTGAATGCAAGAAAGAAAGAATGCTAGTTGAGATTTATACCTGATCGTGGGGGTAGAGGTCGAGTCCCGCTCGCACGTCCTCCATGCGCCGATCCGTCACCCTCGGATCGGGCACCACCTCCCACCGGGCCATGAGGGGTACCATGGCTTGGCTCCCCTCAGTCTGCACACTGCGTCCCATGGAGAAGCGGGTGTACCCCCAGATCTGCAAGAAGAAAAGATGTTAGTCAGGCAATTTATTTTAATTCGATGAAGAGCATTAAAGAAAAGTTGCATACATGTAGAAAGGGGGTGAAATCCTCGGTGCTCTGAGAACGCCGCGAGCTGCTAGGTAGAAGTGAGAAGAGGTGTCCTAGCATCGCGGCACCCCATACATATCGTCCCGCCTACCCCAGGTCTCGTACCAGCAGCACGAACTTGCAGTTCATCTGAGATGACTGCGTCGAGAAGAGAAGGCGCCCAAATAGGTACGCCACAAAGATCTGGACCGACCGCTCCTCGCTTCGGTCTCCCAGCTGAATCGACACCCGGACGTCGGCGCCAAACTCCTCGAGGGTCTCCAGGGCTCCTCTCCTCCCTCCCCTCAGTCCTACTGCCTCCGACAGCGATCTAAGCAGGATGCTCCGGATCGGTCTCCTCCTCCCGGCCATAAACTCTGGCCCCAACAACTCCACTATGTCATCATAATAGTCTCTCCTCTCATGTCCCACTACCGGCTCTCCCTGAACCAGTAGCCCTGTCAGATATGCCACATCCTCCAATGTGGGTATCATGTGTCCCCAAGGCATGATGAATGCCTTGCAATCCTCATCCCACCTCTCCCTCAGCGCCTCGAGGTATGGGACGAGACATCTATGTGGAATGGGTGCACAACCAGGAGGTGTTCAAACCCCATCCGCGCCACCCGCATCTGCTGAGCCTCCAGCAACGCCCGGTACCACGCCCATCATAAGTCCCAGGTGACCCTACTCCTCATTCTTCCTTTCCCCTACACAAAACATAGAAAAGTCAATGTCAGTCTCGATTGCCGTTAAGAGCAAGTTGACGGCAAGGGGCATGCCGTTTACATACAGTTGGCATCCAGGGTCTTGCCGTTTAACCAGAGTTAACGACAGGGGGTTTGCCGTCGAGATCAACAGTTAACGTCCAGACCTTGACGTCAAGTTCTGTTTGACGGCGATGGTCTTGCCATCATCAGGAACCCGACGTCAATCGATGTGGACGTCAAGTTCCTGTTGAACCCGATGGTGACTCCTTTGTTTCCCCGTCCTTCACTCTTTCTACAACATGTCCACAACCATTCCAAGGGGTTTAGGGTTCGGTTAACCTACCTTGGGGCGTCGTGAGGCCCTCCGAGAAGCCTCCGCCTCCGTCTCCTCTCCCTCTCCATCACCGGCCGTCTCCTCCCCTTCCAGCGCACTGCTGTCGGCCGCCGTGGCCATCTCCTCCTCCGCCGTGTTATTAGACGCCGCCGTCGTCGCCTCCTCCTCTTACACTGTTCGACGAGGGTGGTCCCGAGCAGCCGACTTCTTTCCCCTCGCCATTGTCCAAACAGTCCAAGCTCAGTCCGATTGAAGAAAGGAAGAAGGAAGAAGTTGATGAAAAAGAGATTAAGAAGGTTAGAAGCGTTAGAAGGAAGGTGGAAGGGAGGGTGGGAAAGCAAAGGGTCATCGGCATTTCATTTGAAAGGTGAAAGGGTGCCGGAGAGGGCCGCGGGCACAAAAGCTGCATTTTAAATTTGACGTCAAAGGGCTGGCCGTTGAATTGTAGTTGACGTCAACCAAGCGACCGTTCATTCTTATTGACGGCACCCATTTGACCGTTTATCACTGGCCCCAAGGCACCCTGTCAGACCCCATACTCTAGTTGGCGACCAAGTTATGGACGTTTCCTTTATTGTAGACGACCCCCGATCTGGCCGTCTATCCTTTGTCTGACGGTTAGCGGCCACAATGTGGCCGCCGACTTGTCCCTGATGTTCATCGATGTGGACGCCAACCCTTCGTCTTCAGAACACGCAATTCAGCTCATTTGAAGGCAATTCAAGGCAATTTCACACCCCATTGAGTCCATTCCACACAATTCAAGCCATTGAACACAAACATACTCATTGTTTATTCATTCACACTTGTGTTTGGGAAAATACATCATTTTGCTCTACAAGCCATAAAGAAATCACAAGAAATTGGGTGAATTGTGTCAATGAATTCCTCATACTTCCAGATATCCTCCCAATTCTCTTGCAATGCCTGTCCCACTTTCCTGCTCACTGTGTACTTTTCCCAAGTCTTCCTTGCTTTCTTCATCAACTTCTCGTTCCTCCTTGAGATGATCATGTTGGTGCAATAAGATGAAGCTGGAATTCCCCGTGGTATTCCGAGTTGACACTAGCACCGGTGTGGCTGGTACACCACCATTTGATCAGCACCAACCAGCCATAAATCTCTATCTTCCCTGGTGCACACTCTGAACTCAATGGTCCTCATGAATAGTGGCCTCACAATGAAATCCTCCACTGGGAAGTAGCCTAGGTAGTCTCTCCTGGCATCTCTGCTCTTCAAGTGTGCTGTCACACACTTGATCTCATCCTCTGGCTCATACGCACTTAACTCCGAAGGAAAATTCTAGAGGGGGTAGGTTGCTTTTTAGCAAAATCAAACTTCAAGTGAGCTTCCATCCATACCTGGAGCAGGAACAAGCTCCCGCATGTGCGTCCGCCTAAGCTCATTATGGTGAGGGAGCTGTAAAGGTGTGCCAGCACTGCAGGGGCTAGTGATTGCCCATGCCATAGCAGAGACAGGATCCCCACATGCTCGTACAGAAGGAAGTCGCCACTAGTGGGGAACAAGAACACACCTGCCAGGAAGAGTGTCAATCCCCTAGTCGCCCTCTCACCGCCAATCTCTTTTGCATGCTAGATCAACCACCAGGCTAGCCGGTCCAGGAAGATCCCATGCTTGTTCGTCATCCTCAGCACCTCCTTCTTATCCCGTACGATGTTCGCCAGGATCTCTTCCCACGGGAGAAGAGGAGTGGTCACGTCGTATTCCAGGCACCGCCTCCACACCAAAAACAACTCCACCTCCTCGAGCAACACACTCGCTTTGAATCCCTGGAATACAAACGTGTGCGTGTGTGGATGCCACCGCTCCATGAGTGCTCCCAGGGCGTCAAAACCCCACCACATCTCCTTCATGTTCTTCGCCAGCACCACTATGAAGCTCAGATTCCACGCTTCAATGAAGCTTCTCATGTCGATGGTGATGGCATTCATCAGGTTGACTAGCCACGAGAAGGTCTGTACTTGGCCTTGGCTTGGGAAGGCAGGCACCTCCTGCATCCAAGGAGCACCATGAGAGGGGTTTTGGGGCATTTTCAGTTGACAAAGAGCAGTAATTGAATGATACTTACCTCCCCGTTGGTTAGTCGAGTGCTCAGATGCCCCGGAACCTTGCTTAAAATCCCCGGGTTCATGCTCGTGGACGTTCCGGTCAATGTGGAGGCCATGTCTGCTGCTTCAATTCGTCCTAAAGCCCTATGGTTCGGAGTTGAGGGAGGTAAGGATGGAGGAAGAAGATAGAAGAGTCCCTATGGCCTTCCAATAGCTATTTTTTCGGTCTGATCCGCTGGCATGTTAACGTCCACATCCTTGGATGTCTATTTATTGTTGACGGAAGCATGTGTCGACGCCGACTACGGTAGACGGCGCACAAGGTGGACGTCAACTGTAAATAGGCGATAATCGATATGGATGTTAACCGCCTAGAATTTTCAAGACTTTATTGTTCAATATGGCCATTATCTCTCATCTTGTGCTTCAAGTTATTTTGCATATATTTAAGCACAAACTGCACTTCAAATCCAAAAACACTCATGCGACCTTGAGTGTTACACATGTATGTATAACATAGGATTAGTCACCAGAGACGAATAACTTGGCGACCGTGAACCCAAAGTTCCCCTTTACAAAAAACTATGACGGGTTTGCGATCTCTCAGTTATTCGTATGGCCTTAGAATTTCCTTTGGTTCTAACTTGCATTTTAGATAGGGAACCCACACCAACATGCATTTAGGTCTTCACTGCTAACATTCTCTTACTAACTTAAAAAAAAATGGAGATTTTCCTCAATTGCTTTGTGGAAGCCAGTTCAAGTGGCCAACTGGGTTAGCACCACTTTCTTGAATATCTAAAGCCGATATTGGGTCTTTGTTGCCCTTTCTCCAATTGTCCCACCGTGCAAATCACAAGTAATCATTCCAGTCTTGTTGAGTTCATGTGAGCCTTTCGCCAGTCATGAGCTTAATTCTTGACTTCCGGCTTTCCAAACATTGATTCCAGTTAAAATCTTTTGATAATTCTTTGAGAGTACAATCAATCCCTTTGTCTCCATAACCTCTTGATCGGACAAACATCCTGATTAGGTCGGCGGGACCAAACGGACTCCGGTTGTGAGATTCCCTTGATTCAACCGCCATATTACAAATCCTTTGACTCAGACAACACCAGAAACTAGTCAAAGTCCTACACGGCAATGCCAGGGACCCAACCGTTGGGTTGCAGTTGTAGTTACACGGGTAGATCACCCTTCTTGTTTTTCCACATTTTGTCTCTCAGACGATTTGTCACTTGCTTCTAGCCTAACTCATTCGTGTGGCTTGCTAGAATTCCTATCCTCGGAGATGGTCCCTTCCATCAAATCTTCGCGTCCTTTGTTTACCGAGACACCAACCTTTCAGTCCGCTCTGCTCCCTTGCAAGATCGGATGTCTTGGAGGGGCATTTGTAGACGTGAGATTTGACCCATCTCCGCGTGGTTCATGGCTCAATAAGGCATGTTTGACTGCTTTTTGACTTGCCTCAGATCCCATGTAGACGTCCACATCGACTGCCACTGACTCCATGTTGACGGCAAGGTCCCTGGACGTCGACTCATGTTGGCGTCCACTTAGGTTGACGTCTGCATGGGGTTGGTGGCAGCATTTCTTGCCGCCAACCTGGGTATACTTGGTCTGTGCAACTGCCTGAGATTCCAGCCCACTTGCGCCATTCTCTCCCCCATGCAACGCATGGGGCCATTCCCAACGGGCAAATGGGCCACCTTGGCACCCCCTTGACTCAGTAAAAGTCTTACATGGCCCCCTCTCATTGGTTCAAGACTTAACACATAGATTGCCGCATGTTCAAGTGTGTTTCTTCACACTTGAGCATCCTATGCTCCCTACCTCCGACCCCACTGTAGTCCTTGGCCTTCTAAGTGAGGGGGGGGGGGGGGATGCTGGACGAGCCCATGTCTTGTTGCTTTGAGAGAAGAGAGAGAAAGTGCACCTAAGCTTTCACTCTTGTTCCCTCTCTTTCTCTTAACATCCGGAGCGTCCAGGAGGCTTCATCATGAGCTGGAGGAGCCCACAAAGGAGCCAGTCAAGCTACTACACGAGGATCATCTCCCTCTCTTCTCCTTCTCCTTCTCCTTCTCCTTCTCCTTTTCTCTCTTAGTCTTCCATGTTACACACACACATACACTTACCCTAGGCACGTAGTGCACCTCCTTACACACCCAAAAGGGGTTTTCCAACCAAAAAAATAGAGGGAAGAAGGGTGGTCATATGTTTACTACACTACCTCCAAGTCAAATAGAGTTCAGGAACACTTCAAACGAGACCGTGGAGCTTCCTTTCTTTGGCCGGCCGAAGAGAGGAAAGTTGAAGTCCCTTCATCATCTGCTACGTGAGGCAGCATCACCAGCGCGATCAAGACACTTCCTTGGGCACAGGTAAGGCCTTGGCATTCACATCCCGTTCATTTCTTTGCTGGTTTTCTTCTTCTTCTCTCTAGTTAACTTGGTCAAACCGGAGTCAAAGAAGTCAACCAGCAACCTTCTACGCCAATGAGGGAGCACAATAATGTTCGGGGAACCTTCAGAGCAACCACACCGCAACGGGGGGCGCGGAACGAAGCGTCCACAGTCCAGACACGATTCTAAACCTTAACACGATAGGGCCCAGCGCCGCGACATAAACGCAATGGCCCGACACATCGCCTTTAGGCTAGAGCCGACAGTCGGAGTTCAAATCGCGACAGCCCATGTCATCACGGAAACAACAGTCAGAGTAAAGCCTAAATCGCGATGGCCCACTACGTCGCCTTCATGCAAAACTGAGAGTCGGAGTTCGAATCGTGACGACGCGATGCGTCGCGATAAGGCCAATCGGTACAGGACCTAATCGAAAACAGAAATGCGATGCTTTACCATGTCGCGTTCATATTATAAACGCGACGGTGAACCCCGTCACATTTCCAACACGACAGTGAGCTCAGCACACAGGCCGAACCCATCTTCTCCACGGGAAACTAACACATATATGATTTCAATACTAAACTAAAGTATTAAACAGGAAATCCACAATATGGCAAACCACCCTAGCATGCTTTCCACCCTTTAAACCATTTAAATCAAACTAAAACAAGAGGGTAGTCTCCCTACCAACTGAATGAGCCCAAAGAACGCGAAGAACACCTCACCGCTGGCGTGCCCACGCTCCGGACACCATCCTTGCGTGGATCCCGCACTGCACGAACCACCAAACACCAGAAATCGCCCCAGGAGCCCCACAACAGCTCCCCCTTCGTTTGGATAGAGCTGCTCTGGTTTGTCTGGGTGAAACAGGGCAATTAAACTACGGTTCAAAATCGTGATGTAGCTAGACGTCGCGTTTAACTCTTAAACATGACCACCCTAGTTGTCGCCAATCAAAATGCAACGCGCCGCTAAACACAAAGGTGGTTATGTGAATCATGATGGGAGAGACCGTCGTGTTTCAAATCACAACGACTTGCTTCGTCGTGTTCACAACCAATGAACCAACGAGTGGTTTGGGCTAGAACTTTCGGCCCACAATGCCCACACAACACACGAAACCTCGTCCAAGGCCCAATGACCACTGCTTGGTCAAGAGCAACACACACACAACCCGTTAAACCAGATCCGAATGATCATGCTATTGCAATTGAGAAGATTATGCCAGCAGTCTGGCCCTCCAACAAGCCTATTATCTATGTACTTGATGTAAATTTCCCCTGGGCATATACTTTCTCTTATAGTCGCCAAATAGTGTCTCCATCAGTGGCGGCTATCAAAAGGGGCACACCCTCAGACACAAAGGGCTGGAACATCATGTTCAAAATTGGTTACCAGCCAGGAAAGGGGCTCGGAGCTCATCTCCATGGGAGGACCAGGCTGTCACCAGCTCAAAACAAGTCAAAAAATGCGGCCTCGGGTACAAAGAGGAACTCCAGCCATGGACAACTTTCTCCTCCACTTTGAAGCCAGACCAACAACCCCTCACCTGGTCACTCTATTGTCACTTTGTCAGAGGGCCTATACAACCAGGGTATGATTCTATCATGGTCGGGGCAGATCTCACCAATTACGATGTCCATGGACGTCATTTTACTCGCCACATGACACCGATGCTCACATATCAAGCCTTGGAGGCCCTGCGGCCCGATAAAAGGAGGAAGACTGACGATCTAGAGACAGAATGGTACAAATGGTTTGACATGGAGGATATCACGATAGCATTTAGTCGTCTATTCTGTAATGACGATCTCACCTAGCCCCCAGCAGTGGCAGAATTGGTGGAACCACCATCAGCAATCACCTCCAAACGACAGTTGCTTGGGAATGGTGAAGATATTGGAAAATCGGATCCGTTTTATGAAGACAACAACACTATAGACGAGCTCTGGCCAATGTATTCCTAGCCCCCTAAACATTCCATATTTTCAATTGTTGTTTCTAAATTCTTTTTCATCCCTCGTTTGCCTTCCCTTGTCCTCCAACTTTCGTCTGACGCTCTCGAGGTGTTGACCGCTCCCTCACCCCACTTCGCCTTTTCTTTCAACAGCACAGTTCTCTCCTTCTCCCGATGCCTTCCAATGTAGGGTAGTTTGTCCCTTTCCTTAGGTTAGCATGCTTTATTTTTGTAAAAAAAAAAAACTTTCCACTCCACTCTTTCCTCACTCTCCCCAATGATCAGACGGCGATCCCCGTCTTCCCTCTCCTTCTTTGGACGACGATCCCCATCTCTCCCTTCTCTTTCTTCGGATGGCGATCCCCGTCTTTCCCTTCTCCTTCTTTAGGCGGCGATCCCCATCTTCACTCTCCCTTGCACTTATCCTGACGGCGATCCCCGTCACCCCGCTGCATTCACCTTCCCTGACGGCGATCACCATCCCCACGCTTCTCACTCCTAATGGCAATCCCCGTCACTCGTTCACTTCCCCTTCCTCGGCGGTGATCCCTGCCTTTTCCCTCCTCCTTCACTTCCAGGTGAAGGGGCGATCCCCACTCACCTAACGCACATGATCACCATGGACTCCCTAGGTGAGGGATCTTCTGTTCCTCTGCACCACATCTTTGCTACAGGCACCTTGAGCTCGAGTGGCCCACCTCCACCTCCAGACCCATCGGAGGACCACTGCGGCTGCGCTGCATCCTTTCATTTCCCTTCCAATAAGCCTCTGGACTCTCCTCGAGAGTGCCCTGTAGGTTTTAATTCTAGTTTAAGTTCTAGGGTAGAGTCTAGCAAGTCCCCATCCCCATCTAGGAAGAGCAAAGGTAGTGTCATACCCCATAGATATCTAATAGATTTGGCTCAAAGGTGTGGCACTCTTCTAGCTGTCGAAGAATTCTTCCAGGAAGTGGTCGTGCTAAACATAGAAGCTCAGAATGAAGAGAAGAGGCTAGACGACGGATTTGGAATTTATGAAATCTTGAATGATGAGGACCTAGTGGATGAAGAGGACGGTGAAATAGAGGACGTTGCCGAAATGTACGTGTGACGGTCCTCGCCGTTCAGGCCTGTTAACTAGATAACGTACCTGATATGACTCCGCCTCCCACGATCGGGCCGAAGCCTCGCAAGGGATATCAACCACACATGTCCGTGACAATATAAAGAAACACACTAAACACACATAAGATTCCATTTCTCACATATATTCACATGGAATATACATATTTAGTTCCATAACATAGTCATTAAACAAGTACAACAACCCAAAACAAACCCCCAAGCCTCTACAAGTAAAAGTATTACTTTGCTGGTGACGAAGGCCCGACTCCACTTCGGTGCGGTCCCGAACTAGAAGAGGGACGAGAATCCTCTTGCTCTCTTTCACCTGGAAGAAGACGGGGTGAGCCTTGCGAGTCATTGGCTCAGTAGGGCAACTCCCCCCAAAGCTGAGAAACACAATGTACCACAGTTATAATAAGTAAAGTTGTAAAACATTTAAATATATAACTACCTACACATGATGCTACAACTGCAAATAAGTAAACGGCAAACCACGTAGGCGTGTATAAGCTATAGAAGGGCACGCCGCACACAAGTCACGAGAATTGGTTCGCAACACTAGCCACAGACCCGGACAAACAACACAAGTCCACCTCTCAGTCTCGCAGCCACGTACGAAAGGTCCAGCTGCTGCTCCACCTCAACAAGACAAGAACTGTGGAGACAACTAACAACACTCCTGCAGACTACACAGTTGCAGGCCCAAGCCTGACACCTTTAGGGACTCCGACCGAGAACCCTAAAGTGAGTCACTGGAAACAGGACTAGCTGGGGACCAGTACGTCTATTGGTGTCTGTCTCCCAACCATGAGCGCGCTACAAGCGACCGCACACCCACAAACACGTGCCGTTACCCCTCGCCGTCTTTCCCTTAGCTGGACGTACAACTCAAACTTAGGAGTGAGGGTGTCCAGGAAGACGACACAAACCTTGACGGTACTCACTCTACCGGGACAAAACCCGAGCACCCGGTGCTGGGGACCCGACTAGAGATGTAACCTCGAAAGGCGTGAACACCCAACTCTCCGTGCACACATTATCAAGCCAAAACCATCGTTTCCAATCACAGTATAAGCAGTTACACCTCCTACAACCTTTACATTGCATAACCACCGCTGCCCAAGCAGTGCACAACACAGAACAGATAGACTGGCCACAGAACCCCAGAGCTCGGGTGGCCACAATCTAAATTGCGTACAACACAGTGGACATTTTTAGAGACTTGAATCACGACAGACCAACCCATCGCCTTTAGACATGAATCGCGTCATCTGGTTCCGTCGCCTTTTAGGTGATAGAACCAAGACCCAAACCCTGTTCCAGAAATCACACCAAGTAACCCTACATGCTGTTTAAGCAGGGAAATAAACATATAAATGAAACCCTAACATGATCACATAATTCTTGTGTCAAAACTTATAAACCTTAATTCACATGTCTCATACAAGCTGAAACGAAGGAAAGTCCCCCTACCGACTGATGAAACGCAAAACCAACGATATCCTGGCGTTCCCTGCGCTCCAAAGCACCTCCTCGCGCCGGAACCACGCCAAACGGATAGCCGGAACTCCAAAATCGCCTCAAGAATCATAGGAAACCCTTCACAGCCTTCTCCCTCAGCTGAATAGTGCAATAGCACTGTTCGGCTAGGGCAGAGGCCCAAAATACACTGAGCTTAAATCGCGACGTATCGGGCCGTCACGTTTCAAAATGCGACGTACCCCACCGTTGCGATTAAACCCTCAGTGCCCCTGCATGCGACACGCGGCGCGCATGCAGACGCGCGCGCTGAAGGCGGCCCGAAATTGCGACGGACTTGGTGGCCGCGTTCATGCAAGAAACGCGACGTCTATGTTGGACGCGTTCTTGATGAACCCGATAGAGGTCTATTTGAGCTGAAATTTCCAACCCTTCAGCCTACCACCAAGCCACACCAACCTGTAAAAACACCTATACATGCATAAACTCAACCAATGGGCTACACACTAGACCCTAAACTCGGTAAACCTCGATCCGAACATTTAGGATATTACATTACTATCACCAAAAAGAAATTTCATCCTCCAAATTAAATGAGTAAACATAATTAACAGTTCAACATATATGGAACTATCATCTAAAAGAAATTAACGCTTACTCAAACAAGTATGGATACATCATGTACATTTCATCGGCCAATTCCCAAGTATCCTATCCACCCTGCCTATTTTCCCATCCGATCTTTACTAGCTCAATATCTTTATTTCTTAATTTCTGTGTTCGGCGGCCTATAATCATCACGGGATACTCCGACATGGACATATCTGGCTTCAAATCATCTCGGGTTAAGTAACAATCTGTGAAGGATCTCGGATGTACCTCCTCAGCATTGAGACGTGAAATACATCATGTGCATCAGTAAAATCTACTGGAAGCTCCAACCTGTACGCCGTCTCACCAATTCTTTCTAGAATCTGGAAGGGACCTACATACCTTGGGCTCAACTTGCCCTTCTTGCTGAACCTCAACACACCCTTGGTTGGAGAAACCCTAAAAAATACATAGTCGCCGACTTCAAACTGTAGGGGCCTGCGCCGTGTATCCGCATAACGTTTTTGCCTACTCTGCGTCGTTTGAAGCTTCTCTTTAATAAATTTAACCATTTCTGCACGTTGCTGCACCAATTTTGGTCCCATTACCTGCCTTTCACCTACCTCGTGCCAATTCAATGGTGTCCCGCAAGGTCTTCCATAGAGAGCTTTATATGGTGCCATACCGATGCTTGCGTGGTAGCTGTTGTTGTAGGCGAACTCGACCATACTTAAGTGCTGCTCCCTGATAACTGTACAATTATTCGGGTTAAATTTCATACATATAGTAATTTTAGACTTCAGTTGTCTGTAAATAACGTACAATTTGATTTTAATTTCCATGTCAGCCAAAAATAAAATTTTGAGCACTTTAGTTAAATTTTTGGGTTAGAATATACATGATGGATTTTCATTTAATAAGTCACTAATTTCATGTCAAGTTGACTAATCAGATTCATTTTCCATTTCTCAAATACACTTTGAAAATTAAAAAGATATTTGTAAATAAATATTTTGCTGTCGTAAATAATATTTTTGTAAATAATTTTTTTTAGTAATAGATAAATTTGAGTTTGTAAATAAATAAATAAATAGTTTCTATAATAACATCCCACCCAATGATCACAATCTTATTAAATAAATAAATAAATAAATAAAAATGATTTTTAATACCCCATCTAACCCCACACACACTCCATTTAAAATTTGTTTTCCTTTCTTCCCACCAGGTTAAAGGCGATTTGGGGGAAATTGGGTTCTTCCTAGAAGCATCTGGAGGCGCCCAGATGCGGATATGGAGCTGGCACTGGCGGAGCAGAGGGGCTGCTGCGTCTGATGGGCTAGGCGGCGGTGTGTACTGGCGCAGAGGCCATGGCAGCAGGGGCACAATGCTTAGGAAGATGCTGAGCTGGCCTTGGTGTGCTTGACGAAGGGCTTCTGCGCGGCAGGGTGTGCTGTTGGGCCGAACTGGCTGAGGTGGATGGCTGGGCGATGGAGGGATTCAAGGCAGATGGAGCCAGGGGCCGGATCTACTCCTCTGGACTTGGTGCGATGGCGTGTGGCTGATGCTGAGGTCTGCTGGCTCGTGTGCGCTGCTGGCACATGTAGCCCGGGCGCGATGGAGGCGATGTGCAGAAGCTATGGTGCTGGGCATGTGCGGATGAAGCTGCTGAGGTGGCAATCCTGGTGCTGCTGCGTTGGTGATCCGGGAGGCGCCCGAGCATCTATAAAAGGACCCGAGGTCCTCTTCTCCGGGGGCTTCGCTGGTTAGAATTTGGTAGGAATTTTTTTTTAGTTTTCTTTCCTGTATTTTTCCTTTTGAGCAGAGCAGTGAGGGAGACGAGTTGAGATGTTTGGGGGTTCTCTTGTTCAGATTTTAGTTTAATTCCTTGCCATTTTCTTCTGTAATTTTTCTTTGAGCAGTTCTGCAGAGCATCTGGGAGGGAGAGCTATTTGTTTTCTTTTCTTAGTTTGATATGAGAGTTGGAAGAGATGGACATGTTCTTGGCTTGTGTTGTTCTTCTGGAGGAGATCATATTTTTCTTTATATTTCTGTTAAGCATTAGTTCAATTTATGTGGAGTTTTATTTTCTTTCTGTAGTTTTCTTTCTGTAAGCAAGCATTGGTTTGGATTATTTTTTTTTGGGTTTTCCTAGTTAATTTTCCTATTTCTATTCTTCCAGTTCAAGAGCTTGGTCAGTAGAAATTTGTAGAATTTGATGTTTTCAGGGCATCCGAGTTGAAGTTGTTGGAATTTTTCATTGTTGTCATTTTATTTCTGTACCTTTCTTTCTGTAAGCAGGGGAGGGAGATAGGTTTGCTGGTTTGATTTCTTTGAGATGTTGTTTCTTTCTGTTCCTCCTGGATTCAGATATTTGAGCAGTGTAGTGCATGTTTCTTTCAGATCTGGGAGAGGTAGACAGTTCAGAATTCCAATAAATTTTTAGTTCAATATTTTTGTTCTTCCATCTGTTCTGTGCTGCTGTAAGGAGAGTTTAGATCGGAGAGTTTTGATTTCCATAGGGGTTTTAAGTTATGCAATTTTTAGGTTTTTCCTTTCTCTTGGCTCTGCAGTTCAGAGGGGTACATTGGTTTGATAATTTCATTTGCATTGGGCTATGAGGGTACATTGGTTTGATAATTTTTTTTGAGATTTGTGTTCTGTCGCCATTCTATCTCTTTGAATTCCAGATCAATTCAAATTTAGAACTTGCAATTGTGTGTAATTTTCTATTTTGGTTCGATCGGTCAGAGAGGTGAGATTGTTCTTTGACTAGCTTTAATTAAATCTGTTCATCCAGTGATTTGAGAATTGTTAGTTTAGATTTCTGTTCATCTGTTTGATCCCTCAATTGAGAGGGTACAGTGATACCAAGTTTCTTTAATTTCATTCCACTTGTTCTTTCATTAAGTTTGATCTGTCAAGATTGTGTGGGATTAGATCGACGTCATTTACATATTCACTTTAAATGAATTGTCGATAGTGATTTCAAGTTAAAGTAGTTTAAATCAAGTTCTATTCGGCCTCTCCGTGGATATGACCTGTGCTCACCATTTTACTAGTTCATATTTGGTATTTTAAATTTGTGAGTCAGTTTAGAGGAAGTGCGCATCTTGACTTGTGTGAGGAACTCTGGACAACGAAAATGCACAGTCAACAATGCCGCACGTTCATCTTGGTGCCATTGCCGGGGAGGCGTTAGAGTTTGATTTAATCTGCTTTCATTTGATCTCATTTGCTTTGGACTTTATATTGACTTGTTATTGGGCTTTCATTTCAGATTTGCACAAGGAGAGGAACTTGGAGATTGGGCTTGACCTTTGAAGCCCATTGGAGGAGGAGCTTGCTGATTTCTTTTCCCATTTGCTTTTAATTCAGTCTTTTAGATAGAAGAGAGGAGTGAAATTTGTAGTGAGGCTTTGATGTACTCTCTGTGCATGTACAGAGATTTCTTTCTTGTTGGCATGTAATAATTGGACTCTTTTTGTGGTTTGTGTGGTTTGAGAATTAGCTTATTGTATCATCTTATATTTTCTTAGTTAGATTTTATTTCATTTAATTTAAAAAACCAAATAAAAATTAAAAAATTTAAAATCTAAAAAAATTCCAAATCGCTCTTTCATGTCAGCCGTTTGATTTGTAAATAAAAATTTCATCTTTCAAGATTAGAATCACTTGTTTTAGGACATTCATCATTTTAATTGTCATTTGACTTTCACTTCTTTCTTGCATTGAAGAGTGCGGGGGAAAGGTAAGTCTTCCATCTCTTGTTTCATGCATTAGACTTAAGCATTAGACAACCTCTTGTTTGAAACTTGATCTGTGCACTTCACATTTGAAAATGGGACTGCTTAAGGGCTTCACCCATTAGAATAAAAAGATAAGGTGAGGGATTTCATCACCCTTTCCTTTGCCCAAAAATCAAAAAAATTTCCACATTCTTGCATTTGCCTAAACTTTCAATAAAAACCAGTAGACGTGGCCTTAGGGTTCATAATTAGATTTATCCTTTCTCAAATTCAAAACTTCTCTTTAAGTCTGGTGTCTAGGATTAGAGGTTAAAAAGCTTACGCTTAAGTGAGCTAGAGGTTATTTAATTGGGTCCTTGTGAAAGCAAGGGGGGCCTCCCTCTACTCCACCTCTTACCTGGCCGGTACAAGAAGAGTTAGGATTGGACTTAAGCAAGCATAAATTTGATTTTGAGAAAAATAACATAAGTCCAAGGAACATTTAGAGTTTAGGATAATTTGTTTTGAAAGTGTGTGATTGTTTGTGTTTGTCATAAAAATTCAAAAATCAATAAAAATCTAAAAAAATTCAAAAATCATAAATAGAGGGCTTTTCATCTTTGCATGCTTGGTAGATGTTCTCTGGACTTAGATTTGGCTCAACCTATAGACGAGATTGAGAGGTTCTTTCATAGGATGACCAACCAAGAACAAGTCCAAGCTGTCCAAGGTTTCTACAAACCCTCTCATGATCCATATTCTAACACATACAACCCTGGTTGGAGAAATCACCCAAATGTTTCATGGAAAAATCAATTTGAACAAGTGTCTCAACCTTCTTTCAAGCAATCCATGTACGGTCAATCCTATCCAAATCAGAATCTGGGATTTGGCCAATCTTCTTATTCCAAACCTCCACAATTCCAAGGAAATCAAAACTTCAATGAATTTGCTCATACCAATTTTCAGCAACCATCATACAATCAACCACCATCTTCTCAGCCCAATTGGGAAGATAAAATGAATCAACTTCAAAATATGATGATGACTCTTTGCCAAACTGTGCAAGAACAACAAAATCAATATCAAAATCAGAACCAAAATATTCAACAAAATTTGGATAGGATAGAGTCTCAGATTGCTGATGTGTGTAGGAGGGAATTGGGTCAGTTACCAAGTCAAACTATAGCAAACCCAAGGAACAACCCTTCTGGATTTTATCAGAACCAACAAAACCATCAAGTCCAGGGGTACAGACCACATGTTAGACAAAATGGCCCTCTACCACAAAACCCACAACAAACTTTTGTCCAAAACATTTCAGCACCATAAATTCAAAATCAACTTATACAATAGGACCATCCTCCTGCCCAAGCTAGGGACCCCCAAGTGGAAAATATGAAAACAGTGTCAACTTTAAGAAGTGGAAACATCAGAACAAATCCTCATCCACACATGTCAACATTGAATGAGATTGAACTTGAAATTAAATAAGAGGTTGAAGAGAATGTTGAAAAATCCAAGGGAAAAGAGAAAATAACTGAAGAGCCTCTAGACACAATCAAAATAAATGAAGACCCAAGTCATTACATTCCAAGAGTCTCTTTTCCTGAAGCTTTAAAGCCAAAATCTAAAAACAAACCAACTGGTAATGAAGAACTCTTGGAAGAATCTTGTGAGGAAAAAGTAGTAGACCAACCCTGTGCTCTAGGGTTTGAGGGAGAGGAAGGACAACTTAGTTCCATATTTCAGAATAATGATCTATCATTTCCATTAGAATGTTCTCCTAAGGTTGAGCTAAAACCACTCCTTGCTAATTTAAAATACATATTTCTAGGAGAGAACGAGACTTGGCCCATCATAATTGCTAGCGATCTTGATGAAGGGCATGAGAAGAAACTAATTGAAGTCTTGAAAATTCATCGAAATTTTTTTCAAATGCATGATAAGGTCTGGTTATTTAATTCTTGGCTTCGTCTGTATTCGGGAAAATTGAAGTCCCGACAGGATGGTCTTTACAGTGTTGTCAAAGCTTGTGACAATGGTGCTATCATTATTCTTGACCCTAAAACTGGACAATCATTCACTGTCAATGGGCAAAGGTTAAAGCATTTATTTGAAAGCCCACTTTTCTTAAAAATTGATTCTACCAAGCTACCTGAGCCAAACGAAGCCTAATTGCGTCCGGCTAAAGAAGAAATAAACTTAGCGCTTCTTGGGAGGAAACCCAAGTGTACATATTTCTTTTATCAGATAATTCTCTATCTTACTTTCTTTTCCTGTAAATAAGTAGGGGGGAGAGGTAGAATAAAGCATGCATAGTCCTCATCCCGAACATTGCTTCATTTCTTTTTCTTGAGCTTGTACATATGCAAATAAAAACAAAATTTCACAATGTTTCATCTTTGAATAAAAATACGTGGCATTGCGCAACACAGACTATGTGTCTGATTTTTAACCATTAGAATTTTGTAGTTGTCACACTCCTTTGCAAACATCCATGTTAGGTAGCCTCTAGTAAAGGATTACATGTACTTCTTGTCTACCTTATGTAAGGATTTATGGCAAGAAGTTTTCATACACACACTACACAGCCACTTAGACTAGTTGAACCTGAATGTAGCAAATTTGTCAAGGCTAGTAGGAGAGAGATGATTGGTTTTCTCCCCTCCCCTTAAGTGAATTGTGAAGGAAGTGAAGGCATGTGATCAAGGAACCTGACTGTCCATCCTTCCTTTAAGAGAAAAAGTAAAGAAAAGTAAAAAGCAAAAAGCAAAAGCAAAAGAAAAATATATCCATGAAAAATGCCCCGGATCTGAGTAAAGTTGGACTCGCTACTCTTGAAAAGTGATGGGTTGTGCAGCATTATGGATGAAAGAGAAAGAAAGAAATTCTGAGTGCACAAAGTGCAAATAAAGAGGCAAAGTCCTCAGCTCAGAGAAATAATTCTCAAGGAAGTTGGGCATAATGGAACTGAGAGAAACAACCAGATCTGACTGAGCAAGGATCTTATTCCACAAATCTTTTCTTCTCCCTCGAATTAATCTAATCTTAAATACTAGCTGAGATAGAGGAGCTCCAGGAGGGCTGATGTGAACTCTTAAGTGAGCTACCTTTTGTGCACTAATTTCTTGTCATAAACCTTTACAATTAGGAAAGACATGTACCCACATTAATCTTTTACATGATGGTTGTTTATCATGAGACATTACATCTTCTAGTCCTACATTTGGAGTAATTTTTTATTACTAAGGGACTAGCAATGTTCAAGTAGGGGGCAGTGATAACTGTACAATTATTCGGGTTAAATTTCATACATATAGTAATTTTAGACTTCAGTTGTCTGTAAATAATGTACAATTTGATTTTAATTTCCATGTCATCCAAAAATAAAATTTTGAGCACTTTAGTTAAATTTTTGGGTTAGAATAGACATGATGGATTTTCATTTAATAAGTCACTGATTTCGTGTCAAGTTGACTAATCAGATTCATTTTCCATTTCTCAAATACACTTTGAAAATTAAAAAGATATTTGTAAATAAATATTTTGCTATCGTAAATAATATTTTTGTAAATAAATTTTTTTAGTAATAGATAAATTTGAGTTTGTAAATAAATAAATAAATAGTTTCTATAATAACATCCCACCCAATGATCACAATCTTATTAAATAAATAAATAAATAAATAAAAATGATTTTTAATACCCCCATCTAACCCCACACACACTCCATTTAAAATTTGTTTTCCTTTCTTCCCACCAGGTTAAAGGCGATTTGGGGGAAATTGGGTTCTTCCTAGAAGCATATGGAGGCGCCCAGACGCGGATATGGAGCTGGCACTGGCAGAGCAGAGGGCTGCTGCGTTTGATGGGCTAGGCGGCGGTGTGTACTGGCGCAGAGGCCATGGCAGCAGGGGCACAATGCTTAGGAAGATGCTGAGCTGGCCTGGGTATGCTTGACGAAGGGCTTCTGCGCGGCAGGGTGTGCTGCTGGGCCGAACCGGCTGAGGTGGACGGCTGGGCGATGGAGGTATTCAAGGCAGATGGAGCCAGAGGCCGGATCTGTTCTTCTGGACCTGGTGCGATGGCGTGTGGCTGATGCTGAGGTCTGCTGGCTCATGTGAGCTGCTGGCACATGTAGCCCGGGCGCGATGGAGGCGATGCGCAGAAGCTATGGTGCTGAGCGTGTGCGGATGAAGCTGCTGAGGTGGCAATCCTGGTGCTACTGCGTTGGTGATCCGGGAGGCGCCCGGGCATCTATAAAAGGACCCGAGGTCCTCTTCTCCGGGGGCTTCGCTGGTTAGAATTTGGTAGGATTTTTTTTTAGTTTTCTTTCCTGTATTTTTCCTTTTGAGTAGAGCAGTGAGGGAGACGAGTTGAGATGTTTGGGAGTTCTCTTGCTCAGATTTTAGTTTAATTCCTTGCCATTTTCTTCTGTAATTTTTCTTTGAGCAGTTCTGCAGAGCATTTGGGAGGGAGAGCTATTTGTTTCTTTTCTTGGTTTGATATGAGAGTTGGAAGAGATGGATATGTTCTTGGCTTGTGTTGTTCTTCCGGAGGAGATCATATTTTTCTTTATATTTTTGTTAAGCATTAGTTCGATTTATGTGGAGTTTTAGTTTCTTTCTGTAGTTTTCTTTCTGTAAGCAAGCATTGGTTTGGATTATTTTTTTTGGGGTTTTCCTAGTTAATTTTCCTATTTCTATTCTTCCAGTTCAAGAGCTTGGTCAGTAGAAATTTGTAGAATTTGATGTCTTCAGGGCATCCGAGTTGAAGTTGTTGGAATTTTTCATTGTTGTCATTTTATTTCTGTACCTTTCTTTCTGTAAGAAGGGGAGGGAGATAGGTTTGCTGGTTTGATTTCTTTGAGATGTTGTTTCTTTCTGTTCCTCCCGGATTCAGATATTTGAGCAGTGTAGTGCATGTTTCTTTCAGATCTAGGAGAGGTAGACAGTTCAGAATTCCAGTAAATTTTTAGTTCAATATTTTTGTTCTTCCATCTGTTCTGTGCTGCTGTAAGGAGAGTTCAGATCGGAGAGTTGAGATTTCCATAGGGGTTTTAAGTTCTGCAATTTTTAGGTTTTTCCTTTCTCTTGGTTCTGCAGTTCAGAGGGGTACATTGGTTTGATAATTTCATTTGCATTGGGCTGTGAGGGTACATTGGTTTGATAATTTCTTTTGAGATTTGTGTTCTGTCACCATTCTATCTCTTTGAATTCCAGATCAATTCAAATTTAGAACTTGCAATTGTGTGTAATTTTCTATTTTGGTTCGATCGGTCGGAGAGGTGAGATTGTTCTTTGACTAGCTTTAATTGAATCTGTTCATCCAGTGATTTGAGAATTGTTAGTTTAGATTTCTGTTCATCTGTTTGATCCCTCAATTGAGAGGGTACAGTGATACCAAGTTTCTTTAATTTCATTCCACTTGTTCTTTCATTAAGTTTGATCTGTCAAGATTGTGTGGGATTAGATCGGCGTCATTTACATATTCACTTTAAACGCATTGTCGATAGAGATTTCAAGTTAAAGTAGTTTAAATCAAGTTCTATTCGGCCTCTCCGTGGATATGACCTTTGCTCACCATTTTACTAGTTCATATTTGGTATTTTAAATTTGTGAGTCAGTTTAGAGGAAGTGCGCATCTTGACTTGTGTGAGGTACTTTGGACAACGAAAATGCACAGTCAACAATGCCGTGCGTTCACTCCCATCCGCCTCCCCAAACTAAACAACAAGCTCGCAACATATCTTTAATAGTTTGTATTGTCCTCTCTATCTGTCCGTCGGTTTGGGGATGGTATGCTGAACTATACCACAATTGGGTGCCAACATCTCTCTGCAAACTCCTCCAAAAATTGGAAGTAAACCTGGGATCCCTATCTGAAACAATGATGACTGGAATTCCATGCAATGACACAATTCTATCCACATATAATCTGGCCAATCTGTCCACTGCCCATGACATGCTCACGGCTAATAATCTGCATACCTTTGTCAATCTGTCAACAAAGACCCAAATGCCATTATGACCTTGAGCCGTCCTGGGTAAACCTGCAACAAAATCCATTGCTATGTCATCCCATTTCTACTGCGGTATAGGTAATGGCTACAACAAACCACCTGGCCTTTGACGCTCTGCTTTAATCTGCTGGCATACTAAACATCTTGCTATGAATTTTTCTATCTCCTTCTTCATATTCGGCCATCATAAATATTTCTTCAAATCTTAGTACATCTTTGTGCTTCCTGGGTGAAAGGTCTACTTGGACCGATGTGCTTCTTCTAACACTTTCTGTTTCACTCCAGCTTCACTTGGAACATACAACCTGTGCCTGAACCAGACCACACAATCATCATCTATGGTGACATTTTCCATTTTCACAATATCAGCCAAGTGCTCATCTACCTTTTGTGCTTCTATAATTTGCCAATATAAAGATGGCTCCACTGTACTGCTAGCTAACACTGCTCTTCGTTGGCTACTTGGGACAATCAAAGAGTTTTCTGCCACATCTTTATATAGCTTCCATTCCCTCATCATCATGTGACTCATGACCGCCTTCCTGCTCAAAGCATCTGCTACCACATTTTCCTTGCCTGGGTGATATGCCAAACTAAAATCATAATCCTTGAGATATTCCATCCACCTGCGCTGCCTCAAATTTAAGTCTTTCTGTGAAAAGATGTATTTCAAGCTCTTGTGGTCTGTGAATATCTCAAACCTCTCACCATACAAGTAATGTCGCCATATCTTCAATGCAAACACAACAGCTACCAACTCTAAGTCATGTGTGGGGTAGTTTTCCTCATGCTGCTTCAATTGCCTGGATGCATACGCCACCACCTTTCCATGTTGCATAAGCACTTCTCCAAGTTCTCTCCTGGATGCATATGCATATATCACAAAACCACCTCGGCCTGACGGTATTTCCAATATCGGTGATGAAGTGAGCCGCTTCTTCAACTCCATGAAACTACGCCTGCAATCAGATGACCATACAAATGGTACTCCCTTCCTGGTAAGCCTTGTCATCGGTGCTGCAATCTTTGAGAAGTCTTGGATAAATCGCCTGTAATATCCTGCCATACAAAGGAAACTCCTGATCTCTGACACTATCTTTGGCTCCTCCCATTTCATGACGGCTTCCACCTTTGCTGGATCAACTGCAACACCTTCACCTGAAATAACATGCCCCAAGAACAGTACCTCCTTAAGCCAAAACTCACATTTACTAAACTTTGCACAAAGCTGGTGCTCCCTCAATGTCTGCAATGTAACCCTCAAGTAAGCTGCATGTTCTTCTTCTGAGGCTGAATATACTAAAATATTATCTATGAACACCACAATAAACCGATCTAGATATGGATGAAAAATCCTGTTCATCAAGTTCATAAACGCTTTAGGTGCATTGGTTAGCCCAAATTGCATAACCACAAACTCATAATGCCTATACCTTGTTCTAAATGCCGTCTTGTCAATGTCTTCTTCCCGAATCCTGAATTGATGGTATCCTGACCTCAAATCTATCTTGGAGAACACCCTTGTTGATTGCAATTGATCAAACAAATCATCAATTCACGGAAGTGGATACCTGTTCTTTATTGTGACTTGATTCAACTGGCGATAATCAATGTACATTCTTAAGCTACCATCCTTCTTCCTAACAAACAAGACCGGTGCTCCCCATAGTGAATGACTCGGCCGAATGAAACCTTTCTCAAGTAGTTCTTGCAATTGCTTCTTTAACTCCTTCAATTCTGCAGGTGCCATCCTGTAGGGTGCCTTGGAAATTGGCATACTACCCGGCTGCAACTCTACTGTGAAATCCACCTCTCTGTGTGGTGCCAACCCTGGTAGCTCATCCAGAAACACATCCACAAACTCTCTAACAATGGGTACCATATCCACTGTCTTACTTGCCTCAATCAAGCTAACTGATGCCAAATATGCTACACATCCCACATTGATCAACTTCCTAGCCTTAAGAGCAAAAATGATAAACTTAGGAGTATAGAATGGCATACCTTGAAATTCAAATATTCTGCCTCCTGGATGGCTGAACCTTACTCTCTTCTTTCTGCAATCTATTGTAGACGTGTTTTTTTTCAAAACACCCCCCACAAAGAGATGATTTAAAAAAAAGTAGGAGATTTTTTATGAAAAGAAATAAGATGAAAGGGCAGTGGGGGAGGAAAAGAAAACGTGCGTGTGTGCACATTATAGAGGTGTGATCACCAGGCACATGAGGGTACCGAAGGAGACGGGCAAAAAGGAAGATAGGTACACTTATCTTCACCCGAAGATCGCGGGAGTTGACTACAGGTTGCTTCTACTTCTTCCACCGGCTGGCAAACGAAGAAGTCTTTAGTTCAAACGGTTACCTTGCAAAAAGAGAAAACAAGAAAACAAGTGAAAGGGAAGATTAGACTATGGCGTGAGGTACCAAGATCAAGGAAATGAAAGAAAAAGTGATAGCAAGGATATGAACACACCTCGTGGGGTGGTGTTAAACCCCTAAAAGTGTAGGTGTGGGGAAAATGATGTGATGTGTGTGAAAATGATGTGATGCATGTGCTAAATGACAAAAATAAAAGAAATGAAATGAAATGAAGGGGGAGAGAAGAAGGGCGATGTGAGCCCGCTGTTGGAGTGGCCGGAGTGGATGAAGAGGGAGCCCTCCCGCCTCGCTCCGATGTACGTGAGGGTGACGAAAGCTTTGAACTCCAAGGAATGGGTTGAGTGGCTTGTGGTGAGAGTCCTCCTTGGTTCGAAGTTGAGTCTCCGGTGCGGCAGGGCTTCGCCGTAGTGCTTGGGTTATGCTCAAAACAGTAGCCTTGGGGGTCTATTTATAGAGGAAAATTATTGAAATCGCGTCAGACACAGTGGACGCCTATCTCATGAATCGCGTCTGACTAAACTGCCATGATTACTAAAATCCACTTGCCTCGATTTAGCCTTTCCAAACATCAATTATAGCAGGTTTAATAATCACGTCGGCATAGACCTCCGCGTTTCAAACACTTCCAATTTGAATTGATTCTTTCCAAATATTCATAAATGGAAATATTGAATCGCATCGGTGTAGACACCCATTTCTGGTCCATAAGCTGAGCCAAATTACTTGTCACATCATTGATGCCCCACATTGGCTCATCATCGCCAAGCTGGCTTTATCCGATCATGGCATGTTTTTATATTAGTTCATCACCCTGGTGGGCTCTTCCTTGTCAAATCAATCAGTCTTCATCGTCATCTCGTAGCTCTCTGAGTTGAGAATCCGACGCTTCAAACTGTGTGCCGATCCGATACCCATGCAAGGAGATCATACACTTTGAGTGAGTCATATGCTGAAAGATCTTGAAGGCGACACTGACCCTGTCGTGTTCCCATTCAGAAGGCGACGCCCTTTATGTCGCTTTCATGCCTACACCGATTCCCTCTAGGACATAATCGATCACCTTTAGAAGGCGACACCTTGATACGTCACGTTCTTATTTGGCCTTTTAATTCCCTGAAAATTCACCAGAAAATGCTTTAAGACATCCTTCAATGGAAGGCGACGTATTGAGGTGTCGCTACCTGGTCGTGACACAGTACCTGTCGCGTTCTGGTTTCCTTCACAAAACCATGAAATGTGGCTTTCCTTTTTAGACTTGGACCCTTGCTATTCATGAATAATCTGACTTTTGTTTGGGTCTAGAGATCTCTAAATCCTACCAAACTCAGAGGAAACCTTCCTCAGAACTTCCTTACCAAGCTCTGACTCTCCTTGCACGAGCACAATTACCCAAAGTCGGACTCCAGCTCATCATTCCTTTCCCATCCTGTTCAGGAATAATGGCATATAAAACTATCAATAGGGCACGGTTTTGGGCAAGGTCGGCGTCTGCTTCTTCGTCTCCAGAGGGCTACGAATGCCCAGAAGAACCCTTAGCCTCCTCTGACTAGGAAGTGCCCACCAGGGTGATTTCTTCACCTCTATACTTTCTCTCTCCTATTCTTCATGTTTTTCCCTTCATGTATGCACATTTAGATCGTTTTTTGTTCGTATTTTTGCATTAGATCACTCCAAACACACCTATTTTAAACACCCAAAGGGGTTAAAACACCACCCCACGTGAGTTCCCCCCAATTCTTTCATGTTCTTTCATTACTTTGGGATAGATTCTACATCCAACGAACTTCTAATGGGTTTTCTGTCGTTTTGACGTTCTTGGCAGGTTACAGAAGACATCTTAGGCACGAGACTCTTACCCCTTGGCAGGCTGAGGAGCAGGAAGAACAAGAATCCATGGTTTCCCTCTTCTGTTGCAGAAGGCGATGCGTTCCTGATCGCGTTCTTCAGAAGGCGATGGCCCTCTTGTCACGTTCTCAGAACCAGGTATTCTTCTGCGCTTTTCTTCCTTTTCCAGAGTAGTTAGCATCTGTTATTCATCATATCACTCTTTGCAACTACTTTGGTGGCGATCACGGTCCTTTCTTTAATTTTTGTCTTTTTTATTTGGGGATCAATTCCTATGATTACACTTTTGGCGATCACGGTGGGACTTCTAGTGCCTATCGTGCTTGTTGCTGTCTTCCCCTGCCTTTTTCAGTCTTCCATGTGTGGGTTTTTGGTTTAGATTCTACGTTTTTCCATTTTATTTCACTATTGTTTTAAGTTCTGCTGCACTGGGTGAGAAGGCAATGTGAAAGCCATCGCGACCTGGAAGGCGACAGAGAGGTCGTCACGATCAGGTCAGTTCTGTTAATTCCATCTTTTCTAAGTTTTCTAGGTTCATTTTGAGTACTCCATCCATGCTTTGAGTTGTTTTGCATATGATCCATGTTTATGAGAGTCTGTCAGTCATCTATGCTATAGGGTTGTGTGAATTTTCATGCATACCAGGTCTAACTTGATCTCTGTCCACTGCGAAGAGGAACGCGACGCGCTTCCTGTCACGATCCAGGTCACGACAGGTTGATCGTCGCCTTCTGCTTCTGAGAGCAGGTCGGCCTGGTTTTCTGTTTGTTAGATCTAGGTTAGATTCTTGCATGCACTCCGGTGCACATAGGGCACATACATATTTCCATATTGTAGTTTAGGTTGTCCTCCTCGGCGACGTTAGCTCTCTCAGCCACATATTCCTTGTGTCCGACTAGAGCACTTGTTTGAGGGCCTCCATAAGTCCCCACTAACCGTGGATTCCCACTCGGCCGCTAGGCTGGTTGTACTTGTTGCCACCACAGAATTAGGATCCATGCATTGGTGAGTCTGTGGAAATCCTAGTCAAACCCGAATATTGGAAGCCTTCTCCCTTTAGGAAACCCATCCTTTGAGCGAATTTGCTAAAATTCAATCCATTAAAAGGCAAACTTTAACGAAATAAAAGAAACCATCATCGTTGTCAACTGCTTGCTTTGGGTGAGACATTTTCTCTTTCTTTTGTTTGCATAGGATTGCTTGTTTAGGAAACTAGGCATCCATTTAGGTAAGATTGTCTCTTAAAGTCTGGACAGGCGCCCTGTTTTGGTGTGTCAAGAACTCTCACTTTCCAAACATGGAGTCTTATTTGAACCCGGTCTACAATGATGAGAACCTAGATGCTGCCTTCTATACCTCCTAAAACTATGAGGAATCTCTTCCTCATGATCTTTTTGAGGAGTCGACCCGACCCTGGGTCGCCACAGTCCACGCCAGTGAGAGTCACCATCCTGACGATGATGGCCCATCACAAATTATCTGTCCCCCTCAAGCAGATGATCAAGCTGCTCAACTCATGCGCTTAATTCCTCATCTTGATCAATCCCAAATTCAAGATCTCATGACGGCTCTCAAAGGAAAGGCTGTCTCATCACCTTCTCCCAGGGCAGGCACTTCTCGCCCCATGGCATCTACCTCCAGCCCCCGTATCATTACGGGACAAGCCGACAACACCCCCATCTGGCCACAGGTCATTCGATTCACACCCTTTGAATCTGAGCACTACCATCCATGTGAGTCGAGGCCCCGGTCTCCTCCCTATCTCCCTTTCTATCCACCACAACAGCTTGAGCCACGTGCCACCTATGGGTCCCATCTCCATCTGAACTTCCAAAGTACCGCAAGTACAATGGCACTGGCAACCCGTACATCCACATCAAGGACTTCATCTATGAGTCTACACCTTACCAGCATGACCGCTGCTTGATGGCATATTTGTTCCGCCGGTCATTAGATGGGCCAGCACTAGATTGGTTTTACTAATTGCTACCCGTGGACGCAGAGGACTTCGCCACAGTGAAAGGGAAGTTTCTTGAACAGTTCCAAGACAGGGTTGGGCCAGAATACTCCCTTACGGATCTCATAGCAGAAAGGATGAAGCCGGACGAAGAGTTCGCCACATACGCCGACAGATGGAGACAGATGGCCACACGAGTCCCCAGGTACCTTCCGGAGGGAGAGAAAGTCAAGATCATCATTGCCAATGCAACCCCCGCCTATAAAAACATCCTAGCAATGAATGATATCACCACCATGCATCAGGTTTACAGCCGAGCCTGTTTCATCCAAACCCAGCTCAAAGACTCACCCATACACTCCATGTTCGAACCCCAAAAATCCCGCTTCCAAAGAAAACCTTAGGGGCCAGTGACCGAGGGTGTCCAAGTCAATGAGCAAGTGAGTACATTCAACCATGCCGGCCAAAGCAACAACTGCCGATCCTTTACCGCCCAGGGTCAAAATCCCACTAATCCTCCACAAGGCCAGCCACGCCAATATAACCAAGTACCACCTCCTGATGGCTCCCAACAAAGGCGTCCCCTAGGTCCAAAGAGAACTCAGTACCCACCACTCCTTGAGACACTTTCCGACATTTTCTTGGCCTTGATCTCCACAGATGCCATCAAGCTCCCTCCGGAAAGGCCATTGAACCCAAGTGTGGACCAAACAAGGTACTGCATGTTCCATCGGCAGCCAAGTCATACCATTGAGCAGTGCTTCACATTCAAAGACCTGGTGTATGATCTCCATGAGCAGAATAGGGTAGACTGGACAGCTCTCCGAAGAGTGATTGGAGATATAAAAGAAAGACAAAGGCAGCAACAGCAATAAAGGCAGTATCACCAGCCACCCCCTCAACAATAGCAGCAACAATAGCCATTCCAGGACCTAGGAATTGTCCATAACCCACTACCAAACCACCCGCCAGCTCCCAATCCACCACCACCACCAGCCCAGGTGAATCCCATTGTCCATCACCCCCCTCCTCAAGCAAACTGGACGTATAATGATGAACCCGATGTTCAGCAGATGATGGCTATTAACCACCAATATCCTCAACTACCTCAAACAATACAACCGGCCGCCATGGCCCTTCAATCAATCCCTCCTTTAGTTTCCTAGGCCAACACCATCATACTGCTCGTCAGCTCAACATCCACTCCAATCGCTAGACCTTCCATTATCCTACCACCTATCATACCTCTCGCACCACCTGGCTCCATGCCACCACTACCCGTCATAACCACTCCCACACCCATAATCTTGTCGCCACCTGGACTGGAACAACCTTCCGCTGCCACCTTATCCTCCACCAGACAACCCGTCAACCAACCCACTACCCTGTGGAGTGGACGAGTCTTCCGTCTCCTGTATCCACCCATCTCCACTACCTCCACCAGCCAAAACAATCCCCAACAGGTCCTGCAACCATCTTAGCAACAACCTCAGCAGCAACCACTAGAAGAGGGGGTGTTTGAGCCGCTGCCTAGCACACACTATGATATCCTCAAACATCTTGACCATGTGCCGGCCAAGATCTCCATACTCGAATTGATAAAGAGATCCAAAGAGCACCAAGAAGCTTTAAGAGATTTCCTGCAAAGGGTAGAGGTGAATGAGGACATGCTTGCCGACAAACTACCAAGTGCACTAGCCATGGTAACTCGTGGGCCGGGGATCACATTTGCTGAAAATGAACTAGCACCCCCAGAAGCCAGGAGGCTCCCACTCTGTGTCACCTTAGTCATCAACCATGTAGCAGTAGGGGCAGCACTGGTCGACACTGGGCATCAATTAATGTCTACCCACTGAGCACTCTAAGGGCGTGTGATGTGTCAGAAGGACTGCTAAGACCGACGCCAACCACCATAGCTGCATATGACAACTCTAGAAGATCCTGCCACGACATGGTGACTGTACAAGACAAACTGGGGCCGCTAGCTGTCACTGTCAATTTCTATGTACTTGACATTGATCCCATGTTCAAGGCTATCCTGGGGCGCCCATGGTTAGAAGCACTGAGGGCCGTACCGTCCACTACACACCAATGCTTGAAGTTCCCTTTCCAAGGACGGGTTATCAAAGTCAAAAGCATAGCCACTGCTCACACAGTCGATGACATCAACGATACTCTTCTTCCAGCTGTATGGCCCGCCAATAAGCCCGTCGTCTCGGTGCTAGACATCAACTATCCTTGGGCCTACTCATTCCATTCCAAACAAGAGGCCAGTCCTGCACAAGTCAACGCGGTCAAGAGGAAGGAGCCACTAAGCACTAAAGGGTGGCAGATCATGATGAAGCTAGGCTATGAAGAAGGAAAAGGCCTAGGGGTAGAATTGCAAGGCATTACGAACCCTATTCCAGACATTGTGATGAAAAGTCGATGGGGACTTGGTTACAGGGAGAAGTCCAAGCCGTGGTCATCCAACACATCCACTCTTAAGGCTAACCGCCACCCACTCACATGGACACTATGGTGTCATTTTATCAGAGCCTCAACCCAACCTGGGTATAACACTATAGTGGTCGAGGCAGAGCTATCACAACATGATATACATGGCAAGAACTTCTCCCGGCACATGGCCCCCATGCTCACCTACAAGGCATTGGAAACACTCCGCCCAGGAAAAAGAAGGAAGACAGGGGACCCAGAGGCAGAATGGTATCACTAGTTCGACATGGAAGACATCACTATAGCCTTCACCCGTCTATTCTGGGAAGAAGAGAGAACATGGCCGCCAGCCATAGCTGAACTGTTAGATCCTCCCACATCCATCACGTCTAAGCGACAATTGATGAGCGACGCCACAGATGTGGGAGAGCCAGACATTCCTTACGAAGAAGAGAAGACAGTGGACGAGCTGTGGAGAGGCACATGCCTAGCCATCCATCCATCACTCCTGTGCTCCAACCTCCCTAGTCTCATTCCTTCGTCCCCTCCCATAATCTTTCAATTGTCTCCCCAACTCCTAGCAGCTGCGCACAACATCCTCACTCCTAGCCTCCCACACTCAGTCTTCGCTGCTCTACAGTCTGATCCAAGCGACTACGAGATCACTCTCTCATGTTGCATGCTCTCCACTAGTCTCCAAAAAAAGGCGTCAATTTTCAAATGCATGTTGAGATCGAGGAGCCGACATACCTCCTTCACCCTTTTGATTAGGGGAACCCCTCAATTGGGGCTTCCCCTTCCACTCCTTCATTAGGAGTCATCCTCTTCGAGGGCCCCATGTCCTCAACTTGTCCTATATAGTCATCTAGTCAAGTAGAGTTGTCTAAGGTAGGAGAGTCTAGTCTTAGTTTAGGTGAGTCTAGGGTAGAGAGTCAAGTCAACCCACCTTCCACCAAGTCCAAACATCACCCTAGGAAGCAGCAGGGCAAGGCTATTCCCCTCAGATACCTTCAAGAGTTAGCTCGGTGATGTCAAGCACTATTGTTAATAGAGGAGTTCACAAAAGAGGCATTGGTGTTAGAAGAAGAAGTTGTGCAGGATGGGGTGTTTGTAGATGACGGGTTTGGTGTCTATGAAATCATGAATGATGAGGACCCAATCGATGAAGAGGATAGTGAAGTAGATGATACTGCCGAGATGTACGCTAGTGGCGTAAGAAGATTTGATGAGCCTACAATGGCAGTGGATGAACCTACTAAGGAAGTCAACCTTGGAACAGAAGAAGATCCCAGGATTGTGATGATTTCAGTGAACCTCCCTCCTGATGAAGAAGAGGAACTGGTGCAAATTCTAAGGGAGTATAAAGACACATTTGCCTGGTCATATGAGGACATGCTTGGCCTAGACCCCTCATTAGTGGAGCACCGACTTGTGTTGAAAGAAGGGGCAAAGGCCATAAAGCAAAAACTTAGAAGATTCCACCCACTAATGGCCCCGAAGATGAAAGACGAGGTGGACAAAATTCACAAAGCTAGATTCATATGGGTAGTGCTTTATCCGAACTAGGTGGCAAATATAGTCCCGGTCATGAAGAAGGTCGGAAAGGTTAGAATCTTTATCGACTTTCGGGCCTTAAATAAGGCATGTCCAAAGGATGACTTCCCACTTCCTCACATTGATGTGCTGATTGATAACACTACTGGGTATGAGACCCTCTCATTCATGGATGGGTATTCAGGCTATAACCAAATCTATCTAGCTTCTGAAGATCAAGAGAAAACCTCCTTCACCACGCCCTGGGGTACATACTGTTATGTAGTCATGCCGTTTGGGCTAAAGAATGCAGAGGCTACCTATCAAAGGGCGATGATGGCCATCTTCCACGACATGATGCACGTCTATGTAGAAGTGTGCGTGGTTGATATTTTGGTGAAGTCAAGAACCAGGAGAGAACACCCCGAGATCCTCGCCAAGGTGTTGCAAAGATCAAGAAAGTACCAACTAAGAATGAATCCGAAGAAGTGTGTGTTTGGGGTATCATCAGGAAAGTTGCTAGGCTTCATAGTTAGTAAATGGGGAATTGAGATCGATCCAAACAAGGCCAAGGCTATTGCGGAGATGCCGCCTCCAAAGAATATTTCACAACTAAGGGGTTTGATCGGATGTTTGCAATTCATTAGAAGATTCATATCACAACATTCCCAAAGATGCCACCCATTCTATGATCTCTTGAAAGGAGGGGCAAAGTTTGAATGGAATGACAAGTGCCGAGAAGCCTTTGATGATTTGAAGAGGTATCTCATGAATCCCCCAGTTTTGCAACCTCCTGTACTTGGGAAACCACTTATCCTATATCTCTCAGTCATTGAGGACTCCCTAGGTGCTCTCCTTGCACAACACGATGAATTTGGAAAAGAAAGGGCAGCATACTATCTTTCTAGACTTTTCAACACCACAGAATCCAAGTACACCACCGTGGACAAAACTTGTGCCGCGCTTGTGTGGGTAGTTTAAAAACTCAAGCACTACTTTCTTGCCCACGAGGTCAAGCTGATCTCGAGGATGGATCCACTCAGGTACCTCTTAGAAAAACCTGTCCTCTCTGATCGGCTTGCGCGCTGGAAGAGCTTCCTCTCCCAATTCGACATCTCTTTTGTGGTCCAAAAGGCCATCAAAGGATATGCCATTGCCGAGCACCTTGCCCATTTGCCACTCCCTCATAGAGATTCCATCCGAGAGAAGTTTCCCGATGAAGAGCTCTCGGTCATCTCCAAAGATCCCTTCTGGTCCCTTCATTTTGATGGTGCACTCAATTCTCAGGGACGGGGCATTGGAGCCGTGCTGCTCACCCCGGAGGGTATTACCATCCCCATCGCCTTTCAACTCACCTTCTTTGCCACTAACAACATGTCTGAGTATGAAGCTCTCCTAGCTGGTCTTAAACATGCTTATATCGTGGGTGCATCCCACCTTAGAATCATAGGAGACTCTCAACTTGTTCTGCGGTAGGTGCTCTCAACTTACCGCACTCGTGACCCAAAGCTTAAACCATATCAAGATTTGGTCATGTTGTTGGCAAGGCAATTTCGCAAGCTTATCTATGTCCACACTCCTCGCTCATAAAACATCCTGGCTGACGCCTTGGTGTCACTAGCTTCTTCTCTATCCTTCCCTCTGAGCCATCGGACCGAGACAATTGTCGTCCAACGGCTTGATGTTCCATCTCCCCAAGATCCTTGGTTCAAGAACGTTAGGACAACCTTAGAAGAGAGGGCTAGGAAGAGAGGAATACAAAAAATCATGTTGGTTGAGCTCGAGGAAATCTTAGATGAAGAAGACTTGCCATGGTATTTTGAGATTGAGCAGTATTGTAAAGATGGGTCGTATCCTAAAGGGACAAATTCGGAGGATCGCAAGGCCATAAGAAGAGCCACCCTAAGGTACACAGTCGTCGGAGAAGTTTTGTACAGGCAGGCTCTTAATGGAGTTCTGTTGAGATGTCTTAATGATGACGAAGCTTGGAAAGTGGTGGAAGGAGCCCATGCTAGTGAATGCGGAGGGCATGTCAACAGTCAGATGCTTGCTAAGAAGATCATTAGGCAGGGCTACTACTTGCCAACCCTAGAAGAAGACTGTGCCATCTACGTCCATAGGTGTGTCAAGTGCTAACTCCATGCTGATAAAATTCATGCTCCTTTGTCCTCACTTCATCCACTTTTCACACCTTGGCCATTCTCCATGTGGGCTTTTGATATTGTTGGCCCCCTTGGTGATCCTAATGCTCAAACCAAAAAAAAGTCTTTCATCCTAACAGCAACTGAGTATTACACCAAGTGGGCAGAGGCAGAAGCGTTCATAGAAATCAAAGAATCCACGGTGTGCCGCTTTATCATAAAGAATATCATCTCGCGGTTCGGAGGACCAAGCAGCATCGTCACAGACAATGGGCCGCAATTCATCTCGCAAGAACTTCAGGACCTCTATAAGAAATACAACATCACTCTGCATCATTCATCTCCATATTACCCACAAGGCAATGGCCAAGATGAAGCAACTAATAAAACCCTTTTTAAAATCTTGAAGAAAACTTGTGAATCACATAAATTCGTGGATTGGCCAGAAAAGCTAATAGAGGCTCTATGGGCTTACCGTACCTCTGTCCGTACTCCCACGGGGCAGATCCTGTATGCTCTCACTTATGGGAGGAGGTGGTAGTTCCATACGAGATCCTGATCCCTTCATTAAGAGTCCAACTTGATAAGGAACTTAATCTCAACGAACGTCGAGAGGCGTTGCTAGTCCAATTGGAACTCTTAGATGAAAGGCGACTAATGGCGGCTGATCACGTGCTCTCGTATCAAAGGCGAATCTCAAGGTCTTTTGGAAAGAAGGTAATTGAACGAAAATTCCAAGAGGGTTATATGGTCTTGAAACACATTTTTATCAAACCTGGAGGTCCATGGTCTAAATTACAACCAAATTGGGAAGGTCCGTACGTTGTAAAAGAGGTGTATCCAGGAAATGCCTACCGCCTAATCAATGCTGAGGGCACAGAATTGTCACATCCGTGGAATGGGTTGTACCTCAAAAGATTCTATCCTTAGGTCTATAGGCATGAGGCCACAACACTTAGATTAGGAATTACCCCGTGTTAAGAGTCCGAAGTCCTTTCCCCAATCGTCAAGGGTTGCTCTAAGGTAGGACCAACACACACACATGGCAAGCCCGGGCAACTGCACTAAGTAGGTATCGTGGCTACGTAGGCCCTACTTAAGCGATGTGATGGTCATTCTCCCCCAAATCGGTCGAAGTGTAGGGGCAAGGTCATAAGGGCGAGGTTGTCAACCTTAAGCATACCCTGACAAGAGTAAGTCTCAAATAGGGATGGTCAAAATAACAAAAGCGAAGGAACAAAGAAGCAAAAGAAAGGATAGAAAAATATATGATAGAATAGGGGCATGGCAAAGAGTGGCAAAGTCCCCATGGGACGCTCATGAGCCCGGTCGTACACATGCCCCAAACAGTGCAAATCTATAAGAAAAGACCACAAAGTCCTTACACAACAGACCTAATCTTTGAAGGGTGTGCTGCGAGAAGAAGCCGAACCCAACGTCCTTAAACCTACATTAGACTTTCCTTAAATAGTCTTCCATTTCCCTCTATAAGATCGGATCATCTCTTAGGTATGGCCTAAGTAGCCGCACTATCAACCAGGGGCAGCCGTCCATAGCATGTCACCCCTAAACGCACGTCCTACCTTAGTAAAGTCCTCGGTGAAAAGGGGAAGTGACCAAAACTCTTAACCAGCGGTTTGAATTGGTCTATATGTTGTGGCCCAAAAGGGGCGAGTACCTTCTGTCTCACGCGTCTTACTTTAGGAAGGGCCAACGTCGGCTTTAGGCATCTTTCAAAAACTCCAAAAAAAAATCAAATATTTCAAAACAAAAAAATCAAATATTTCAAAACTCCAAAAAAATCAAATATTTCAAAACTCCAAAAAATCAAATATTTCTAAACTCTAAAAAATTCGAATATTTCAAAACTCCAAAAAACCAAATATTTCAAAACTTCAAAAAAATCAAATATTTCAAAACTCCAAAAAATCAAATATTTCAAAACTAAAAAAAACCAAATATTTCAAAATTCCAAAAAAATTAAATATTTCAAAACTCTAAAAAAATGTTTTCAAAATAAAAAAAAACACTTTACTCATTCATTCATGCATGTCATTTATTTACTTATGTCTTTTCGCCTATTTAATAAGGCCTAGCCCCTTGACCATTTATCAAGATTGGTCACTCGTAATGCTTAAGGCAAGGGACTAAGTCAAAGAACGAGTCTAACTTGTTTTCATGGTCTTCTTAAGTGTGCAGGTCGCAGTGGAAGAAAGAAAGCGACACTCATATCTCACTCGTCATTGTCACACAATCACATTCCATAGACAAGAAGATTCCATTCTATTCCATTCCATATTTACATCATCATCATGACACATGATAAACAAAAGTGAAAAGAGTACAAATCCTCAACCGCTCTCCTCTGTACCCTCAGGCGGGCGAGAGGGTGGAGGGGCCATCTCCCTCGGTCCTGTCGTGCTCCCCTCGGCCGCTCCCTCGCGTCATCGTCCCTCCTCCTCATTCCTCCGTCGTCCGGAGGAACTCGTCAGGTAGTGCCCCCTGAGGCGCTAGGGGCACCGCTCCTGCTGGCTGATGTCCGGCTGTGGCCAACCAAGGATAGGGTTCTCTCCAGCCCCCTCATCTCCGCCCTGAGCACCAGGATGGTCTGCCGCTCGCTCCCCAACTGCGATTGGAGCTTGTTCACCTCTTAGCGCAGTTCCGTCGCCTCATCCGCCTAGGGGCATAGGCGCACCTCCGCCATCTCCGTCTCTAGAACAACCGTCCATGCTAGAGAGTCCCTCAACTCTGGCTCCTGCAAATCCAAACATGTGTCAATAAGAGAAACAAAGTACAAGGGGCATGAAATTAATAACTCACCTACTCGCGCAACTGGCCTATGGCCTCCTCCACCAGGGCCACCGCTGCTGCCAACTGACCCTCCAACACAGAGTGGCCAGGCTCGTGTTGGGAGGTGGAAGCACCACCCACCATCTGCTGAGCCCACTCCAGCTCAGCACGCTACAAGAGTAGAACACAAGAGTCAGTTAACTGAGGTTAAGAATAGAAGAGGCAAGAAGTAGAGCACTCACCAGCTTAGTCACGGTCCACTGGAGGTCATCCCTCTGCTGGATCGTGGAGTGGAGGATGCCCTCGAGGGAGGCAATCTGGCCCTCAGGGTCGAGCTGAAAACACACGTCAAGTTAGCCAAGGAATTAATGGTTAAATATTTAGAAAAGGCTGAGTTAGCAACACTCACCGATCGTCGGGTCCCCCTATACACTTGGGCCCTGTACCTCCGTGCATAGGCACAGAGGTAGTCCTCGTCACTGGTGGCCTTGGAGGTCACCACTCGGCCTCGCTGCCACCAGTCCTCGAGCTGCTCTCGAGCTCGCTCCCTCCAGTTTGTGATCTGCTGGATGCCCCGGAAGCTGCGGCCCGGTCTCTCCCACTGTCTCTGTTGCGCCGAGAACTCCACCACCGCCTGATGGAGCCCCAATGTCCTCGCTACTAGCCATAGGTGGAGTGGTACCACCGTGTTGAATGCATGGAGCCAGATCTCCCTACCAAAGTAGGGGCGGCTCTGCTCCACCCACGGCTGGTCGGCATCCTCGTCCCCAGCGTAGGGAGTCCACTCGACCTGCACATCACATATAGAAATTCATTAGTCACTTGTCAGTGATAAAGAAAGGAAGGGTTGCAAGTGTAGAAGCACTCACATGTCCAAAGGGGACGGTGTCCAGCGCTTCCTGAACGAGGGTCACCTGTAGGTGCAGGGACCGCTTGTCGCGGTGGAACCGCCAGCGCTGTAGGAGCGGTACAGCGCTCGGTCGCCTCGGCACCCCCCGACCAAGGGAGGGGAGGTAGTAGTACACCCACACTTGCAAAACAAGATGGTCAGTATCATAGTCAATTATAATAAAGCAGGAAAAGTAATAAAGAGTAAGAGTGAGAAGCGTACCTATAGGAAGGGGAAGAAACCGGCCACCCTTGTCTCCCTACCAGAGGTGCCCAGGCTGTCGAAGAGGTGGGCCAGAAGGGCCGCACCCCATGCGTAGCTCCCCACCTGGGTCAGATCCTCTAGTAGGGGTAGGCACCGACAGCTTATTGGGTCTCCTCAATTTCCCAAGATAAGCTTCCCGATCATGAGGATCAGGAAGCGTCTCAAATCCCGGTCCGCTGCTGCCCCCTCCTTCTCCGCCAATGCCACCCTGGCATCCACTGTCAGCCAGGCCATATACTCTGCCTGGCCCTCTCCCATCTGGTGGCGAGCGTCTGCCACCCCTAGACTCACCTGCAGCCTGGTCCTCAGAACCAAGGGCGACCTCTCCCTCATCACCTCCAACCCAGAAGCCTCTCCACCAGCTCCTGGTAGCATGTGTAGGTCACCCCTATGACCGCCTGGCCATCCACCCTCAGGCTGGTGATCTGTGCCACGTCCTCCAATGTGGGGATCATGTGACCCCATGAGAGGAGGAAGGCATGGCACTCGGGGTCCCACCGCTCCTTCAATGATTGAATCAGTGCCACATCGGGCGTGAGCTCGTCTAGTCTGAGAAAGGGGCTGAACCCCATCTCCTCCAGTCGCATCCTCTGGAAGTCCGGCAGTCCCTAGTAGACTGCCTGGATGACGACCCATCCTAGCCGGGACCGCAGCTCACTCTACAAAACAGCCACAAAAAGCACAAGAGTCAGTTAAAATCCACACATCGGCACTTTGTTCAGGTCATGATAGGCTTTCTGTTGCCTTTTGAACGCGACATAAAGCACATCGTGTTCATGCTTCTGAAGGCGACGGGTCGAGCCATTGCCTTCTGAATGAGACAACTCGTGTGTTACGTTTTCCCTGGTAACGTGATCGGAATCCTGTCGAGTTCACAGGGTGACCGAGGATGGCCAATGGCCATTCCCCGGTCATTTCACCTTGGGCAAATGCCCTACATAGGTGCCTAGCACCTTGTTCACCCCCGTTTACACCATCAATCGCACATGGGGTTAGGGTTTGGGTTGCCTACCTTTTTGGGGCCGACGGCCTCTTCCTCACCCGGACCTTCAATGGTGTCCACCTCCATGGGGAGGGCCGGAGCCTCCTCCCCCGTCGCCGTGGATGGTCCCTCGGTAGTCTGCCGCTGACTGATGGTCTTCTTACACCTCGTCGGCCGGTCTCTACCGTCGCCGCCCTCCAAGCCTCTACCACCCTCCATCACCTCGGCCACCGGGGAAGAAGGAGGAAGAGGAAGCAAGAGGAAGAAGAGGAAATAGGGTAGCCTGCCGCCGGCAGAGGTCGCCGGAGGAAGAAGAAGAAAGGGGGAGAAGCTCTATCGCCGGAAGTAAAGGGGAAGAAGAAGAAAGAGAAGAAGAAGAGGGAAGAAGAGGGATGTGTGTGGGGCCAGAATTCAAAATCGCCTTGGGCCTGTGGTCACCACAACAAGTCTGTCGCGTTCACTTTAGATCGCGACAGGCTTCCTCTTGCATTCTGAATCCAGGTCACGACCATTGACTTGTCGCGTTCTATGTCGCGACGTCTAGGCTATCACCTTCTCAGTCTTTGCACAGAGCTCTTAAAAATCCGCATTTTCACTACAAATCTCAAATGCATACATCATATAAAGGCTCAGAATCATCATAAAGTGTCTGATACATCACTCTCATGCTCCCAACACATCAAATCTCTAAAAAATCTCCAAAAATGCAATCAAGTCTCTCTAACAAGCTCGCGGTCCCTACGTGGCCGGATCTCTCTGTACTCTCTGAGGTATGCCTGATATGCCACACACTCCTCGTGCACCGTGGGTGAAGAGCGTGAGTGGCACACACATGCCACATCACTAGCGCACTCTGCACGGCTTGCTCATCCTCCGAGTCTCCTAAGCGCCTCACTTTCATAGGAGGCAAGTGTGATGGCTGAAGTAGCTTTGTCCTAGGCTTCCCAACCTGAAGGTAACACCTGTGCGGGTTGTAGAGAACCATTGCCATGTTCCCCATGAGTTGTAGGTCCAGTCCACATCCAAGGAGAAGTCGTATATCCACTCTGTGTAGCGCCGCTATGTTCATGGTGAAGTGCTCTATTGGAAGTGTGTTGAGGTATAGCCACCATGCACTCTGTGTCTTCTTATCTGCTATCCTGCACATAACGTGATCGGAGAATTTGGCCGTGCCGCCAATGAAGCACAATGGATGGCACCCAAAGATTTGACTTTCTGTAGTGGGGTTTTCTACAGTTTTGAACTTTATCCTCACTCCTAACCAGCACTCTAAGAGGATCATAGAACTATAAAGTGGGCCCCCCGAAGCCGCCGATGTAAGTCCCGCATAAAGGAAGGCTAAGACCGCGTGAGAGAGGGAAAGTCCATGCCATACCCCGCTAATGGTGCTCAAGTTTGCATGGTCTAAGAGGTGATCTCCGGACGGGAAGAGAACAACTCCGCACAAGCATATAGCCACGACTTTGGCTATCTCTTGGTAATTCCCACACTTGTTCTTGCAATGAGATATGACCCACTTAGACAAGGGGATTAGGTGAATATGTTGAGGGCTAATCATGGTATATACGTCCTTGGAATCCATCATGAATTCACCGAGGATGAGTTTAGGATCAATGGGCTCAACGGTATAACATATCTTGTGCTCATCCCCCCTGTGTAGTCTTGGGTAAGGCCATGAATGCTTCAACCTCCTTAAGTAAGACGGTGGCCTCAAATTTTGGGAATAGAAATATATGAGTTTGTGGGTGCCATAACTCTATCAATGCAGTTATGCTATGCCAATCAAAGGAGATTTTATGGTAGTTGTGGGCGGCTATCAAGATCCCCCCTAACCCCCACTCTCTTAAGGCGCGGATCACATGTATGGGTAGGACTTTGATCATGGGTGCTATCCAAGTGAGCTTGGAATATCGGTGGGAGCCAAGAAAGAGCTATGGAAGAAGAAGAAATGGAAAAGGAGAGGAGAAGAAGAAGAAGAAGATGTATTAACAGAGAAATTCGGAGCTTAAATTCACAAGAAATTGAAAGAAAACTTTACATACCTCTCTCATGTTGGCATTGCTACTTAAGTGATTAGGAACCTCCGTCAGCCTCACCAGCTCACTGTAGGATGTCCGAGCGTGCTTGGGACCTTCATAGGAAGCCTCTCCACCCATGGAAGCACTTGGAGCTCTCTTCATGGCCATGAGAGACTTGAGAGCTTGAAGAAGAGAAGATGAGTTCTGAACTCTGAATTTGGCTTCCACACCCTTACTTATAGGCATTTAAGACTCCTAATCATGGTGGGAGAGGGTTTAGCAAGTCTAAAGGGAGTTAGAACCGGACTAGGAAGCCTTAGAAGTCCAAATAGGAAGCAAACATGGAGCTCTCGGGTTGCTAATTCCGCTCTAGACACAGAAATTGAGGTCGCGACGTATCGACATGTCGCCACCTTATCGCGACAGAGTCGACGTCGCGTTGACATCCTAGTAGCGACAAGCATCCTGTCGCGTTCACTGTTTGACATATGTTGGCTGATTTCTTTGCATTGTCATGACTATTTTTGCCAATTCAAGATGTATTCTTGCACTTATGCTTAAGTTCTTTAATTGTTTTAGTGCAAATTGATTTCTTTATCTTGTTCATTATTGCTTTATTATCCTGAAAATCCATAAAAATCAGAAAATGTAGAAAATTCAAAAAGATCAGAAAATCCAGAAAATGGCTCGTCAGGTAAGTTCAGGTAAGTATTTCTATCCTTAATCTCAGCATTACTATATGGTATCTACTCTACTATATCATCTCAAGGACTGGCTGGTTCTCAATGTGTTCTGGGATCTGAGTTCCCCTTCAACAAAAATGAGGATGATCTAAGTGCGCACTGTTAATCGTTGGGTAGGCCGTTAGATGGTATGGCTTGGGAACGATGGATTCTATCGCACGCCGGGGATGCGAAGTGTCTTGACCTCATTTTGTGTAGCAATATTATCCTTGAGTATTTGTTATTTTCTCCTTTTCTTTACATCTTATTTTATGATTTCTTTTCTTTTAGCCCAGCATGCATCATGTAGGAATTTGGAGCTTCACGTTTCATGATTAGTCAAAGCCAGCTTCGCAATGATGTCCAACTAGATCTTCATTTTCCCAAAAAAGGATTTTCATCCCATTCCAAATTTGAAAGTTTTCTTTGAGCTAGTTGCTCGGTCCAGTTTGCCAATATGGTTCCTATTCAGGATTCCTCTCATCCCCATTCGTTATATCAGTCATCCCATTCCCCACTGATCCACTCATTAGTCATGAATCGCTCAAAGGCCAGAGTCGAATTGACCCGTCGGGACAACACCTATCCCCTAATGAACGAAACCTGCAAGCCTAACATGGCTAGGGTACCTCTTCATCCAGAGGTTGATCATTTCTTTTCTTTTAATCTTTATTCGTCTCAGATTGGAGCCATCCGTGCACTTTGTTCTAGCCATGTTCGAAGATTGCTGGATAATTCTCGCTACTTATTCGTTCAGAATGGGTGTCTCTTTACCTTGATGCCCGTTTTTCATCTCATTCCACTACATCTTCATTTCATGCCATCTCCGCTCCACTATCGCTCCACTCCCTTGCAAAGCAGGCATCAAGGAGTAGGGGTGTAAACGAGCTGAGTCGAGCCGAGTAGTATGATGCTCAAACTCTGTTCATTAATTTTTAATCGAGTTCGAGCCGAGCTCGAGCTATATCAAGTATTGAAAATGTATGTTCAAAGTTGGCTCGTTTAACGAGTATCTTAACGAGCTTAATTGGATTTGCGAGTTCATATATATAAGTAAGTCCAATCCAATCTACAAGTAAAAAATTGATCGTTCATACGACCTAAATTTATCTTATTTCAAGATCATATCTCAATAGTTTTGATAAGATACTTAATATAACTATTTTAATATAATGTTTGAAATATATTCATAATTTGTCACAAGCAAATGAGATTAATATATAGACACCGCAAGGAAAAGGGTTGGTGTGCGACAAGGTAGGGGCGGTGCTACAACTCCCCTTCGCACACCGCCCAGAGCCCCCTTTCTGCACAATCGATGATGGTACTGCGGCAGCCGAAAGCACCGTCTGCCACTGACGGATGGTCCACAGTGGTCGCCGGAGATGCCAGTGGCCGACAACGCGTCCCTCGGCTCCACCGGGGGGCTCACCTACTGCGTAGGTCGGTCTCAAGAGGAAAAAGATGCTTGATATGCTGGAGGACTTTGCAACACTAAATTTTATGTTCATGCCCCTATTTACATGATTTATGTATATACCCTCATTTACATAATTTGTGTATATACATTGTGGATTTAGTCTATGACATTTAAGCCCTCATAAATATTTTATATTGTAATAATAACTGTATAAAATTATATCAATATATACTTATTATATTTAAAAAAAATTTAAACGAAGTGTTAGCGAGTACTTAGACAAGCTCTTAACGAGTATTTAATCAAGCTCTTAACGAGCTCTTAAATGAGCTGTTCATGAGTATAATCGAGCCGAGCTCACATGTGTTCAGACTCGGCTAATTTATGAATCGAGCTTTTTTTTTTGTTCAAGCTCGGTTCGTTAATTAAATAAACGAGCCGGACCGAGTTTTTATCGAGTCCAGCTTCAAACTACTCGTCGAATGTATCGGCTCATTTATACCCCTATCAAGGAGGGACAATCTATAGACACCCATTTCTGACCCATAAGCTGAGCCAAATTCCTTGTCACATCATTGATGCCCCATGTTGGCTCATCATCGCCAAGCTGGCTTTATCCGATCATGGCATTTTCTTATATTAGTTCATCACCCTGGTGGGCTCTTCCTAGTCAAATCAATCAGTCTTCATCGTCATCTCGTAGCTCTCTGAGTTGAGAATCCGACGCTTCAAACCGTGTGCCGATCCGATACCCATGCAAGGAGATCAGACACTTTGAGTGAGTCATATGTTGAAAGATCTTGAAGGCGACACTGTCCCTGTCGCGTTCCCATTTAGAAGGCGACGCCCTTCATGTCGCTTTCATGCCTACACCGATTCCCTCTAGGACATAATCGATCACCTTCATAAGGCGACACCTCGATACGTCACGTTCTTATTTGACCTTTTAATTCCCTAAAAATTCGCCAGAAAATGCTTTAAGACTTCCTTCTATGGAAGACAACGTATCGAGGCGTTGCTACCTGGTCACGACATAGTACCTGTCGTGTTCTGGTTTCCTTCACAGAACTATGCAACGTGGCTTTCCTTTTCAGACTTGGACCCTTGCTATTCATGAATAACTCGACTTTTGGTGGGTCTATAGATCTCCAAATCTTGCCAAACTCGGAGGAAACCTTCCTCAGAACTTCCTTACCAAGCTCTGACTCTTCTTGCACGAGCACAATTACCCAAAGTCAGACTCCAGCTCATCATTCCTTTCCCATCCCGTTCAGGAATAATGGCATATAAAACTGTTAATAGGGCACGGTTTTGAGCAAGGTCGATGTTTGCTTCTTCGTCTCCCAGAGGGCTACGAATCCCCAGAAGAACTCTTAGCCTCCAGACGACCAGGAAGTGCCCACCAGGGCAATTTCTTCACCTCTATACTTTCTCTCTCCTATTCTTCATGTTTTTCCCTTCATGTATGCATGTTTAGATCGTTTTCTGTTCGTAGTTTTGCATTAGATCACTCCACACACGCCTATTTTAAACACCCAAAGGGGTTAAAACACCACCCCATGTGAGTTTCCCCCAATTCTTTCATGTTCTTTCATTACTTTGGGATAGATTCTACATCCAACGAATTTCTAATGGGTTTTATGTCGTCTTGACATTCTTGGCAGGTTACAGAAGACATCTCAGGCACGAGGCACTTGCCCCTGGCCATCTGAGGAGAAGGAAGAACAAGAATCCACGGTTTCCCTCTTCTATTGCAGAAGGCGACGCGTTCCTGGTCACATTCTTCAGAAGGCGACGACCTCTTGTCGTGTTCTCAGAACCAAGTATTCTTCTGCACTTTTCTTCCTTTTCCAGAGTAGCTAGCATCTGTTATTCATCATATCACTCTTTGCAACTATTTTGGTGGTGATCACGATCCTTTCTTTAATTTTTGTCATCTTTATTTGGGGATCAATTCCTGTGATTACAGTCGGCTGAAGCCGCCGCGTATTTGAACATAATCGTTCTTTGAGGAAAATCGATCTTTATATAACGGAAGGTTAGAAACGCGTCGGACAAATTGGACGCGGTTCTATTTAGCAACAAAATCTTTCCAAAAACAATTTTAGAATTTGCCATAATTCGAAAATGGAAACTCTTAATCGCGGCGACTTAATAAGACGCGATTCAAAATAGGGTAAGCGCCAAAAAAGGAAGTGTGATACGCGTTGGGTTTACCCGGCGCCGATCAAACCTCCTAAAAGGCATCCACTGTGCCAGACGCAAATTATTGAAGCTCAATAGACCCCTTTAGACCCCTTAGAAAATCCCTAAAATCATAAAAAATCCAAAAAAATAAGAAAATCACTCAAGAGGTTAATTGAAGAGAGCCACTTTGAGGCATTGTGATATAACATAAAATTTACTCGACATGTTGCGAAAATGGCATGTCTATAGGTGCCTCGCCTTGGCGTCCGCTTTGCAAGGAAATGGAGCGTAATGAGATGAAATGAGAGCAATGAAATGGGATGAATGAAGTGGAATGGAGCGAAATGACTGAAAAGTAGACGCCAAGGTGTGATGAGACGTGCCTCAACAACATCTGACTGGAGTTATTCCTCAATTCAAAATGAAGCAGTTTGTAGAAAACCTCAAGAGAAAACTCAATGTTTAGATGAAGGGAAAGGATGTGCACGTGGGCACGAAGGGGAGAAAGATCAACTTCCAACATCGGGGAAGTACCTAAGGACACAATCCGTTAGGTTGCACCATTGGGGACGTCTGCCACTGCCAAGGTGGATTTTAGGGAAAATAGATGAATTGAAATAGGAATCCAAAGTAGTGAGTTTCTCAAAAGACAATCTTCAAACATCGACAAAATGAACTAAGTACTTGACTCGGAATGGAATATTTCATGTTAATTGAAATTGAGGATCAGTGGTTCTCTTCAGTTAAGCATGAGTGATTATCCGGAATTATGCTCAAAGTCCTACATGATGCATGCTGGGCTAAAAGTAAAAGATTAAAACAAAAGAAAATATAAAATAATCAAGGATAATATTGCTACGATGCCAAAGTCAAGATACCGTAAGAAATTCGTAGCCCTTCTTGCAACGTAACAACCTATCCTCAACTCATAAGAATCCTCTAGAATCATCATTGTTTTTGGTGGAGGAGGGAAACTCAAATTCTAGATTCATCAGAGCCTTAAGGTCCTTGATATGCTCTAATAAGGTATATCATATAGTAAGATGCAATTTATACAATACCAGTTTTGAGGATCGCCGAAGATGATCATGAAATGTATGGCGAGAATGCGTCCAAAACCTGCGCTCAAAGACTGATCAGCATTGACAAGCAACAAATAATAGAGCAAAGTGTGAAATAATATTGCTTGAAAATCGCGGCAGGGTAAACGGACGCCTTTCACTTACCTGAATTGAGTCGACTTAGTTGGTCGTGATTTAACTTTACCTGTCGCAATGGAATTCGAATTTAAGCGCCTTGAATCGTGACGGCTGCGTCGGATGCGATTTGGACTTTCCACCCGAGGCTTGATTTTCTTGTCTGTTTTCATTCCCTACTCTCTTTTGGTGTTGTCTCCGGGCTTGTGTGACTTGGGGGGCTTAAAAGCACCTCTCCCCAACCTCTTTTCATGCTCTCTCCCTCCCCAAAGCTCAAGAATCCATCAATTGAAGCAAGGAGAAGAAGGAGAGAAGGAGAGTTTGAAGCTTGGAGCAATGGAGCATGGTGATGTCCCCCCTTCCAAGAGGCCAAGAATTGAAGGATTTCAACGATTGAGCAAGGTGGAGGGGCACATATGCAAGCTTGTTCAGGCTAAATTGGTAAGTTCATGTGATGTTTTTTCATTGAATTTGATGCATTCTTGCATGTGTTCTTCATGTTCTTGATGTTCTTACTTTTCATCTCTCTCTTTTCTTTTCCTTTTTCTCTTCTCTTCCTCTCCCAATGCCATGGCCGATCTCCTCATCTCCCATCCATGCAACACACACATACATCACCCATCCCTCATGATTACACCTCCATGACCATGCCATAACCCAACCCCCCCCCCCCCCCCCCATGCGCCAATGACCCATGCACCAATAACCCATGCACTAATTCCAACCAATCTATGTGCCACCTCTATCATGATCATATCACCCATGCACATACCTATCCATGCAAACCTTCCATAGGATTATCCACTCTTCCCGGGGAACCGGCAGTATATGCGTCTCCCATGGCTTTAAAAGTTGACCGCCTCCATTAGCCTTGACATGACCACCATCCTCAATAGGTGGGGAATCCAAAATCTAGCCGTCTATGCCAAAAGATACCATGAAATCCACCTTGATTGGGCGGCTATGGGGCTCTTGTAGAATTGTGGCACCCTCAAATCCACACTTTCCTCTTCAAGACCTTTGAAGCAACCATTCTATTGGAAGAAGTTGAGAACTTATTAGGCTTGAAGCGGATGAAAAGAGGAGATGAAGATGAGATGGCAATCATGCCGAGGAGCTATACAAGCAAGGCAGTGCTTGAGAGCTTCATGGATGCAAGGGCGGCTCAAGATATCCAAGCCGGAAAAGGTATAAACTTACAAAAATTGGCGGCTTGGACCACAAAAGAGAAACCCAGGGCAGGAGATGATGAGAGGCTGGAAAAGGTGATGAGAGGGTTCGCCACATGCTTGGCGGGTGCACTCCTCTTCCCATCAATAGACAACATCTTGGAGGAGGACCAATTAAGCGCAGTATGCAGCATATGGGAGGGCGAAAGATTGGGACCGGCGGTGCTATCCTTCCTCTACAGCGGACTCACGACGGCGAGCTTGGGTAGGCCTCCTTACAGTTCCATGCTTCTTTTCACTTGTTGGACTGACTTGCACTTCAAGTTTGATGTCAACAATGAAGTCCCTAGCTCGTCCCGGATCTTCTCCAAGAGTCCGCTCCGGCACATGGATAACTTAGTGGGCTTAGAAGGGCGCATGGCTAACCGAGTGTCACAACTCAAGACGTGAACAGATTGGTGTGATCATCTCCATAGCATGCCCAGAAACATGTTTACTTGTACTCCGGCGCCGCTTCTAACCAGGGACCTGCGGATGAGGCTAGCACCCAGTGTGGACCTGCGACTGATCGGGGCGGCTGAGTTCGTACTCTACAATCCACACCGCTGCCTCTATCAACTCGGGCTTCCACGGCGCAACTTCGAGGGGCCGTCTCACCTTTCACCAATGAAGAGGCAGGAAATCGGGACAAACAATGATAGAGAAGAGGCGGACACCATCAAAGCGCTGTGGAAGGTCTGCTCCTTTAGGCGGCCGGTCCCACATATGGAGGAGGTGGAGGATGAGTGGATGGCATATGTCACGCCCCAACGCGGAATATCGAAGCGTAAAGGCAGTTGCAAGAAAAGGTATAGAGCGTATACTAGACATCAAACCATTGCACATTGAATAATACTAAAGGAAATCTTTCTCATTAATAATTTTCCAAATGTCTAGTTACAACCACTAATATCAGAGCCATTCTATAGGGCCCAATTACATTGCAATAAAAGGAAATAACTAACTACAACTCTAAGATAACATAATGACTCGAGGGTACTCCTGGCTTCACTCTTGGTCATTCCCTTCCTTGTGAGTGTATATGTCATCCTCGGTCTCACCTGAGAACACAACATCAAATAACGTAGGGTGAGCGATAACGCCCAGTATGACTTAAATCTCAGGCTCAAGCAGGCTTTAAATAATTAACGCATTTAATGACAGAGTATCTAAAGATAGCAGGTACAAGAGAGTCAAAATATAGCAAGAGATAGCACACATGTAACAGGATAGTACAATATCACGAGATTGAGTATAGTTTCCAAAAATAGCACAAGTATCGAATCTAGCACGAATAGCAGGATGGCCATAGCACAACTAGCACAAGTATAGTAATAGCATGACGAGTATAGCACGTGTTTGTCATTCTAGACATCGAGAGAGTATAGCACGTTTTGTGTTTTGATTGTCATATAGATAGTCGAGATAGATAGCACTTGAGTGTAATCCCAAACACTCTGATCATTTAACTCCCATGGGCACTAGCACTTTCGGGCGCACATCCCAGGACCAGATCGGGCCCTTTATATATTGCCAGTCATTAGTTATATTGTTTATCTTTAGACAATCAGTCAATGGCCAATATAGAGTACCAAGAAGTAGATGAGAGCACTAGATGAATAGACGAGATTGTAGAGCGAATGTAAATAGATGAGCGAGTAGAGTACAGATGAGAGCTAGTGGACATTGCACGTAATGCGACGGGTAAACAGGCGATAGTAACGGTTTGCACAACACGCGCACTTGGTGTTGGCAGTCAGGTGGAACTCACGATCTTCCCGCTGGCCATGTTATGCACAAGTCCAGAGGTCCGACGTGATTCAAGGTAAGAGCGAACTTCTAATAGCCGTTTGGATCATATCGATCCCTAAAGGTGTAATTGGGTGTTGGGGTACAACCGGTTCGTCGACCATGTGGGAATCCATGATCAGAGAAAACTTACGGAGGCCTTGTGCAAGGGTTCACTAGTCCGGCTAAAGGAATATCCAACGGAGAGTTCACCACAAGCCAAGTAAAGTGTGTATATAAAACAGGTACTCGACGTTCTAGAGGAATTCTAGAACAGTGGAGCGTCGATATCGGTATATAACAACGCAAGAAACGAATACAAGTTCTTTAAAATAGGGCAGTTACTATATTTTATTGCAATAATTTACCAGATACATTATGAGATATTTTCTGCCAAATTTCAGCCATATATGGATGGTTCATGGGTGTGCATGTGTAAGAGAAATCATAGCTAGAAATAAGTCGTGAATATGTATTTTAAATCATTCAATGTAGCTCCATTTTTAAAACAAGTTTTTACTGGGGTATAACTGTAAAAAGGTGTAAGAATTATTTAGAAAGCGACAAAAATAATTTTTATGGGTTTTCATCAAAAACCTGTGAACGCGACATAGGCCAATGAGGATCGCGACAGGGTCAGGCCAGATCGCGACAGGGTCCTGTACGGGTCGCGACAGGGCTATCTGTTCAGATGGCCAGAATGCGACGGGGTCTCCTGTCGCGTTCAGAACGCGACAAGAAGAGGTGTCGCGACGGGCTTGAGAATCAGGTACTGGAAACGCGACGGCTTACCTATCGCCTTCTTGGTCGTGACGGGTAGGCTGTCGCAATTGGACCCCAGAAGGCGACATATCGGGTAGTCGCGATCTGGTGGTCTGCGCCTGACTCCGACAAGAGTCAGACCGGACATTGGATTGCGGACCAGAACATTCAAATTTTGATATAGGGTCCTTTATAAAATCATAACTAATTATATACATGATGAAAAATCACGAAATCAGTGGCAAATGAAACTAGACATGCGAGAGTACTTCCAGTAATTAGGAATTCGAGAGAGAGCATGGTTTGAACATGGTTTGAGAACGAACAAGAAAGAGTAACATAGAACATGACACAGGGAGCAAGATGAATTTAATTCGAGCAACATGCTCAATATAAATTAGGGCTTTTGGGGTCAAAAGATCCCTAACAAGATCAAGTATTTACAATAAAAATTTCGTAACATGGGATCAAGTGTACAAGGAGATAAGAATTAAACATGATGTCTCGGGGTTATCATGTTTGCAGATCTTCTAAAATCAAGAACAATATATTGGCTCGAGGAAAAATCATGAAACAAGAGGGCTATTGTTCCTGGTGATTGGAACTACCCACAGACGAGATTAGTTTAATTTTGCTCTTGAGAATGACTACCTTTGACTCGATTTATCTTCTAGGGCTTAGAACTCCAAGAACAAAGGAAGAAGCTTGATGGATCTTCCTCTCCTCGATTTCTCCTCCTCCTTGGCCTCTTCTCCACGTCCAAGACCCTTTGCACGAGCTAGGGTCGGCTATGAGGATTTAAGAGGTGTATTTATATAAACACAAGTTCCTATTTCTACTACTACTCAAATTCCTCTTAATTTCGAGATTTCCTAACTCCACCTTTCCTCTCTTGCTTTCCAATCTCCAATTGGGTTAGGATAGTTTCTAAATTCGTGCTAGACTATATGGGGTAGATTTAGGAATCCTATTCCAACTCTAATTGCCACTTTTATTGCTTTAATAACCCCTTTCCAATTATGAGATAATTAAACTCCGAATTTAGGGTATTTTATTATTATTCTCCCTTTGTAAATTCATATTTTGACCCAATAAATTCTGGAGGGTCCATTAAGCAAATCCCATTACTCTTTTCCATTTAATGGGTTTTATTTAATGCTCTTTTCATTTAAATATCCATTTAGCTAGGTTTTAATTCTTTATTTAAATTTTTTTATTTTTCTTAAAAATTCAGGTTGCTACATCCTCCCCCTCTTAAAAGAATTTGGTCCCCAAATTCATATGATCTTACAGGAGAGAATGACTTACCGAATAGGTAGTTGCGTCTGATAATTCCTTCTGCTTCCCATGTGGCTTCTTCCACTCCACGGTTGTTCCATAAGACCTTCACCACATGAATGGGACGATTCCTGAGTTGTTGCACCTTCCGGTCCAATATCTTGATCGGCTTCTCTTCATACGTCATGTCCTTGTTTAACACCAGATCATCATGACGAATGACATGTGTAGGATCGTACACATACTTTCTAAGCATGGAGACATGGAAGACATTGTGCACACTTGCCAAATTGGCAAGGCTAGTCTGTAAGCAACTTCACCAATCCTTTCAAGTACTTCAAAAGGACCAATGAATCTTGGACTAAGTTTTCCTTTCACTCTGAATCTTTGAATACCACGGGTAGGAGATACCTTCAATAGCACATGATCTCCTATTTGAAATTCCAGATCCCGTCTTCTCTTATCAGCATAGCTCTTCTGTCTAGATTGAGCAATCTTGAGTCGATCTCGTATCATCTGTATATCCCGGGTTGTACTTTGTACCATGTCAGGTCCTAACCATTGTTGTTCTCCCACTTCATTCTAGCACACAGGAGATCTACAATTTTTGCCATAAAGTGCTTCAAATGGTGCCATTTTAATACTCGCCTGGTAACTGTTGTTATAGGCGAACTCAATCAAGGGTAAGTGTTCATTCCAACGACCATTGAAATCTATAATGCATGCTCTTAACATGTCTTCTACAATTTGATTTGTCCTCTCAGTTTGCCCATCAGTCTGCGGGTGAAAGGCAGTACTAAAATTAAGCTTCGTACCAAGGACAGTTTGCAGACCTTTCCAAAAATGAGAGGTGAACCTTGGATCTCGATCTGAGATAATAGATGACGGAATACCGTGCAACCGCACGATCTCCTTGACATATAATGTAGCTAGCACCTCCACAGACCATGTACTCTTTATGGGTAAGAAGTGCGCAGATTTGGTCAACCGGTCAACGATGACCCATATGGCGTCAAGTCCACCACGAGTTCTGGGTAAACCCATGATGAAATCCATGCCAATGCTTTCCCATTTCCATTCTGGGATATCTAGTGGTCTGAGTACACCAGCAGGGCGCAGGTATTCCGCTTTCACTTGTTGGCATGTGAGGCAATGAGCTACATGCTCGGCTACTTCCCTCTTCATATTCGGCCACCAAAATGTTCTTTTCATGTCTTGATACATTTTGGTACCTCCTGGATGAATAGTGTACTTAGTTTGATGAGCTTCATCCATTAGTTTCCTTTTTAGAGCTTCGTCGTCTGGGACACAAGTTCTCCCTTAGAATACTAACCTTCCATCTTCAGTCATGGCAAAATCCGGTCTGTCCGCTAAGGTTTCCTTGACATGAACCAAGAGTGGATCGTTGTCCTGTTGCATCTTGATTTCCTCCAGCAGATCGGATTGGATCTTGAGATTGGCAATCAAAACATGATCATCCCTATGTTCAATATTTAAGTCTAGCCTCGCGAATTGTTTAAGTAATTTCATCTCGCCAAGGACTAGACTTGAGATAGATGTCATTGGCTTTCTACTAAGAGCATCAGCCACGACGTTTCCCTTACCTGGATGGTACTGGATGTTGAAATCGAAGTCCTTTAGATATTCTAACCATCTTCTCTGCCTCATGTTGAGTTCTTTCTGGGAGAATAGGTACTTTAGACTTTTATGATCTGAATAGACAGTGAATTGCTCGCCATATAGATAGTGTCTCCAAATCTTCAAGGCGAAGACCACAGCAGCCAGCTCGAGATCATGTACAGGGTAGTTGCCTTCATGTGTCTTCAGTTGTCTTGAAGAATAGGCGATGACCTTCTCCTTTTGCATGAGTACACATCCTAGCCCGATTCCTGAGGCATCGGTGTAGACAGAGAAACCTTCTCCCTCTATTGGCAGAGTGAGAACAGGTGCTGAGGTAAGACAGTCTTTGAGAGTTTGGAAACTCTTCTCACACTTTTTACTCCAGGATTAGGGATTCTCCTTTCGTGTCAGACGCGTGAGTGGTACGACGATTTTAGAGAAGTCCTTGATGAACCGCCTATAGTAGCCAGCCAGTCCTAGGAAGCTTCTTATCTCGGTGATGTTGGTTGGTCTCTCCCAGTTGAGTACAGCTTCGACTTTGGAAGGATCAATAGAGATGCCGTCCTTTGATATGACATGGCCCAAGAAAGACACTTCTTCGAGCCAGAACTCGCACTTGCTTAATTTTGCATATAGTTTGTCGTCTCGTAAGACTTGCAGTGCGGTCCTCAAGTGTTCTTCATGATCTTCCTTGGTCTTTGAATATATGAGGATATCGTCGATGAAGACGACCACAAATTTGTCAAGGTATGGCCGATATATGTTGTTCATGAGTTGCATAAAGGCTGCAGAAGCATTGGTTAGACCAAAAGGCATAACAATAAATTCGTAATGTCCATACCTGCTCTTGAAAGCTGTTTTGAAGATATCGTCATCCTTGATCCTCATTTGATGATAGCCAGATCGAAGGTTGATCTTGGAGAAGTATTGGGCTCCAGATATCTGGTCGAATAGTTCATCGACCCTAGGCAATGGGTACTTGTTCATGATGGTCAATTGGCTGAGTTGACGATAGTCGATGCATAGTCTCATCGACCCATCCTTCTTCTTGACGAATAGCACAGGTGCTCCCCAAGGAGAGGTACTTGGTCTGATGAACCCCTTTTCTAGCAGCTCCATCAGTTGTGCTTTTAGTTCTTTCAATTCGGCAGGCGACATCCGGTACGGTTGACGCGATACCGGGGCAGCTCCAGGAGTCAACTCGATGGCGAAGTTGACGTCACGTTCAGGGGGAACTCTGGGTAAGACTTCAGGGAATACATCTGGGTAGTCCTGGACTATGTGGATGTCCTTTATTTTTGAACCCTTCTTTTCGACTATGACGGCCGCAAGGAAAGCAAAACATCATTTCCTTATCATGTTATGGGCTTTTATGGCGGAGACTAGAGACATCCGTCTCTTATGTCTAATCCCAGTGAATGCTAATTTAGGAAAGTCACTAAAGGTCACCCTTCCTTTCTTACAATCGACGCTTGCCCCATATGTGGACAACCAGTCGGCTCCCAATATGACATCATACCCTTCCATGGACATACATACCAGGTCGGCCTTTAGGTTATGGTCTCCGATCATTACATCGGCAGATGGAAAGTATTGGTTTAGTTTCTCCTTCTCCCCCAAGGGTGTTGTGACAGAGAATTCACAACCCATGGTTGTAGGTTTTGTAGTAAGGGTGTCAGCAAAGTGTTGAGATATAAATGAATGAGTAGCTCCAGTATCAAATAACACAAATGCTAGCAAGGAAAAGACTTGCAGGGTACCTTCTACCATGCCACCTTCCTCGATGGTTTCTTCATTGTGCAGGGCTTGCAGCCTGCCCTGTTTCTTAGGCATAGCAATGTGCTTCTCATTTTCTTTCAGCATCGGGCACTCGGGTATGCGATGTTCACGACTTCCGCAGCGCAGACACGCTCCGGCTTTTCTCCAGCACTCGTCAGCGGTGTGTCTAGGTTTATCACAGTTCTTGCAGTTACCTTTTGCTGGAGTGTTGGGGATGAAGACCTTGGGTTTCCTATCTTGGCTGGATCCCTCAGTTGGGTGGAAAGGATGCTTTTTGCCGTTGGTCGGCTTAGCAGATGCTGGTCCCGATGTCATTTCTTTCTTTACGAACTTCCCCTTGATACGGTCAGTGAAGTCCGTAGCGTCTTCTAGTAGTTGGGCCTTCTTAACCATCTCGGCAAAAGTTTGTATGTCGAGTGGCGCCAGTTGAGTAATGTACTGAGGATTAAGGCCATATAGAAAGCGCTTAGCCTTCATTTTCTCAGTGTTGATCAGATGTGCAGCATATTTTGCCAGTCTAGAAAACTGGGCTTCGTATTCCGCTACTGTCAGGCTTCGTTGTTTAAGAGCAACGAATTCAGCAACTTTCCTTTCATGTACTCGTTCAGAGAAGTACTTAACATTATAAGCTTCTTTAAATTCGGCCCAAGCCGTTATCCTTTGTGGCTTCCACGGACTCCCACCATGCGCGGGCATCCTTTTCCAGTTGGAATGTCGCTAATAGGAGTTTGTCTCCGTCCGCACATTGCATCACACTGAAGATCCTTTCCGTTTCCTTTAGCCAGTGCTCCGCTTCATCTGGATCCGTAGACCCACTGAACCTAGGCGGGTTCAGACCCCGGAAATTGCGATGCAGCTTGCCTGCACCCCGTTGATTCCCTCCGCAGTTGCCACCGCCTTGCTGGGTGGCTTGTAGTATGGCACGAGTCAATTCCTGGAGGGACTGTTGCATGCCTCTCATCTGGGCACGTTCCGCAGTCATTATAGCTGTTTAGTTCCTACAAAATAGTTTGATAGTTATAATGCTGATTAAATGTTTAATTTGTGCGTGTGTGAGTTTATTTTAACTAGTTACCCTTGGCTCTAACCACAACTCACATAGGTGGGATAATTGACTCTAGTCGAGGCAGGTTAACCTAGATCACCCTATACTTAAGATAACCTAGGCTCTGATACCATTTGTGAGGACCAAACCAGCAAACTGGCCCAATAACCGTACTAGTTGGTAGACTTCCCATGAAGGTCACCCATCCTGGGACTACTCCCAACTGAGCACACTTAACTTCAAAGTTCTTTTCCTGCTCGAGCTTTGAAAATGACTAGTTCGAGTTGTTGGTAGTCTACTGATTTAGTACATTTAACATATTCTTTTATGGGGTGTTACAATCTACCCCTCTTATATAAGCGACGCCCTCGTCGCTGCTCACATATAGCACATAATCAAACCCCAGGCAGGCAGGATTCTAGAGGTGGCCCCCACAGGCTTAAGAGGTGGCTCCCACTATGTAGCACTTTGTGCCATTATGGCCTCAAGAGGTGGCTCCCATAGCGTAGCACTTTGCCCTGTGTGGCACTTAGTTCCTGCACTTCTGGTTGGGCAAGGCTCTGATACCACAAAACTGTCACGCCCCAACGCGGAATATCAGAGCGCGAAGGCAGTTGCAAGAAAAGGTATAGAGCATATACTAGACATCAAACCATTGCACATTGAATAATACTAAAGGAAATCTTTCTCATTAATAATTTTCCAAATGTCTAGTTACAACCACTAATATCAGAGCCATTCTATAGGACCCAATTACATTGCAATAAAAAGAAATAACTAACTACAACTCTAAGATAACATAATGACTCGAGGGTACTCCTGGCTTCACTCTTGGTCATTCCCTTCCTTGTGAGTGTATATGTCATCCAAGGTCTCACTTGAGAACACAACATCAAATAACGTAGGGTGAGCGATAACGCCCAGTAGGACTTAAATCTCAGGCTCAAGCAGGCTTTAAATAATTAACACATTTAATGACAGAGTATCTAAAGATAGAAGGTACAAGAGAGTCAAAATATAGAAAGAGATAGCACACATGTAACAGGATAGTACAATATCACGAGATTGAGTATAGTTTCCAAAAATAGCACAAGTATCGAATCTAGCACGAATAGCAGGATGGCCATAGCACAACTAGCACAAGTATAGTAATAGCATGACGAGTATAGCACGTGTTTGTCATTCTAGACATCGAGAGAGTATAGCACGTTTTGTGTTTTGATTGTCATATAGATAGTCGAGATAGATAGCACTTGAGTGTAATGCCAAACACTCTGATCATTTAACTCCCATGGGCACTAGCACTTTCGGGCGCACATCCCAGGACCAGATCGGGCCCTTTATATATTGCCAGGCATTAGTTATATTGTTTATCTTTAGACAATCAGTGAATGGCCAATATAGAGTACCAAGAAGTAGATGAGAGCACTAGATGAATAGACAAGATTGTAGAGCGAATGTAAATAGACGAGCGAGTAGAGTACAGATGAGAGCTAGTGGACATTGCACGTAATGCGACGGGTAAACAGGCGATAGTAACGGTTTGCACAACACGCGCACTTGGTGTTGGCAGTCAGGTGGAACTCACGATCTTCCCGCTGGCCATGTTATGCACAAGTCCAGAGGTCCGACGTGATTCAAGGTAAGAGCGAACATCTAATAGCCGTTTGGATCATATCGATCCCTAAAGGTGTAATTGGGTGTTGGGGTACAACCGGCTCGTCGACCATGTGGGAATCCATGATCAGAGAAAACTTACGGAGGCCTTGTGCAAGGGTTCACTAGTCCGGCGAAAGGAATATCCGACGGAGAGTTCACCACAAGCCAAGTAAAGTGTGTATATAAAATAGGTACTCGACGTTCTAGAGGAATTCTAGAACAGTGGAGCGTCGATATCGGTATATAACAACGCAAGAAACGAATACAAGTCCTTTAAAATAGGGCAGTTACTATATTTTACTGCAATAATTTACCAGATACATTATGAGATATTTTCTGCTAAATTTCAGCCATATATGGATGGTTCATGGGTTTTCATCAAAAAACCTGTGAACGCGACATAGGCCAATAAGGATCGCGACAGGGTCAGGCCAAATCGCGACAGGGTCCTGTACGGGTCACGACAGGGCTGTCTGTTCAGGTGGCCAGAACGCGACGAGGTCTCCTGTCGCGTTCAGAACGCGACAAGAAGAGGTGTCGCGACGGGCTTGAGAATCAGGTACTGGAAACGCGACGGCTTACCCGTCGCCTTCTTGGTCGCGATGGGTAGGCTGTCGCAATCGGACCCCAGAAGGCGACATATCGGGCAGTCGCGATCTGGTGGTCTGCGCCTGACTCCGACAGGAGTCAGACCGGACATTGGATTACGGACCAGAACATTCAAATTCTGATATAGGGTCCTTTATAAAATCATAACTAATTATATACATGATGAAAAATCACGAAATCAGTGGCAAATGAAACTAGACATGCGAGAGTACTTCCAGTAATTAGGAATTCGAGAGAGAGTATGGTTTGAATATGGTTTGAGAATGAACAAGAACGAGTAACATAGAACATGACACAGGGAGCAAGATGGATTTAATTCGAGCAACATGCTCAACATAAATTAGGGCTTTTGGGGTCAAAAGATCCCTAACAAGATCAAGTATTTACAATAAAAATTTCGTAGCATGGGATCAAGTGTACAAGGAGATAAGAATTAAACATGATGTCTCGGGGTTATCATGTTTGCAGATCTTCTAAAATCAAGAACAATATATTGGCTCGAGGAAAAATCATGAAACAAGAGGGCTATTGTTCCTGGTGATTGGAACTACCTACAGACGAGATTAATTTAATTTTGCTCGTGAGAATGACTACCTTTGACTCGATTTATCTTCTAGGGCTTAGAACTCCAAGAACGAAGGAAGAAGCTTGATGGATCTTCCTCTCCTCGATTTCTCCTCCTCCTTGGCCTCTTCTCCACGTCCAAGAACCCCTTTGCACGAGCTAGGGTCGGCAATGAGGATTTAAGAGGTGTATTTATATAAACACAAGTTCCTATTCCTACTACTACCCAAATTCTTCTTAATTCCGAGATTTCCTAACTCCACCTTTCCTCTCTTGCTTTCCAATCTCCAATTGGGTTAGGATAGTATCTAAATTCATGCTAGACTATATGTGGTAGGTTTAGGAATCCTATTCCAACTCTAATTGCCACTTTTATTGCTTTAATAACCCCTTTCCAATTATGAGATAATTAAACTCCGAATTTAAGATATTTTCTTATTATTCTCCCTTTGTAAATTCATATTTTGACCCAATAAATTCTAGAGGGTCCATTAAGCAAAGCCCATTACTCTTTTCCATTTAATGGGTTTTATTTAATGCTCTTTTCATTTAAATATCCATTTAGCTAAGTTTTAATTCTTTATTTAATTTTTTTTTTCTTAAAAATTCAGGTTGCTACAGCATATGTACGGGAGCTTCTGAAAATCTGGCCTAAGGTGGCCGTTTGTAAGAGCCAGAATTGATTCATCAATAAGAAATAAATTGCATCCTTTATACGGCCAAATTGCACCCTTATGCGTGATTGTATCATCCAAATAGTTTGAGTTTTCTCCTCAAAATTGGTCCTCGGGTGAACACTTTGAATCACGATGGATACAAACGTCGCGTACATCCTCTTGATCCTCAACCCATAAAGCCGCTGCGGTTTACTTTAATCACGTCCAACCATCCCGACGTGTTTTAATTGTACTTCAAAATTTGAAAATCGCGTGCCTCAAACTCAGTGCCGGGGCAATGATGGCTCTCTAAATCGCGTCGACGGCCTCCGACACATTTAATATGAACGCTCCAAATTCGCGTCGTCTGTTGCGAACGTAATTTCAAACTCTGCCGAAGACTACAAAATGCCCGAGAGCGTCGGTGGCTCACTCTTTCGCCTCTCTTCTCCCTCTCGACTCTATCCTCTCAATTATCTTGCCCTCTTCCATCTCTCTTGCTCTCTCAAACTTTTCTCTCTTCCCCTTTCACATCCTCTCTTGCCCGATGACGAAGCAATCAGCTTCGAAGCGACGACGGGGTGAGGACTCGCCGGAGACGGAGGAGACGGTGGCGCCGGTGGAGACACCGGGAACAGAGGCCCGGGCCATGGTGGCCGAGCTCTTGGAGTTGGGGTGCGAGCTGGAAATGGTGCTAGAAGGGGAGGAGGCGACGCCGGTGGCCATGGAGGAGGGTGCGGCGACAGAGGAAGAGGAAGACACGCCGGCGAGGAGGTGGCGGCGAGGGCGACTCGGACGTGAAGCCCCCCCACGGGCGGATTCGGTAAGTACCTCACCCCTTAGCCCTTCGTTTGATAAGAAGAAGAGGTAGAAGGGCTGTTGGGCCGGAGGAAGGAGAAAAGTTTGAATCGCGACAACTATAGTCGTCGCGTTTCAAATGGTTGAATCGCGATGGTAGAAGCCGTCGCCTTTCAAAATGAAATGCGGCCAATACAGTGGTCGCGATTTAGGTTGAAGCGCGACCACTGTGTTGGTCGCGATTCAAGAGGCTACCCGAGGTGAAGGATTTTGAGCCTGATTTCTGCACAGCTTTACTTGTATATGCTTATGTGATTGTGTGCTGACTTGTGTGTGCCCTTTTGATGTGTAGGCGGTGATGAGGCCGAGGCTGCAGTGGCCGCTAGTACTAGCGGCGTACCAGGGGCTCCTGGACTTCCAGAGGGAGAGAGTCTGGGGGATGGGGTTCGAGCCGATCTTGGAGATCGAGCCCTTTTACTTGGATAGTCCCCTGGTATAGGTGATCAGAGAGAGATGGGATCGGGCGAGCTGGGCGTTTCTATTCCTGTGAGGGCACATGGTGCCGAGTTTGGAGGATGTGACCCAGATTACGGGGGTGTGTGGATGGAGAGGTGGTGACAGATGTCACCTATGCGGACTATACAGAGCATGCCCATGATCTACTGGGGCTGGAGCCCATGGGTGAGGACGAGCTCGGCGATTGGAGGATGGTTGACCAGATAGTGTTGCTGGACAGTATAGGCCTACGGGGGGTTAGGCAGACTGGAGAGGAGACATTGTAGGAGTTTGTGCAATAAGCAGCGGGGCTGGCCAGGGCAGTGTATGGCCAGGACCCCGAGGACAGGGAGAGGGTGGACCGAGACCTGAGGAGGTTCCTGGTTCTGTTTCTGGGAAAGATGCTCCTGGGGACAAAGGGTGACGACATGCACTGTCGATTCTTGGAGATCTTAGAGGATTTGGAGAGGGTGGGGCAGTATGCATGGGGTGCAGCCTTCCTGGCACACACCTTCGCAGACCTCTCCGGTGGCACGGGCCGCGAGACTATAGTGGGTAGATTCGCCCCCTTCCTCCAGATACACATTCTTTGCTTTCGAACTCCTTTCATTTTCTGCATTAAATTTGTTAGTCAAACTAATCAATGTGTGCATGTATGCAGGTCTAGAGTTATTATTACATCCCCTTGGGTCGGGCGACTGAGGTGCGGCCCAACACATTTCCCTTAGCGAGGAGGTGGCTTCCAGTCGTGACGGCGGCATCATTCTTGCTCTAGCTCGACACCCTTCGTCGAGACATCCAGGATTTCCCGGCACTCCTGGTACATCTGTCTCTCCATTTCTTCATGCATTTAATATGATTATGACATATGACTAATATATACATGTGTGCAGGTTGTGTGGCAGCCCTATGCAGACATGGGTGACGACGGCCAGCCATGGGTAGAGAGCGGCCAACCTCGGTTTGGGCGGGACCTGTGGGTCCATTGCCTGAATGAGATTGAGCCACTCCGCCTCCGTCTTGCTGCACGTACCCTAGGACTACACCAGGTGTGGTCTGAGGAAGTGGAGCCGAAGGGCATTGGGAGGCGGACGAGGGGAAAGGCAAAGTGGGTGGACTGTCGTCTGCGCTTCTCCGACCAGTATGCAAACTGGCAGCACGGCGGGTACCCGGTGGAGTCGGATGCCGCGGACAGCTTCGCGTATCTCCAGCAGTACTAGAAGGAGTATGGGGAGCATGACTTCATGAGGCCAGTGAGGGTATGCACCTTTAAACCTGACTTGTTCAATATGATATGCATGATGATCTAATAATTGTGTGCATATGCAAGATGCCCGGGATGGACTTATCGACACACTGCGTGCCCAGCTGGCGAGTACGGAGGCCCAGCTGGCAGAGGCACGGGATGCACTGGAGGCTCTGGTAAGTTTAAAAGATCATACCTTCGCTTTATTTACCTTAACATGCGCTAACCTGATCTTCAATGTGTGCAACGTGCAGCGCAAGGGACCGTGGAGCACATAGATGCAGCGGGTGCTTCCACGAGTAGGAGTGTGCCCGACCCGGAGGTGACCTCACTCCGAGAGCAGCTGGCAGCAGTGGTGGCTAGAGCAGAGGCAGTGGAGCATGACCTCACTGCACGGGTAAGTAAATTGATTAGATATACATATGAATTGAACTGCTTTGTACTTACCTGTGTCTGCTTGTTTGCAGTCTGCCGAGCTCCAGAGCGCCATTACACAGGCGACTCTAGCAGGTGCTGAGGTCACCGAGCTGCGTACTCAGGTCTCCCAGCATGATGCAGACCTCTCTCGTGAGGCTGCGGAGTTTGCGGATCACGCTCTCCATGGAGCATAGGGAGCGCGAGCGGGAGCGCGACTGATGGGTGGAGGAGCGCGGACATGAGCGCAGCCTGTGGGTGGAGGAGCACAGCCACTGGGAGCAGGAGTGTCACACCCCGACGTGGAATATCGGAACGCGAGGCAGTTGCAAGTAAACGGGTACAGAGCAAGTACTAGACATCAAACCATTGTACAACGAATAAATACTAAAGCAAATTCTTCTCATTAAAAATCTTTCAAATGTCTAGTTACAACCACTAATATCAGAGCCATTCTTAAAAGACTAACTATGACTTGAACATAATACTAGGACGCTAGGGTACTCATGATATCACTCCTAGTCATTCCCGTCCTCTTGAGTGTATGTGTTATCCTCGGTATCACCTAAGAACACAACGAAAAATAATGCAGGGTGAGTGATAACGCCCAGTAGGACTTAAATCTCAATAGTCAAGCAGGCTTTAAATGATTAATGTATTAAAAGACAAAGTAACTAATGATAGAGCGAGAGAGTCAGGTAACGTGAGAGATAGCATGATAGCACGTGAACAAAATAGCACAAAGTTCCAAATATAGCAAGAGTGTCGAGTATAGCATAAATAGCAAGATGGCCATAGCACAAATAGTACAAAGTATAGCAATAGCACAACGGGTATAGTATAGCACTTTTGTCAATAGACAACGAGAGAACATAGCACTTTTTGATTGTCATTCAGATAGTCGATATAGATAGCACTCGAGTGTAATGCCAAACACTCTAATCATTTAACTCCCATGGGCACTAGCACTTTCGGGCGTACATCTCAGGACCAGATTGGGCCCTTTATATATTGCCAGGCATTGGTTATATTGTTTATCTTTAGACAATCAGTCAATGGCCAATATAGAGTACCAAGAAATAGATGAGAGCACTAGACGAATAGACGAGATAGTAGAGTGACCGTGAATAGATGAGCGAGTAGAGCATAGATGAGAGCTAGTGGACATTGCACGTAACAAGTCGAGTAAACATGCGATAGTAACAGTTGCACAACACACGCACTTGGTGTTGGCAGTCAGGTGGAACTCACGACTCTTCCACTAGCCATGTTAAGCACAGGTCTAGAGGTCCGGCGTGATTCAAGATAAGAGCAAACTTCTAATAGCCGTTGGACCATATTGATCCCTAAAGGGTGTAATAGGTGTTAGGGTACAACTGGCTCGTCAACCATGTGGGAATCCATGGACAGAGGAGACTTACGGAGGCCTTGAACAAAGACTCACTGGTCCGACAGAAGGAGTATCCAACGGAGAGTTCGTCCAAGTCAAGAGAGAGTGTGTATATAGAAACAAGGGCTCGACGTTCTAGAGGAATTCTAGAACAGTGGAGCGTCGGTAATGGTATTCTCAAAACATCGCGAGAAAACGTAGACAAGTCTATTCAAGATATGGCAATTTAATTACATAAATTACCAGATGTATTATGAGTTAATTACATGCCAAGTTAAGCCATAATTGGATGGTTCAAGTGTGTGTATGTGTCATGAAAATCAAAGCTAGAACAAGTCATGTGCATGTCTTTTAAAATAACACATTTATGTTCAGTTTATAACATGTATATTTACTGCGTATATGATTGTTAACAAAGGGTATGAACACTGTAACAAGTGTTAGCAACAAAAGTTATGGGTTTTCAAGCAAAAAGTAAGAACGCGACACACCCTTGTAAGGGTCGCGATGGGCTAGGCTGAGAACGCGATGTGGGCTTGTACAGATCGTGACGGCCTTGTCAGTTCGGGCGGGCAGGTCACGACGGGGTCGCGACGGGCTCGTCAGATCGGGCAGCAGATCGTGACAACAGGCCCTGTCGTGATCAGATCACGACAGCAGGCTCTGTCGCGATGGCCTTGTGAATGCAGCCTATCAGGTCATCGCATTCATAGGGTCTGCGCCCGAGTCCGACAGGGACAAGAACAATATATTGGATTACAGGCCAGACTTACCCTATTTGACACAGGGTGATTCAGAAAATCATAACTATTTGTACAAGCGATGAAAAATCATGAAACCAATTGCAAATTGATCTAGACATGCATGGGTATTTACAGTAAATAGGAATTTGAAAACAAATAGGGTTTAGGCATGTTTTAAACACGGGCATTCATGATGAACATGAAATAGTACATAGTTGAGATCAATGATTAAATTCGCAAGACAGGATGAATTAAAATTAGGGCTTTTAGGGGCAAAAGATGCCTAACATGCATCAGTTTCTACAGTAAAAATCTCGTGGCATGGGGTTGAGTATACAAGGAGAACAAGAATTAAGAAGAGGGTTCAGGGTCATGATGAATACAGAACATGAAAAATCAAGAAGAAAATATTGACTCGATGAAAAATTATGAAACCAAAGGGCTTTTGTTCCTGAGGTTTAGATCAACCTACAAACGAAATTGATTTAGTTTTGCTCGTGAGAATGTCTACCTTTGGTCGTTTTACTCTTCTAGGACTAGAACTTGAAGAACGGGGTAGATGGCTTGAGAGCTCCTTCTCCCCACGAGTTCTCCTCCTCCTTGGCCTCTCTTCCTGGTCTAGAAACCCTTGGCAGCTAGGGCCGGCCATGGAGGTTTAAAGAGAGTATTTATGTCTCTTGTATTTCTAATTCCTAATAAGACTCTAATTCCTATTAAATTTCGGGATTTTCTATTTCCTTTCCCCTTTCTAAGCATACCAATTCCAATTTGGGTTAGGTTGGGACCCAAATTCGTGGCCAACCTATTAGGGTAGGTTTAGGAATCCAAATCTAACTCAAATTAGCTATTTAATGTATTAAATACCCCTTTTCTATTTAAGTAATAATTTAGTTACGAATTTAGGATATTTTGCTATTATTCTTCCTATAAAAATCCCTATTTTGGCCCACTAATTTCTAATGGGTTCATTTAACAAAGCCCATTACTTCTTTTCATTTAATGGGTTTTATTTAATTCTCTTTTATTTAATTTTCTAATTAATTTAATTAGTTTTTTTTATATTATGAAAATTTTATTTTTCAAAAACTCCAGAATGCTACAAGGAGCGTAGCCGGTGGTCAGAGGAGCGCGAGTGCTTGACCCAGCTGGCAGTGGACACACACGCGAGCCTGGGCGTCTCCGAGCGCTTACTGCGGGAGGCAGAGGACCGATACCGGTGCAGACGCGAGCGGGCCGTGAGGGAGGGGCGAGCCAATGCCTACTCTGGCAGCTACCTGGTGACATCCTCTCAGTACCAGAGGAACATCCAGGAGGGACACGCCGCCCAGGGGTCTTCCGGCTCTCATCCCTCCATGGGGCCTCCACCCTCACACTCGACAGCAGATCCTGGCGAGGCCGAGAGTAGAAGACATCCCCGTCCTGCAGAGAGTGGTGGCGAGAGCTAGGCCGCCTCAGGACTTGTACTCTTTTTATTTTCTTCATGATGATGTGTACCCGATGGGGTACCTTTATGATGTACTTTTGGGGTTGGCCCCCCCTTTTTTAGCCATGATATTTATACATCTCATGCCCTTTCCCTTCTCTCTTTGTTGTGCCTACAAATCACTTGAACAAACAAGTTAAATGTCTGTTCCGACTCAGCCCCCTGCACATTAGGTAGATTAAGCTTCATGATCTTGTCAAGGGGCTGAGCCTTTATTAAATAAAGTGAAAATAAAAGAACTCCACAGTTAAAATGCAACATGCAAGCATGCATATGCTAACAGAAAATTAAAAATGAGCATGCGTTCAATGCATTCAAACAAATGGGGTATATTTTTTTTATTTTTGAAGTATTTGATTCTTTTTTTGGATTATGAAAATATGTGATTTTTGGAGTTTGAAAATATGTGATTTTTTTTTTTGGATTTTGAATTTTTTTTTAGTTTTGAAATATTCTATTTTTTTTTGAAATATTTTGTTATTTTTTTGTTTTGAAGTATTCGATTTTTTTTAGGTTTTCAAAATATGAGCCGTAACCTGACATAGTCCCTTCTCAAAAGACCTGCGGAACGAAGAGGATCTGCTCTAATTGGAAAAACTTGGTACTTGGACCCTTCAATTACTCAGCCATCATTAAGAGTTCATCAATAATTCTTGTGTATGCTAGATAGAGGTTAGACGTGCTTATGTGGTGCCTTCACCCAATGTGGCTTTTGGCGACATCCTCCTCAGTTAATCATTGACTTGCCTTCACCCTAAGACATACCCGTGGGATAGGAGGGAAGAAAAGTTTTAGGAAGTCTGCCAACAGTTCAGGTTACTGGGGAGACACTCATTCCTCTACCTTACACTCAATGGGGTTCAGTCTTTTTTGGCTTATGAGGTTTTGGCACGCTTACGACAAGGTCCATTTGGATCTCTGAGGGGACTTTGTTGCTCTTGACATGCTTTTTATATTTGATTTGCCTAGTTTTGGCTCTTTTGCTTTGATTTGCATTGTTTTTTTATTTTTCCCCTTATTAGGCCTTGACCTACACCCGTTTGAGTTTTGGGTGGATTCAAAGGTTGATCCCTTAGGTTTCCCCGTCTATTGGCGGACCGAGGGGGAAAGAAACAGGTAATGTCCTAGACTCTTGGTTAGGCATTGATCTTCCTTAGACTTTGTGCCTCTAGCTTCCAAGGGTAGGCGTGTAAGTGTGTGGGTGTCGGTACCTCAGGCTAACCAACCAAGAGTAGGAAATGAATTAAAAATGATAGCTTTTCATTTTTAGGGTCCACGTACCATGTGATTCCAAACACCTAACTAGGGGTAATACTTTTTCAAATAGAGCCCATTCCAAGGATGAGAGAGCTCCTCACCCTCTGCGTTCACTAGCCTGTATGCGTTACCTGGATATGCTTCTTTGATTACGTACGACCCTTCCCAGTTTGGTTGAAGTTTAGATCGGGGACCACCGGTTTTTACAAAAATTCTTTTTACCACCATTTCACCGACTTTGAATTTCATCTCAATTACCTTCTTTTGATGAAAACGAGTGAGCCTATTCTGATATGATCTTGTGTGTTCTGCGGCGACCAGACGCTTCTCATCTAAGAGTTCTAGTTGTGCTAGGAACGATTCACGCCACTCATCAATTGACAAGTCCTTGTCAAGATGGACCCTTAGTGAGAGAATGAGAATCTCGTATGGTACTACTGCCTCCATTCCATAAGTGAGGGCAAACGGTGTTTGCCCCGTGGGAGTACGGATTGAAGTGCGGTAGGCCCATAGAGCTTCTACAAGCTTTTCTGGCCAATCCGAGAACTTATTAGCCTTAAAGGTTTTCTTAATAATTTTAATTAAGGTTTTGTTTGTGGCCTTGCTTGGCCATTGCCTTGCGGATAGTATGGTGATGAATGATGCAATGCAATTTTATACCTGTTGCAGAGGTCACGTAGTTCTTGAGTGATAAACTGTGGTCCATTGTCAGTGATGATGGTAATTGGGATGCCGAACCTGGTGATGATATTTTTCATGATGAATTTGCAGACGGTTGTTGCCTTGATCTCCACGTATGCTTCGGCTTCCGCCCACTTGGTGAAATACTTCGTCGCAGTGAGGATGTATGACTTGGCTTTGCTTTGGGAGTTGGGATCACCAAGGGGACCAATGATGTCGAAAGCCTACATAGCGAAAGGCCATGGGGAGGATATTGGGTGGAATGTATAGGATGGAGAATGGATCTTATCGGCGTGTAGTTGGCACTTGACACACCGACGAACAAAGATAGAACAATCCTCCTCTAGAGTGGGCTAGTAAAAGCCTTGCCTAAGGATCTTCTTGGCAAGCATTTGGCTGTTCACATGGACACCACACACACCTGAATGAGCCTCCTCAACAACCTTCAATACTTCATCATCATCCAGGCATCTAAGCAAAACTCCGGTAAGTCCCCTTCTATAGAGAGTATTTCCAACCAAAGTGTACTTCTGGGACAGTCTCCTTATAGCCTTCTTTTCATCAGCTATGGCTTCTTCAGGGTACGTCTGATTCTTGCAGTACCTTGCTATCTCATAGTACCATGGCTTCTCCTCATCTTCTAACTCCTCTTCTAGCTCTAACAACATGATCTCAGTCTTGCCCTTCCTTTCCATCTTCTTCAGCATCTCTTCTTTGACCCACAAAAAGATGGGGTCTTGAATAGCAGGGGTATTGCAGCGTGCAATTTGAATGCTGTCAAAATCCCTAGGATAACACAATAAGAGTTGAAGTGATGGTGGCAAGGGCATCTACTAGGAGGTTCTGATGACAAGGGACATAGACAAAGATCAACTTGGAGAATAGCTTGGCATAGGCTGAGGCAAGTTCTTGGTAGGGCTTGAGCTTTGGGTCCCGAGTGTGATACTTGGTGAGCACTTGGCGCAAAACCAGTTGACTATCACTTACAATTCGCAGATGGGTGACACCATAGAAATGGGCGAGCTCTAGACCAGCCAATAAAGCTTCATATTCAGCTATGTTGTTGGTAGCCGAGAACTCTAATTTATATGCTTGTGGAATGGTGACCCCCTCAGGTGATAGTAGAGCAATCCCAATACCCTTTCCATGAGAATTCAAAGCTCCATCTAAATACAATGTCCACACAGGATCAGATTGGCTAAGGGACATTAATTCTTCATCTGGAAACTCCGAACGAATAGGATCATTTTTTTTTTTTTTTAACCAAAGCCTCCCATGGTTCAGCGGCCAGCAGAGTGCACCCCCTCCCAGCAGGAGAAGATGTTCCCACCCCACCAGGCGAACCATCGAAGGTTAATTTTTATTTCATAAAATAATGAGAACAAGATACACCCGACTTCAATGAAACATCACCAGAGTAGGATAACCAATAACCAGCCGCCCTCTAACTAAGGAAAACGAAAACTAGGCAGCCCGGCTTTATCAACAACAATAGCACCCCTAGAACTGACAGGAAGACAACTAAAATTTGGAAAAATGAAACTGTCTTCTTGAGAGCAAGCATGATTAGCCAATGAGTCTGCAACCTGATTTCCTTCCCGGTAAGTATGCTGGATTTTAAGATGTAAAAAATGAAGCATGTGCTGGATCCCTCTCCACCATGGGAAGATCGACCAGTGAGGGCATCGACCTTTAGCAATAGCCTGAACCATGAGCGCTGAGTCGGAGTAAAGAATGGAGATGGTAAGGCGCCTTTCCAAAGCCAGCCGAAGACCATCATGAATAGCACGAGCCTCAGCCAAGAGACTAGAACCCGTACCATAGTAGAAGGCAAAGCCAAATATAAATCGACCCTGGCTGTCCCGAAAACAGCCACCACCACCACATAAACCTGGGTTGCCTTTGGAGGCCCCATCAACATTCAGACAAAGGTGGATAGCCGGAGGAGTCCATTTGACCATAAAAGGAATCTTGACATTGATACAAGGTTTGATATTGAACATAAGGAGGGCTGCAGCCTGGTTAGGAGAGATGGGGCGAGAGAACTTCACACTACCATTGATCATGTGAAGATTAGTTAAGATGGCACTCTTAACATCCTCAATAGTCCGAAGAGATCCTTCCATACGAGCAGTGCATCTATATTTCCAGATTTCCCACAACATAAGGATAGAGATGACCAGACCGAAGAAATGATACGCAGAACTCATGTTAGAAGAGTCGATAGTGCTCCAACACCTGGAAGTAATTAGAGGTGACCAGACAATATTATTATGCATTAAAGGGGCCACCCACCTCCATAATTCCTGAGCCAAATCGCTGGATATGAAAAGATGATCCAAAGTTTCCACATCGTGATTTTCACAACAAACACACTTACCACAGTAATACCACACTCCATGATTTGGGAGTCCACCGGGATTGCCATGTGAAGGAGCTTCCATACAAACATAGCAGAACGGGGAGGAATTCTATAGTGCCATATTTTATTCAGACTACTACGTCTAACTCCTAGCGCAGAAGCAAAGTAATAAGCCGATTTGATAGAGAAATCACCATTGGCATTACCCTCCCAAATGAACTTGTCCGGCTAAGAAGAAAGAAGAGATTTTACCTGAAAGGGAGTGACACTTAGCTGATCCCACACATCATGATTTTCTTCCATAGCCATATCTCTCACAGACATAAATGGGAACTGCTGGTCATAAACCCTCCTGTTCCTCATTTCTTGCAAAAGAGAACCGTTGCCTATCCATTTATCCTTAAAGAAATCCACAGAAGAGCCATCACTCTCCACCCACCTTGTATGAGCCAAGACCATCTCCTTAGCTTGGAAGAAAACCTGCTTGGAGACCCCAGAAGGGAAGGGGGAATTAACATCCCGTAAGTGACAATTATTCAGAAATCTCTTCTTGGCATAAAGACACCATAGCGAAGTGCCATGGGCAATGTTCCAAATTTGTTTGGCAGCCATGGCCACCTGAAGAGTTTGTAAGTTTCTGAAATTAAGCCCTCCTTCAGATACTGGCTTTTGCAAATTGCTCCAAGAAACCCAATGGCGCCGTTGAGTGCCATCCGCCCCCCTCCAGAAACAATTGGCGCATATCTGATTTATTTGCTTACAGATGGACTTCAGAATAGACATGGAGCTGGCTAGATACACCGGGATACTCTGCAAGACCGATCTGATGAGAACAGCCCGACCAGCTTGAGTGAGAATATTCGCCCTCCAACCAGCCAGCTTGCGTGTTACTTTATCAACCAGAAATTTGAAATCTTGCACTTTAAGCCTCCCAGATTTTAGAGGAATACCAAGATAACTCATACTACCATTATGACTTCTATAACCAGTAAGAGACGAAATTCTGGAAACCAGTAAATGAGGCGCCTTGGAAGAAGTTTGGAAACAACTTTTGCTAGGATTAACTTTTTGTCCAGAACTACTCTCATAAGCCTTGAGAAAATAAAGTAAGCTCTTGATGTTTCTAATACCAACATTCATAAAGATGAGGGTATCATCAGCGTATAAAAGGTGTGAAACATTCAACCCACCTCTCGGACTGCTGAAATAGTGAAGCATACCATTATTGAAAAGATTGGTCAGACCTCTGCTGAGCACTTCCGAGGCAATGATAAAAAGAATAGGAGCAAGTGGGTCTCCCTGGCGAATACCTCTAGTAGACTTGAAAAAACCCCCCAGCGATCCATTAAAATTGATAGAGGACCAGTAATTAGATAAAATCATACCGATATAGGAAGTGAACCTGTTGGAAAACCCAAACTTTTTCATGACCTGCAATATGAAGTCCCATTCCATCCGATCATAAGCTTTGGCCATGTCCAGCTTGAACATAATATTGTAACCTCTGACTTTCCTATCAATTTCCTTCAAGATATGCCTTGCCAGAGAAACATTGTCAAGAATAGATCTACCTTTAACAAAAGCACTTTGTTCGTTAGAAATGATCTTAGGTAGAATAGGAGTAATCCTCTCACAAAACATGCTGGTAATAATCTTGTACACAAAATTGCACAGACTGATCGGCCTGAAGTCACTGAAAGAAGTAGGCTCATCAACTTTCGGAACAAGCATGATAATAGAAGAGGATAGACCCTGGGTCAAACCATGACCAGCAAAAAATCCCTGAACCGCTGCCAACACATCTGAACCAATAATAGACCAGCAGTGAGTAAAGAAAAGGCCAGAAAAACCATCAGGGCCAGGCGCACTATTCCCATTCATAGAGAAAACACTCCCCTTCACCTCCTCCTCTGTGGGATCAGCACATAACAAGGCGTTTTGAGCTGGGGTGATAAGCTCGGGAATGGAACTTAAAAGACTATCCTGCACAACATGTACTTCAGAAGTTAGAAGATGTTGAAAAAAATTAACAGCTTCATTTCTCAACACTTCCTGATCCGTACACCATTGGTCGCTTCCACCAATTTTTAGCCTGTGAATAAAACCTTTTCTCCTGTTACATTTGACTGTATTATGATAGAAAGAGGTGTTTCTTTCGCCATTATCCAACCAGTCCACTCTAGATTTCTGTTTCCAGAAGGTTTCTTCTCTATTTAACGCCATACTAAGAGAGTGATTTGCAGCCGCCAGGTCACACCTGTTCTCTTCCGAAGGAAAGGAGTCGAATGCAGATTGGGATCTCTCCACCTCTTCCATTGCCACAGTAACCATCTGAGTGACATTACCAAATACATTTTTGTTCCAATACTTGAGGGCATCCTTCACAGCCTTAGGATCAAATTGAGGAATAGGGTGGTGAGTGAGATGTTCTGCTATGGCATAGCCTTTGATAGATTTCTGCTGAATGTAGATGATGTCAAACTGGGAGAGAAAGCTTTGCCAATGTGCTAGCCTATCAGTTAGAATAGATTTTTCGAGGGGGAACTTGATAGGATTCATGCGGGCGATTAGATGGACTTCGTGAGCAAGAAAGCCGTGCTTCAATTTCTACACTACCCATACGAGAGCGGCACATGTCTTCTCCATTACTGTGTACCTTTGCTCGCAGGGGTTAAGATGCTTCGACAAGTAGTATGCTGCCCTTTCCTTACCTTCTTCATCCACTTGTGCAAGGACAGCTCCTATAGAGTCTTCCAGGACGGATACATAGAGAATGAGTGGTTTGCCTGGAGTCGGCGGCCTCAGGACAGGGGGATTAGCCAAATACTCCTTGAGTCTGTCAAAAGTTGCCTGACACTTCTCGTCCCAATGGAATTCGACTCCCGGCTTGGTGAGGTCATAGAAGGGTCTACAACTCTGCGAATATTGGGAGACGAATCGGTGAATAAACTGCAGCCTCCCGATGAGTCCTCGAACTTTCTTCAAATGCTTGGGAGGGGGCATCTCTCTTATCACTTTGCCTTATTGGGATCAATCTCTATACCCCTCTTGCTCACAATGAAACCTAATAACTTACCCGATGATACACCAAATACACACTTCTTGGGGTTCATCTTCAACTGATACTCCATTAACCTTTGTAGGACCTTTGTTAGAATCCCATAATGTTCAGTCATCGTCTTTGATTTCACTACCAGGTCATCCACATACACCTCAATAAAAATGTGGATCATATCATGGAAGATAGCCATCATAGCTCTTTAGTAAGTAGCTCCAGCATTCTTGAGTCCAAAAGGCATGGCCACATAACAATATGTGCCCTAAGGTGTTGTGAATGAAGTCTTCTCCTGGTCTTCCTCAACCAGCTTAATTTGGTTGTACCCTGAGAAGCCATCCATAAAGGAGAGGGTTTCATACCCAGCCGTGTTATCTATGAGCACGTCGAGGTGAGGCAATGGGAAATCATCTTTTGGACACGTGCATTTGAGGTCCCGAAAGTCAATACAAATTCTGACTCTTCCATCCTTTTTCATGACCGACACAATGTTTGCCACCCAATTCGGATAAAGTACGACTCTAATAAATCTGGCCTTGTGGAGCTTGTTGACCTCATCCTTCATTTTCAAAGCCATCTGTGGGTGGAAATGCCTCAACCGCTGCTTAATGGCAATGGACCCCGACTTAAGGGTAAGATGGTGTTCAACAAGCGTAGTGTCCAAGCCTGGCATATCCTCGTAGCTCCATGCAAACGTGTCCTTGAGAACCTCGATAATTGCCTCCTCTTCAGCTGGTGATAAATTACTGCTTATGAGGACGGTCCTAGGGTTTTCCTCAGTTCTCAGGTTGATTTCCTTGGTGGTTTCTTCTACAGCAGCTGACGGTTCATCAAATCTTCTGACTTCACTTGCGAACACGTCAGCCTCGTCCTCGAACTCTTCATCACCTTCATCAATTGGGTCGTCATCATTCATGATCTCATAGACTCTGAACCCATCATCAATTAGGCATAGCGACTACTCATATTCTATCTCCAGCAACTGCAAAGGCTCCTCTATGAATTCTGTAATTGCTAGACACGCCTTGCACCTACGGACTAGATCAGCGAGGAATCGATGCGGAACCCTCTTATCCTTGGACTTTTTCTTGGATACTACCCCTAGTTTGTCACTGCCCTAACCTAGACTCTTGCTACAACTACCAGAATCTACAGCAGGGGGTGGAAGAGAAGGAAAAGCTATAAAAGAAGAATTCCGCGTGGGGGAAGATGGAGGGGGAGTAAAAGTAGTAAAAATCCTCTGCGTGGAGGGGGAAGGAGGTCCCTGCGTGGAGGGAAATAGGAGACCGGTCATGGGATCGGGGAGGAGTGGCCCGTAGGTTGGGGCACACTCGGATGAAAGATAGGAAGTCTCCTCGATGGAGACGATGGAATTAGCCATTGGGAAATTGGCATTTTTTTGGGAATTTTTGTTGTTATTTTGATTTTTTGGGTTTTTATTTAGCATGCAAAGGGAAAGAGGGCGAGGTGAGATCTCTAGTCAGGAAAGTTGAGAAATGAGCGTGTGCTCGAGAGAAGTGAGACTGGAGGAGAGAGAGAGTTGGAGGGTGAGCGTCTGCTCGAGAGAGTGCAGGGAAATCACAAAGCGGGGCATCGGTGCTCGATGAATATTGAGCGAAATAAATAAGGGCCACGTGGTGGCCTAGAGGAGGGAAGGAGCGATGCCTGGAGAGAAAAGGAAAGTGGGTGCGATGCCCGGAGAGGAGAGGAGAGTGGGCACGTTGCCTGGAGCAGATAGGAAAATAGGTTTGATGCCCGAAGAGGAGAGGAGAGCCGGCGTGATGCCCGGAGAGGATAGGAAAATAGGCGCGATGCCCGAAGAGGAGAGGAGAGCGGGCGCATTGCCCAGAGAGGAGGGGGGAGTGAGCGTGATGCTCGCAGAAGAGAAGGATGTGGGTGCGATGCCTGGAGAGGATAGGAAAATAGGCGTGATGCCCGAAGAGGAGAGGAGAGTGGGAACGATGCCCGGAGAGGAGAGCGGGTGCATTGCCCGGAGAGGAGGAGAGAGTGGGTGTGATGCCCGCAGAAGAGAAGGATGTGGGCGCGATGCCTGGAGAGGAGGGGAGAGTAGGCACGTTGCCCAGAGAGAAGAGGCCCGCCTTGAGCCTACTTGTCGTGGGGGCTTCTTCAGCACATTCATTTTGCTCAGCTTCGTCTGCCTACTGCCTCTTGCCTGTGGCCACTGCCAGCTGCTCGGCTTCTGCCAGTGTGAAGAGTTGACTCAAAGATGCAGCAATGTCGCTCATGTCAAACCACTGGCCCCACTCTGACTCAGACTCACCCCTCTTTACCTGCTTCGGGGGCCTGGTGTTCCCTACGGCTCTATAAGTGGCTAGGGGTGGGTGGCGAATAGGTTCAGCACTAATGGTGGATGTTTGTTCACTCCCTGGCTGTAGCGGCCCCTTCTTGAAATGTTCATACAAGGTCCATGTAAGCGGCTGCCCCTGTTGGTGAATTGCCCTGCCTAGCTTATACCCCAGTCCTGCCTTGGGTTTCATCTTACTGTCTTTCACAACCTCTGTCCTCCCCTACAGATGTACCCCCAGCCCTTTGCCTGGCTGGTACCCCATTCACATTATAATGTGCCAGCCCTTCTCGGTGATGATCTTGCTCCTCTTGGCAGCATTAACAAATGGGCCCAGATGCATGCTAACTGTGTCTAGTACTGACATCAACGGCTGATTGCTTGGTCCTATGGAAGGGACTGAATTGTCAGTCATTACGTCCACTTCCAGAACTGTCGGTCTACTGGCAACTTTGACGACCCGCCCCTTGTATGGAAAATTGAGGCATTGATGTACAGTTGATATAACGGCGCCAAGTTCCTGTATAAACCGTCACGTCCCATCATTTAATATAACTATAAATGCCGGAACATGAACGCATGAGGAATCAAGAGTAAAACCTATACTAATTGAGCAACAAATTGCTTGAGAGCTCTACTAAATAAAAATTTGATAACTGTCATTCTATGAATATTACAAGATTTCCAATTTACAATCTCAAAAGTAAGACATTGCCAAGGTTGGTCTCTCCACACACAAATCCCGAAGTTCCCGCCTTTTAGAACTGTAGATACCTGAAAAAGTAGGATTTGGTGAGCTAATTCAAATTCTCAAATCAAAAGGATTAGACTATATGATGATTAAGGTAAAAGACCTGATTGATATCAAAGAAGGACGAACAAGTATCTTAACATGATAGACAGTGGTACTGAAATACAGAATATACTCAGGAATTCACAATGAATGTAACGACCCTCTTTATACCGGTACGGATATACCATCCCACGTCGATATAAAGAACGCCATTACAGTGGGACATTTACCCAACAATTGTACACAAGGCTGAATATACACAAATATAAATAACACATGGCAATGGAATTTAAAAGAACTGAATTAGGATTTGTATTCCATCATCAACATTTTATCCACAGTCCATATAGAAATAAAAGAGCTAAACAGTTCATAAATAAGAGACAAAAGAGTACAATGTCCACATTAGACTACGCAGAGTCTTTATTACATTTTTTTTTTCAAATAAGGGAAAATACAATAATATGTCCAATCTTAATCTCCTACTCCCGCTTCGAGTCGCTCCTAGTGATCTCCTCGGAAGAAGTAATAGTCTCAATACCTGTACGCCGAAGCAAGAATGAGTTCATGGAACTCAACAAGTAACGCTAAGCACACAAAACTTACATGTACTGCATGTCATCTACATTTGATATCACACTTAGGCATAGAATTTAACAATCTTAACAATTAGAATCCTAAACATGAGTTCTACACATTTTTCACATGACATTCATTTAATATGAAGTATTTACTAGCTAAATGCCTATCACATGCTTTCTACACAATTATCAATATGTCAACTCAATCACATGTTCATAGCATTTATACATGTACAAAATAACATTTATTACCTTAAGCATGGAAACTACTTACAAAAGAAACACAATTCCCTAACATGGATTCTAAATCATTTACACATGGAACTACTTGTTATAGAAAAGTCACATAGCATATAAGACTATCAATTTACATGCTATCACAAGAGTTTAAACTAACACATGCTCATTTACACAATGTCACAATTTATACATGCACTTTCACTTAACACAAATTCACATTTATTAATGTCGTGACACATAGCCCAAACCACCAAAGAAGGACACACACTAATCACCACACATAATCATCACCTAGGCATACTAGTGACAATTCTTAGTTACTGCGCAGAACCGGGAGAAGCACTCTCCACCCTAACCAGCGATACTTGTTCACCTCCAGGATTTAATCCCAATGCCCGTGGGATATCACACACTTGAACTTTCCCGTGGGGGCTTTACCACAGTACAATTCCACAACCCTCTAGGTAGCAGTGTCACCCTTGGCACACTTTCACATTTTTAATACGTAATTTCACATCATTTTTGACACATTTCTTATATTCATATCTATACACATATTTTAGATTCCCTATCATGGTACTATTGTTGGTGAGGTTACATCAGTTTATATGTCATTAGCATGCTGTAATTAAAAAGGTTTTAAACAGTAATTATATTAATCATGGCTTAAGAAATCATTTAAGATGGAATAAATAAGATTGTACCTACGGTTTATCAATTCTCATGAAATTTTAACCACAGGTTACTTACTATTCACACATAACACAGACGAATTTCCACATTTTTCTGATGATTTCACTATTTTCTAAAATTAAAACAGTGATCAAATTTTTGATTAAAATAATCAAATTCACAATATTGTTAACATTCGGTCTCACAATTTATTCTTCACATGCATACTGACAATACCAATCATGTATACATTTTCAGGAATTTATCTACTTTCGTAGAATTAGATAGATTTTCTACACAATCTAGTCATGCTCACTATTTCTATTTCCAGAAAACATATTAATTCACACAGTCAGCAGATCATTCCCAAAATTTGACAACATGTTCTACTAATAGTGTACACATCACATAAATTTTCTGACATTGATCTCTTACAGATTCACACAGTAACAAATTAATCATGCTCAAGCACTAAACTTCAGAAATTTTCCACAATTCTACAGTGAACAAAAATTCACCAAAATTACATAGCACATTCCATATTGCTTACTTTATATTACACACAATTTACTTTATATCCTCATACGGCAAATTCCAGAAACTAGGTTATATAAGTCAGACCTGCTTATTGCTGCAGTCTGGCGAACTTAACGGCAAGGGGTAAGCCGTTTAGCAGGTTAACGGCATCAAAGACTGCCGCCAACTCAGGATCTTAACGGCAAGATATTGTGCCGTTAATCTCCTATCTGTGCAAAACACAGACTGCTCACAAAAAATCGCTTGAATGGGGGTTCCAGGACACGAGGAAAAATCCACAGAATTCCTGGGACATACTAGACACATGTAGGGACTGTGTGGGAAGGTTACTTGCCTTAGGTAAATTCCACAACCGTCGATTTGTGTCGGAGGAGCTCTCCTCGGCCTGTGCCAAAGAGCCTTCGATTCCTCCTTCCACCGAGTCCTTTGTTGATGTAGCACTCTATCCGGTGATGGGGAACCCTTCTCCTATGTGTAGACTCTCCTCCACTCGTGGAAGATCGCCGGAAAGAGTCGTCGGTTGCCGGATCAAAGGTTGCAAAGATCAGGTTTTTCGCACAGAATTTTAGGGTTTTGACAAAAGAGTCAAAAGGGACTCATCTATGCCAGATCTCGGTTCTTATAAAGGGCTAGGGTCAGATATGAGTTCGGGGTAAGGGTTAGAGCCGTTGGGGGACGGTTACCAAACCTAGAGACGCGATTTTTGGGGGCGTTTCCGGATCTGGAATCGTAACAGATCTGGAAAATAGACGTCCAGATCACATGTCGTCAGTCCTTGGTTAGCGTCAATCGATGTGGCCGCTAATCCCTAGTAAACGTCAATTGATGTGGACACCTACTGGTCGACAGAACAACTTAAGCTACAGAACTCAATATCCACATATACATACATATATATATATATATATATATATATATATATATATATATATATATATACAATACTACCATACATGCCATACTTATTAAATTAACTTCTATACATAATATACATGTATACACACATATACACATATGTACACATATGCAAACATACACTACGAAAATCAAGGGCCTTACAATGAATCTCAAATTCTGGGTCATATTTATATTCTCACAGGACAGGTAACATGATGACCATAATCAACCGTAATGATGCAATGCCAAACATCCCGTTGCCCTTTATCATTCCGTACGGCCCGTAAATGAATTTGGGTGCTCCTCCCAGGATTAGACCAGCCCTATTTGCACAGGTATATTAATCAAGTGGGGTCCAGGGACCTAATAATTGTCATCACAGGTTATTCATAATCAATAGGGGTACTCAAACCTTCAAACTCTCAGGACATCAAAGTTTTATGAATTCAGTTACTGAACATAGGGAAATAGAATCAACTGGGTACCATTTGTAATTGGTAACTTCAAGAATAATTCAAAGAAGGGTAAAGGAAGCAATGTGGATGATTCTTGTAGTGATATAACAGTGAATACCCAAGGAAAATAGGATGGTAACTTGCTAGGCTAATAGCATGAAGTGTTAACCAAAGATTGGGCAAAGGAAGGTGCTGGAACACTGGCCAGAATAGGGGTTGTCGACAGCCAGGAGGTGGCTGTCGATAGGTGATGGCATCCAGAAGCAAATTTTTGGTTCTGGGACAGTGCCTATCGACAGGCATGATCTGTCTGTCGACAGGGTAGTGTATCTGTCGACAGACAGGTACCATCTGTTGACAGCTATTGTTGTTTCCAGTAGTCTGGAGTTCTAGAAGCCTGGGCCTATCGATAGGTACTTCCTGTCTATCGACAGCTGCCAGTTCCACTTCCAGAAATGACTCTATGAACATTCTAAAACTTAAATCATGGAACCTATGGATCAAAGTATGAACAATATCAAATGGAAAGACTTGTTTCTAACTCTTTCAACATGCTTACAAGTTGGACAATATGAAACTTGAAATTACAACCTAGCATGTCTAGTTAGGAACTTAACATATCAAGATACTGGGAGAATAATACCTATAACAACAACTATGAAAGAAGATTTCTTCTTGGTAAACACATAGTTCCAAAGGTAGTTAGGGAGTCAAACAAGAGTCTAGAGTTACAACCACGTATATAGGAGATGTACACACTAATCCAAGATTGGTTGACAAGCTCAAATGTGAAGGATCGAGGAAAAGGTGTGGATAAGATCTAGAAGGGGGGGATGAATAGATCTATGCCACTTTCTGCGGAAGCTTAAGCAATTTAAAAAAACTTTTAGAATCAGAGGCAATTTTAATCAGTGAAGAACACAGATCTGATGAACTGTTAAGTGAGTTGATAAAATAGATGTAAAAACCTGTTGATTAAGTGAATCTTGATCGATCCTATGCAAGCATCTAACGGATGATAAAATCAAACCACAAATAGACAGGTGCACAGAGATTTTTAGGTGGTTCAGAAATCACCCATGTGATTCTTACATCCACCCCTCACACCCAGTGAGGATTCACTAAACAACCTGGGTTACACACCCACTGGAGCCAGACAACTCCAACACTTGAGTTTACAACTCACACACCTCTAGAGCAAGACTACTCTAGATCCCTGAGCAAGACTGCTCAACAAACACTTGAGTTAGACAACTCAAACTGAGCACGACGGCTCACAAATAACAATGCTAGACACCAACACACGACATGGATCTTCTAGCAGCAGATCATGTCAGCCATGAGAACATTCATGAGAGTTATGCAGAAGCACTTGCACAATCTCAAGAAGTCTCAGAAGAACAAAAAGTACATTGAGAATAGTGTTAAAAGGCTTTGTTCTTCAGTGTACTCCCTTGTAGAAGCTCAGATTGGGAAGAGGCTTAAATCCTTGAAGTCCCAGCCGATGCTTTGCACTATTGAAGTTGGGGATCTTCTTTGAAGTCTTCTCCAACAGATGCTCCTACTTGATCTGCTTCCTTGAGGCGCTTCAATTGCTTCTTCAGAGATCAAACTCCAATTCTCTCAATCGAATTGATGAGAATTGGTCTTCAGAAGGTACCAGGAGAGCAGAGAAGGAAGATGAGCTCTTCTCGCCGCCAAAGGGAACTTTTCTGGAGGCTTGGAGAGTTCATTGGGGTCTTCTCATGATGGACGGCCAATTGGGGGCCTTTATACCCAAAAGATTCCAAAGATACCCTTTAGGTACAAGGGCACACGATCCTAGGTTGATACCCCATCGCCCTAGGCTGACACGTGGCAAACATCCAATTTAAGTTGCAAACTTTCCGTAGTGTGTCGACCTGCCCTGGTGATGGTGTCGACACACTGTCCCAAATCTTGAAACAGGCTGTTCTAGGAACTGATCCAGTGTCGACCTGCTTTGGTATTGTGTCGACCTGCTATCCTGGTTCTGAAAACAGCTATTTTGGGAGCAGGATCCAGTGTCGACCTGCTCTGGTGTTGCGTCGACCTGCTATCCCCAATTCTAAAAACTGCTGTTCTGGGAACAAGCTCTGGTGTCGACCTGCCCTGAGAGTCCGTCGACCTGAGTAGTCTGATTTCCGGAATCTGCAACTCGTGTCGACACACTCTTTGATATGTGTCGACACAGTCTCAACATTTGTTCATCTTTTTGCCTTTGAATTTGGGTTATTGTGTCGACACCATTGTGGAGTGTGTCGACACTTCTTTTGCAAAAAGTGTTTGTACCTGAAAATTAAACACATATATCATTAGTAAAATGTTTTATTATGAGTGCAAATGATAAGTGTGCTTTGAGACATGTTTTTTGAATATAAGTTTTAGGTGAAATGTATTTATCACGTTTCAAATAATTTGCATTCAAATCACATTTGTCATCATCAAAATAGGAGGGAAAAAGATATGAAATTACACTCAACCCAACAATCTCCCTCTTTTTGATGATGGCAACATTAAATCCATATGTCAATGAGGTTTTGATGAGATGTGATTTTAAGCAATTTTTGGTTATTCAATGTCCTTATTTTTGTTCATGTTCATGCTTGTTAAAGACCTTTAAATATGGCTCATTCACAATTGATGGTTGTACTAAAGGAGTACAAAGTAACTTGAAGTAAGTTAGTGCATAAAGAAGGTCAAGCAACTTGACAAGCATTCATTCATTCACATTCACATAAAAGTTTTCAATCACATTGAAGTCACAATTGAGAAAATCATTCAAGCTAAGCAAAATGCATTTCATTTCATTCAAGAGACCCATTACAATCATACCAGAGAGATTACAAAAGAACATTTCTCTTTCTTTCTTTCTTCTCCCCCTTTGACATCATCAAAAGAAAAATTACATTAAGTAGAAGATGGAGGAGGAGGGGGAAGGGGAAGTAAGATGGTCTCAATGTCAGACATTCTTTTCTCCATAAAAGTCAAGCTGGACTTGATTTGATCTTGAATGGTTGTGAGTTTGGTGTGCAAGAAGTGTTCCATTCTATCTGAATTCTCTATCAAGGTAGCTTGAATTCTTGCTAGATCAGCTGCAATGGGTTGTGAAGAGGAAGAAGATTCAGCTGACCAACCAAGCCTTTGCAATATCTTGAATTCTTTTGTCAAATCAGATAGCTGTGTGTCAATGTGTGCATTGAAGTTCCTCATGCTCTCCAAGTCATCCACAAAATGAGCAAAATATAGTCTAGTGCTGGTGATCTCATGTAATGTCTGGTTGGTGTTAAAGACATCAGCTTGGGAATTTGCCAAAATTCCTTGAAGTACTATCTCTAACTTTTGCTGGTGCTCCTTAAGCTGTAATGAGGCATCTGCCATGGTACCAATCAGTCTGTTGAATCTTTGAGCTGCATGGTCTGAGGCAGCTTTTTGTTCTATGAATTTGGCAGATACAGTGTTCTCTAACCGTTGAATCCTCAACTCAAAGGTTTCTGACATGGTTTGAATGGAGGAGTTCAAGGTTTCAAAATTTTCATTTAAGAAGGAGAGCAACTCTGGTGGAACAGAAGGTCCACCAGAGGATGTGGATGGTTGAAATGTGGGTTGTGGAGATTCAGAGTGTATGAATGAGGGTTGAAACTGAGGTGAGATAGGAGCATGAAGTGGGATATCACCTTCAGTTGGGACTTGAGGCTGTTCCTCATTCAAAGGAGGTTGATCCTCCTGACCTTGGGGCTGGTCCCCTTCAGCTGGAGGCTGGTCCTCTTGAACTTGGGGCTGGTCCCCTTGATTTTGAGGCTGTTCCTCCTGAGCTTGAGGGGCCTCAACCACAACTGGCCCTCTCCTAACTTGAGTACCCTCCAGTCTAAATCCCATAAATTTCTGAATATTCTTAAAGGTATAGATGTTGGACTTAGGGATAGACTGGGATTTCTCATTCTCCAAGGGCACACCAAAGTGCTGGAACACTGAGGTCAGATGTGCAGCATAGGGAAGAGATCTCTTGAGGTCTTTCCTGGTTGTTTCAGATATGATTTGATACATTATTACATGGAGGTTGATTTTGATGTCTTTACCATGCAATAAAGAATGAACCTCTGTATGTCTGTTAGCCTGTCCTTTCCACCACCTTGAGGGGTAATAATTGTGGTCAAAATGTGGTGGAGGACTCTCAACACAGGGGGAAAGGAATTTGTGTTGAATCTGGTAACATGGGTTTGTTTTGGATCAGAGGCATCAGCAGGAAGGCCTGTCATGATGGAATAGGCTTCATGAAGATCAAATTCAAATTCATGATAATCTGCCCCTTCATCTGGTACTTTGAAAATAGAGGCAGATGTGTCTGTTGGCATGTCAATAACTATGCCCTTAACTTTTGATTTATATCCATCCTCTGTGCATTTTAGGTTCTTGTAAAATTCCCTAACAAGTCTTGGATAACTAATTTGAAACTCAGAAATGAATATCAACCAAGACTGAAAAGAGAAATAGGTCTGAATTTTTGGAAATGTGTCTGCTAGCTGAATATCTGATAAATCCACTATTCTGGGCTTTAGAATAAGCTTGGCTTCACTGGTGGTGTCATGAGACTTGGAAGACTCTGAAGATGATGATGATGACTCTGAAGAGTCTCCAGAAGGGGAGCCCAGGATCTTTGTTCTAGAAACCCTACCTCTGCCTGAAGAAGATGGTCTACCTCTTTTGGGTGCTGGCTGAGGTGCAGAGGAGGACCCTGGTTGCTGTGCAGGGTCATTCCTCCTTTTGGTTCTCCTTTCGAACTGAGGAGCATCATCCTCTGCCGGAACTGGCCTGGACGACGCCTGAGATCTTGCTCCACGGCGAGGACCCAACTTTCTCACCATGGTGGCAAGGATGGAGTGGAATCGGGAGTTGATGAAAGAGAGGAGAGATGATTGAGAAGGGGTTTTGATTGAGGGAGAAAAGCGTAGGTTTTCTTGCCGGAAATAAGAAGAAGAGCATCGTCGGGTCGACCTGATGCCTAAAAGGGGTTTGCTGTGGTGCAATACCCCGCAGGAACAACAAGGCTTATCCGAAACCCACGATTGAAAAGGTTCTGGCAAGAGGACAGTGCGACACAGGAAGAAAATAGTGTCGACCTGACCTAGGAGTGTGTCGACACGAGATAGGATGGTGTCGACCTGGCCTTTGAAGAAAAATTTGAATTTTTTGTGTGAGAATTTTTGAGAATTTTGGGATTTCTTTAAAATGATAACTAATGAGAGAAATAGTCATTTCAAGAATGTTTAAGAGACTTAAAAATTCATTTGTTATATTTTGCAAAAAATTCACCACAATTCAAGTTTTAAACAATTTCCAATAGGATATGAGCATTCAAACACTTGAGTCAATGAAATGATGATTTGAGGGATATATTATATCTAACAATCAACTATCATCTACCATATTTCTCAACGTTAAAGAAATAAAGATATCCTCTAGACTAAATACAATTGGTTTGAAAATAAAACATAATCTTAAAGAACAACTTGATGAAGAATGAAAATGATTATTTTCTAAACAAAACTCCATCAACACATATTTTTGTCTTTTTAACAGACTATCAAATGATATAAATCTTTTTCACTCAAGTACTAGTGCTTTTTACACACCATAGTCCCTGGATACTTAAGATTTATTCATTATGAAGTCTCAAAGGGGTAAATGATGACCTTTTGACATGAAAATATACGTTTTGTAGACGCCAATATTTCCAGTTACTCAGTCATCATGAAGAAGTATAGCTCATTTTTGCTGTATTTTGAATTCATTTTTGAATTTTTATCCCCTTTGAACAGAGATAACATTAGTACCTCATGACTTGCATGGCACTTCATTCATTGTGAAGGTGTGCCGTTTCTCAGCTCAAATTTCATTGCTCTGTTGAATTTTCAAAATTTTAAGAGTTTTGTAAGATAGAAATCAATTTTATCCAACATCAGTTGCAAACAAAGAAATGTTTTAATTTCAAGACACAATTTGTTTTCAATCTTGGAAGATTTCTGAGTTTCTGTGGGTTGAAAAATATAGTTGACAATTGATAAAAAAAATATGATAGATCACTCAAAGGATCATTTGGAGACTCTAGACATCTGAATGATGACATCATTCAGGAAATTGATGAAATGCAAGAAAAGTTATGAATTTTGCAAAAGTCATGACTTGTGAATTTTCTAGCTCCCCCTGAGATGATGATTTCAATCATTTTCTATCAAAATAAAGATATGCAGATTATGAAATCAAGAAAGATTCTCTTTAAACAATAAAAGCTCCCCTCAACAATTGCATATTCATTTCTTAGTACTTGGCGGAGACATATACTCTCGCATAGTGAAAGTGTCCAGACAAGCATGACATGTCCTTCTCCAAGTCACCATTTGATATACCAAGAAATTTCAACACAATAAGAGTTGAAGAATTTATTGTCCAAAGGGAAATGGAAGTGGAATTGAGAGAATATGGACAGTATGACTGAAGGAAGCAAAGGGTTATGATATGAAAAGAACTCCCCCTTAGACAATGCATAACACTCAACCCAAACCTAAAGAGAGATCATGAATGTGGACATTTACAAAGACCAAGTTCTCTCCTCAAGGATGAAAACCTATTTTCAGGAAGGGGTTTGGTGAAAATGTCTGCAACTTGTTTTTCAGTTTCAATGAAATGGAGTTCAAAGGACTTCTTTGCAACCTCATCTCTCAAGAAATGATGCCTAATTTCAATATGCTTGGTTCTAGAATGCTGAATGGGGTTTTTAGACAGATTTATTGCACTTGTATTATCACAAAGAATGGGTACACAACCTAGATCTTGGTTGTAATCGAGAAGTTGATGTTTCACCCAAAGAATTTGGGTTCCACACCTACCAGCAGCAACATACTCAGCCTCTGCAGTTGACAGAGCAACTGAATGTTGCTTCTTGGAAGCCCAATAAATAAGGCACCCACCTAGGAATAAACACAAGCCACTTGTGCTTTTTCTATCTAATTTACACCCAGCATAGTCAGCATCACAATAGGCAATCAAATCTAGCTTGCAATTAGCAGGATACCAAATTCCTAAATCACATGTTCCAACAATATATTTGAAAATTCTTTTAACAGCTAACATGTGACTTTCTTTAGGATTAGACTGAAATCTAGCACACAAACACACACTAAATTGAATATCAGGTCTAGAAGTTGTAAGATAAAGTAGAGAACCAATCATACCTCTGTAGGTCTTTTGGTCTACTGACTTACCATTTGAGTCTTCTTCTAGCTTAGCATTTATGGCAATAGGTGTGCTTGAATGCTTGAGGGTCTGAAAGTCAAACCTTTTGAGAAGTTCCTTGACATACTTGGCTTGACTGATGAAGATCCCTTCAGATGTTTGGTTCACCTGCAATCCCAAGAAGAATGTTAAATCTCCCATTAAACTCATTTCAAATTCATTCTTCATTTGATTTGAAAATTCAGTGCATAGGCCTTTATTGGTGGAGCAAAAAATTATGTCATCAACATAAATTTGGACCACAATTATTTGATTTTTTACTGTTTTTGTGAACAAGGTTTGATCAACAGTTCCTCTGAGTATCCTTTCTCAAGCAAAAAGGTACTCAAACGGTCATACCAAGCTCTTGGAGCTTGCTTAAGACCATAGAGAGCCTTATTGAGCTTGAAAACATGGTTAGGATATTTTTCATTTTCGAATCCAGGAGGTTGTTCAACAAAAACATTTCCAATATAGCCATTTAAAAATGCACTTTTGACATCCATTTGATAAACTTTGAAATTCATGGAGGATGCAAAAGCAAGGAAAATTCTAACTGCTTCTAGTCTAGCTACAGCATATGATTCTTCAAAATCAATTCCAAACTCTTGATTGTACCCCTTTGCAACTAGCCTAGCTTTATTTCTAATTACCTGACCAGATTCATTCAATTTGTTTCTGAAAACCCATCTAGTGCCAATGACTGTTTGGTCACTAGGTCTAGGTACTAATTTCCATACTTGATTTCTTTCAAATTGATGAAGTTCATCATGCATGGCATTAATCCAATCAGAATTTGATAAGGCTTCATCAATTGACTTTGGTTCAATTTGGGAAATTAGAGCTAGTGGGTCTTCTTCAATATCATGCAAGAAAGATGATCTAGTCCTAACTCTATCATGCAAGTTGCCAACCACATTATCTAATGGGTGATCTTTTAAAAACCTATGTTCAGAAATTACCTGTTCAGAAGTACCCACTTCTGGGACAATGTTACCTGACCACTTGGAGATGGTGTGTTCAGGTTCTCTTCATGTTTTCAAACTCCTCAACAGTTGGTGAAGAGTCCACAATAAATTCATCCTCTTCAGTGTCTTGTCTTTCCCTGCAAGATTTAGAATTGTTAGTTGAAAAGGAATTTTCATCAAAGATAACATGTGGTGATTCTTCAACAGTTTTGGTTTTAAGAATGTACACTTTGAAAGCCCTTGACACCTCAGAATAGCCAAGGAAGATAGCTTCCTGACTTTTAGCATCAAATTTGTCAAGGTTTTCTTTGTTGTTGTTGTGTACATAACATTTGCACCCAAAGATTTTAAAATAGGAAACAGTTGGCTTTTTGTTTTTCAATAATTCATAGGGGGTTTTCTTGATTTTTGGTCTGACCAATGCTCTATTGAGTATGTGATTGGCTGTGTTCACAGCTTCAGCCCAGAAGGATTTGGGCAAGTTACTCTCAAGTAGCATGGTTCTAGCCATTTCCACAAGAGTTCTGTTCTTTCTTTCCACAACTCCATTTTGTTCTGGAGTTCTTGGTGAAGAAAACTTGTGGAATATTTGAAATTCAGCACAAAAATCAGAAAAGGATGTGTTCTCAAATTCACCCCCATGATCAGTCAAAATATTTTTGATTTTATATGGATAAGTTGTTAAGACAGTGGTACAGAAGTTCCTGAATTCAAGACAAGTATCACTTTTGTGGGACAGAAAAATAACCCAAGTAAATCTAGTAAAATCATCAATGATTACAAACCCATATCTTTTGCCACTTAGACTTAGAATTCTTGTAGGGCCAAAAAGGTCCATGTGAAGTAATTCTAGTGGCCTAGATGTGAGTACCTCATTGAAGTTTTTAAAGGATTTTCTTGTTTGTTTTCCTTTAGAACAGATCCCACAAACTTGATTTTCAACATTAGAGAAGGATTCAGGAAGCCCCTTAACCAAATTCAATCTTAACAACTTATTCATTGTTCTGAAACTTGCATGGCCAAGTCTTTTGTGCCAAGTCCATGCAATTTCATCTTTATTTGCAACAAAGCAAAGATTTTCAGAAAAGTTTTTATTTAGGTTGATCATGTAAACATTGTTTTCCCTTTTTCCAAAGAATTTGATTTTATCAGTTGATGAGTCAATTATCTTACAAAATCAGATTCAAACACAACTTTGTGACCTTTGTCACATAGTTGGCTGATACTGAGCAGATTATAATCAAGACCATCAACTAGTAAAACATTATCTACAGAGTTTGAGGAAGTATGACCAACCTTACCAGATCCTAAGATCTTTCCTTTATTTTTACCTCCAAAAGTCACTGACCCTCCCTCCTTTTCAAGCAGGAATGAGAATTTGGCTCTGTCTCCCGTCATGTGTCGTGAACACCCACTGTCAAGAAACCACACATTGGTGTTGGGTGCACGACCTTCCTGCAACAAGATCAGTGGAGAGAAGATTTTGGTACCCAAACAGAGTTGGGACCATCAGAATGTTTGAACATTGTTAGTAAATCTTTTCTCACCCAAATTTGACTTGTTTTTATTTTTGTTTTGTTAAATTGGTGTTTTCAGTCTTTTTCTGTTTGTTCTTTTTCTTAGGAATGAAATCACCAACATTTTTGTTTTAGTGGGAGGGGAGTTTTTCATTTGAGTATAGGAGTTCAGATGAGGAGGTGGAAACCATGGATTTTGTTGGTACATCCAAAGGTTTGGATGAGAGAGATGAGGATGATACCAACAAGGGTTGTCATACCATTGGCTCCAAGGATTGATCCAATCATCTTGAAATGCTTTCTTGGAGGTCCAAGGTTCTTTAAAACTGATTTCTTTTGACTTTTTCTTGTTTTTCAAATTTTTATTTGAATTTTTGATTGAGTTGTTTGAAGCTTTTGATGTTGAGCAGGTCGACCTGTCAGGAGACTGTGTCGACCTGGTTGTCTTCTTTTATTTTGAGTTTTTAATTTGTTTTGTGTTTGTTTGATGTTTTGTCTGATGTTTGCTTGATTTCTGTGTTCTCAAGATTAGGACCTTTGACAAATTTAATTAATGGTGCTTTGCCCTTTTTCTCACCAGATTTGTCTTTGTTTGGTTTCTTTTTGTTGAATCCTAATCCATGAGAGTTGTTGTCATATTTGTTCCTAGCAATGCCTCCAAGTTATCTTTACCTTTTGTGAAGTTTGGATAACTTCATCCCTTTCTTTAGCTGGTTTTGAAGAGTATTAATTTCTTCAATCTTTTGCTGTTTTTCTTGTTTTTCAATTTCCAGCTTTTCAGATAAGTCTTTGAATTCTAGGGTGGCCTTTTGAGAGGCAAGCTTCAGATCATCAATTAGATTCATGAGATTTTCTTTTTCTTCATTTAATTCTGTTATCTCATTCTCTAGTTCACAAGTTCTGTTGTTTGAAGATTGGTTATTATAAAGATTTTCAATTTTCTTTTTGATGTGTTTGTTTTTTTTCTCATTTCAGAATATTTTTCAACTAATTCTGCATACACATCCTGCCAATCTTCAACAGTAAAATCTTCAAAGGAGGTATTTACCTTTTCTTCAGAATTGTTGGCCATGAAGCAGATTTCCTCACTCTCAGAGCTTGAGGATTTCTTGTCTTCTTCTTCCTCACTTGAATCTTCGTCAGACCAAGTGGCTACCATGGCCTTTGGCTTCTTGAACTTCTGGAATTTCTTGTGCTTTTCTTTCTTGTTCTCAGGACACTCTCCCTTCATGTGTCCTGGCTTGTTACACCTGTAACAAATGACAGTTTCGTCAGTTTTTGATTCTTGTTAAATTAGAAGAGGAAGTGTTTCTTTTACCTGAGAAAAACTTCTTTTTCCAGACATTTTTCCTTTTCTATATTTCAAGAATTTTCTGAATTGCCTGGTCATGAGGGCAATTTCATCCTCATTTGACTCAGACTCCTCAGAACTTGTCTTTTCTTGACTTTTGTCTTTGTTACTTGAAGAGGCCTTAAGTGCCATTGGCTTGGTCTTAATTATGTGTTCTTCATTTCTTTTCAAATTGATTTCATATGTCATTAAGGATCCTATCAATTCATCCAAAGACATTTTGGACAAATCTTTAGAATCTTCAATGACAGTGGCCTTTGTGTGCCAAATAGAAGAGAGTGAACGTAAGATTTTTCTTACCAAGTCTGCATCTGTGTAGTCCTTACCTAAGGCCTTGAGTCCATTGACAATGACCATGAACCTGGCAAACATTTCAGAAATTGTTTCATTAGACTTCATCATAAACAATTCATATTCTGAAACAAGAATATTTGCCTTAGTTTCTTTTACTTGTGATGTTCCCTCATAAAGTAATTCGAGTTTATCCCACATCTCTTTGGCGGATTTGCACATTGAGATTCTCGAATACTCTTTGGGATGAACAGCACATTGAATCATGTTCATGGCACTATAATTCAATGTGGCTTTTCTTATTTGTTCCCTAGTCCAGGTTTCTTCCTCACCCTGGTTTTCATAGGGACCAACCTCAACCACTTTCCAAATTTCATAGTTCTGGGCTCTTAGAAAGACTTGCATTCTATTTTTCCAGTATGAATAGTCCGTTCCATTAAAGAATGGTGGCCTATTTATGGAATGCCCTTCAGCTATGAAACCTTTGGAATCCATTGAAAAAGAAGCACAGAAGAATATTAGCAAACAAGCAAACAATCAAACAATCAGACACACAATACTCAAAAACTGCTCAAATCAAATCAGATCAAGTATAAACCCGCTCTGATACCAATTGAAGGATCGAGGAAAAGGTGTGGATAAGATCTAGAAGGGGGGGATGAATAGATCTATGCCACTTTCTGCGGAAGCTTAAGCAATTTAAAAAACTTTTAGAATCAGAGGCAATTTTAATCAGTGAAAAACACAGATCTGATGAACTGTTAAGTGAGTTGATAAAATAGATGTAAAAACCTGTTGATTAAGTGAATCTTGATCGATCCTATGCAAGCATCTAACGGATGATAAAATCAAACCACAAATAGACAAGTGCACAGAGATTTTTAGGTGGTTCGGAAATCACCCATGTGATTCCTACATCCACCCCTCACACCCAGTGAGGATTCACTAAACAACCTGGGTTACACACCCACTGGAGCCAGACAACTCCAACACTTGAGTTTACAACTCACACACCTCTAGAGCAAGACTACTCTAGATCCCTGAGCAAGACTGCTCAACAAACACTTGAGTTAGACAACTCAAACTGAGCACGACGGCTCACAAATAACAATGCTAGACACCAACACACGACATGGATCTTCTAGCAGCAGATCATGTCAGACATGAGAACATTCATGAGAGTTATGCAGAAGCACTTGCACAATCTCAAGAAGTCTCAGAAGAACAAAAAGTACATTGAGAATAGTGTTAAAAGGCTTTGTTCTTCAGTGTACTCCCTTGTAGAAGCTCAGATTGGGAAGAGGCTTGAATCCTTGAAGTCCCAGCCGATGCTCTGCACTATTGAAGTTGGGGATCTTCCTTGAAGTCTTCTCCAACAGATGCTCCTACTTGATCTGCTTCCTTGGGGCGCTTCAATTGCTTCTTCAGAGATCAAACTCCAATTCTCTCAATCGAATTGATGAGAATTGGTCTTCAGAAGGCACCAGGAGAGCAGAGAAGGGAGATGAGCTCTTCTCTCCGCCAAAGGGAACTTTTCTGGAGGCTTGGAGAGTTCGTTGCGGTCTTCTCATGATGGACGGCCAATTGGGGGCCTTTTATACCAAAAGATTCCAAAGATACCCTTTAGGTACAAGGGCACACGATCCTAGGTTGATACCCCATCGCCCTAGGCTGACACGTGGCAAACATCCAATTTAAGTTGCAAACTTTCCGTAGTGTGTCGACCTGCCCTGGTGATGGTGTCGACACACTGTCCCAAATCTTGAAACAGGCTGTTCTGGGAACTGATCCAGTGTCGACCTGCTTTGGTATTGTGTCGACCTGCTATCCTGGTTCTGAAAACAGCTGTTCTGGGAGCAGGATCCAGTGTCGACCTGCTCTGGTGTTGCGTCGACCTGCTATCCCCAATTCTGAAAACTGTTGTTCTGGGAACAAGCTCTGGTGTCGACCTGCCCTGAGAGTGCGTCGACCTGAGTAGTCTGATTTCCGGAATCTGCAACTCGTGTTGACACACTCTTTGATATGTGTCGACACAGTCTCAACATTTGTTCATCTTTTTGCCTTTGAATTTGGGTTATTGTGTCGACACCATTGTGGAGTGTGTCGACACTTCTTTTGCAAAAAGTGTTTGTACCTGAAAATTAAACACATATATCATTAGTAAAATGTTTTATTATGAGTGCAAATGATAAGTGTGCTTTGAGACATGTTTTTTGAATATAAGTTTCAGGTGAAATGTATTTATCATGTTTCAAATAATTTGCATTCAAATCACATTTGTCATCATCAAAATAGGAGGGAAAAAGATATGAAATTACACTCAACCCAACAAAATGCAACATGTACAAAGCTATAATCTTTCTAACAAAAGTAGAGATTAAAGGTATGAAGAGAAGATAGAATCCTACCAGTAAGGTATGACATGGGTGTTGATTGGCAACAATATAAACTCAATGGTAAAGAGGTAATCAAACAAGCTTACTGAATCCCATGTTTACATGAGGTCAAGATAGATACTTGAATTCCAAGACATACTTGAGACTAACATGGTCTCTAACTGAAACAAGCTTAACGTAGGTAGAAAAGAAGTATCATGAAGCTATTCTCAAGATCTGAACAATGGTATAAGCATGGTGATAAGCTAAACGTCAGGCTATTAATCCAAGAATAAGATACAGGAAGAAGAGAACAAGAAGTGAATCCTAGCTAAATTTGAAGGATATTACTTCCACCTCGATGGCTCACAGTTGGTGGAAGGAAGATGATGCCTAAGTGCAATGTAGCTGCCTCCAACAACTACAACTCTCAGCACCTCCGATCAAAGCAAGTGAAAGTAGCAGCACAACAACCAGCACCAGGTGCACGACAACAACAACAGTAGCAGAAGAGAAATATGAGGATTTGTAAGAGCAATGGCTACGACAGTGAAAAGGATGAAGTAGCAGTGGGAGCTTCAGTTGAAGCAGCTCAGCTCCTACAGGAACACAACAGTAGCTACGACCCAGCAAGGGTAGGAAAGAGGCAGGAGCAAGAAGGAAAACCCATACGATGGGTGAAGGGAAGCTTATATAAGCTCCTAGGCTCCCTTGCATGCTAGGCACGTCGGCCATGCATGTGTCAAGGTTTAAACCCCTTAAACCATACCTAGACACGTTTTACATGCAAAACTTCCATAGTGACACCTATGAGATGAACGTGTAAGTCTCTCCCCTAGTAAGGTGGCTTACTCACCCCCCAACACGTAGGCAAACTAAATTCCCAGAAAATTCACCACTGTAAATAGCCCATAATTCAGCTGGCCCAAAGATCCTCATGTAAACATATTCAAATGATGTCCATTTGTGTTAAAATTTCAACCATAAGCTAATGTAAGGGTTTTACAAATTATGGTGATTTTAGTTCAATTTTTAGAATATATTTTTCACTGGATAAAAAATCGCCCGAAAAATAGTTGTGTCGGCTTAATCTCGAAATCCGTACATCAACAATTTTGGATATTTACATTTCTGATATCACCACATTTTTCTGAAAATTATGGTGATTTTGAATTTTATTTTTGTTACAGAATTTTGGTGTCGCCCTGTCAGAGCGCGTACCTCTAAGTACGTCACTTGAAATATCATTTATTATCTCTAATAAATCCTAAATTAAGTTTAATTACATCTCATGATAATAGTTATGTTTAATCACCCAATTATTCACATTTTTCTAGGAAATAAAATTTTCGAGGTGTTACATAAACGACTTGCCCAGAATCATTCGGAAACTTGGGTCCATGTCTAAGATGTGGAAGTCCATCTCTGTGACGGACGGACCCAGCCCTACCTTCAAAGTGACCACTCCCTTTGGTGACCTACTAGTGTTGTCGTAGGCTGTAACGGTGATGGAGGAGGGCCGTAGTGACTACAGTGTATCCCCACAAAAATTCAACGTGTCCAATGACAAGACGTTGATCGATGCTCCGGTGTCGACTAAGCATTGAGAGATGCGAATCCTATTGATATTTACTGTTAAGCATATGGCATATCGGTGAAACTCTGCCAGTGCCAACTTGGACTCGTGGAACTCGATGGCCGGATGCGAGCTCGTGGGAGTCAACACTGCACTGATCTGATGTACAAGTAGATCTTCATTCACCATAACTTTTTGCAGGTAGTGCATGAGGGCTTCTTGGTGCACTGGCGACCTCTTGATCAGCTCGAGGATAGAAATTCTAGCCGGTGACTTATCCAGATGCTTGAGCAGGTCATACTGAGTCCCTGGGATGGACTCCTCTTGCTGGGCTTCTTCTTCCTGCAGCTGGGGTGCCTGTTCTTCTTGTTGGGGGAAAATCTGATTGAAAATACGCCCACTCCAGAGCAACATTGTTTCTTCAGAGTTTTCTCTTTCTATTGTTACCGCGGCCGGTGGAACGGAAGGTGGATGAGAGGTAGAAGGCTGGGGGGGTGAATATTTGGTGTGGTAGTTGAATACTTGCTGCACTCGGGGATGGAATGGAGGTACAGAGGAAGGGAGCTTGGGGATTGGGTGTAGTGAGAGGCGCAGTTGGTGGTGTGCAGAGGAGAGGTAGGTTAGGTGATAGTGGCTGTGAGGGGGTGGTGGTAGAAGGTTGGCGGTTTGGTTGTGGCGGTATGGTGGAGGGGTTGTGTAGGAAGGGAGCTTGTAGGTTAGGGGGTGGCAGCATTGTGGTGATGATGGGGGGTTAACGGATAAGCGGTGGGTTAGATGGTTGGATGGAGGGTGTGGGACGATGAGTGGCGGTTGTAGGGATACATAGAAAGGAGGGTAGTGGGTTAGATGGAGTGGGCGTACGGATGGAGGGGGGTAGGGTGAAAGAGGATTGGGAGGTGGAAGCAAAGGATACTTCCATCGACTGGCCGGGTGTTCCTTTGGTGTAGGGAGACGCTGTGAGGGCATTCACTTAATGGTTTGGAGCCTGGTGCTCCAGGAGGGGGTTCTAGACAATGCCCATATTGGGCTGCTGCTGGGGTGCCTGGGGCTGCTGCTGCTGTTGTTGGTGTTACTGCTGCTGTTGTTGGTGTTACTGCTGCTGCTGATCCTACCTGGGTGGCCTCCTCGCCTTCATTTCTGCTATGTACTTCCTCATTTCCTCCCAGTCTATGCCTCCATTATCATTTAGGTCATAAATGTAATCTTTGAAGTGGAAGCATGCCTCCAAAGTGTGGCCCGGTCCCCGGTGGAATGCATAGTAACGTGAAGTATCAACGTTGGGAGGCCATTGTAGCTTTTCCCTCGGCAAGGTGAGTGCATTGGCGGCTATAAGAGCATTGAAGATATCGGGTAAGGTCTCCGGAAATGGAGGGTAATGGGCTCTTCTTGGGCCAGGGGGACGTCTAGGTTGTTGAGGCTCGTAGTTGCCTGGAGGGGGAACCTGGTTGTATTGTGGAGGAGGAGGAGGAGGTTGCTGTTGGTATTGAGGAGGGGCAGGTTGGCGATACTGAGGAGGCGGTGCCTGGCGGTACTGAGGAGGTGGCGGCAGAGCCTGATAATACTGGTTGGGAGGGGGTTGTTGATATTGAGGTTGTTGGGGCTGCTGAGGTTGCTGGGGTGGCTGAGGTGGTGCCCTAAACATTGGAGGGTTGTTTGGCTTGGACTGGGGCTGTTGTGGTTGTTGAGCCTTAGTGTTGGTGTTAGGACGGTAGGTGGAGGGACTAGGATTGCCCATAGCACTCACCTGCTCTTTTTGCATGACCCCCTCAGTCGTGGAACCACTAGTAGGGGGAGCACCATTCTCCTTCTTAAATGTCTGGGCCTTCGGCTCAAACATAGCCATGATCGGAGAGTCCTTCAGCTGGGTCTGAATGTAGCAGGCTCTCTCATACAATTCCTCCATAGTTGTCAGTTTATTCATTTCTAGGATGTGTTAGAACTGCGGCGTGGCATTCGCCGTGATCATCTTGACCTATTCTGGTTCTGACAGCGGGTCCCTCAACCTTTTAGCCAATGCTCTCCATCGGTCAGCATAGTGCATGAAATCCTCATCTGCCTTCATCCTCTCAGCCATCAAGTCAGTTATTGATAATGCCGGGCCAACCCGATCTCTATACCTCTACAAAAACTTCCTCTGAACTGCCTCGACGTCTTCGGCATCCGCGGGCTCTAGAGAATAGAACCACTCGAGGGCGGGCCCATCTAATGATCGGCAGAAGAGGAAGGCAAGGGCACGACTGTCATTTTGCCAAAAGGAGGATTCGTACATGAATTCCTTGATATGTAAGAATGGGTTGCCAGTGTCGTTGTAACGGAGATAGACTGGCAGTTCAGAAGGGGGGAGGTGGAAGACTGGCATAGAAGGGAGAGCCAGTTCAAAAGAATCCTTAGGTGCAGACACTCTCTTCAAGTCTTACTCCAATCGACTCACCTTTGCCAGAAGGGCTTGGGTTAGCTGATCGAAGGGTGGTTTGTGGGGTACCCCGGAAGAATGAGGTTGGGGTGCACTCACCTGGATAGAATTATAGTGGGGAGGTGAGCCAGCGGACGTGGGAACGTGGGACAGAGCCCGAGGAAGATAAGTGGGCCTTGCCATGGTGGGGCTTGGACGGACATGAGAAGGCCTCCCAACAGGGTTGTGGGGGCGAGAATGAGTGACAGAGTTGGCCCGTGAGGGGGCAAGAGAGGCTCGAACCATCGGGTCGCGAGCGGGTTCAGTGTAAACACCCGCATTTGGGTGGAGAGAATGGATAGGTTCGGGGATGGATTTCCCCTTCAAGGCAGCTTGGACCTCCTAAAGTTGAGAGGCTTGGAGGCTTTGGAGGATGTCCACGAGCTGGGACAAATCAATGAAGCAAAGGCATTTGTAGTGGTATGCCTCGAAGAAAGGTGAGGAGGTTGTGAATCCACCGCATGAACATGTGAAGTGGACGGACCAGCATGGGGTGCATTAAGGAGTTGTGGAGGGGGTTCCATGGAGTCATACACCTCATCATATGTATCATCATGGTAAGCCATGTCTTTGTATTCGGCCATTCCGAGAGATCGGCCTGAACGAAGCTGCATAAAACTTGAACAGACAAGTTTGATTAACAAGCAATTACCAAACAACTACTCAAACAAGTTTGAGAGAAGAAGTTAATGGCTTTTAACCACACACTTGAGGATGCTTACATCCAATTAAATGTTCAATTATGATTCAAGGTGAATTTTTTTTAAGATGTCTCACTCCAAGTGGGTATGGGCATAAATGGGTGAGATGAGAACTTTAGGCCCACTAAACACACTCCCTCACACGAAATGGGAGCTCTAACTCGGGTCTCCGGGGTGGTACAACTAGCTCGGTCCACCGTGAGGGAATCCACGGGGTACGGAGACTTACGGAGGTCTTGGCAAGGGTCCCCCAGTCCAATGAGATGGAATGCACAAAGGAGAGGTCGCCTTTACCAAGAAGGGTATTTGAATCCTAGTGTAAGGAGGGAAGGAGGTCCCCCGACCGAAGTATTCCCTGTAAGCAATGCATAAATGCAATATGGCAGAAACCCTGCTCACTATGACAAACTGAATCGCGATGAGTTCAGTCGCTGCGCTTCAATGCGAATCGCGTCCATTCAGTCAGTCGCGGACCTGACAGCTCAAAGAACCTGTAAGAGCCGCGACGACTTCCTTCGGAGTCTGTCACAGATCGCATCGGGGTAAACCGCCACACAACAACACAAATCGCGTCGCGAATTCTAAAAGCAACCGAGAGTTATGAAAGCAGTAAATCAACAGAGCATGCTCTCAAACAATGAAGAATGAAAATGATGGAACTAAAAATCAAATGGAGATGTTCTCTTCAAGTAAAGGTAAGTGAACAGGGAGGGGAACAAGATGATGATTTTTTTTTAAAATCAAATTTTATGGAAAATGTAAAGAAAAGGACACAAACACAACTTGACAATAACGGTGGAAATCTTTAAGGGTACCGCGTGGGGTACAGAAGGAGGGGTTGTACTGCGTGGGGTAAGAATGGAGAGGCACACGTGAGTGTCGAAGGAGGGGCACATGTGGGTGCCAAAGGAGAGGTAACCAAAAATAAAGAAAAAGAGGTCCTACCATGATCGCCAATTTGTAGACGTGTTTTTTTTTCAAAACACCCCCCACAAAGAGATGATTTAAAAAAAAAAGGAGATTTTTTTATGATAAGAAATAAGATGAAAGGGCGGTGGGGGAGGAAAAGAAAACGTGCGTGTGTGCACAGTATGGAGGTGTGATTTCCAAGTACGCGATGGTACCGAAGGAGACGGGCAAAAAGGAAGATAGGTACACTTACATTCACCTGAAGATCGCGGGAGTTGACTGCAGGTTGCTTCTACTTCTTTCACCGGCTGGCTGATGAAGAAGTCTTTAGTTCAAACTATTGCCTTGCAAAAAGAGAAAACAAGAAAACAAGAGAAAGGGAAGATTAGACTATGGCGTAAGGTACCAAGATCAAGGAAATGAAAAAAAAAGTGATAGCATGGATATGAACACACCTCGTGGGGTGGTGTTAAACCCCTAAAAGTGTAGGTGTGGGGAAAATGATGTGATGTGTGTGAAAATGATCTGATGCATGCGTTAAATGACAAAAATAAAAGAAATGAAATGAAATGAAGGGGGAGAGAAGAAGGGCAATGTGAGCCCGCTGTTGGAGTGGCCGGAGTGGATGAAGAGAGAGCCCTCCCACCTCGCTCCGATGCATGGGAGGGTGACGGAAGCTTCGAACTCCAAGGAATGGGTTGAGTGGATTGAGGTGAGAGTCCTCCTTGGTTCGAAGTTGAGTCTCCGGTGCAGCAAGGCTTCGCCGTAGTGCTTGGGTTATGCTCAAAACAGTGGCCTCAGGGGTCTGTTTATAGGGGAAAATTAATGAAATCGCGTCGGACACAGTGGATGCCTATCTTATGAATCGCGTCTAACTAAACCGCCGTGATTATTAAAATCCACTTGCCTCGATTAAGCCTTTCCAAACATCGATTATAGCAGGTTTAATAATCGCATCGGCATAGACCGCCGCGTTTCTAACACTTCCAATTTGAATCTATTCTTTCCAAATATTCATAAATGGAAATATTGAATCACGTCGGCTGAAGCCGCCGCGTATTTGAATAGAATCGTTCTTTGAGGGACATCGATCTTTATATAACAGAAGGTTAGAAACACGTCGGACAAATTGGACGCGATTCTATTTAGCAACAAAATCTTTCCAAAAACAGTTTTGGAATTTGCCATAATTCAAAAATGGAAACTCTTAATCGCGGCGACTTGATAGGACGCGATTCAAAACAGGGTAAGTGCCAGAAAAGGAAGTGTGATACGCGTCAGGTTTACCCGGTGCGGATCAAACCTCCTAAAAGGTGTCCACTGTGCCAGACGCGAATTACTAAAGCTCAACAGACCCCTTTAGACCCCTTAGAAAAAGCCCTAAAAATCTTAGAAAAATCTAAAAAAAATAGGAAAATCACTCAAGAGGTTAATTGAAGAGAGCCACTTTGAGGCATTGCAGTATAACATAAAATTTACTCGACATGTTGCCAAAATGGCATGTCTACATCTATCACTGCCCCATATGCTTCCAACCAATCCATGCCTAATATTACATCATATTCTTTCAACTGTAGTACATACAATCTTGCTGGCAATTGATTACCTTGGATCAAAACAGGGACCTCATCCAAATAGCATGTAGTAAGCATGAAATCCCCAGAAGGGACCTCTACTACAAGCTCACACTGCCTCTCCTCAAATGGATGCACCATACTATCAATAAAATCTTCAGAAATGAAAGAGTGTGATGCATTTGGATCAATTAACATTCTAGCAGAAAATTCAAGGAGCGGTATAATATCTTCAATTAGATTTGACGCCTCCGCTTGAGCCCTTGTGATTGCCATCACTCGTCCTCGTCCTCCTCCTCTCTGGTAAGGCGTGCCTCTACCTCACTTAGTTGAAGGCTGTTGCTGTTGTGGTACCCCTCTACCATACGTACCTCTTCTTGGATATGGACAATTTCTCGCCAAATGTCTCGGCTGATCACAATTGTAACATTTGAATTATGCGGGCTGCCTTGCTGTGCTTTTCTGCGATTCCTCCACCTCCGACTTATAGACTCTACCTTGTTGAAATCCTTGCTCCTCTAAATATCTTTTTTAGCTTGTTTCCCCACTTGCCAAAGCCTGATGAAGAAGCTCCTCCTGAGGGTGCCTTGCCTTTGCTAACACCCGAAGACTGCTGTAGAAGTAAAAAAATACTACCACTTGATCCCGATCCACTGGACTGCCTTACTTGCACTATTCTTTCCAATATTGCTGCTCTTTGGGCTGCCTCTTCCATTGTCCCACACATCAAAGGAATCACTACATCTTGCAACTCTGGCCTCAGCCCCCGAATAAATACTCAACCATCATTGCATTATTAGTCACCACATAAGGTGCATACCTGCTCAAGGCCATGAACCTCATTTGATATTCCAATATCGACAAATTCCCTTGCTGAAGTGTTCTGAATTGCTCCCTCTTGGCTTTCTGAATTTACACCAGAAAGAAAGTGTTGAATACTTCAAGAAATTCGAGCCATGTAATGGTATCTTCTACTCTTCTGGTGACCACGGTTTGCATCTTGAGTCTCCACCACTCTTGTGCAAATCCTCTCAACTGGTAAGTATCCAATATGACTCTATCCGCCTGTGGACACCTCATGGTAGCAAACACTTTTTCTATCTCATGCACCCAATGCTCCGCTATATCTAGATTCGGACTTCCTGAGTATGTAGGTGGCTACAAACGTAGGAACCTCTCCACTAATATCGTGGACTCTTCCACACTAGCTGACCGCATTGGTGCAACTGGAGGTACAGGTACTACAGGTGGTACCTCTGCTCTAAACGGTGGTGCTAGGGGTGCTAACACTACCTCCTCCTGTACTGGTGGTACTCCCGCTGGCTGAACTGGTGGTTGCTGGTCTAGCTGTGTCCGAATCTGGGTGATGCTGTCCCATAACCTCTCTATCATCTGATGTGTGGCCTCCTTTAGATCATCACCACCACCTCCCCAATCTCTCATATCAGCCATTTATAAACCTGCACACACAACATTCCAAATCCACACAACACATAAGCATATTATTACAAAAACAGGCCTAGCTACCAGCAGTAGACTATAGTAAGGAACACACTGTGTACATTTCCTATCTCTTCATATTTACACAGACCCTACTCCGATACCAACTGTGATGGTCCTCGCCGTTCAAGCCTGTTAACCCGATAATGTGCCCGATACGACTCCGCCTCCCGCGATCGGGCCGAAGCCTCGCAAGGGATATCAACCACACATGTCCCTGAAAATATAAAGAAACACACTGAACACATATAAGATTCCATTTCTCACATATATTCACATGGAATGTACATATTTAGTTCCATAACATAGTCATTAAACAAGTACAACAGCTCGGGATAAACCCCCAAGGCTCCACAAGTCAAAGTATTACTCTACTGGTGGCGAAGGCCTGACTCCACTTCGGTGCGGTCCCGAACTAGAAGAGGGACGGGAATCTTTCTGCTCTCCTTCATCTAGAAGAAGATGGGGTGAGCCTCGTGAGTCATTGGCTCAGTAGGGTAACTCCCCCCAAAGCCGAGAAACATAATGTACCATAGTTATAATAAGCAAAGCTGTAAAACATTTAAATATATAACTACCTACGCATGATGCTACAACTGCAAATAAGTAAACGGCAAACCACGTACGCATGTACAAGCTACAGAAGGGCACGCCACACATGAGTCACGGGAACTGATTCGCGACACCAGCCACAGACCTGGACAAACAACACAAGTCCACATCTAAGTCTTGTAGCCACAGACGAAAGGTCCAGCTACCGCTCCACCTCAACAAGATAAGAACTGTGGAAACAACTAACACCACTCCTACAGACTACACAGCTGCAGGCCCAAGACTGACACCTTTAGGGACTCCGGCCAAGAACCCTAAGGTGAGGCACTGGAAACAGGACTAGCTGGGGACCAGTACATCTACTGGTGTCCGTCCCCCAACCACGAGCGCACTATAAGCGACCGCACACCCACAAACACGTGTCGCTGCCCCTCGCCGTCTTTCCCTCAGTCGGACGTACAACTCAAACTCAAAAGTGAGGGTGTCCAAGAAGATGACACAAACCTTGACGGTATTCACTGTACCGGGACAAAACCGAGCACCCAGTGCTGGGGACCTGAGTAGAGATGTAACCTTAGAATGCGTGAACACCCAACTCACCGTGCACACATTATCAAGCCAAAACCATTGTTTCTAATCATAGTATAAGCAGTTACACCTCCTACAACCTTTACATTGCATAACACCACTGCCCAAGCAGTGCACAACACAGAACAGATAGACTGGCCATAGAGCCCCAGAGCTCGGGTGGCCACAATCAAAATCAAGTCCAGCACAGTGGACGTTCTTAGAGACTTGAATCGCGACAGACCAACCCGTCGCCTTTAGACATGAATCTCGTTGTCTAGTTCCGTCACCTTTTAGGTGACAGAACTAAGACCCAAACCCTATTCCGGAAATCACACCAACTAACCCTACATGCTGTTTAAGTAGGGAAATAAACATATAAATGAAACCCTACCATGCTCTCTATCATTGTAACGCCCCTCTTAGACCCAGTACAGTTACACCAACTCACATTGGATCTAGTAGAGGTATTACAGTGGAACGAATCCAACAATTTCCAATACAGGTTGAAATATACACAAATAACTATTCAATTCCAATGATAATTAAAACTTGGAATTAAACACTTGCAATCAACATTTATTCAAAAACAAATCTAATGCATAAAAGATAACAATAGTCCAAGGTTTATTACAATCCAATGATCAGTTGCATAAAGGAAATTACATAAGATCCTCACATACAAATGCCACTCTAAAACTCTCTAAGACAAGCTAAGTCTCCACGTCCTCACGCTCTGAGTCAGTTTGCACTAACTCCACCGTATCCTCTGGCTCTCCTGAAATGTTAGGCAAGTATGAGTCCACAAGACCCAGCAAATCACATGGAAGACAGTTCAAGATATTAACATTATATTAATTTTAAAACATGGTAGTACATTAGCATTCCATTCATTGATATCATATACTTTTCTTACTATAGTTCTAAGTCCATTGGCAATCATTCATTTCATGGTGATTTTAACAATTAAGGAAAAAAAATGTTTCACATGTAGCATGGAATTACTTATTCATGAAAACTATTCGATGTTATGTGACTTACAACAATTCTCATGTATCAATTTCTCACTTATACATGCACTATTCTTTTACATAACAATTTTCATGTAGTAGTACTAAAACATTGACATGTAACAAGAAATCCTTTGAACAAGTTCACATGTAGGAATGTAAGCATATAACATGTAGTATGTAGCATGTAGAATAGGTAGACATGTAACTTGTAGCATGTAACATGTAGAACAGGTAGACATGTAACTTGTAGCATGTAACATGTAGCATGTAGATATGTAGTCATTTTCATACAGTTGCCAAGACATAGCCCACACTAAATTAGAGATCAGTAGTCATTTAACATTCACTTATCACCTAGTCATAACGGTGATGAAGTCATAGTATTTGCGCAAAACCGGGGAAAGTCCTTCCCACCTTGACCAGTAGAACAAGTCTACCTCCAGGATTTCAATCCGTTGCCCACGGATTCATTTCTTTACATGTAGGTGAACCATTACCATAGGGGCATCTACGGTGTAGTTCCTTGTAGGAATCTCGAAGATAGCAATGTCTTATTGGCATCATTGATATAATGCATACACTAACGTATATAATAGATAGTGACATTTCATTTCATACTAGTTAAAATGTGTCAATGTAATATTTCAAAGTACAACACTTTCAGTTCTGAAATCCTATTTACTGTACAATAGATTTCTATCATGATACTAATATTCATTCTTGCCTTTTCATGCATTTTTATTCAATTCTATGTGTAATATATTGTTCAGAAATTCATAACAGAACGTACACATGTCTGAAAATTCTGAAATTTTAACAGAAATTCGAAATCAGTAATTACAATACACATGCCAAATTTCATAATTTTCATATTTCTGCAACTATTTTTCATGAAATTAACTCTATTAAATCAACTAACTAACTTGGTTTAATATTGAGAAAAGCTCACAATTTTCACATGGAACAGGGATTACTGACATATCATATCTATTGCAGTAATCTAAACATCAATCAACATGCTTTCTTTTACATCATTGTACTTATCTTATACAATTTAAACCTTGATCCTTGTCATGTAATTATGCATGTTCATCATATATATATATATATATATATATATATATATATAGAACCTGCACATTATAGCAATAGACAGTCCATAACAATAACATACTCTAGTATTACATGGCTGAAACGCATACATTCATAAATTATACATTTAAAACCAATTCACTCAGATTTCTGGAATATATGATTCTGTTAAACTTGACGTCAATTAGTATGACGTTTACTATAGTCGACGTCCACATACGTTGTCGTTAAGTAATTATAGGCAGCGGCACATAGCGCCGTTAACACAAACCGACGGCGGCACATAACGCCGTTTACATATAGTAAGGACATAAAATACATATATATTTCGGATGAACTAAACGGCAGTCGATATTTCCGTTTACATATTATAGGCGGCAATACCCTGGACGTCTAGTTCTAAGACACAGAAAACACAGAAACCTGCATACAATAACGACGTTTCTAACCCTTCCCGTAGGTTGTTTACATGCTTTAAAAATATAGAAAAATGTTAAATACGTAGTATATCATATCCTAAACTAAATCCCCCATGCAACTTGCCTCAATCCCTCCTAATGGAGTGTCGAATCCGAGCTCGAAGAAGCCCGTCTCGCCAGGGAGACAGTTCTTTCCTCCGTCTTCAAGCAATCCGAAACCTCCTCCGATGAAGTTCCTCCGCCTGGATGAGCCTTTGGGCACGAAGTCCTATGTATCTCCTTGGTGTAGATGCCTTCGAACCGCACGAACAAGCACCAGATCGCTCTGCAAATCCCTTCCTCGGCCCTCTTTCTCTCCTCCAGAACCAAAGCAAAAACCCCCTTTTCTTCCTGCGAGATCTGGTCTTATAAAGACCTCCCAAGCAAAGGCCAAACCTAATCCTGACCCTCGGATCTAAACGCATCGGATCAGCTCATTAAAACCTTCCCGAAACGGCCGATCTCTTTAATCCGGAACGGAAAGCTCAAAAACAGGCAAGTCAGTTTAACGTCAACATAGGTTGTCGTCTACCCCAAATATAAACGTCCATCGTTGATGTCGTTTATAGTCTTGCCCATAATTAAATAATTCAGAAAAATATTAAACGTCAATACCTATCGTCTTTAACATCTCATAAACGGCATGCGATGTTGCCGCTTACAAGATTTAATGTCAAATGATCTTGACGCCTAGTTCTACACAGAACAGCATTCACTTTATGCAGAAATAAACACACAATGAACAGAATAAATTCAAGGAAATTCTAGGGTACTACAATCATGCTCTCATGATTCTTAAGTCAAAACTTATAAACCCTAATCCACATGTCTCATACAAACTGAAATGAAGGAAATTCCCCCTACCGACTGGTGAAACATAAAACCAATGATATCCCGATGTTCCCCACACTCCGAAGCACCTTCTCACGCCGAAACCACGCCGAACAGACAGTCGGAACTCCAAAATCGCCTCAAGAATCACAGAAAACCCTTCACAACCTTCTCCCTTTGCTAAACAGTGCAACAACACTGTTCGGCTGGGGCAGAGGCCCAAAATACACTAAGCCTAAATCGCGACGTATCGGGCTGTCGTGTTTCAAAACGCGATGTACCCCGCCGTTATGATTAAACCCTCAATGCCCCTGCATGCGACACGCGGCGCGCATGCAGATGAGTGCGCTGAAGGCGGCCCGAAATCGCGATGGACTTGGTGGCCGCATTCATGCAAGAAACACGACGTCTGTGTTGGACGCGTTCTTGATGAACCTGGTAGAGGTCTATTTGAGCTGAAATTTCCAAGCCTCTAGCCTACCACCAAGCCACACCAACCTGTAAAAACACCTATACATGCATAAACTCAACCAATGGGCTACACACTAGCCCCCAAACCTTGTAAACCTCGATCCGAACATTCAGGATATTACAGTATGCTAGTGCCATGAGAAGATTTGATGAACCCACATCGATAGTAGATGAACCTACCAAGGAGGTAAACATTGAGATGGACGAAGAACCCAGGCTTCTAACCATAGCTTCCAATCTCCCTCCTGAAGAAGAAGAAGAGCTTATAAATATGTTGAGGGAGTACAAAGACTCGTTTGCTTGGTCATATGACGACATGCCTGGCATTGACCCTGAATTGGTGGAACACATGTTAATCTTGAAGCCAGGGGCAATAGTTGTTAAAAAAAAATTTAGACGATTCCACCCTCATATTACACTGAAGATGAAAGAGGAGATTGACAAACTACACAAAGCTAAGTTCATCTGTGTAGTGCTCTATCCCCTGTGGGTGGCCAACATAGTCCCAGTAATGAAAAAGGACGGAAGAGTACGAATTTGCATTGACTTCCGAGACTTAAATCGAGCATGTCCTAAAGATGATTTCTCATTACCTCATTTGGATGTCCTAATTGATAACACCTGTAAGACCCCAGATTTTTATTCTCTTTATATATATGTATGCATAGGAATGGTGTGTTGGGTGTTCGGTTGTTGTGTGCTTAGCATGCGTAGTTCATTGTGCCTACTATAAGTTTTATCCTTCTTTTGAACATGAGCATGTGCGAATATCTATATATGTATACATAGGTGTATATGATGATTAATGTGGAAGTGAACAATTAACTAATTAGAGGTGTATTATGAATACCAAGAATCTCTGACTTAGGATACTTGAATAATACTATGCGTGTGCTATCTAAATATTGAAGAATATCCTATACTACCTATTTCATGGAATTTTGTGTGGGAGTATATGAAGTACATATGCGTATGTACGTATGTATTTTATCTTGTGCGTGTGACAATTGTATACCTAATTCTACATGCATAACACCTTGGTGTATTTGTGTATGCATGTGTATGATTAGTTGTAAGCGTTGCTCATTTGCATGGTTTAGCTAATGTGAATATTGTACTTCGTACATTGCATATGCATAAAGAGTTCAAGCATGGTAGGTGTAATTAGTGGTTTATATTGAAATTCTATACTCCTCAAGAATAACATGCATGTATTTTTATGATATTTAGGTGAGAATAGTCAATTGGCTAAATTATGCATATAGTACATATTAAGGAATCCTATGCATATAGTACTTAAGCAATGTTAGGTAAAGTTGTGTAGGTTAATCTAATTACCGGTGCGCATGTTGTATCCATCTATTCCAAGCATAATGTACATAAGTATGCTACACCCGTGTGTGTATACTATATATATGTCAAATCAAGTGTGTGTGTGTGTGTGCAAGGACTATTTTATCGAATAGATTATTCCTGGCTAACATAATTCATATCACCTCCTAATGATTTGCGAAGCCCTCATAACTCTTGTCATTTGCTTTGCCGGGTGTTGAGTCACCCTTATGTAAAACATCATGTACGCATAGGTAGATATCTACGTACATCTATCTTAGTGTATTTATGTATGCTTGTGTATGCCTAGGTATGAATGATATTGATTGCCTGGTAGGGTAATATACATGCTACACCTTATACATTGTATGTATATATATAGAGTAAGCATAGTTTCTGCATGTTTTAAGTTCTGGCCGAAGGGCCAATCAGCGTCAATGTGTTTATATTAAATATAAATAAGGTATGTATTGCATGGTGATAGTATGGATATAATACCGTATACATATTGCATGTATATAAGCTTGGTATGCGTGGTTTTCTGCATAACTTAGGGTTTTGGCCGAAGGCACATTGGCGTCAAGCCCAGGCCGTTGAGCCAGTGTCAGCGTCCAGACATGGACGCCAACACTAACTCCGGCGTCCAGCGATATGGACGTCAATCTCTCTGGCCTGCATGCGCAGCAGAGCTGCAAGCTTCTGAAGCAAGGCAAGCCAACCATTGGGGGATGTCCCCCAACGGCTCTGAAGGGTGTCCTATCACCCTAGTGAGTGGGAGAGAGAGACTCCCTTAAGTCTGAACCTGAAATGGCTCTCCCCACTCCTTCCCTTCACCTTGCAAGAGGAGAAATAGAGAAAGAAAAACCCTAGAGAAAAGTCTGTGAGAAAAACCCCTTTTAGCACCCCCAAATCCGACCCCCTGGAGGTTGATCCGGCCATCTACTGCGACAAGAAGGAAGCTGGAGCAAAGGAGAAGGCCTACCCATCATCCCCTTGCTGTGGAACTCATCCAGGAGCCCGGAGGAAGGCAATCTAGAGGGCATTTCTGCAACTTCTTGGGACTTCCCAAGGAGGTCTTCACCAAGCCATAAACCCCTTGGAGGAATTTGTGAAAGGCAAGTGACCTATCTATGGTGTCCCCGTATGAGTCTAGGTGGGTTTTGCTATTTTTATGGATTTTTCCTCGAGTCCTAGACCCTCCCATTCACCCAAGTTTCAAAGCTCGGGTCTGTGTTTCTGCACAGACCTGGTTCGACGGCAAGGTCCCTGGACGCCTGTGATGAGCTTGGCGTCCATCGACCATGCCGCTGACCCTGAGTCAGCGGCCAGAGACCGCCGCCTAGTTCCTCTGGACAGAACAGTGAGCTGTTCTGTCCTCCTTATGCATTAATTTCGGTATGTTTTCTGTGATGAGGATATATGGTAAACCTTATACTCTATGTATATTGTTAGTTGTGATGTGTGGATGAATGTGGTGTGATGGTGAATGTGGGATAATGGTATCTTTTAAACTTGTGAGCATGACTTGTAGATAATCTTGCAAATCCTTGTTCATGATTTGAATTAGTATGAATGCCTTGGTTTTAGTCTAATCATGAAGATCAGTGGGTCAGCATCTGTGTTTGCAAATTTTGGTAACTTATCCATGCTTGTGCAATTTGTAAATAAGCTCGGTTCGGTAAAAATAAAAGCATGCAAGAATGGTTTGTAGGGTTCAACCCATAGATGTATGAATTAGGGTAATTTTGTATCCTAAATTCCTGCATATGTTAGTAACTTATGTTTAAACAGCAAGTGGCTAAATTACAAGACGTGTTAAACCCCATGTTAACTTAAGCTACTAATAGCATGCTAAATATGTGTTTTATTTTCTGTAAATTCTATTTAGCTCAGAAAAATCTGAAAATTTGAGTGTATGATCTTGAACCCGAAAACAACATGTGGTTAAAATTTCAGGTCATTTGGATCAGTAAATAAGAAGTTATGTATTTTCATGTGAATTGTGATAATCCACGTATACTATCGAAATGTGATTAGTTATTGTCTAAAACCAACTTGATTGGTGAATTTACTGTGTTAAACTCCTGAAATCTGTAGTAGCATGATTAGAAGAAAAACAAAGACACATTGTGCATGAGAAAACGAAGGAGATGTGAGTGTTATGTGTAAAACACATGTTAAAACTCGGTATGAGTAAAGTGTAAAAGTTGTGCCTATGTGACACTGCTACCCTAGAGGCATCAGGATCCGTATATAGAAAAGTCCCTATAGAAGGCTCCATGTGATATAAGTTTGTCCCAAAGGCATTGGGAAAACCCCGGAGGTGGACAAGTACCACTGGATAGGGTGGAGAGGGCTTCTCCTAGTCTGCGCAGTTACCAAGATTCACCGCTGTATTGCCTAGGTGGTGAGTATGTGTATGAGTTGTGTCATGTGTTGTGTTATGAGTTGTGTTGAGAGCTGTGCTAAGGAATGAGCACGAGCTATGAGATATTTGTTAGTGTCCTCTACTGGTGGTTAGGACTATGTGTCATGGCAAATTGTCTAAGTAATGAAAAATGAATAAAGTGTGAAATATGTGAACATGGTACGTGGTAAGTGCCCAAGATGCACGTGGTAAGTGCAATCGATGTGATATGTGATAAGCGAAAGTGGAAGAGAAAATGATGTGGAAAATGAGTAAATTGTGTAAGTGTGAACATGTGTACGTGTCAAATGTGTAAAAGTGAACAATGTGAATGGGTAAGTGTGCAATCACGTGAAATTCTAAATGTGAAAATGTGTTATTGAAAACCATGTGGGACAAATTCTGAAACCATGTGAAATCATAAAATTTATGTTACTAGCCTCATGTTTATGTGTGCAAAAATGTCTAGAATCCATGTTAGGGGTAACTAATGAGTTTGTATGCAAAATAGCATGATTGTTTGTTCACATGATATGTTTTAAGCAACGTTGTAGCTCTCATGTGTAGATTTATAGCCATTGAATCATGTGAAATCAGCAACCTAAAGCATGTAGAAATGTCCATGTATTTGTCTAAAAACATGTAGGATCCATGCTAGTTGTGTTTCCTTTCATGTGTGCACCCTGTTCATGTTAGTAGCTCTCATGTCCTGGCTCTTTAAAGACAAGTTTCATAAGTAAATTGAATAGAGAGCATGTGATAGGTAAATTTTATTCCTACAAAATCTGAAAGCATGATCCATGTATAAACTTGTCAAACTTTCATGATAGGTTGAAACCTCGGAAATGACTAGTATGCCATGTTTTGAAAATTGTAAATGTGCATGTAAAACCCCTATGACTTATACGTGTATGTTATGGGTAGTGTTGCTTGCTGAGTCTTTGGACTCACTCTTGTTTCGGCGTATAGGTTGACAGGTATCATGCACTAGAAGGAAGCGTGACGAGGATCATCATATAGAAGACTATTTTGTGGAGCTGTTACCAGTTGTACTTTTCTTTTGCACAAAAGGATTATTGTATGAACAATATTTGGACATTGTAGTTCTCTTTATTTTGTATTAATGTGGACATTGTCTTTCCATTTCGCTATTTAGATTATGGAATGTGTGTTGGTGATGGATTAAGAGTTGAGTTGTTTATTTCATTCCGCTGTACTCTATTGCTATCTAGGTACATATCAACCTATTGACCAGTGTTGGGTACATGTCCCATTGTGACGACGCCCTTTTTACCGATGGGGATTGGTATAATCGTACCGGTATGAAGAGGGTCGTTACAACACCGCTGGGTTTGAAACTCTTTCATTCATGGATGGGTATTCAGATTATAATCAGATCTGTCTAGCCCCAGAGGACCAAGAGAAAACATCATTCACCATGCCCTGGGGAACTTATTGCTATGTGGTTATGCCGTTTGGATTGAAGAATGCCGGTGCCACTTATCAGGGGCAATGTTAGCAATCTTTCACGATATGATTCACATTCATGTTGAAGTTTACGTGGATGACATTTTGGTGAAGTCTTGGACTCAAAAAGAACATTCCTTCGTACTCGTCAAAGTGTTTCAACACGCACGAGAATACCAATTGAAGATGAATCCAAAGAAGCGTGTATTTGACGTTTCCTCAGGCAAGCTGTTAGGGTTCATAGTTAGTAAGCGGGGGATTCAAATAGACCCGAATAAGGCCAAGACAATAGGTGAGATGCCTCCTCCTAAGAATATATCTGAGCTTCGAGGATTGATAGGTCGACTATGGTTCATAAGGTGATTTATATCTCAACATTCTCAAAGGTGTCGTCCTTTCTATGAACTGTTAAAAGGAGGAGTAAGATTCGAATGGAATACTAAATGCCAAGAATCCTTCGATGAACTCAACAATTATCTTATGAATCCGCCGGTGCTACAGGTGCCTGTCCCAGAAAGCCCCTCATCATGTATCTGTCGACTATTGAGGACTCTCTAGGAGCTGTCCTTGCACAACATGATGAAACTGGCAAAGAAAGGGCAGTTTACTATTTGTCTAGGCTTTTCAATCCTGTCGAGCTCAAGCTCACCACTATGGAGAAAACATGTGCAGCTCTAGTATGGGCAGTGCAGAAATTGAAGCACTACTTCCTAGCTCATCAGGTGAGTTTGATTTTTAGGATGGATCCCATTAGATACATCCTAGAGAAGCCAGTCCTCGCTGAAAGATTAGCACGTTGGTAGAACTTCTTGTCTTAGTTCGACATCACCTTTGTTGTCCAGAAGTCTATAAAGGGGTATGCCATTGCCGAGCACCTTGCTTACCTTCCTCTTCCTCATAGTGACACAGTCTAAGAAGAATTTCCTGATGAAAACCTGTCACTCATCTCTCGCGATTCCTTCTGGTCGCTTCATTTTGATGGAGCTCTGAATTCTAGGGGACGAGGCAATCCCTCCTGTAGTGGCCTGGTAAACCGCAAGTGTAACAGATCACCTCCTGCATGCCCTGCTCGGCTCCCTGCTAGACCGACTGCTCTGCAAACCTCTACTAGCACTTCTGCTACCGGCTCTGCCCACCCCAGCAAGTGGTCATCTTCTTGAACTTTGAGCGCAAGCCGGAGCTGCCCAAACCCGAAGAAGAGGAAGAAGTCGCACTGCCACGGCTACCAGTGGGACGCTGGTACGAGATGGTCCTAGAAGAAGCTCCTCCTTGCTGCTACTGCTGCTGGGGCTGCTAGGCCTCTCTCTCCAATGTAGTGGCCTTCGCCACCGACACTCCCAAGGTGGTACACATTGTAGACACCGCTGAGGGGTGAATGTTCGACGATGCATAAAAAGAGGGAGTGGCGTTAGGTGAGAAGAGAGGATCATGATCACCAGGTGCACGTGGGCACCGAATGGAGACGCACGGCGAGGGTGCGGAATGGAATGGGTGATCGCGAGCATATCTTTTTTTTGGAGCGGGGAGATTGCGCGGGGGATAATGTGGGCCCTATCTTCCTCTACGAACACGGCCGGCCACGGTAGAGGGCGTTTTCCTTATTTGATCACCCTGACAAAATAAATAAAGAAAAGTAAAGAAAGAGGGGATTAGCCACGTGTAGTATACAGTCCTAAATAAATAAAATGAAAGAATAAAAGAACATGGAGGCGTACTTACTGGGTGGTGGCTTTTAAACCTCTAAATGTAGGTGTGTGTGTGTGTAAGCATGCATGTGTGTGTAAAAGGAAAAGGGGCCACATGGGGCCCGGAGGAGAAAATGTAAAGAGCCACGTGGGGCCTGGAGGAAGTGGAAATGCAAATAAAAGGAATAGAGGGGAGGGGGTGCTTTCCTGAATGTTGGACGGTACGTCGGCGTGGCGGCATGGCCGGTTGGACGAATGGAGGAAGAAGAGGAGGAAGATGCTTCCGCCTCGTTCCGCTCTGGTGCACGTGGAAGAAGGCGAGGACAGAGAGCGTTGGGTCACCGGTCTGGCAGGGCTTCGCTGCTTCTTGGAACCCCCTTGAACAAATGACCCTCGGGTCCAATTTATAGTCATCACGGATTCAAATTGCGTCCATTACAGGGGACGCGACTTAAGACTAAAATGCATTGGATGGCAGGCCGCGATTAGAATAGCATCGGGCAAGCATGCCGCGACTTGATTTAAATTGTGTCTGGGCGGCAGGCTGTGATTCAGAAGTCAACTTGATTTGACATTCGGCAATGATGACCACTTTTAGAATCGCGTCAGGGATGGCCGCCGCATTTTTGAAATGCGTCGGCCAACCTCGCCGCGATTATGATTTAGGCACGTGGGATGACTTCCGAGGTCTAGCGTGTCAGGCCTATGACCTAATCGCATCTGGGCAGCAGGACGCGATTCAGAGATTTTGCATGGTTCCGAGGGGCAGGCACTTGAGTGCGATGACTTTCGAGGTCTCGCCTAATCGTGGCGGCTTAGGCCGACACGTCTTGATTTGAAACACGTCAGGGCGGAAGGACGCGATACGGTCTTCCTAAAAGGCATCCACTATAGAGGACATGAATCAATGAAGTTGTGCCTTAACCAAATTTAGCTTCCAGGGGCACTACCCCCTGGGCCCCCATGACCTGACCGCGCAGGTCGATCTGCGACCGAACCACATTTGAAACGAAGGGGAAGCACCGAGGAAGAATGAGTGAGATCCAAAAATATTGGGAAAATCACTCTTGCAAGGCAAAAGGAAGGCCATTTGTGGCATTATGGCGCAATATGAAATTTGCCCACGGTGGAGTCGAATTTGCATGTCTACAGCTGCCATGCATTGGCGTCTGCTTTGCAGGGGAGCGAAGCGAAGAGACACGAAGTGGAGCACAATGGAGTGAAATGAAATAAGGGGATGAAAAGAAATGAAGCGTAGCGAAGTGCAGTGATGCGGGAGTGGACTAAAAAGTAGACGCTAAGGTGAAAAATAGACACATGCGACAATGGGTGACCACCACCTGATAAGAGTCTTTTCCCAACACCCAAGGAAGTCACCACCTGGACGAAGACCTAAAGGAACAACTGTTTGGATTTGGAAAGAAAGAGGGTGCATAAAGGAAACAAAGGAGAGATCAACTTCCAGCGTAGGGGAAGTACCTAAGGACAAGATCCGTTAGGTTGCACCATTGGGGGCGTCTACCACTACCGCAGGTGCATCTATAGGAGTTAAAGACAAAATGTAGAGGGATAAATCCTAACAAGAGTTCTTAAGGAAATTAGCCTGGAGGCAACAACAAAGGGAGTTGGATACTTGACCCGGAATGGAATATTTCAAATTGCTTTGGAGTTGAAGCGAGAATGGCTCTCAGGTTGAAATGCAAGAGTGGTTTTCCATTGTGATTTCAAAGATGCATGCATGTTGGGCTAAAAGAAAAATAGGTTAAAAGGAGTAAAAAATTACTCAAGGATATTATTATTACGATGGCTGAGTCAGGACTGGGGTTTATGCATGGGTCCGTCGTCCTCATGCCAAACATAACGGCCTATCCGTGTGGCTAAGAATCCTCTGGGATAATCATTATTTTTGTTAAAGGGGAACTCAAATCCCAGATTCCTCAGAGTCACAAGGTCCTTGATATGCTCTAAGAGTATACTATATAGATAACTTGATGGTGGAGGCAGCAGCAGCCTGATGTAGCGCCACACGAGGTAACTCGAGTTCTGCACTCAAAACTCATTAGCCAAGATAGCAAAATATCATGGAAAAAATAACATTCATGGCTTGGAGCATTAATAAATCATTGAATAAACAACTCATTTGGTTTGTTTATTTTTAATCACGAGGGTAAGTGATATTTTGGCTAAGAGAGATTGGAGTGCAAGAGATGAGGAACCAATGATTGGAGGGATTGGATTTGACGTAGTCACAAGAGCAACGTGCCATGTGTAATACCATCGTGGATTTTTTTGGATTTTGGAGATATTCAATTTTTTTGTGATTTTGAAAATATTTAAAATTTTTATGGAGTTTTTGGAAATATTTGATTTTTTGTTGATTTTGAAGATTTTTGAAATTTGTTTGGGCTTTTGAAAAATATCTATTTTTTTTTTTACTTTTGGAAATATTTGAATTTTTATGGGGTTTTGGAAATATTTGAATTTTTGGATTATGAATTATTTGAATTTTTATGGGATTTTTGAAAATATTTGAATTTTTTCGTGACTTCTAAAAATATTTGAATTTTCTTTTGATTAAAAAAAAATGTTTTCATTTTTTTATATATTTTTTGAAAACGTTGCCATGTTATGGCAGCATCAAAATTATGAAAACTGACTGGCGATGGGTCTTTGTTACCTCCTGTTTCATTAAAGGATGCCTAGAGTGGGGCGTGCTTTTTGACGTGGCCCCTACGGGTTAATTGCACTTGGCTAACAGTGCCACTACCAAAGCCACGCCTAAAAAGGTGACTAAGTCTTAGTAGGGAGAAGGGAGGAAAAACTTGGGGATAAGCTTTGACATGGGTATTGAGGAGTTAGGTTTGACTTCCTTCCTTAGCATAACTGTCAGAAGATTCAGTCCTACTTGATTATTGGGGCTTTTGGAATTAATTGATGACGATTCATTTGTTAGGGACATGCGTACGACCGGGTCCATTTGGATCTCTGCGGAGACTTTGCCACTCTTTGCCATGCCCTATTATGATTTGTTGGATTTTGATTTTTGCATGCATACATCCATGTCCGTTTGAATCCCTGCGGAGACTTTGCCGCTCTTGACATGCATTTGACTTTGATTTTCATTGGTCATTTATTTGCCCATTTTTGAGACATCCTTTCATCAGGAAGTGCTTCAGGTTGGTTGTCTTGCCCAAACTACCTCCACTATCCATACTTTGGCCGAGTAGGAGGAGAAATAGACTTTTTTGTGCCATTCAGGCGTGGCTGTGGCGGTGATGGTGTCTACCGGAAGTAATCGGCCTAGGGCGCCGTGAAGTGTGTGCAGGTGCCCATGCTAAGGGCAAGCCTTAATGACCCGAGAGGGAATTTTAGACTCCTGGCGCGGAGTTCTCATAGAAAAATGCTGTGATAGCATGACAATGCTGAAATATTCATCTTTTTTATGGATTTTTGAATTTTTTTGACACTGCTAAAATATAGTAAGACATTAGAGGGTAAAGGAGGACGAATGCCCTGCATCGAGCGAGACTTAGAGGTCTACAATAATTTTCATTTTTTTGTTTGGAATTAAAAAGACACATGGGGGTTGAAGCCCCGAAAATAGTACGAGAAGGGTCGAAGGACCCGATTGAAAACGGAGAGGAGAGAGTAGAGGAAAGACTTTGGAGACTCCGGCGGGGCCGGAGGGGTTTGGAGGAGAAGGAGGGCGCGGTGCCCTGAAAGAGAAGAATCCAGATGAGCCGGAGGAGAGAAAGGAAAAAGCGGGCCGCGAGGGGCCGAGAAGGGAGGTGCGCAGCGTAGGGCGCAGGATGGAGAGGTGCCGTGTGGGGCACAAGAGGGAGGCGTGCCGCGTGGGGCACAAGAAGGAGATGTGCCACGTGGGGCACGGAAGGAGCTATGCCGCGTGGGGCACAAGGAGGAGATGTGCCACATGGGGCACGAGAAGAAAAGGATGTACAAAAGGGGGCGCGATGCCCGGTATAGGAGTATGGATTATACAAGAGATGGAAATAAAATGCCTCCTGTGGGGAGGGAATGTGGAGAACCCCTTGGGCCCCCGCGACCTGACCGCGCAGGTTGATCCACGACCGAAGCACATTTGAAACGAAGGGGAAGCACCGAGGAAGAATGGGTGAGATCCAAAAATATTGGGAAAATCACCCTTGCAAGGCAAAAGGAAGGCCATTTGTGGCATTATGGCGCAATATGAAATTTTCCCGCGGTGGAGTCGAATTCGCGTGCCTACACACATGTAAGCGGTCACGCCCCACTGTAAATCTAGCTTCAGTCCTGCAATAAACCTCTCTACACAAGCCTGCTCACTGCTGGCGACATGAAAAACATGCCGCAACAACCGGATGAACCTCTGATGATACTGAGCAACTGTCAGATGACCCTGAGCCAACTCATGAAACTAATCTCGTCTCTCACGTCGAGCATAGTCAGGAAAGTACTCGCCGTGGAATACCTCCAAGAATTGCTGCCAAGAAACCTAATCCAAATGCTGCCCTGGGAAGTGTGCCTGCCTCTGAACTCTCCATCACTCATGGGCTGGTCCCTTGAGCTGATATACTGCCAATCTCACCTGATCCTCCTCAGCGCACTCCATGGTCTCGAATGTATGCTCCAACTCGTGTGTCCAACTCTTAGCTTTATCTGGGTCATAGTCACCAAAGAACGTCGGTGGTCGGAGATGCAAGAACCTCACTAAGAGGGCGGTCCTACCCTCAATGACAGTCGTCCTCCTCCTATCGACACGGGTACTCCCAGTACCTGACTCCTGCTGAACTACTGGCTACTCTACTTGTGGATCTACCTGCTGCTCTGGTACGACTGGGGGACGTACTGGCGGCTGACCTCCCATTGCCATTTGCCATGGCTGCCATGTCCCCTAAAACATGGCTCTAAAAAACTGCTCAGCCATGGGGAACCAATCCGCATACTGCTGTGTTTGGGGCTGTTACCACTGCTGCTGCTGCTCACCCGCTGCTACTATTGCCGCTGTCTCTTGAGGCTGTGCCACAGACTCCTCTGCGGACACATCCTCCTGAACCTGACCTGGCGTTGGCATATCTGACTCACCCTACTGCTCCATCAGCTCTCTGGTCTGCCTACGTTTGCGCGGAGCCATATCCTGCACAGCACACAACCAAGAATGTTAATGACACTAACTCGGGCGGCTAGCAGTGTACTTGAACTGCTGTTGGGACATCATGTTGCAGTTTAAATCCGCTACAAGTCCTGTTAGACTCTCGCTCTGATACCAACTGTAACGACCCCGAGAACCCGACCCTCAACCCAATCCGAGGACCCGATTTTCGTGGTCTCCGCCCACGGATCCGGGGACCCGGAAGGGCTATAACACAAGTCTAACAGAATATGTAAAGGAAATAAACATCAACTACCGAACTAGGAGCACACGTGCGAAAGCAGAAGGAAGAGCGAGACCGCAGCGCATCGCTCTAGGTACAGTCCTAACACACAATGAGTACAAGTAAAGAACGGAAGAACAGAGATCTTAGGGGCATACCTTGAGGGTGAAGTACAACTGAAAGGGGGTACCACTGCTAGCTACGGGGACGATGACTACTGCCCCGTTTCCTCCGCCCGACACGCACCTGGCCGCTGTTGAGAAGTCTCACCTAGAAAGAGAAGGGATGAGCTTCACAACAGAAGCTCAGTAGGGACTACCAATCTCCTACTGGCTCTAATAGGTGGGAAGGAATATATAATCAAAGTAATGACAACAGTTAAAATATATTCTAATCTACACAGGAAAGTGCAGAAGCAAACCTAACCAGCAACGGTATGGAAAGACACCGGGGTCAGAAACTCCATATGACCTACACGTCGTGACCACCACACGACTGGCAACACAGACAGAGGAACCCTACCTGGACAAGAGACACTAGCTACGGAAACCACTACCACTAGTCAACCAGTCAGAAGTGTCCACTGATGTCTTACCCTCGACCTAGGTCCAGACCTCCACGTCTCGTCAGAGTCGGGGCAGGAACACAAAGGAACCACAACAGTAACCGCCTAGTCTGGCCGGACTACGGTCCCATGCCCGGCCTCTCTAGGTGGTTCCAGGGCCACAAAGTGCGAGGCAGTGAGAAAAAGGACTGATTGGTCTGCATCGGGAAGAACTCCAACCGGCCTCGACGTCCCAGACCAACCAAGAGAGCTCTGTAAACAACTCAACGCCGCTGCCCTAACCACCGTTTCCCCCTCTGCTCCAGAGTTCGTGACTCGAGCACGCCCGTCGTCTGGAGCACTCCCTCAACAAACGCACGGGGACGGGGTCCTAGGTAAACGGTAACAACCTCTCTCACGGGACAAGCCCTCAGGTGCCGAGCACCGGGCGAACGACTAGTGTAGGACCGTACTAGGAACTAGCACTGGTGCCACGAGTACAGAAAGAACTGAAAATGGCAAAGACTCTACGAGAAATGGACTTTGCAAGAACTTACCTGAATCTTATACTTCCGCATCGCCCCTGGCCGTCGTGACACTGTCCCGACTCCAAGGCCGGCCGCGACCTTGTCGCGACGCCCTTGGTCGTCGCGGCGCCCATGCCCGCCGTGATAGCCGAAGCTATCGCGATCGGCACATGCATCGTGACATCATCCCGACCCTTGGGCCGATCGCAATCTCAGTTGAGAGGGGTCCCGGTACAGTCCTCCCAAGGACCACCCCAAAACCGGTACAAACCACACCATTCGGGGGAGGGGAGCAAGGGAAACACGTAGGAAAACATGTAAATAACAAACCACCCTCAAACCCCACGAATCATGCATTATACATGGAGATCTACCCTCGAAGGAAACCTCCCAACAATGTGCATGGATCTCATGCCCCACAACCCCAACACGACGGGAAAACAAGAACCTCCAGGGGAAGGGGAGCAAGCTAGAACGAGAGGGAAAGAGGGGTCCCTACCTCAATGATTAGAGCCGACCCGTTGGGGCCTTCACGTCAGAATGACCACCTCCTCCTCGCTCCAAGCGCCACATGGATGTCGCCTACACGAACGGGGAGTCACCTCCTCGCCATGAGCACCACAAACATGCTGGAGAACACAAGAGGGCTCGGGGGAGGAAGAAGGAAGGAGAAGAAGAAGAAAAGAGAAAAGGAAGGAGAGAGGGGGAAATGGGGCACCTGCCTCGGTTTTGAACCGATGGCCCCCAAGATGCGATGGGTCAGGACGAAGCGACAACAACCATGTTGCGACTGCCTACCCTGTTGTGACGTCAAAAAGTGGTAAAACCTCGAAGACCGAGAAACCATAATGCGACAGACTGCGAGGTCACGTCAACGCTGTACGCACCTGACACCCAACAAGGCCGTTCTGACAGAAAGGACAGTAGTCAGAACGGTCAGAATGAAGTCGCGTCGCCTCCAGATGTTGCGACAAGGATGCGATACCCACCCCCGTCACCATAAGAACGCGACGGCCAGGTGTGCCGCGACCAACAGCATGTCACGACCGGCATCTCTGGTGTGACAATGTCGTGCCCAGGGGGTCTGTCGTGACCATGAGGACAGGGCTAAGGGCCCGAGAGGGCCGGGTCTTACATTCAATCCCTTGACTGTTGCGGTCTTACACCATGCCTAGGTGGTCATGTGCAATGGAGCGCCGACAAAGGAGAGGGGGTGAAAAACCATGCTCATACACTTGACGGAGATGTCATCCGTCACCTTATAGCATATGTGCATGCCCATCTAGCACTCAAGGGCAATCACGGAGCTGAAGAGGGGTCCTCTAGTGGCTGTAGAGGATAATCCAGCATATAAATAACCTAATACGGCTTGGGAAATAGACATACCTTCCCACACGCAGCTGATGATGCTCAGGTTGGCTACAGACAAGAGATGATCCTGCGTGGGGAAGAGGATGACGTCGCATATGCAGATGGCGGCGGCCTTGACGATTGCTAGATAGTTCTCAGTCTTCCTCTTGCACTATGAGACAATCCACTAAGAGAGGGGGATCAGGTGGATGTAGCCTGGGCTTGTCATGGTACTCAGATCCCAGGTCTTGGTGGTGATCTCACCGAGGATAGCCCAATAGTCGACGGGGGCTATGGTGTGTGAGATGAGGTGCTCCGCCCCTTTCTTGTCCTTGGGGAGCCCCACATGATCTCCAGCTCCTCCAATAAGACTGTGGCTTCAAAAGAAGGGAAGATGAAGGTGTGCGTCTGTGGGTGCCACAACTCCACAAGCACTGTGATGTTGTCCCAGATGTGCACGATCTTTTGATAATTCTTTGCTAGCACCAGGACGGTCGTCAACTTCCACTCACGCAGTAGGTTGATGGATGCTATAGGGAGCACCTTTATTATGGGCTCCAGCCATGGGATCTTGGAATAGCGTCTTCCGCCCGGAAGGATCTAGAAGAAGAAGGAGGAGGTTGGTAGGGGAAGAAGAAGAAGAAAGAAAAAAAAATATAAGAGAAAGAAGAAGAAGAAGAAGAAGAGAGAGATGTTGGGTTGAGTGTGAACTTTATACATTTCCCCTTATAGTTTTGATGATGATAAGTTGTGATTTTAATGCACAAATAAGCGAAACATGTTAAATACATCACACATGCAATAACAAAATTCAAAAAAGTATGTTTCCAAACACATTTATCATTTATATTCATGATAATATATTGGACTAATGATTTATGTGTTTATTTCTCAGGGACATACAATTCTTGCAAGGGTAGTGTCGACACACCCCCTACTGGTGTCGACACAATGCTTCAAACCCAAGGCAAATTGGTGAAGAATTGGTCAAGTGGTGTCGACACAGGATCAAGTAGTGTCGACACTAGATTCAGTTCCCAGAAGGCCTGTTTGCCAGTTCTGGACAGTGTGTCAACATAGCCTGAAGTAGTGTCGACACTAGAGACCCTTCCCAGAGAACCTTTTGTGCCAGTTTGGGACAGCGTGTCGACACACCCCATGGGCAGGTCGACACACTCCGGAAACTTTTTCACCTTAAGTCACATCTGGACACGTGGCACTCTAGGGATCATATGGATCGGCCTTGGATCATGTGCCCATGACCCCCAAGGGTACTTTTGGACACATTGGGCTATAAATACCCTCCAATTGGCCATCCAACAAAAGAGAGAACCTCCAAGAGCCTTCTAGAAATCATTTTGGCGGCAAGAAGTGTTCTCCTCCCCGATCTTGCTCCCCTTGTGCTTCTTCAACCCAATTCCCACTTCTCCAAGCACAAGAAGTGAAGATTGATCCAAGATGAAGCAGTGAGATCACTTCCAAGGGTATAGATCAAGTAGAAGCAGCCAATTGTGAAGATTTCAAGGAAGATCCCAAAGCCCAAATTGCATAGCATCGGCCAGGGACTTCAAGGGATCAAGCTTCTTCACAATTCAGCCTCTACAAGGGAGTATACTTGAAGAACAAGGATCTTACACTCAATTCCTCAATTCCCCTTATTTCTTCTAAGTCATTCTTGAGATTGTGCATGAACTGTTGCATCAATCTTCTTGAATGAACTTTTATAGATCAGATCATTGCTAGAGGATCTGGATCTTTGTGTTTATGTTCTAGCAAGTTGTTTGTGAGCCTGTGTGCTCAGTGTTGAGTCGTTGTACTCAGTTGTGGCTGAGCAGTTGTGCTCAGGTGTCTAGAGTAGTCTTGCTCTAGAGGTTGTGTGAGTTGTAGAACTCAGTGTGTTAGAGTTGTCAGGCTCTAGTGTGTGGTGTATCCAAGTTGTGTAGTGGATCCTCACAGTGTGAGGGGTGGATTTAGGAATCACGTGGTGTGATTTTCGAACCACCTAAAAATCTTTGTGCAGTGATTTGTTTGTGATTCAAATTCACTTTGCGCTAGATGCATGCATAGGGTTTTTCGAATTCACTTCTAATCAACTTGATCTCACACTCTAATCATATAATTCACACAATCACTCTTCAGATCTGTAAAGTGCTCTTTCAAATTGCCTCTGATTCAAAGCATTGATTTAAATTGGCTAAGCTCCCGCAGTTTTTGGCTTAGATCTATTCAACCCCCCCCCCCCCTCCTTCTAGATCTGATCCAGCCTATTTTCGATCCTACAATTGGTATCAGAGCGGGTTTATATCTGATTTGATCTGAGTTCTTTCTATTTGTTCTGTGTGTTTTACTTACTTGCTTTCTAAGTGTTTCCTACATTGCACCATCAATTTGATTCAATGGATTCCAGAGGGTTCATAGCTGAGGGTCACTCCATTAATAGGCCACCCTTCTTCAATGGGACTGACTACTCCTATTGGAAGAATAGAATGCAAGTCTTCCTTAGAGCCCAAAACTATGAAATCTGGAAAGTAGTCGAGGTAGGTCTCTATGAGAACTAGGGAGAGGAAGAAACCTGGACCAGGGAACAGATTAGAAGGGCTACCATGAACTATAGTGCCATGAATATGATACAATGTGCAGTCCACCCTAAGGAGTACTCAAGAATCTCCATGTGCAAATCTGCCAAGGAGATGTGGGATAAGCTTGAGCTACTCTATGAGGGAACATCTCAAGTAAAAGAAACCAAAGCTAACATTCTTGTTTCTGAGTATGAACTGTTTATGATGAAATCTGATGAGACTATTTATGAAATGTTTGCTAGGTTTATGATCATTGTGAATGGACTGAAGGCTTTAGGTAAGGATTATACAGATGCTGATTTAGTAAGGAAAATCTTGCACTCTCTCTCTTTAATTTGGCACACTAAGGCCACAGTCATCGAAGATTCTAAAGATTTGTCCAAAATCTCTTTTGATGAATTGATAGGATCCTTAATGACTTATGAAATAAACCTGAAAAGAAATGAAGAGCACATAATAAAAACCAAACCAGTAGCCCTCAAAGCTTCATCTAGTAACAAAGACAAGAATCAGGAGAAAACAAGTTCTGATGAGTCTGAGTCCAATGAGGATGAACTTGCCCTCATGACCAGGCAATTCAGAAAATTCTTAAAATATAGAAAAGGAAAACTCTCTGGGAAAAAGAAATTCCCATCAAGAAAAAGAAACACTTCCTTTTCTAATGTCAATTCAAGTAGAAATCAGAAATCTGATGAAGTTGTCATTTGTTACAGGTGCAACAAACCAAGACATATGAAGGGAGAATGCCCTGAAAACAAGGAGGAGAAATACAAAAAGATTCACAAATTCAAAAAGCCAAAAGCAATGGTTGCCACTTGGTCTGATGAAGACTCAAGTGAGAAAGAAGAAGAAAAGTCCTCAAGCTCTGAGAGTGAGGAAATTTACTTTATGGCAAATGGCCCAGATGAAAAGGTAAGTACATCTTTTGAAGATTTTTCAATTGATGATTGGCAAGATGCGTATGCTGAACTTGTTGAAAATTATTCTGAAATAAGAAAAGAAAACAAACATCTAAAGAAGAAAATTGAAAACATTATGCATAACCAATCAATAAACAAAAGAATTTGTGAATTGGAAAATGAAGTAGCTGAGCTCCAAGAGGAAAAAGAAAATCTTCTAAATGTGATTGATGAGCTCAAGCTTGCATCCCAAAAGGCCACTCATGAGTTTAAAGAATTGTCTGAAAAGCTGAAATTGGAACAAAAAGAAAAACAACAAAATGCTGATGGAATCAAAACCTTAGAAAACCAGCTAAAAGAAAAAGAACAAGTCATTGAAACCTTCACAAAAGGTAAAGACAATTTGGAGGCCTTGCTAGGAGCCAGGATGAGATCTGAATCATATGGACTAGGATTCAACAAACAAAAATCAAAGAAAGATAAATCTGGTGAGATAAGGGAAAAAGCACCCTTGATAAATTTTGTCAAAGGTCCTAGTCTTGAAGACACAAAAAACAAGCAAGTGTCAAGCAACACAACAAAGACTTCAAAAACCCAGAACAAAAAGAAACCAAACAGGTCTACACAATCACCTGACAGGTCGACACCAGTCCACAAAAAAATGAAATCTGTGACTGCTGTGTCGACACCAGTCAAGAATAGGTCGACCTGCTCAACCTCAATAAACACAAACCAGTCAACTAAAAATTCAAATAAAAATCTGAAAAATAAGAAAAATTCAAAAGAAGCTATTCATGACAAACCTTAGACTTCCAAGACAGCACATCAAGCTGATTGGACTAATTCTTTGAACCAATGGTATCACAATCCATTTTGGTATTGAAAGATTGCGGAATTCCCTATATATGGTAATCTAGAAGGGGGGTTGAATAGATTACTGTCGATTAAAATTACTTTATCACCTTCTTTTCACGAGAACACAAACTGTTGAAACAATAGGAGAGTTTAAACTAAGTGTGGATGTGTGTGACTTGAGAATAAATAAAGAACAAACTATCAAGCGTGTGTAGAGACGTCGTGCCTGCCAAACATCTAACATAAATCCGTGCAAACCATAAGACACAAAGATTTTACGTGGTTTGGAGTACACAACTTGTGTATCCTACATCCACGGGCCACACACACACGCAGAATAACCTGCTTATGAGCTAGTTCGTCAACTAGAACTCACACACACGAGTTATCTGATGTGCGACCACGATTAGATCAACTCACACACGTGAACCAAGCACAAGAACTGCTTGAGACACAACAACACACACTCGTTTATGTAAAAACGAAAGCAGAGAGAGTTCTGAATTGTAAGACAAATCCTGATGGAAGAACTCTTCTCATGAACGTCTGGCTGGACTTCAAGCTTCGTCTTGATGATCACAACTTGATGAAGATGCTTGAATCCACGACGTTCAAGCTTCACCTCTGCTGGGAAGACGTGTCTTCTTGGTTCTGGGCGGTAGGTTGAAGCAGAGCAGCAGAACAGACTTCTCTTGAGAGCTTTTTAGGGTTCTTGGTTGGAGGCTGCTTGTGTGTACGAAAATATCTCCAAAAGATACCTTTTATACGGGTGTTCAAGTATAGAGAGTTGTGATATATGGAAACACCTACATAGGGAACATAAGGAGATCTCGTATCTAACATCTCGCTTCGTCTATCGACAGGTCTCATGTCATCTGTCGACAGGAGCTTGCATAGTTCCAGCATTTAGAGGTCCTGGAGTTTCTGGAAAGCATTCACTGTATGAATCTATCGACATGCGTTCTGGTGCTGTCGACAGGGCTTGTTTTTCCAGAAGGCTTGATGTCTGCCTGTATGGATCTGTCGACAGGAGCATCTGGGTCTGTCGACAGGTGTTCTCTTTTTGTCCTTTTCATGTCCTTTCTATCTTGTTTTGGTATAAGGTCTTGAATGGAATCTCACCTACATGAAGGAAGATGATTAGTGAGACATAATCAACACATTAGTGATCAATGAAAATATTTGATTTAATTGCATCCACTTGTCATTGTCTCTTAGTTTTACACATTTGTCATACATCAATTTTGGTCCATTAAATATTCATAATAAAAAAACAAGGATATGTCATTAAGCTTAGAATTCTCATAGACATTCCATATGAGAACTCAACATTCTCCCCCTTTTTGATGATGACAAAAAAATTAATTTGACCACAATTGATGTTCTCCCCCTTTTGACAACATCCAAAAAGATAATCCAAGCAAAGATCAATGGAACCGGAAGAGAAGGGGTGCCTTTCATTCATTTGGCGTTCATTACCTAATGGCACACATGACACATGAGTAATTGCAGGAAATGAAAGACTACAAGACATAGGACTGGGAAGGCAAATGAAAACATCTAGAACATGACCAAAACATTAAGGACTTGTAGACAACGCATCCTAAACATTAGCAGTATCTCCCGGTGGTGCTGAGGCCCGACGGAGCTCTTGATAATCAGTAGACATCCTTGTGAGCCTTAGCTGGAGCTGGACTTGTGTGTCAGCTGAAGCTTCAATTTCAGAGTCAACGGTGTCCAACCGTGTATGTATCCTATCAAAGCCTGTAGTGATTTGCAATTGCATCTGGGCAAGAAGCTCTCAGATTGAAGGCTCAGTAGATGTTGGACTATTTGGGGAAACGATGTCTTCATCTGCCGGAGCATCTTGAGACTCATGCTGGGAGTCTTCATCAGCAATGTCAGCTTCATCTTCTTCTCCACCATCAAAATCATCATCTACCTCTACAGCAGTGGATGGTCCCTTGCCCTTAAGGTCTCTGGTGACAACCCCGTCTATCATCTTGTATCTCATCCTTTGGACAACAGTAAGATCATACGAGCTGCGGCTCTTGAGCTCAGTCATCTTGTCATCAAGAATGGGAATGCCAATGAATAAGAGAAGGAAAGTAATGGGGCAAGCATAGGGCATTGATCTTTTGGTAGAACGAAGGCATGCCCGGAGGTGAGAGACCATGAGGAGTGGTAGATTAACCGGGTTACGGTTCAGAAATGCATGAAAAAGGGACTTGTGAATAGCAGTCACAAGCTCCCGACTACCATCCTTAGGGACAATCATGGTAGTGAAAATGTGGTGGATGAGACGATGAAGTGGAGGGAAGTTGTTGGCATTCAAGGGCTTACGATCTGTGGGGTTGTAAGGCTACAAGGTGATGAGCTGGTGGCATTCAGATTCTTCGGGATGATGTTTCAGAATATCAAGGCCGGAATTAGGGATTTGTAGGGCGGTGGAGAACAGGTTGGGAGTGACCAGAAAAGAGGTCTGTCTCACCGTGGTATGGAAGACACCAGTGGTGGACAGCCTGAGATTTTGATAAAACTTGGTCACAGCTGAAGGGAAATACCGTTTGTGACGGTAACAGAAATGTGTCCAGCACTGGACGACGAACAGAGGCTTCAACCCAGGAAAGAAATCTTCCAGTGACACGAAATCGATGTAGCGGGGCTGCACAAACCTTGTGTAGGTGCCATGAGGAGGAAGAAAGTCCAGACCAGCAGGGATGATCAGCTCGGGCAAACAATCCTCCCTGTGTTTAGTGCGGCACTCTGTAGGAGCCCTGGAATCGTCGCCATCGTTGGAGGAACGAGTACGGTGCCGGGAGACAAGCTTCTTCGCCATCGGAGCCATCTCAGGAACGGATTTGGGGGAAGAGGCGCTGGAAAAGAAAGAGAAAGACAGATGAGCAGAAAGCCCAAAGTGCAGAGGCCCTGCGCGCGCCCAGGAGAAGAGGGTTTTTGGGAGAGACGGAAGTGGGAAAGACTTTTGAAAGGAGGAAGGGAAGAGGAGGGGTCGTGGGAGCCTTTTAAAGAAGGTGGGAGAGATTTGGAAAGTTGTGGGTCCCACAAAATCTGTATTTAAATCGAGTCGGTTGGGCTGGGCTGCCAAAATCCACCCTGAGTGCGGCTGTCGATAGGTGAACAGTTCCCTGTCGACAGACACACATAGAAATGTGCCAGTGAGATATTTTTGATGGTGATTCAAGGCCATGAGCATCAGATATGAGGCTAAGACAAAACAAGGGTAATTGCATGAATATAACAAGTCATGTCCACATATATTTAGACCACATCTTGCATTGACAATGATTTTGATATAAATTTCCCGGACTCTAAAGTTGCGACATGAGAAATGCAAGGAACAAAATCATGAGGTTGTAAAATGACCCTCTTGAATAAGGCCATTGCAAGAAATTATTTTCCTTAGTGTATGACAATCAGAAGATGTATGAAAGATAGGTCTTCATGGTTAATGAAGTGCTAACCACTAAGTGCCCTTGACAAGACTAAATTGAGGAGACCACAATCTAAATTTTTTTTTTTACATGAAAAGGACATGGGAATTAAAGGTGGTAATTAGGAGCAGTAGACCTTTTGACGTGAAGATAGACATTTTTGATGCCCGTATCCCCAGTTACTCGGTTCAGATGTCCATCATACCATTGTACAGAGATAATGAATAAGCCTTTTGACGCGAAGATTGACATTTGTGATGCCCAAATCCCCGGTTACTTAGCCATACTCAACATTGCTCTGTCTTGATTTTCCCTTTTTATTTTGATGTGATTTGATATATATTATTTTTGTTTTAAATTAGTTGTGGCTTCTCCATTATGAAGCATTATAATGCACTCATCAAGGCAGGAAGTGGATAATACTTACGGAACTAATGAAGGAGATACCCTTCAATGACCTTAGGACTGACCACATGACTTTGAAAAATAATGATTCACAAGAGATTTATTCAAGGGAGGTAAATTAGTCTCATGAGTTCTGTTGGATGCACTTAAAATGAACCAACGTAGACTCTCAAAGGAAAGAGATGCCAAAGTCATTGTGATGCAAAATAAGTCTTAGAGATCTTGTGGATAGAAGAAATTATAATGCATGCAATCACCATTTTTCACCTTAAATACTCATAAGAAGTATTCTTGCAATTGAGTGAGGAATGACTTGAAGAGGTGTATCTGTCGACAGATCAATTGGGGCCTATCGACAGATTCACACAAATGAAGTTTGCTGAGTTCTGTATTGGAAAATCTGTCGACAGATGGGATAGGTCCTGTCGACAGATGCATATAGTGCCTGGATTCTGGGTTCTGTGAAGGGTTTTCTGTCGACAGATTGAAGTGATGCTGTCGACAGGCATGTGTGCAGGACAGAGCTTAAGTCTAGGAGGAGTTTGAAAAAGGTGCTCCATGCAAGGAAGGAGTGGGATGATGACTAGGAAGTGTTTCCCTCATAAATTCACTCATCTAGCAATGGTGTCCTCCCCTATAATGTGTGCAAGTGGAGACTAAGCATCCAAACAATTCAAAGATCAATTCAAGCAAGGGTCTCACACAATTTAACAGAGCACCATCCATGTAAAGAGATAGAAACTTTGAATTTTGTTTCTTTTAGAATGACTGGGCAATTGAAAAGAAACTATGTCCCTTATCCAAAATAGATGTCCTTTTTGCACTTCAACTATGGTACGTGGCGGAGAATGTTTTCTCACGCATAATGAAAATTTCCAAACAAGCCTGACTGTTTTTCCACAAATCATCATTTGATATACCGCATAGTTGTTGCTCAGAAGGAACATATATTCAAGACTTGGTATGAGTTTCATTGCATTTTGCACAAACCCAATTCCCTTCTAAGTGTGGTAAACCTATCTTCAGCCAATGGTTTTGTAAAGATGTCAGCTAGTTGTTTTTCTGTGGGTATGAAGCTCAACTCTAAGGTGTTGTTGGCTACCTCATCTCTCAAGAAGTGATGCCTGATCTCTATGTGCTTTGTTCTAGAGTGTTGAATTGGGTTCTTTGAGAGATTGATTGCACTGGTGTTGTCACATAGGATAGGTGTGCATCCAATGTCAATATTGTAGTCAGACAATTGACTTTTTATCCACAACACTTGAGCCGCACAACTCCCTGCAGCAACATATTCTGCCTCTACAGTGGAGAATGCAACTGAGTGTTGCTTCTTGGATGCCCACGAAACCATGCAACCACCAAGAATTTGGCAATAACCACTAGTGCTTTTTTTTGTCAATTTTATATCCAGCATAGTCAGTATCAGAATAAGAGACCAAGTTAAAGCTACTACCTGCTGGATACCAAAGACCCATATCATGCGTACCTGAGAGATATCAGAATATTCTCTTTACTGCAATCAAATGGCTTTCCTTTGGACTAGATTGGTATCTAGCACAAAGGCAAACGCTGAATTAAATATCCGGTCTACTTGCAGTAAGATATAAAATGGAGCCAATCATACCTTAGAATTGCTTTGCATCTACCGGTTTACCTTTCTCATCAGTTTCTAGCTTTATGCTTGTACTCATTGGTGTTGAGGCAGGCTTGGCTTGTTCGAACTGAAATCTCTTGAGCAGTTCTTTGACATATTTTTCTTGATTGATGAAGAATCCATCTTCTAATTGTTTCACCTGCAAACCAAGAAAAAATTGAAGCTCCCCCATTAAGCTCATCTCAAATTCACTGTGCATATGTTTTGAGAATTCCTCACATAGTGATGGGTTAGTAGAACCAAATTAATATCGTCCACATAAACTTGAACAACAATGATGTGATTGCAGACTTTCTTAGTGAAAAGAGTTTGGTCTACCTACCTCTTGAGTAATTTTTGCTTACCAGAAATGTGCTCAGTCTGTCGTACCAAGCTCGGGGTGCCTGTTTCAAACCATAAAGAGCTTTGTGCAATTCAACACATGGTTAGGTTGATCATTATCCTCAAAGCCAGGTGGTTGAGAGACATAGACTTTTCTTTGATGTAGCCATTTAAGAATGCAGTTTTAACATCCATTTGAAAAAGTTTGAACTTGTTTGAGCATGCATATGCTAACAAGATTCTAACTGCTTCTAACCTAGCTACAGGAGCAAAGGATTCTTCGAAATCCACACCAAATTCTGATTATATCCTTTTGCTACCAGTCTAGCCTTATTTCTCACCACTTTACCCTCTTCATTCAGTTTATTCCTAAAAAACCCATCTTGTCCAATGACAGAAATTTCGGGGGTTCTAGGAACTAAACTCCAGACATTATTTCTCTGAAATTGCCCAAGCTCCTCATGCATAGCATCAATCCATGAGTTATCCTTTAAGGCTTCTTCAACATTTTTAGGTTCTACTTGAGATACAAAGGCTAGATGATCCTGTTCAACTATTTCCCTAACTTGAGACCTAGTTTGAACTTTTTCATTCACATCTCTATTATGTTCTCAAGTGGATGGTCTTTAGAGTACCTGCCATTTGTGATTGTTGAAGGTCCGGGTTGATCTTGCAATTGAGGAGGTTGTGCCGGAGGAGGGATTGCTTGAGGGGTTTCAGCTTGAGGTTCATCCTCTTGTGGATCTTCTTCAGGTGCTTCACCTTTATTTCTGAACAGTATGTATCATCTCATCTCATCACTTGCGAAGATATCACCTCTAAAGATATCACTCTAACCTTTAGTGCTGTTGAGAGCTCTCCTTGGCTGCCACTTGTGGTGGATCTTCAAGGATGTTTGTCATCTCATTGGGAGTCCTGTGAGAATTAAAATTGTCAGATTTTGCATGACTCTCATCAAAAATCACATGTGGAGTTTCTTCCACAGTTCTATTCTTGATATTAAACACCTATAGGCTCTAGAGTGTTCTGAGTATCCAAGAAAATACCTTGATCACTTTGGCCTCAAATTTTTCCAAATCTGATTTATCATATTATGAATGAAGACTTTTGAGCCAAAACTCTAAAGTACCCAATACTAGCTTCTTACCTTTCAGAAGTTTGTAGGGGTTTTCTTAATGACAGGTCTTACCATGGCTCTATTAAGTATGTAGCATGAAGTGTTCACCACTTCTGCCCAAAACGTCCTGGCAAGTTGGCTTTCAACCAGAAGGGTACGAGCCATTTCCACCAAAGTCCTGTTCTTTCTCTACACAACACCATTTTGTTCCAGTGTCCTTGGAGAGGAGAACAAGTGTTCTATCCCGTGGTGCCTGCAAAAATCAGAAAAAGAATTATTGTCAAACTCTCCCCCGAGATTAGTGCGGATTGAGCATATCATGTGTACATTTCCATGCTCAATTTTATTGAAGAAGTCCTCAACAGGCTTAATGCTCATTTTGTGTGCGAGGAACTTAACCCATGTGAACCTAGAGAAGTCGTCTACAATACAAAACCAAAGCGTTTGCCATTGAGACTTATGTTCTAATAGGTCCAAACAGGTCCATGTGCAGAAGTTCATAGGGTTTAGTAGTACTTACCGGTGCCTTGATTTGAAGGATTTCCTTGTTGTTTTCCCTGTGCACATGCATCACAAAAATTCTCATTTTATTAAAGGGGATTTCAGGAAGTCCACTTACCAATTTGAGCCTCATGATCTTGTGTAAAACGTTGTAAGTGCATGACCGAGCCTACGATGCCACAACATAAGCTCGTCCTGTTTGTTTTACAAGACACAAGTCATTATTTTGGATCATCTAAATCAACCATGTAGATGTTATTCACCCTTTTTCCAGAAAATTTAGACTTCCTGTTTCCTTATCAATTATTTGACATGAATTAGGTTCAAAGACAACTTTATGCCCTTATCACACAGTTGGCTTATACTAAGCAAATTGTGATGAAGGCCATCTACAAGCAATACATTATCTATAGAGGTAGAGGCATACTTACCAACCTTACCTGAGCCGATGATCTGGCCTTTGTTGTTGCCTCCAAAAATTACTTGACTTCCATCTTCTCCACTAGCAGACATAATTTTTCTTTATCGCCCATCAGTGCCTCGAGCAGCCACTATCCAGGTACTATTTGTTTTGAACTGGGCTGCTAGGCATTCCTGCACATGTGATCAGACAAGAGATTTTGGTACCAAATTACTTTGGGTCCCATTTTATCATTCATGCCAAACAATAAATGCTTCAGAATCAAACTTGTTTGATGTTAAATTTACTTGGTTTGTTCCGACATTCTTTTTCATTATGCCCAACTTTTTACAGAAAAATTACTTTGGGTCCCATTGTATCATTCATGCCAAACAATAAATGCTTCAGAATCCAAACTTGTTTGATGTTTAATTTACTTGGTTTGTTCCGACATTCTTTTTCATTATGCCCAACTTTTTTACAGAAATTACATGATGAAGGTTTTTCACAACAATGGGCTTTTTATTTTGAGGAGCATGCATGGTCATTTTGCCTTTTTGTTGCCTGGTCAGCTTCCCTTTGGAGGCTGGTTTCCTGTCCTGTCGACAACCCTCATTGGGGCTGTTGACAGTTTTTGCAGTTTTGTTGGCAACGGGCTTCTTTTGTTTAGTTTGTTGTTGCTTGCCCTTGGCTTGGGTTTTATTGCTGTTTGATGGGATTTGTTTGCTTGTGCTTGGGCTTGACTCAACAAAAGAAGTTATTAAGTTCTCTCCCACTTTCTTTTGCTTTGGAGGAAGATACCCAAGCCCATGCTTTGCAACAAAAATGTTTGTTCCTAGAATTGCATCAAGGTTTTGTTTCCCTTTAACAAACCTTGATAGATCTTCACTCTTTCCTTTTAAATTCTCTTCAGTCTTTTTCAATTTTTCTTTTACTTCAGTAAGTTCATCTTGAAGAGTTTTAAGGGAGTTGCTTAGATCATCTCTCTCTTTTTGAACTTCTTGAAGTTTCAGTTTCATGTCATCCAATTCCTCACAGTGAGCTTTTTCATCAATCTTCATCATTTCAAGTTCTTTATTCAAGGATGCAATTTCTTCATTATTGTTGGAGCTATGAACAAGGGAATTGTTTTTCTTTTTGAGTGCCTTTATTTCTGACTTATACTCACAGAATTTTTCAAATAAAACAGTATAAGCTTCTTCCCATTCATCAATTGAATAATTTTCAAAGGAAGAATTTACCTCATTTGAGTCATCACTTCTGGCCATGAGACAGTGGACTTCATCATCTCCGGAGGTAGCTTGACTGTTCTCGTCTTCGTCTTCATCACTCCAAGTAGCCATCATTGCCTTGGCTTTCTTGAACGTGAACTTCTCCTTTTTCAGCTTCTTCTTAAGCTCGGGGCACTCTCCTCTCATGTGCCCTTGTTTCTTACACTCACAACACACGACATCAGACTTTTTGTTAGAATTAGATTTGTTAAAAAAGTCTTTCTTTTGAAAAGGTTTGGAGTTACCTATTCCTCTCCTTTTGAGTTTTAGGAATTTTTTGAATTGCCTAGTGAGCATCGCCATCTCATCACTCTCACTATCACTAGAGGATTCAGATTCATCACTTTCCGGAATAGCATCCTTTTTGGAAGCTGAAGAACTTTTCTTAGAAGCCTTCAAGGCAAGTGGCTTTCTAGGATTTTCTTCAGTTTCCTTTCTTTTCACATTGATTTCATACGTCATTAAGGAACCAATCAGTTCATCCAATTTCATTGTTGAGAGGTCTTTGGAATCCTCAATGACAGTGGCTTTGGTGTTCCATGAGGATGGAAGAGACCGAAGTATCTTCCTCACCAAGTCACTCTCCGAGTACTCCTTTTTAAGACCTTTCAACCCATTTATTATCAACATGAACCTAGCAAACATGTCTGAGATGGTTTCATTGTGGTTCATCTTAAACATCTCATACTCAGAGACAAGCATGCTTACCTTTGATTCTCTTACCTGTGATGTACCTTCGTATATAAGTTCGAGTTTGTCCCACATCTCTTTTGCTGATGTGCACATGGAGACCCTCGAATATTCCTTGGGATGGACCGCACATTGCATCATGTTGAGGGCGCTCCAGTTGAGTGTCCCCTTGGCAATCTGGTCCTTTGTCCAGGTATCTTCATCCTCAGGAAGAGTGTATGGTCCTTTGTGGACTATTTTCCACAGTTCAAAGTTTTGCGCTCGTAGAAACACCTGCATACGGTTTTTCCAATATGGATAGTCAGTGCCATCAAAGAAGGGCGGCCTGGTGACTGAGTGTCCCTCGGCCATATACCCCTTACTAGAATCCATGAGATCAAAGTTCTCCTGATCGAAAGATCAAACAATATGACAGTAAATCGGAGAAACCTGCTCTGATACCAATTGAAAGATTGCGGAATTCCCTATATATGGTAATCTAGAAGGGGGTTGAATAGATTACTGTCGATTAAAATTACTTTATCACCTTCTTTTCGCGAGAACACAAACTGTTGAAACAATAGGAGAGTTTAAACTAAGTGTGGATGTGTGTGACTTGAGAATAAATAAAGAACAAACTATCAAGCGTGTGTAGAGACGCCGTGCCTGCCAAACATCTAACGTAAATCCGTGCAAACCATAAGACACAAAGATTTTACGTGGTTCGGAGTACACAACTTGTGTATCCTACATCCACGGGCCACACACACACGCAGAATAACCTGCTTATGAGTTAGTTCGTCAACTACAACTCACACACACGAGTTATCTGATGTGCGACCACCACGATCAGATCAACTCACACACGTGAATCAAGCACAAGAACTGCTTGAGACACAACAACACACACTCGTTTATGTAAAAACAAAGCAGAGAGAGTTCTGAATTGTAAGACAAATCCTGATGGAAGAACTCTTCTCGTGAACGTCTGGCTGGACTTCAAGCTTCGTCTTGATGATCACAACTTGATGAAGATGCTTGAATCCACGACGTTCAAGCTGCAGCAGAGTAGCAGAACAGACTTCTCTTGAGAGCTTTTTAGGTTCTTGGTTGGAGGCTACTTGTGTGTATGAAATATCTCCAAAAGATACCTTTATACGGGTGTTCAAGTATAGAGAGTTGTGATATATGGAAACACCCAATAGGGAATGTAAGGAGATCTCGTATCTAACATCTCGCTTCGTCTGTCGACAGGTCTCATGTCATCTGTCGACAGAAGCTTGCATAGTTCCAGCATTCAGAGGTCCTGGAGTTTCTGGAAAGCATTCACTGTATGAATCTGTCGATAGGCGATCTGGTGCTGTCGACAGGGCTTTTTTTCCAGAAGGCTTGATGTCTGCCTGTATGGATCTGTCGATAGGAGCATCTGGGTCTGCGACATGTGTTCTCTTTTTGTTCTTTTCTTGTCCTTCTCTCTTGTTTTGGTACAAGGTCTTGAATGGAATCTCACCTACATAAAGGAAGATGATTAGTGAGACATAATCAACACATTAGTGATCAATGAAAATATTTGATTTAATTGCATCCACTTGTCATTGTCTCTTAGTTTTACACATTTGTCATACATCAATTTTGGTCCATTAAATGTTCATAATAAAAAACAAGGATATGTCATTAAGCTTAGCATTCTCATAGGCATTCCATATGAGAACTCAACAGGTACCACCTTCAATTCTCTATCCAAATTTTTCAATGGACCAACAACAAACCTTGGTTTGTACCTCAAAACTGAACACTATGTCAAAATGCAGAACTCCCCACTCTAAAGAGAAAAAGAACATGGTGTTTTTATTCCAAAAGGGAAGAACAAATTGAAAAAGGCAGAAAACATCAATGAAACAAAACAAAAATAAAAATAAAATCAGATTTGGGTTAGAAATGGTCCCAACATGTTTGGGTACCAACAATCTTCTCTCCCTGATTGATTTTACAGGAAGGTCGTGCACCCACTCAAATTTTGTTCCTTGATAGTGGGTGTTCACGACACATGACTGGAGACAAAGCTAAATTTCATTCCTGATTGAGAAGGAGGGAGTTCTGTTACATTAGGAGGTAAAAATAAAGAAAAAATTATTGGATCTGGAAAGGTTGGTCAATCTTCCTCAAACTCAGTTGATAATGTTTTGTTAGTTGATGGTTTAAATTACAATTTGCTGAGCATTAGCCAACTATGTGACAAAGGTCACAAAGTTATGTTTGAATCTGATTTTTGCAAGATAATTACTCATCAACTGATAAAATAAATTCTTTGGAAAGAGGGAAAACAATGTCTACATGATCAACCTTGATAAAAATTTCTGAAAATATTTGTCTTGTTGCAAATAAGAATGAAATTGCGTGGACTTGGCACAAAAGACTTGGTCATGCAAGTTTCAGAACAATAAATAAACTGTTATGCTGATTTGGTTAAAGGTCTTCCTGAATCCTTCTCTAATATAGAAAATCAAGTTTGTGGGATTTGTGCCCAAGGAAACAAACCAGAAATCTTTTAAAACCTCAATGAGGTACTCACATCTAAGCCACTAGAATTACTTCACACTTTGGCCCCACAAGAATTCTAAGCCTTAGTGGCAAAAGATATGGGTTTGTCATTATTGATGATTTTACTATTTTACATGGGTTATCTTTCTGTCCCACAAAAGTGATGCTTGCCTTGAGTTCAGGAATTTCTGTACCACTGCCTTAACAAGTTTTCCATATAAAATCAAAAACATTTTGACTGATCATGGGGGTGAGTTTGAAATAAATCATTTTCTGATTTATGTGCTGAACTTCACATATTTCACAAGTTTTCTTCACCAAGAACTCCAGAACAAAATGAAGTTGTGAAAAGAAAGAATAGAACTCTTGTGAAAATGGCTAGATCCATGCTCTTAGAAAGTAATTTGCCCAAATCCTTCTGGGCTGAAGCTGTGAATACAGCAAATCACATTCTCAATAGAGCATTGGTCAGACCAAAAATCAGAAAAACCCCTTATGAGTTGTTGAAAAACAAAAAGTCAACCTTATCTTATTTCAAAATCTTTGGGTGTAAATATTTTGTGCATAACAACAATAAGGAAAATCTTAACAAGTTTGATGCTAAAGTCAGGAAGCCATCTTTCTTGGCTATTCTGAAGTGTCAAGAGCTTTTAGAGTTTACTCTCTCAAGAACAAGACTGTGAAGAGTCTCCACATGTTATTTTTGATGAAAATTCCTTTTCAACTCATGGTTCTAAATCTTGCAGGGACAGTCAAGATAATGAAGAGGATGATTTCATTGTGGATTCTTCACCAACTGCTGAGGAAAATGAAGACATTAGTGAGAATTTGAACACTCATTCACCTACTCCAAGTGGATCAGGTAATGTTGTTCTAGACTTAAGTGCAATTCAATAGGTAACTTCTGAACATAGATTTTTGAGAGATCACCCATTAGAAAATATTGTTGACAATGTGCATGATAGGGTAAGGACTAGATCATCATTCCTGAATGTCATTCATGAAGACCCACTAGCACTAATTTCCCAAGTTGAACCAAAATCAATTGATGAAGCTCTAATGAGTTCTGACTGGATCAATGCAATGCATAATGAACTTCATCAATTTGAAAGAAATCATGTATGGGAATTAGTACCTAGACCTAGTGACCAATCAGTCATTGGCACTAGATGGGTTTTCAGAAAAAAAAATTGAATGAAAATGGTCAAGTCATAAGAAATAAAGCTAGGCTAGTTGCAAAGGGGTACAACCAAGAATTTGGAATTGATTTTGAAGAGTCATATGCCCCTGTAGCTAGGCTAGAAGCTGTAAGAATTTTTCTTCCTTTTGCATCTTCACTGAAATTTAAAGTTTATAGAATGGATGTCAAAAATGCTTTTTTGAATGGTTATATAAAAGAAAATATTTTTGTTGAACAACCTCCGGGTTTTGAAAATGAAAAATATCCTAATCATGTTTTTAAGCTTCATAAGACTCTTTATGGTCTTAAACAAGCTCCAAGGGCTTGGTATGACCGTTTGAGTTCTTTTCTGCTTGAAAAAAGATATTCTAGAGGTAATGTTGATCAAACACTGTTCACAAAAATGGTCAATAAACAAATAATTGTAGTCCAAATTTATGTCGATGACATAATATTTGGATCAACCAATAAGAGCCTGTGCAATGAATTTGCAAACCAAATGAAAAATGAATTTGAAATCAGTTTAATGGGAGACTTACAATTTTTCTTGGGATTGCAGGTTAACCAAACCAGTGAGGGGATTTTCATAAGTCAAACCAAATATGTCAAAGAACTTCTGAAAAGGTTTGACTTCTAGAACCTCCAGCATTCAAGCACACCCATTGCAATTAATGCTAAACTAGAAGAAGACTCACTTGGTAAGTCAGTAGACCCAAAGACATACAGAGGTATGATTGGTTCTCTACTCTATCTCACTACTTCTAGACCTGACATTCAGTTCAGTGTGTGCTTGTGTGCTAGATTTCAAGCTAATCCAAAAGAAAGTCACATGTTAGCTGTTAAAAGAATCTTTAAATATCTTGTTGGAACATGTGATCTTGGAATTTGGTATCCTGCTGGTTGTAAGTTAGATTTGATTGCCTATTGTGATGCTGATTATGCTGGGTGTAAACTTGATAGAAAAAGCACAAGTGGCTTGTGTTTGTACTTAGGTGGATGCTTAATCTCTTGGGCTTCTAAAAAGTAACACTCAGTTGCTCTATCAACTGCAGAGACTGAGTATGTTGCAGCTGGTAGATGTGGCACTTAAATTCTTTGGGTGAAACATCAACTTCTTGATTACAACCAAGAGTTAGGTTGTGTTCCTATTCTTTGTGACAACACAAGTGCCATAAATCTGTCTAAAAATCCAATTCAGCATTCTAGAACAAAACATATTGAAATTAGGCATCATTTCTTGAGAGATGAGGTGGCCAAGAAATCTTTTGAACTCCTCTTTATTGAAACTGAAAAATAAATTGCTGACATCTTTACCAAACCTCTTCCTGACAATAGATTTTCATCCTTGAGGAGAGAGCTTGGTCTTTACAAATGTCCATCTTCTTGATCTCTCTCATTTGGGTTGAGTGTTTAGGCATATTCTGAGGGGGAGTCATTGTTTCATCATTCTTCTTTGCTTCCTTGATTCATATGGTTCACATCTCTCTCAATTCAACTTCTATTTCTTTTTGACAATCAAATTCTTCAACTCACATTGTGTTGAATTTCTTGGTATATCAAATGGTGACTTGAAGAAGGACAAGTTATGCTTGTTTGGACACTTTCACTATGCGAGAGTATATGTCTCCGCCAAGTCTCAATAAATGAATATGCAATTGTTGAGGGGGAGCTTTTGTTGTTCAAAGAGAATCATTTATGTTTTCAAAATACTTGCACATCTTTACTTTGATAAAAAGTTGTTGGAATCATCATCTCAGGGGGAGATAGAGACTTCACAAGTCATTCTTTTTGCAAAATTCAAAACTCTTCTTGAATTACAACAACTTCCTTGCATGATGTACTCATTGAGTTGTCGAGAACCTCAAAATGATTTTTTTTGAGTGATCTACTACATCTTTTTACATTCTAACTCTCAACTATACTCTTCAAGACTATAGAAATTTAAATCTCTTTCAAAGACTAAAGGATAATGTGTGCCTTGAATTTAAACTTTTTTTTTTGCAACTGATGCGGGAGATAAATGCCTTCATTTTATAAAATTCTCCTTACAATTACCATTCAATAGAGCAATGACACAAATGCTGAGAAACTACAAACCTTCATAATGAATGAAGTGCCATGTATGTCATGAGGTATTATTGCTATCTCTGTTCAAAGGGGTTCAAAAATCAAACAATAAAAACAAAAATGCTCTATACATTTTGATGATGATTGAGTAACTAGAAATATTGGCGTCTGATAAACGTATATTTTCATGTCAAAAGGTTATCATTTACCCCTTGAAACTTGATAATGGGTAAATCTCTAGTATCCAGGGACTATGGTGTGTAAAAAGTATTAGTTCTCGAGTGAACAAGATTTACTACATTTGATAGTTTGTTTAAAATTAAAAAAAAATGTGTTTGTCCAAGGAGAATTGTTTAAAAGAATCATCCCTATCTTTCATCAGTTTGCTTTAAAGCTGTTTATTTTCATCACACTTGATCTCAGTCTAAAAGACATTTTTATTTCTTTGGATTTGGAGAATATGGTAGTTTGTCATTGATTGTTGAATGTATTATATCCCTCAAACCATCATTTTACTGGCTCAAGTCATTTAATGAACATATCCTATAAGTTGTTGTGTAAAACTTGAAGTTTGCTGAATTTTTGTAACAATTTGACAAATGAATTCTTTGGTGTCTTAAAAATATTTGAAAAGTTAATTCCATTCATATTTCATCATATTAAAGATTTCCCAAAATTCACAAATTTTTCCCATGCTCGAATTTACAAAATTCTTCAGGCCAAGTCGACACCACCTCCATCTAGTGTCGACGCAGTCTAAGCCCGTGTCGACACACTCCCTGTCTAGTGTCGACACACAAGCTTGTCTGGGCGATTCCAGCCGTTGGCGCCGGTTTGCGTTTCTTGTACCTGCAGGACATTGTACCCCTAAACCCCTTTTATACCCCAGGTCGACTCCATGGCCGCCATCTGCCTTTGAAAATGGCAAGAACCATCCTCTTCTTCCCTTCTTTCATCCATCTCTGTCTCCATTCTCCTTCCCCATCCATTCCATCCCCTGTTCTTCCTCATTCTCCTGCAATCATGGCCCCCAAGTAGATGCCCTACCGTGGTGCCAGGTCTAGGGCAAATGCCAGACCTATTGTAATGGAAGAACACCCTGTTGAGCGGAGAAGAAAGCATCGCCATGACCCTGCTCAGTAGCCAGGAGGATCATCTGCATCCCCCACTCCATCGAAGAGAGGTAGGGCATCCCACAGAAGAGCTGCTCACCCTAGATGAAAAATTCTGGCATCTTCTCCTGAGCCATCTGAGGAATCCTCCTCCACTTCATCTGGGTCTTCCAAGCTTCTGAAGCCACTCCATCCAAGCTTGCTAGCAAAGGGAAGTCTATTCTCAAACCTAGGGCTGTTGACCTAGCGGATAATGACCTAGCAGCTGCATTCCCTGGAGTTCTTCAATTCTTCCGATTTCAGACTTGGTTGCCGTTCATTTCTGAGTTTAGAACTTTTTACCCCCGTTTAGTTCAAGAGTTCTATCTGAACCTAGAATGCACAGATGAAGGTTACAAGTTAGAGGTCAAAGGTGTTTTGATTGATTTGCCTACTAATTTGGCTGCCACTCTGTTCAAAGTCCCAGATGAAGGTGAAAGTTATCATGAGTTTGAGTTTGATCTACATGAGGCCTATTCTATGATGACTGGACTCCCTGCTGATGAGTCAGAGCCCAAACAGACCTATGTCACCAAGTTTAACACCAATACCTTTCCCCCTACATTGAAATTGGTGCATCACATCCTTACCACAATCATCACACCCCAAGGTGGTGGCAGGGATAGGCTCACAGACATACAGAGATTTGTTATTTACTGCATGAAGAAAGAGATCAAAATTAATTTGTATGTTATCATGTACCAAATCATGTCAGAAACCACAAGGATGGATCTCCACAGATCTCTCCCATATGCTGCTCATCTCACACCAGTCTTTGCACATTTTGGAGTGTCATTTGAGAATGAGCAAGCCCAATCCATTCCCAAGGCAAATATCTACAATTTGAAGCACATTCAGAAATTCATGGGATTCAGATTGGAAGGTGATCAAGCGAGAAGAGGACCAGTTGTAGTTAAGGCCCCAGTGGCTCCTGAGGTAGTGGTACAACCTCCTGAGGTACCAGCACATGAGGACTAGCCTCCTGCACATGAGGATCAGCCTCCTATTGAGGAAGAAGCACAAATACCCCAGGATGTACCTCTCACACCTCCCTTTCAGACCCCTTCACCACTTCATCCTGCTGTGGATATTCCTTCATTCACTCCACAAGCTCATGCTCAAACCTCCACTTCCTTTGGTGGACCTTCTGTTCCACCAGAGTTATATTCCTTTCTCAATGACAAGTTTGATGCATTTACTTCTACCATCCAACAAATGTCAGAGAGCTTTGACCTGAAGATACAGAGGTTGGAAAATTCAATGAATGCTCAGTTCATCAAGCAAAAGAAGCATCAGATCATGCAACTCAAAGGTTCAACAGACTCATTGGAACTTTGGCTGATGCATCCCTTGAATTGAAAGAACATCAAGAAACACTGGAAAAGGTCCTTCAAGGGATTTTAGCAAATTCTCAAACCAACCTGTTCAACAATCAGGAAGCAGTCACACAGATATCCAAGACTAGGCTGTCATTTGCTCATATGCTTGATGACTTAGAAGGCATGAAGAATCTCTCAGCACACATCGACAATGAGATGTCTATTCTCAAGAAGGAGCTCAGAGATATTAACAAACATGGAATTGCCAGTTCTTCTTCTGGTTCACAGCCAATTTCAAATATGTATGAGAACAGTCAGAGGTTGGAAGAGTTGCTACACACCAGACTCTCCACAATGCAATCTTAGCTCAAGTCCAACCTTCATGCTATGGAATCAAGACTGAAGACAATCGAATCACTCCTTCTTCCCATTCCTCCTCCTCCACCTGCTTAATGTCCTTTTCTTTTGATGATGTCAAAGGGGGAGAAGAAAGAAGTAAAAGAAAGAAAAACTTTTGGAATGTATTTGAATGCTTTTAATGAACATCTTTGTTAATGAAAAGTGATACTTGTTTTGTTGAATGCAAAGAAACACACTTGTCTTGAATGTGATTGTCAATCTTTCGAATGAATGTCAATGAATGGATGATTGTCAAGCTGCTTGGCCATTAATGAAAAGACTTCATCATTAGTAACACTGTGTCTTTTGAATGTGCAAAATTTTGAATGTTGCTAAAGTGTATTCAATGGCCTTTCATAATTGTGAATAAAAGTGATTGGAACATGGTTCATTGTCATTCAGTGTGTTTGAAGTTGAGTGTTAAGTAAACAAATGGCTTAAAATCACATTTCATTGAAATTTCAAATTTTCATGTGGACTTAATGTTGCCATCATCAAAAAAGGGGAGAATGTTGGGTTGAGTGTGAACTTTATACATTTCCCCTTATAGTTTTGATGATGACAAGTTGTGATTTTAATGCACAAATAAGTGAAACATGTTAAATACATCACACATGCAATAACAATATTCAAAAAGCATGTTTCCAAACACATTTATCATTTATATTCATGATAATATATTGGACTAATGATTTATGTGTTTATTTCTCAGGGACATACAATTCTTGCAAGGGTAGTGTCGACACACCCCCTACTGGTGTCGACACAATGCTTCAAACCCAAGGCAAATTGGTGAAGAATTGGTCAAGTGGTGTCGACACAGGATCAAGTAGTGTCGACACTAGATTCAATTCCTAGAAGGCCTGTTTGCCAGTTCTGGACAGTGTGTCGACACAGCCTAAAGTAGTGTCGACACTAGAGACCCTTCCCAGAGAACCTTTTGTGCCAGTTAGGGACAGTGTGTCGACACACCCCAAGGGCAGGTCGACACACACCAGAAACTTTTTCACCTTAAATCACATCTGGACACGTGGCACTCTAGGGATCATATGGATCGGCCTTGGATCATGTGCCCACGACCCCCAAGGGTACTTTTGGACACATTGGGCTATAAATACCCTCCAATTGGCCATCCAACAAAAGAGAGAACCTCCAAGAGCCTTCCAGAAATCGTTTTGGCGGCAAGAAGTGTTCTCCTCCCCGATCTTGCTCCTCTTGTGCTTCTTCAACCCAATTCCCACTTCTCCAAGCACAAAAAGTGAAGATTGATCCAAGATGAAGTAGTGAGATCACTTCCAAGGGTATAGATCAAGTAGAAGCAGCCAATTGTGAAGATTTCAAGGAAGATCCCAAAGCCCAAATTGTAGAGCATCGGCCAGGGACTTCAAGGGATCAAGCTTCTTCACAATTCAGCCTCTACAAGGGAGTATACTTGAAGAACAAGAATCTTACACTCAATTCCCCTTGTTTCTTCTAAGTCATTCTTGAGATTGTGCATGAATTGTTGCATCAATCTTCTTAAATGAACTTTTATAGATCAGATCATTGCTAGAGGATCTGGATCTTTGTGTTTTTGTTCTAGCAAGTTGTTTGTGAGCCTGTGTGCTCAGTGTTGAGTCGTTGTACTCAGTTGTGGTTGAGCAGTTGTGCTCAGGTGTCTAGAGTAGTCTTGCTCTAGAGGTTGTGTGAGTTGTAGAACTCAGTGTGTTGGAGTTGTCAGGCTCCAGTGTGTGGTGTATCCAAGTTGTGTAGTGGATCCTTACAGTGTGAGGGGTGGATGTAGGAATCATGTGGTGTGATTTTCGAACCACCTAAAAATCTCTGTGTAGTGGTTTGTTTGTGATTCAAATTCACTTTGCGCTAGATGCATGCATAGGGTTTTTCGAATTCACTTCTAATCAACTTGATCTCACACTCTAATCATATAATTCACACAATCACTCTTCAGATCTATAAAGTGCTCTTTCAAATTGCCTCTGATTCAAAGCATTGATTTAAATTGGCTAAGCTTCTGTAGTTTTTGGCTTAGATCTATTCAACCCCCCTTCTAGATCTGATCCAACCTATTTTCGATCCTACAAGAGTGAGACTAGAGGTTGAGAAAGAAGAACTTACTTGAACATCCTGCCTTGAGCTTACATGACTGGGCACGGAGGAAAGGCGATGAAGCTCCTCATGGGCCGTCCTTACTGCCTTGGGACCGCCATAGGGGAGAGAGTTGGCTTGGAGAGAAGAAAAAGACATCTTCATGGCTTGGAGAGAGAGAAAACCAAGAGAGAAGAAGAGAGAGAAGGTGGGCTGCAAATTTGGAGCCTTGCACCCCTATTTATAGAGTTTTAGGAGGGGTTAATCCCATTCCAATTCATACTTAGGGGTTAGAGTTACATTAGGTTTGTGTTTAGGAGTCCAATATGTAATAGGATTGATGTTAGGATAGGGATAAGGCTCGGTTTCGGGGTTTAGCGCACAAAACAATGTCGCGACGCCTAGATCCGACGCAATATGGTCGCGACTCTCATGGGTGCCGCGACATGGTCGCGACCCCCAGAGGCGTTGCATTAATACATGTTATGTGTTCTTGTGTCTGTGCATAGTTTGCTTATGTTGATGTTGTGTTTGTACATATTTTCTTTGCTTTTAGTCAATTATTGTTCATCTCTTTAATAGAAAACAAAAAAAAAATCAGAAAAAAATGGAGCCTCACAGCTAAGTTCAAGTATGATCTTCTTATCCCTACTCCCTTGCATTACTATATGTTAGCCTACTTATTGTATCATTTCAAGGACCGGCTGGTTCTCAGTGTGTTCCAGGATCTGAGTTCCCCTTCATCAAAAAAATGGTGATGATCTAGGTGCACATTGTTAATCGCTAGATAGGCCGTTAAGTTGGATAAGTTTGGGGATGATGGACTCTATCTTGCACAGCAGTTGCAGGAAGATTCTCGACCCATTCTTGTCTGGTTTAGCAATATTATCCTTGATTTATTTCTATTTTCTCCTTTCCTTGCATTTGAGTTTATGATTTCTTTTCTCTTAGCCCAGCATGCATCATGTAGGTCTTTGAGCTATCATGACTCATCCCTGGCTAATAATGAGCTTTTGTTGAGTGCCCAACTGTTCTCCATGACCAGAGCAAGAAAATCCTATTCCACTCTGAATCAGAAAGTTTGTCTCCAAGCAAGTTGCTCTTGCCAGTCTGTCAAGAATTTCCCTGTCTGGATTCTCTATCCAATTTTCATCTAAATTCCTTTCGATCCGTTTTGGTTGCGAACCGCACCCAGGTTTTGAGTTAGAGTTACCTGCCTGGCACGCACATGTCCCTCCAAAATGAAACCTGCAGGCCAATCAATTAGGGTACCTCCCAATCGAGGGGTTGATCGTCCTTTTTTCTCATTTTCTTCCAGACTTGTGTTTTTCTTGCATTCTGTTCGAGTAGCTAACTCGAGACTTTCAAGAAGATTCCTATTGCTTGTTGGTTAGATCGGATGTCTCTTTACTTTGGCTCCCATATTTTCAATCCACTCCACGTCTTCTTCGCTTCATTATCATTTCCTGACACCTCCGCTACACTTCCACTACGCTCCCTTGCAAAGTGGAAGCCAATGAGGGGCAATCTGTAGATACCCGATTCTGGCCTATAAGTTGAACCATATTTCTTGTTCCGGTAATGAGCCCCAAGTTGGTCACTCATCTTGAGCCCATTTGTTAGCCATGTTTTAAGCCAATTAAAGTCCAACCCTCAGCTTATCTCGTCCAACTATCACTTCCAGAGTCCTTGCCTTAGGGTTTTAACTCTCAAACCTTAACACGACGGCCTTGAGGGTCACGTTCATGCTAATTAACCTATTAAAATCCTTAAATAATCAATTATATTTCTCTAATAATCGGTTAAAACTCAAATATGATCGGTTATCATTTACGCGACGGGTCGTAGTGTCGCGTTAACATCAAGGACGTGTCTATTCTGACTGTCGTGACAGGCCATGCATATCCATTTACGTACCTTCATTGTCACGACCACCTTGGCCATCGCGACAGTCCTTGTCGCGTCCCTACGACCCGTCGCAACATGGTCTGCATGCGCTGGCCTCCGTAACCACCTCCCATTTATCCTCCATTGGGCTTTATCTTCATCCACAACAACCCCCCAACCCCCCAGCCGCAGTTTGAGGTTCCATCTCACCTTGGAACCCTCCTAGGACTCTTCCAATGCAGATTTACTTGACTTTTTATTATTTGCATGGGCCATTAACACTTATGGACGAGATAGTCTCTCTCCTCTCTATATAAGTGACCCTACCCTTTTAGAAGGAGGAGAGGACCCCTAGCTACCACGAAGTGCTGCCCAATTCTCCCTAGAGCTCCCTCTTAGCTCGTAGCCCACCCATTTCCTTCCATATTCTCATTATCCTCTTCATCAAGTCACACTCTTTTCTTCAAGTATGGAGCTTGGTAGTTGAGGAGGCGACTTCCATTGTCTTCAGAGGCTGCTGCATGACCTAGAAGCACCATTCACAGCTAGGGAGTCACCCTTTGTGGCCCCTTTTCCTCCTTCCCTCCTCCTCATTTTTCTTTCATGCATGTTATTATTTTCTTTTATATAGAAGCATATCTTTTCCTCCCACATTTTATGCAACCCAAGGGGTTTCAAAACACCCACCAGGTTCGTTCCCTCCATGCTTCATCCTTTTCTTTTCATTTTGAATAGGTACTTTACTTAAACATGGTATAACAAGATTTTCTTTTTGTGTTTCGTTGTTTTGGTAGATACTAAGGCAAGATTAGAAGAGGGGCTCTTGTTCTCTGACCGGACAGAGGACAGGAAAAAGGTCCCCCCATTCATCTCCCGTGCTGTTGAGAAGGCATCAGGCACCTCCGTCGCAACAGTATTGACGTGACCTATATAGGCATCGCGATAGGCTCCATATCGTGACAGGTACTTCCGTCACGACATCTGTAAGTAGCCCTTCTCATCTCCTTTTCCTAGCATGTTAGCTTTAATCTTCATTTATATTTTAGGGCAACATGTTAGGTGGCGATCACAATCCGTATTCCATGTTATGAACATTGATCATGTTGTGTGTTTTGAGGGGCACGTAACCCCGTGATTACAGGTGTGTGTGGTAGTCCTGTGTGTGTGCTTGGGTTTGTCGAACATGTGTGTGTGGTGCTGATGTGGAAGGCATGATGACCCCTCCCCCCCCATCTCTGTAGGGATCAAGCCATAATGGGTCACTATCATAGACGACTTCATTGTGGTTTGCATCACCTAGGCCTATAATGCTTCATTAAGTGAGGTATCCTGATGTAGATGACTAGCATACTCTTGATAGTTCACCAGAAATTGAACTTCCTGATCTAAGCTAAGTTGACGTGGGGGAGGTGTGAGGCAATCAGGCTGAGTCCAGAAATTGTTACACCAAGCCCCTTCAGGCACACAACTAGATACCATGGCTGTCTCTAAGAGGTTGGAAGCCAACCCCTTACCTTAAATCCAGCCTGCAGTCGAGCTCACCATCATACATCTAAAGGGGGCCATCGGTAAGACTGTAAAGGTCGATGCGACCCTATTTGAAGAAGTTCATAGTCTCCTAGAAGCCTTCCTTTGCAGCCCCTCCTTTTATAGTTCGGTAGAAGGACAAACCCATTGCAAATAGTAGGACAGGTATCCTAATGGGTAGTGCTTGTAACGACCCGACCTCTCGGACTCCCACCAAGGACCCCAAAGTTCACATCGCCACCCACGGATCCGAAGACCTGGAAGGGTTAGAAGAATAGTCTAGTGAGATAAGCACTAAATTCAAATAACTATAATAGTCTGTACAATATACAAAAGTCTATACAACATGTCCCAAATAAAAGTACAGGTACAAGAAGAAAGGTGCACTTCTTAAGGGGCATACCCCGAGAACTTGCAAAGCACAATTCTCAACTCACTCAGGTACAAGAGCTCACAACGCTCGCTCTCACTGCTACTGAAAGCACGCGGCGCCACAGCTGACACCGAGCTCCCGCGATGACGAGCCCCTATCTGAAGGGAGTAGGGGGGTGAGCCTCATGAACAAGGTCCATTGGGGATTACCAGTCCCTCACCGGCCAGAGCAGCAGAAACTCCGAAAATAGAAAACTACACTAGAAAGCTGTAAAATGAGGAACACCTACAACAGGGTACTACAAAGTAGCAAAACAGAATAATGCAATGCCACAACTACCAACCAAGGTCATGAACACACACGACTCCCGCAGAAACCAACGGAATCATGCACAACACGGAAACAAGCCTCGGCACGCCCATCAAGATAGGGGTAGATCTCCTAGAGACCACGGAGCAACCATGTGAGAAGGACGTCTCACCACAAGCATGGCCACCTCATACTTCCACAAGGTCGAGGGCCCACAAGTAGAACCACCTCGGACCCCGGACATACCACGAGGTCGGGAAACCACATATGTCGGTGCCACCACGGACAGGTACCAAGGAACATGACTACAAAACCGAGGGAACACCGAAGTAGAAACCACTAGAAGTACAGGCCAACAAGGCCGAACTAACAACACCCACAGAAGCTAGACACGGCCAGGCTACAACCACCGTGCAGGCTGGGGCAACGAGTTGCACTTGGAAATGCCATGAGGAAACGCCGTCACAACAACATTAACTAAGCCACCACCACTGGCAGCTAAGAGGAGGACACACCGTTCACACCCTCTCATCTCGCCAGTTGACTCTCCCCTCTAACCTCCCGGGAAGAATGAGACAGAGCCACCACAGAAACACACAAATGCACGTAATACCATAGCTTGGCCAAGCCGCATCCCCATGCCTTGCACCACCACATGGCTCTGGAACCATCGCAGGGAGAGACAGTGAGACAAAGAACTGTCTGGGCCATGCCAGGAAGAAACCGCCTCAACGATCTCGGCGTCTCGCCCCAGACAAGAGAGCTCTACAAATGACTCGTGTTGTTGTCCAAACCTTATTTTCCCCTCCGCTCTAGAGTTCGCCTCACTAGGCCATAAACTCGAGCACACCCATTGTAGCAACTCTGATTTTTAATTTCTGATAAATAGTATTAATTGAAATAAAATGAAAAATTAATGAATAAATGTGATAAATAGAATTAAATTAGAATAAAGGGTAAATAAATTAGAATAAAAGGAATTAAATCAAAACCCATTAATCTAAATTATTAAATGGGTTAAACAAATGGTCCGCATATGAAGTAATGGGCCAAAAAGCCAAGAGCCCATCTTTGGATGGGAGATAATTAAGCTAAATTCACACCAAAAATAGTAATAATTAGAAAAGAGTTTAGATAACTACTAATTAACCCATATCTATCCTAAAAAGGAGTCTTAGACTTACCCTAACCCCTTGGCCATGAAATTAGACCTCTCCCCTAGCTATTTAGGTGGATAAATCTCAGAAAAATAGAGATATACATGGAAATTCGTAGCTAAGAGGAGAGGGAAGAGTTGGAGAAAGGTTGGACTCTTAAACAACCAAATACACCCCCAATTCGTGTCTACCCAACCCTAGTTCGTTTCTAGAGCATTGGAGAATGAGGGAAGAAGGCTTTGGACGAGGAAGGCAAGGAGGAGAGGCTTGGAGCAAAGGAGGATTTCATCATTTTCGCCATCTTCAACCCTTCTGCCCTAGGATCTTAAAAGCGTGAAAGGTAGGCAGTCTCTCAAGCTAAATCTAATTAAACTCGACCCTAGGTAGACCTTGATCTCCTCTATCAAAGCCCCATATTTGCCCCAATTTTCGTTGTGCCATGAAAGACTATTTCATGCACCAATCCCTGTGCTATATATGTACCCGAACTCACTTGTTTGCCTTCAATCCATGAACACACTTGATCTCATGCCCTGTAAATTTTATCATAGATACTGCATGATGTTAGGATTTGAATGATCCTATTTATCCTAATTTGCATCATGTATCCTTTGCGAATTAAATAGATTTCCAACACTGTGCATGTTTTAGGTCACCAAAATGTAACCTAATTACAACATGTCCAATCAATGCCTAGTTTCTAATTACTCATGTTTGTTGATACCTCTACATGTCTACTTTCGTTTAAAACTAGTTTTGTGATTTTTGGATGTGTATGCGAATTTATATCGAATTTTGAATAGCCCTGTATCAAGCCATGGAAGGAAGGACCGAACCCTAAAATGGGGTTGTTTCCCCTTTTAAGCTTCGGCTCGCATTCTAAAATCGCGACGGGTCTCAGAAGGTCACGACAGGCCTGATCACTGCATCATGAATGTGACGGCCCGAATCGTCACGGTTTTTGCCACACTTAAGGGCCCGACCCGGTTCAACAGAACACGACCGGCCCGACTGTCGCGACTTGAAACGCGACGGGTACCCCCGTCGCGATTTCACAATTTCAGCTAGAACCCTAAATTTCTTGTATACCCCTATTATTTATGCCATTTAATCCCTGTTTAACCTTAATTATACACTGTTGTGAACAGTAGCGACCTGTTTACTAATATTGGGCATTATTTATATAAACTCCAATAATTAAAAGTTATGTGCACGATTATACTTGCTCTCATGATTTCTTTACACTTGCACACACTAAACATTAATGTTTGCCATGAGACCCTATTAAATTACATAATAATATATCTAGTAATTAAGTGTAATTATTCGCTTAATCTCCCCATTATTTAATTAGACTTGTCTTCATTTTATTCGTGCGTTTTGCATACTGTTATCGCGTCCCTTTGCCTTCAAGCACTCAAGGCACAACGGACACTAGTTTTGTACACACTTCTTTCTTAACTTGGACCACCTCTCCGTTGGGAATACTCTTGACCGGACCAGAGACTCCTTGTCAAGGCCTTCGTAAGTCTTCTTGACTTTGGCAGACGTCCATTACCGACGAGCTGGTTGTACCATTAAAACCCTTTACACCTTAGGGATCAGCATGATCCAACGGCCTTAGTGTGTTCTTTCTTACCTTGGGATCACGCCAGACCTCTGGTCTTGTTCATAGCATGACTAGTGGGCGGTTGTGACTTCTACCGGACTGCCGGCACATGACCGAGTGTTGTGCAACTGTTACTATCGCTTGTTTATCGTTATTTTTACGAATATGTCCCTATCTCATCTACTATCTCTATACTCTCATCTGTTCACATTCTCTCTACACTCTCGTCTATTCGTCAATTACTCTCATCTATTCTTGATACTCTATTTGGCCATACAATTGATTGTCTAAGATAAGAAACATGACTATGCCAGGCAATAGGGCCCGATCTGGTCCTGGGAGGAGCTCCCGAAAAGTGCTATTTGCCCATAGGAGTTAAAATGATCAGGATGTCGGCATACATCCAGTGCTATTTATACTATCAAGATTTAATCTATGACAATCAATAAATCTAAGTGCTATCGTTACTAGTGCACTGTTGTGCAATTTTACGTACTATCTCGTTATATGGCCAATCCGTTATCATGCTAGTTGTGCTATTTCCATGTAAAAGTGCTATCGTTCTCTTGCCATTGTTACTTTGTTCTCTTGACTATACAAGCTTGTTCTCTTTAGTTATCTTGCCTTATAAGACATTAATCACTTAAAGCTTGTATGTTTATATGAGATATTAAGTCCTACTGGGCGTTTATCACTCATCCTGCGCTATTTATTTCTTGTGTTTCAGGTGAGTCTGATGGAGACTACCATACTCACGAGGAAGGGAATGAAGAGGAGCAAGAGTGACCCTACATTTTGATAACCCGTGTTTTTAGTAGTTAGTTAGTCAATATGTATTAGTTTGGATTTGAATAAAATACTCTAGGCCCTAGTTTTGGCTCTGATTAGTGAATGTAATAGTTAGTTGATGAATTATTAATGAAGTTGGATTTCATTTGGTTTTATTCCAATTGTGCAATGGTTTGATGTCTATTTATCTCTCGGTACTATTTAAATAACTATAATTCTGCTCTAATATTCCGCGTCGGGGCGTTACACCCGTAGCCTAGAGCACTCCCTCAATGGGCTCATGAGGACGAGGGTCCCAGGAAACGGAGACAACCTTTGAATGAGACAAGTCCTCTAGTGCCGAGCACCGTGCGAAGGGCGGGCAAGTACAACAAAAACCACACCGAACTACGCCGATCTATTGGCTTGTAACCCACGACAAGCCTAGTAAGCACGAGGCATGCATGGAGCCTCGAGAGAGCCGTCAGCCAACCAAGGCACGCACGAGAAAGCTAGAACCTCAGAACACCACCAGTCGGTACAGAAAACATCGCTCTACTAAATAATTGATAGATTACCGATCAATCGATTATTAGACAGATGCGATCCTCCTGGCACCATTGCCGTCGCCAGGATACGACCACGAAAGTGTCACCTTCGGTCACTGAACGTAGAGAGGTAACTTTTTGCATTCCCCACCAGAAGGTCCTAAGGGCAAGTCTGCCCTGGGGCACACACCGACACCTTAACTGGGGCCACGGAAACACCCGAGGCAACACAGGTACTGTCACGTCCCCCCTGGCTGTCGTGATACCATTGCGATGGGGAGGGGCACCGCAACAGCCCTGTCATGACGGGGAGGCGTGTCGCGACAACAACATTGTCAGGACAGGAGAAGCACATCGTGCCAACAACCTTATCACAATGTGGCAAGGCGTTGCGACAAGATCGCTTCCGACCAGGCAGATGCCTCTTCTGGTGTCACGATGTGCACTGTGGTCACGACACCAGCAGAGAGGCAAACCCATGGGATGCTCCATCCCGAGGCCACCCACAAGCTACAAGCACACCACACGAGGGAGGGGAGCATGGGGAAGCTATCTAAACTAACTAGAAAGCACGAGGAGTTCCCAATCCACCCGGATCGGGAAGGGTTCAAGCAATCCCTACCTTAAACGAATAAACGAACCCATTAGGGCCCTTCACATCGGATTGGCCACCTCCTCCTCGCTCCATGCAAGCTCCCCGATGCCAGGGGACACGAACATGCCCCTCCTCCTCGCCTGAAACACACAAAGGGAAGAGAGGAAGGCAGAGCACTGCTGGAGGGGAGGAGAAGATAGGGGAAGAAGAAAAGGAAGAAGGTGCAGCCAAGCCCTTAAGCCTTCGGCACCCAAGTCACGACAGTGCGACATGTTGCGTTAAGAACCTTAATGCAACGAGTCAACCGATCGCGACACCAACACATCCCGCAGGGATGCCGCGACAATTTGACAGGTCATACTGATATGCCTACCACCCTAATAGATGTCAGACAACCAAAGCCATGGAACATTGTCGTGACCAGTTGATCGGGCGTGATAGGAAGATGCGACGGGAAAGCTGGGTGTGACAAGAACGTGATCCACAAACAGGGCGTGACAAGGATGACTGTCACATCGGGCCACCCCGACACCTCACTAACGCATTGCCTAGCCTGGACGCGTTAGGAGCCAGTCACCCAGAAGCCAAACAGAAAATCGAGAAGCCAGGGTATTACATCGCTAGCTCTGAGGTAATGCTTGAGCTTCTACCCGGTGCAGAGGAGACGTGGCATCATTATCAAAAACTACACATGCCTTCCTACTTGGAATGACAAGCAAGATTGTGGCATATGGCACAATGGTCTCTACAAACTGATCGTAGGGTAGTCAGCAAGCACCACCATCTTGCATAGGCCAAAAAGTTTACTCTAGATCTGTGCCTCGATCCCGACCCAACTTTAGAGTGGAGACTCATGATAGGCCTTCTAGGATGGAGCATAGGACCAACGCAGTCGACACACTCTGGCCTTGGCTTGGGCTCAACTCGGAGGCCAGCCATACCATCCCTATGAATGACAGAGGAATCAACACATGGCCCCACTCGAAACCCCATCGCATAAAAATATGAGAGATTAGCAGGAAAAAGAGAGAAGTAAGGTTCTTAGATATTAAACCCATATTGAAAATTGGAACTTCTCTCATCCCACTTGAATCTTCAAAAGAGAAGTTGTAAGTATAGGTAAAGGGGGTCAAAAGAGACATGTGTTGCAACCCGGCCCACTATCTCTTCTCTCTCACTCGAAACCCTTGCTTCCTTCCTCTATCTGATTACTAACTTGATCGTAGGAGAGTCGGCCCTGGGAACCTTTCTTGAGATGGACTTCTTATAAGTCAGGATGATGTCGGAAAGTGTAGTTTCACTTCCTAGATCTCTATTGGATCAAGCCCCAATTGTTGTACCAAAAGCTTGAGCTGATAGTGAAGGTGGACCGTATTTCCCTTATGGCAGCACAGAACCCCACGTCAATACTGTGGTCAGCCTGAGGGGATTTCGCACAGGGCAGTTAGTCCCTACGGTGAGCTGGGCTGTCAAGCACCGATGTCACTACACACACCCAATCCCGGGCCAGCATGTAGTAACAATGAATCCCTAAAGGAGTTGTTGGACCCCATAATCTAACAAACTCCCCCATAATGACACCCGGGGGATTCGAACCTATAACCTCACTCTGATACCACTTGTTGTATCAAGCCCCAACCGTTGCACCAAAAGCTCGAGCTGATAGTGAAGGCATACCGTATTTCCTTTATGGTAGCACAAAACCCTGCGTCAGTGTTGTGGTTGGCCAGAGGGGCTTCACATAGGGCAATTAGTCCCTACGGCGGGCTGGGCTGTCAAACACCAATGTCACTACACACACCCGATCCCGGGCTAGCATGTAGTAACAATGAATCTCTAAGGGAGTTGTTAGACCCCATAATCCAAAACCCTCCCCACCAATTGAGTTCCAACCTTGGCCATCGAAGTTGGCTCAGTCTGGCCTTTGAGTCATCACCAACTTTGCCACAAAGGATAGTGGAAACCGTAAATGCTTCGACCTTCAAGATTGGATATGGGTTGTGAGATGTCTTGTCATGCCTCTATACTCAACCCAGAATGAACCAAGATGGAGATGGACCGGATAAAATCTTTACAAATGAAGAAATAGAACAACAAATCAATTTTCATTAAAATTTTAAAAAGTAAACACCAAGATTTGCATGACCATCATACCGAAATTTGAAGAAGTGCTTTTGCTATGCTTAATCAGCAAACTCAGACGCTCTATACTTAACTAGACAATCTCTTCAAATCATAACTAAATCCACATATATTAGAGTTGAAATCTTAAGAATCTTCACCTAGATCTCCTGAAAAACATTGATGGATTTAATAAGACCACAATTGAGTAGGACAATTCACAGTTCCCTTAAGCAAACATATCATATTTTATAATTTCAAATATCATGTTAACATATGTAACTAAAATCGGATTAAAATATAACATCCCAATCTGAAGAGTTATAACATTCATTACAGGAGACCTGACAAGACCTAATTGGTCATCATAACATATCAACAATCAATAGCTAACGACTTCAATCATTGAAAACCTCTATCACATGCTTAAAACACAAACTCACACGTAATCTGGTATAATAAATTAGTGGACTTCATAATTTTAAAACATCTTTTTTTTTTTTGGTAAAAAAGGTCCTCAAGGCCTCAAACTAGGAGAGTGCACCCTCCCCCAGAAGGGGAGAATGGACTCACTCCACCAGGGAGGAACTTGGGCCAAATTGATATAAATAAAATGAAATTACATCATACATAAAGGGCAAACCCCCAATCAACCCAGTCTAACATTCATAAGACCATATTTATCCAAAACAACAGGCCCCTTACAAGAGTGGGGTAGGCTATAAGATCCCCAAAAAACACAGTTTTCTCTGAAGGCTGTAGCATAATTTGCAAGCTGGTCTGCCACCATATTAGCTTCACGAAAGACATGAGAAAGGGAGTCAAAGTCGCCGCCCAGCATATCCCTTACAACCCGCCACCACCTGTATGTTTGCAAAGACATACAACTGCTCTTCTTAAAAGAGTTGACAAGGGATAAAGAATCCGATTGGATATGAGACAGTTGAACGCCTAGCAAGCTCGCAAGCCGAAGACCATCACATAAGGCCCAAGTTTCAGCAATTAAGCTATTTCCCTCCCCATAGAAGTGAGCAAAAGCGGCAATCACATTACCATTACTGTCCCGGATACATCCACCTCCTCCACAAAACCCAGGATTTCCTTTGGAGGCCCCGTCAACATTTAAGCAATAATTCTCAATAGGAGGAATCGAGTGGATTAGTTTAAGCTGTTTAGAAGAGAATTGAGGAGAGAACCCATACTGGTGAAGGACCTGCTGATCAATCAAACTTGGAGCATAAGGGAAAGAAATCCTATTGAGAGCAAAGGAGATGTGGAGTTTAATGCTATTAATAATGTTGCCCACCCGGATCTTCTTATCCTCAAACCTTGCAGCACATCTGCACTTCCATAGCTCCCACAACATAACCATCAGCCCATATGGACATATGAAACCCATAGGAGATCGGATATTACAGAACTTAATAAAACTCTAAGTCCTCGCAGTAATATGACCATGAAGATGAATCTTATTGTTGATGATAGGCATTATCCATCTCCAAAGCTGAATAGCAATCTCATTGTTGATGAAAACGTGATCCAGATCTTCATACTGAGGGGAGAATAACAATTACATCTAGATACCATAAGAACCCCACTGTCGGAAACTCTACTATCAACAGGAATTGCACCATTCAAAAGCTTCCAAGAGAACAAAGATATTGTAGGATTAAAGGTGGAATGCCACAACTTTAGACAATCAAAATGGCGAACCCCTTTATCTCTGATCAAGTTGTAGGCAGAAGTGGTAGAGAACACACCACTAGAGGATGCTGCCCATATGCATCTATCCTCTTCATTAGACAGCTGCAGACCATGGAAAAGAGCTTCAGGAAGCGCCATCCTTAAAGGATGAGATATATCATGAACTACCTCATGTAGCGTAGCATTACCTCCCTCAAAACAGTCCTGGAGAATATTAGCCAGCGGGGAATCACCCAACTAGACATCATTTAAAAAGTCAATCTTATCACCCTTACCATGAATACATCGGGTATTCTTAAGAATAATAGTATTTGCAGCATGGATGGCCCTCTTAGGAATACTAGGAAGATGAATATAACCACTTGACTGATGACGCCTTCTAGCATAGGTTGCCTACAAAGAACTCTCATGGCGAATATTCCACAACTGTTTAACAGTCAAGGACATTAATTTGAACATGGTGCAGATTGTGGACACCAAGACCTCCTTCATCAATAGGGCGATTAATTATGTTCCATGCAATCCAATGGCGACGTCGAGAGCCATCCGAACCATTCTAGAAGAAGGCAGCCACAGACTTTCTGAAAGTAGTTAATAACAGATTCCGGGAGAGAAGAGGCAGCTGCCAGGTAGACAGGAATATATGATATAACAGAGTTAATCAACGTGATTCTTCCAGCTTGGGAAGTTAATTTAGACTTCCAACCCCCGAATCTGACATTAACTTTGTCAATCAGATTTCTGTAGTTTGCTGCCAGCACTCTACCCAATCTCAATGGAACACCTAAGTAAAGTAACATACCCTCTTGCCTCATGTACCCAGTCACCTGTTTGATACGTTGAACAACAATGGGAGGCATTTTATTTGAAACCATAAAAGAGCTCTTACTGGCATTGATATATTGACTGGAAGATTGAGAATACTTTTTTAAAAACTGCATAAGTCGTCAGACATTACAAATGCACCCATTCAAGAATATAAGAGTATCATCTGCATATAACTGGTGGGAAGGAGGCGGGCAGCCTCTAGGACTAGCATAAGGAGAAAGGAAACCACTTGAAACCATGTTCTTCAGACCTCTACTCAAAGCTTCTTCCATAATAATAAAGAGGGCAGAAGCAATAGGGTCACCTTGTCTTAATCCTCTAGTAGATTTAAAATAACCAGCAGCATAACCATTAAACAAGACCGAGAACCAGCAATTAGAAACCATCATCCCAATGTAAGAAATAAACCTAGAGGAGAAATCAAACTTTTTCAGCACAGCAAAGAGGAAGTCCCATTCAACACTGTCATAGGCTTTCCTAATGTCCAATTTGAAAATAGCATTACCCCCTCTGACTTTCCAGCCAATATCTCGAACTAATTGTCTAGATAGAGAGACATTATCAAGAATATACCTGCCCTGAACAAAAGCACCTTGTTCCTCTAAAATAATATTGGGAAGAATGCCAACCAGTCTGTCACATAAGATTCTAGAAATGATTTTGTAGCAAAAGTTGCATAAGCTCACCGGGCGAAAATCATTCAAAGTCACCGGGGTCTGCTTCTTGGGGACAAGAGTAATAAGAGTCGAGGTAATACCCCTAGGAAAAGAATGGCCCTGGAAAAAACCACTCACAGTCGCGAAAACTTCACTATGAATAATGTCCCAGCAAAAAGTATAGAAAATGCCAGTAAATCCATCCGGACTAGGAGAACTATTACCATTTAAACTCCACACAGCTTTCTTAACTTCATCTAAGGTAGGGGGAGTACAGAGGAAATTATTCTGATCTTCAGAAATAATGGAGGGGATTACCTGAAGGAGGGATTCATCTATAGTGTGAGCAGAAGACTAAAGGAGGTTCTCAAAGAAACGTGTAGCCTCTTCACGCAAGTCCTCCTGGTCCTCAGACCAAGAGCCATTAATGAGGAGACGCTGAATCCTATTTTGCCTTCTATTACCTTGGACAGTTGATGATAAAAGGATGTATTTCTATCACCTTTTTCCATCCATTCCATACGAGATTAATTTTAAAACATTGAAAACCATAATTGATTAATCATAAAATACCTTACATAATGAAATTAAGATTTAAAAATCACTAAAGACCTACTCATCATACTTGTTCACAATCAAATACTTTAAAATAGTTGAAAATCAAATAATATATACATATAACATTCATTACAAGAAACCTGACAAGACCTAATTGGTCATCATAACATACCAGCAATCAATAGCTAGCAACTTCAATCATTGAAAACCTTTATCACATACTTAATACACAAACTCACACGTAATCTGGTATAATAAATTAACGAAGTTTGTAATTGTAAAACATCGAAAATTGTAATTGTTTAATCATAAAATACCTTACATAATCAAATTAAGATTTAAAAATCACTAAAGACCTACTCATCATACTTATTCACAATCAAATACTTTAAAATTGTTGAAAATCAAATAGTATATACATATACATATTCGATTACAAGACATAAAAACCCTAGAACCAAAGTATACATATACATATTCGATTAACTTTAGCCACTAAAATAACTCTGCTCAATAATCGATTGTCACAAGATGGCTAATCCATTATCTAGCAACTACGAATAGACCAGTGCTTGATAATTGATTAGCATAAGACAATAATCAACTATTGAGAAATAATAAGACACAATTAATCAATTAACGAGAAACAAAAAGCCAACACCAACACATATCATATAGAGTATACTTTATCGATTATTGAGAAACATTAATACTTAGTCACTAGAGGCCAACACATATCATATACAATATACTTAATTGACTATTGAGAAATAACGATCATTGAAAGCCAAAATGTAACTGTATTGTATACTTAGTTGATGATCGAAACTTAATCATAGAACATAATGAATTAGTGCCCACTATGGGTATAATCATGAGGAAAAGTGCTCCTCAAAACACACAAGAAGTTATCGTTATGCGATGATGGAAAGTGTGATCGCCAGCTAGCATGTTGTCTTAAGATGTAAACGAAATAAAGGGCTAACAAACTAGGAAAAGGAATATGAGAAGGCTTCTTATCTCTAATGTCACGACTGGTGATTCTGTCGTGATAAGAAGCATGATGTCACGACTTGTTTGGTCGTCGCCTTCTCAGCAGAGACGTGGGAGTGTGGGGGACCTCCTTCCCATCCTCCGACCGGCCAGATGAGAACTCCTCATCTGCTCTTCTTAATAAACCTACCAAAATAAAGGAACAAGAGAGAAAACCCGTATTAGACAACTTTTAAGTGAAGTATCTACACAAAGTGAAAGAGAAAAAGGGGAGCATGGAGGAAATGAACTTGGGGTGTTTTGGAAACCCCCGGGGTTGTGGAAAAACGTGGGAATAGAAATGTGCAACTATTTAAAAGAAAATAACAACATGCATGAAAAGAAAATGAGAGTGAAGGAATGAAGAAGGGCCCCAAAAGGGGTGACTCCCTGGCTGAGAAGAAGCTCCCCGGGTGGTGCAGCAAATTTCATGAACGTGGGAGAGCTTCTCTTGGTCGCCAAGCTCCAGTTGAGGAAGAAAATGATGTGATTTGGTGAAAGGAATGAGTGGAAATGGGTGGAAATGGGAAGGTTATACGAGTTAAGGGGAAACTCTGGTGAGAATTTGACAGCACTTCGTGGTAGTATAGGGTCCCTTACTTCGTTCAGAAGGGGATGAGTTGCTTATATAGGGAGGAGAGAGAGTATCTCGTCCATAAGTGATAATGACCCATGAAAATGGAGAAATGTCAAGTAAATCCTCGTGGGAAGAGTCCTAGGAGATTTCTAGGGTCAAATAGAACCTCAAACAATGGCTGAGGTCGTTCCAAGGCTGTTGGAGATGAAGATAGACCCCAAAAGAGATAGAAAGGAGGTGGTTGCAGAGCCAGCCATGCAGAACAATGTCACGACGGATCGTAGGGGTGCGACACTGAAGGCACATGAATGGATATGCATTGACTGTCGCGACGGCCTATATGGTCGCGTCAATGGTCAATAATCGATTAAAAGAGGACAAAATTTGATTCAGCAGGGATCAATTAATATGAACGCGATGCCAGGACCCGTCGCGACAAGGTTGTCACCAATCGGTACCACAGTCAGTAATCGGTAGCCAATGATCGATTGTCATTAACCCGTCGCCATAGGCTGTCGCTATATGAACGCGTCATCCAAGGTCGACGCCTTAAGGCCAATCGTTTCTCCTGGTCACCAATCGATATGAACGCATCGCCCAAGGCTGTCGCGATAATGACTGATGGTCGAAACCCTAGACAATTGATAGAATGAAGACTTTGAAGTGATATTTGGACAAGGTAAGCTGAGAATTGGACTTAATGGGCTCAAGAATTGGCCAACAAATGAGCTCAAGAGAATGACCAACTTGGAGCACACTAAGAGAACAAGAAATATAGTTCGACTCATAGACCAGAATAGGGTGTCTACAATGAGGTACTTAGTCACATAAATAGAAAACTCGTCACAATGAGACATAATTGATTATCGGGACATATAGTCGATTATGTGCATGTTGTATAATACTTATTTTGGCCGTAGAAAATAAAAAACTCATCATAGTGAGGACATAATCAATTATCATGAACATAATCGATTTTATTGCACATTGTATGATACTTAGCCCCATGAAATCAAAGCTCATCACATGAAGGGTATAATCAATTAGCGAGGACACATAATTGATTATAATGTCTATTATGGCACTTAGTCACATAATTAGAAAACTCAATATAGTGAGACATAATAGATTACCAGGAACACATAATGTAACGCCCCCAATTTCTCTTATACAAAAAATGAGAGTTGGGAAGGCTATAGTGACAGATACATAGTGAGAGTTTGTAAATTTCTAGATTATTAGACATTTATATTGTTCCAACCATAACGTATATTTTTATTTAAATAATACATGCTAATTTATACAAGGTAAAAAAAAAAATTGTAGCGACGTAATTTATTCCTCCTCTGAGATTGGCTCGGGACTATCTTCAAGATTTCTTGAAAATAAACATATATACAAAACTAGTGAGTCAAAGTACTCAGTAGGCATCAAGACAGTGCCCAAGGTAATGGAAATAGTGCTAACAAAATTATATGTTTAAGCTTAATGTGCGTAATAATTGTATCCAAAATAAAGTAAAAAATGAAGACTTTTAATAGTAAAGAATTCAGTCAAATAAATTAAGATATAAGTACCAAATAATTTAAATCTAATCATCTTTTCATTTTATACTTACACAATTTAGACATACATCGCAAAATACCATTAAGGCCCAAAACATACATAAATCGACCTGATGTCTGGGCAATGGTATCAAGTCTTAGCAATGTGTAATACCAGACGACGGATCTCCACCTAACTTCATCCAAACTGGATGGTACATTAGGATTTCAGAAAGAAATTCATTACCCTCATGCCTAAAATGACTTCACCCTTTCAGTCCACAAAAATATCCACATGGTGACAATGTCCATGATATAGTCACATTTTATAAACAAATTTATTGAAGTTCTAGTTAAAATAACTATAAGATAAATTATAGGATATAAGTCAAACAGAACCTAAAGTAGAACCCTATATATACGAGAATATTAGAACATAAAGTTAACAGAATAGTGGGACAACTATATATTCTAACACAAAAATATAGATGGCAATTAACATCTAAATAAAATAAAAATATGAAATGAAACATATTTTATAGGCCCGGTATATCCTTTGACTATCTTATAATTCTTGTACTAAAATACACAATTTTTTTTCCTCTACAAAATCTAATTGTAAGATATAAGTTGAGCAGAACCTAAAGTAGATCCCTATATATACGAAATAAAATTAGAGAATATAATAATTTAAATAACAGATTTAGAACATAAAGTTAACAGAATAGTGGGACAACTATATATTCTAACACAAAAATATAGATGGCAATTTAACATCTAAATAAAATAAAAATATGAAATGAAACATATTTTATAGGCCCGGTATATCCTTTGACTATCTTATAATTCTTGTACTAAAATACACAATTTTTTTTCCTCTACAAAATCTAATTGTAAGATATAAGTCGAGCAGAACCTAAAGTAGATCCCTATATATACGAAATGAAATTAGAGAACATAATAATTTAAATAACAGATTTAGAACATAAAGTTAACAGAGTAGTGGGACAACTATATATTCTAACACAAAAATATAGATGGTAATTTAACATCTAAATAAAATAAAAATATGAAATGAAACATATTTTATAAACCCAGTATATCCTTTGCCTATCTTATAATTCTCGTACTAAAATACACATTCTTTTTTTTTCTCTACAAAATTTTGTTTTCTTGTTACGTGATCTTTTTCCCCCTACTCTTCTCTTGCCTCTCACTCCTCTCTCTCTCTCCCGCCTCTCACTCTTCCCTCTTTTCCTTTCTCTCGTCACTCTCTTTCTCCTGCCTCTCACTTTCCCTTGCTCTTCCCCTTCCCCTTATATAAACCAGGGTGGGGAGGTGATAAGGAAGGGGAGATGGGTGGGTAGATAATGACGGAGGGGGGGGGGGGTGGGTGGATAATGACTGTGGATAATTTGTTAAGTTATATTTTAGGTGCAATTTATATTAAAATACTTTTTTTTTGTTATTATTATTATTATTAAACAACATAATATACTTTCTTCTTCTTAATATTTTTATTATATTTTGTATCATATTTATATAGAAAAGTTTTGTTAAAAATGAGATCCTAACACATAATTGATTCCAGTGCACTATGTAGTACTTAGTCATAGAAATCAAAACTTGTAACAGTGAGATATAACTTATTATCAAGAACACATAATCAATTATAATGCGCATTGAATATTGATACTTAGTCATAGAAACCAAAACTCATTATTATAAGACATAATCGATTATAGTACACACTGAATGGTACATAACCATAGAAACCAAAACTAGTCACAGTGAGGACATAATAGATTATACTGCCCACTGTGGCACTTGGTCCCAAAATAAAAAACTATCATAGTGAGGACACAATCGATTATTGGGATACATAATTGATTATAGTGCCACTATGACACTTAGTTGTAGAAATCACAAGAAAATTTAATTGATTAACGTATCATGTGTAGAATACTTAGTCATAATAAGCCAAACTTGTCACAGTGAGACTTAATTAATTATCAAGACAATTAATCGATTATAGTACACACTATGATACAATCAAATAGAAGTTAATTGATTAATGAGAAATTATGTCATAGGAAACATAATCAATTATTAGAAGCTTAATCGATCAATGGAAATAAACATAAATAACATAATCGATTAATGGTAACAAACATATAAGAAACAATGGATAAACTAAAACAAACATAGGAAACATAATCAATTTCTCAAGTTGCAAAAACCTATCAATATTTACATATTCTTGTCTTAACCATACATAGTAGTAGCTCCACTCTGTTGGCTGCTCCACGCTGGCCTCACAGATCACCACCCTACTAAGTATCCCATTCCGATTGAATGTGTAGCTCTCTTTCCTCTTGCACAACTTGCGACTGGGTCATTACATGAAAACTTAACATGTTTTAAAGCATATCAAATTTATCTTATGCACGTGTCACCGCCATATCTATGATATCAAATAAACAAACAGGCTTACTCATCAAATATGTATCCAACCTAGTCAGAAATAGATAGAACAAATGCCTTGCACCTAGGTATTTAATGTTAAGGCCTTAATAAGTTTTTTTTTTAATCAAGGCCTTAATTAGTTAACTGCATAGTGCCAAGAACAAATTGTTCTACCATCAATCAAGTTTTATCTCAACTTTTAGAATTTTCTGCATATCAGAAGCGGCTAAATTGATGTCCCCACAGATATTTGAAGGGAAAATCACTTCTCTTAGGTGACTTTGTCCATCATGATGCACGACATAAGTAGATTTATAACATATTTTATCCAAATCAGACGTGCATTTTATGAATCAGAACAAATTCCTAATATTCATAGTAATAATCATGAAAGCATCATGTTTATGCGGATGATATCATAAAATTAACGTAAAAATCATACTATGCACGGACAAATAGATTTGCATATCATACTTTATACTTACACCTTAATCTTATTATACAAATTCTAGAAACAATACAAAGCATTAAAATACATGCTATAAGAATTCAGGTAAATTATCCTACCTTGATTCTAGCAAAACTTTTTCAAGATTGAGCCTAACTCTACAATTCTCTGGGATGACAACACCTTCCTCTTGCCCAAGACTCATCAACAACCTCCCTTGAGATTCAGTATTAATGGGGGTGTTTGGGAGTAATTTAAAAAAAAAAATTCTACCTAAAAAATCATGTTGTATTTATTTTTAACTTTAAATTTAAAATTGTAAAAATGTGACGTTACTTATTTGGTAAAAATATCAAATTTTTTAAAATTAATATTGATGTGCTTGGGGGCGAAGGGCGGGAGGGGGCGGGTGGGGCTGGGGTTTCGGTGGGGGGCGGGGCGGGGGTGGGTGGGGGTTCCGGGGTAGGGGGCCTGGGGGTGGGGGGGGGGGGGGGGGGCGAGGGCAGGGGTGGGTGGGGGTTCTGAGGTAGGGGGCCTCGGGGTGGGGGGGGGGGGGGTAGGTCGGGGGCGGGAGGGCGGGAGGGGGGGTTCCGGCGGCGAGGGCTGGGGTGAGGGCGGGGGCGGGAGGGGGGGTTTCGGGGGCGCAGGGGAGGGCGGGGGGGGGGGGGGGGGGGCTGGGCTGAGAGCGGGGGCGGGAGGGGGGGTTCCGGCGGCGGGGGCTAGGGGAGGGCGGGGGTAGGAGTGGGGGTTCCGGGGCGGGGGGGGGGGGGGGCACTGGGCGGAGGGCGGGGGTGGGAGAGGTGGTTCCACAAGGGGGGGGTGGAGGGGGCGATAGGGGGAGGGGAGGAGGAGGGGGCTACGCATGGAGGAAGAGGGGGTGGTGCATGGGGGGAGGGGAGGAGGAGGGGGCGATGTGGGGGGTGGTTTAGTTGAGAGAAGAGTGAGTGTGCTTTTGTTTTAAAAATTAATTCCTCCTTATTTTTATTTTGAGAGAGATTTACATTAGATAAAAGTTGTTCTCTAAAATAAAAAATTGTTTACCAAACATGTCATTATATTTGTCCTCTTTCTTTTTTAAATTTAAGAGAGAAAATTGAAAAAAAAAGTACAACCAAACACCCTATAAAAGACTCCTAACACCGCAACCAACCTCCAATATTTATAGTGGACCTAAACTACTTTATCCGACTCTATATTAAGGAACTCCTAACGGGGTTCAAATCGCTATAGAAAGATGATTCGAAATCAAGAGACCCACTCAAAAGAGGCAACTCACATTATGAAATATGCTTCCTACCCATACGAGGACACAAGCTCAAACCAGACTAGAATAATTTTTAACTCTTTTACTACTACGGCTGGGTCTCTTTTTCTTTAAACCAAATTCGAGATGGAATACTATCCAATATCTTAAATATTCTAAATGCATAGATATGGTTATTTATAACATACATTATTATTATTAAAATTCTATTCGGCATGCTTAAATATAGAACGACTTAATTTAATTATTTAGATAGTTGATCGCTATAATATTCCCTAACCTCAAGAAATCTAATTACAGGAGTCTCATTTATTCATTACAAACAACATATTTTAAAATAAGATAAATTAATTAGAAGTCTTTGACTGTAACATAGAGGTTTTTGTATACCGTAACAAATAATAACACTTACTGTAATGAGTTACAACTTTGTTAGGGACTAACAAATAAGTCAAAAATTTGATAGAGACTCCTAATTAATTTACCCTTTAAAATATTATTAGGCATACAATTTTAAAATAATAACTTTAATTATTTATGTAAATTTGCCTGTTTAACACATTTGAACAAGAGCGGTCGATCATTTTCTCTTGATTTCAACGAGAGATGTAAATTATATTTTTCTTTTTTTAATTTCTTAAAATTATAAAAATCCTCTTTCGCCCCTCTCTAAGCGTGTCATTGCACGTATCAACAGTGTGACGAGAATCCAATCCAATCATTATCTTATGTTTTTGAATTTTCTTTTATCTAACTCGTCATTATCCCTTGTCCAATAATTTTATTTGACGAATATTTATATGCCACCTATATTCATGTCAAGAGAATGGGTCGGTGTGAACTTTAAAAAATAAAATAAAATAGAAAATTGAAATTATCTAAATGTATTGAAAGGCCCATTGCAACACTTTGGTTGGGATGATGGTATATTATGGTTATATCGATTAAAAATTCTTCATACATAATGCATATCATAAGCATGTTCCAGTGGGTGGTTTCTGAAATCTTCGAGAAGCTAGCCTTATGTTTATTGCACAAGATACTTTGAGCTATAGGTTTATGCCTGTTCTTTTATTTAAAAATATCACATCCGATGTATCCATATAATCTCAACGATGATTGAACGACACAAAACATAGAAAAAGAGAATCATATTTCCTAACTAATAGGCCGACAATTTTTGGCCAATTTAGTGTGTATATTTTCTCTAAAAAAGTAGCCATGGGATGGGATCACTGATTTGAAATGTAAAGACAAGTAGTAACTTAAACTTTTGAAAGTGGTCAATAGAAAACCATATAGGCGATGCCAACAAGTAGCAACTAGCAACTCTTTGACATCATGCAAAATGTTATCGTTAACAGTCATCACTTGCACCATGGCGTCTTGTTAACATCACACTAGTGGCATTAACATTGCCATGAGAAGTTAATTCAACTCGTCAATCTAATTTAGCCCATTCTTAATAAAATAAGTTATCATCATAAAATTTCAGGATTGGGTCTATTCCGGATTAGCTAGCTCTGGCGAAGTTAATAGCAGCTACTATATATTCGCGTCGAGTAATATTTAGATAATTCCAGCAACCATTAGTGGACATGGATCTGTTAGGATGGCCAACAATGGGTACGATGTCATTGTGAGTATTGCTTATGTCAAATGTGAATTAACGAGGGTGTATGTACTCCTCTTAATGCATACTTAAGTGTGCAACAAATAGTACTACTCAATCCTATATCTGATGCCACAAAAAATAAAAATGAAAAGGCAAGTTGCCATTTGCTATTAGCACGGAAGCATATGGCAACATCCGTTTTCCATCAAAACAAGTGTACATTGCGTTAGAGATAAAGGTGAAACAAGAGAAGAAGAGAAGTTTGAGAGGATAGGAGGTGAAACCCATTATGTCAATTAGTTGGGCTCCGTTCGAGGTTCATAAACTTTAATTGCCAGACCATTAACAAAAGCAAAAACCTAAGCCCATCACAGGACGCCCATTGGATTATAGTCCAAACACCTGGCCCAGTAGTCAGTACTATTCATGGGCAAGTTTCTACTGTCGGATTATTGGCACTCATATCATGGATCCACAGTGTCATGGACATGCTAATAAGGTTCTTAACGATAAATGAATTTGTCCAAGGAGTTAATAATTAAACTTGGGATGATCGAGTTTCGCAGGAAAAATGTCTTAAAAAAAAAAAAAAGATTCTCCTTAAGATATCAGCCTTGTCTTTCTCGAGCACATGCCCAACGGTCCAACGGAGGCTCTGATGTTAATTGCGTAATCGGGCAAAACTTATTTCTCCGATGTGACAATAACTGGAATTGCAGATAGATCATGATTCTGGATCAGGAAATAAACAGGAAATTTTTTTGTATAAACCTTATGAAATTGTGTATTAGTGTGTACGTATAAAAAAGTGTACGTATATTTATGAAAATTTGATTTTCATAAATTATCAAAAACATATCTGACACTGCAAACAGTTGCATTCACGAACTTTACGTTCTTATAGCACCAAATGACTAATAAAATATAACAAATCTAAAAATTCGACGTGGATGTCACCATATTCATAAATACAATAGCTTACATCAGTAAATATACTATCTAGTTATTAGGGGTAAGAGTGGAAAATAGTTTAGTCTCACATCAGTTGGGAGTTTTTTTACTCCCAACTACAATAACCTCGGAAAGGAGGTTCCCAACTACAAGTAAATGGGGATGATGCTAAAGTGCACCATGTCACTCTCTCTCTCTTTTCTCAACTAAACTCAAATTAATTTGAGTGTTAGAGAATTTACTTGGGAACTCCCTCGTACGCTTACCATTTGTCTCATAGGATGGCTCGAGAAGTGCCTGAAGATAGGTTGCCCTTGATTACACCGACGAACCTAATAGCCCAAGACTGTATCTCAAGTAATGCCTGCCCTAAGTGAATTAATCTTATCGTTAACACCATATGTCAAGAACACTATTAAAATTCAATATAACTTCCTCTACCCTTTATTCTATTTACCTTGAGACAACTAAAGTAATTATCATGGTGACCATGGAGAACACTTAGGGAGGTCATCTAGTCATTCTCGATCTTACCAACTTCGCTTATATTAATGCCTTCATCTTGCATGAGCTCCTGTCAACAAAACCTTTAATCTCTTTTTCAACAGAACTCCCAAGATGACAACACATTTCGGTTAACTCTTTAAGAAGAGTGGTTATTAGGTTAAACCAACAAAATGCTCGAGGCCATGCCAATGAAAACATCTCGATAGTCTATGATTAGTAATCTCAACTAAAAGCCGAGCTATCAAGATCTTTAACTCTTCGAGCTTGCTCATCTTTAAGTTGATAAGACAAGGGGTTAGAACCCAAACTCTCTCCAAGGTCATTCACCTCCAAGTTGACAAGGCATGAGATTAGAACTAGAGTTTCTCAACTCACCAAACTTTCTTACCTCCAAGCCTCCAAGCATGAGGTGAACGCTTGAGCTCTTCAATTCTCCAACCTGCTCACCTCCATGTCCGCAAGATAGGAGGTTAGAGCCAAGCTATTGAGCTCTTCAGCTCTCCGAGTTTACTCACCTCCAAGCCAACAAGACATGAGATTAGTGCTCAACTCTTCAGCTCTCCAACCTACTCACCCCCAAGCGGACAAGGCACAAAGATAGAGCCGATTTGCCAAACTATTCAGCTCTATGAGCTCGCTCACCTCCAAGCCAATAAGGACATGAGGTTAGAACCTGAGCTCTTCATCTCCTTGAACTCGCTTACCTCTAGGCCATCCAAAGGTATGAGGTTAGAGCTAAGCTGCATCCTACTCACCTCCAACTCGAAAAGACATGAGCTTACATCTCTCCAAGCTCACTCACTTCTCAGTTGATAAGACCACAGGTTAGAGCTTTAGCTCTTTGGCTCTTCGAGCTCGTTTTCCTCCAAGCCTAGGGCCACAAGCTTAGATCCAAGCTACTGAGCTCTTTAGGTCTCCAAACTTGATCACCTCCAAGCCTCTGGGCATGAGGTTAGAGTCTGAGTTCTTCAGCTCTTTAACCTACTCACTGCCAAGCTAATAAGACATGACATAAGAGCCGAGATGCTGAGCTCCTTAGCTCTTTGACTTGCTCACCTCCAGACATGAGGTTAAAGTCCAAGCTCTTTGGCTTCAAGATCACAAGGCACAAGGTTAGACTGCAAACTCTTTAGCTCTTTGAACTCGATCACCTCCAAGTTGATAAGGCACGAGGTTAGAGCTTGTGCTCTTCAACTCTCGAAACTTTCTCACCTCTAAACCCCCGAGAATGAGGTTAGAACCTAACCTCTTAATCTCTCCAACCTACTTCTCTCCAATCCGACAAGGCATGAGAGTTGGAGTAGAGCTACCGAGCTCCTCAGCTCTTCGACCTGCTCACCTTTAAGTCGTTAGGCATGAGTTTAAAATCTAAAATCTTTGGCTCCAAATTAACCAAGCACAAGGTTAGAGCCGAGTTATTGAATCAATCACTTATGGGCCATGGAGGCATGGTCGAAAGTACTTTCGAGATCAGACTTTCCCCTACAATTGAATCCAAAAGTGGTGGACTTAAGATGGGCCTGGTTCGGGACTAAACCCAGTAACTTGGTTATTGACAATAAGAGTGGAAGAGACTTTAGTCTAATATTAGTTGAAAATTTTTACTCTTAACTATAGCAATATTCTCCAAAAGGAGGTTCCCAACTACAAGTAAGGGGCGATGATGCAAAGTGTTACACATCTCTCTCTCTTTGCTACCCTTTCTCTCTCTATCTTCTCAATTAAGTTTAGATTGATTTGAGAGTCGAAGGACTTATCTAGAGAACTCTCTCTTAGGCTCACCTTTTCTTTTGTAGGATGGTCCAAGGAGTGTCCAAAGGTAGTTCGCCTTTGATAACACCAACGAACCTGATTACCCAAGATTGGATCTTGGGTAAGGAGGAGGTCGAATGGATCGACCTTATCACAAGGTTCATATAAAATTAGTAATTAAAATATTCAGCTTATATCAACTGTTTTGCTACCAACTCATTGCCATCAAATGTTAAGTTTCATTAATCATGCATCAATCTTAGATCACGTAACTAAGGATCCAAAAAGTTGAGACATTTTCCAATACATACACCTTTTATTTGATTCATAATTACTTCCTCCAAAGAATGACGTAGCAGCACTTTGCCAAGAATGGGGATCCTCTAAATATAATGCAGGATTGAATCTTGTCAGTACAAGGGGAGGGAGATTAGAGTTTTACATTTAAACTCACCCTGTGTAAAATTTTTTATATTTTATTTAGGGATCGAAACGTAAAATTTTATCCCACCTCCCTTGTACTGATAAGACTCAGTCATGCGATGTATTTAGAGGATCCCCATTCCTTTGCCAAAGACACACTCTTCGAATAAGCTAAGGCCGGCCAAAAGTCATATAATATAAGTTTGTGAATTAGATAAAAATCTCTTCTTGATTTATATAATTTAAGTTTATACAACTTAATTAAAGAAGTACGTTAGCATTCTATTACCTGCATCTCCATCCAATCAAAAAAATTTTAAACTGGGGATGCCCAGTATCCATCTGTAATCACCCCCTTTTTTATTTATATAATAATCGCCTCCTAGAATTGCGATGGTGGAATGAGAACATTCTCTTCCAGTGGAAGAGGATGCGTTCTCCTGTCAGCTGTAGGTAAGGCTTTCATAAAAAAAAGACATGAAAGGAACAAAAAAAATCAAATAAAATGGGGAAAAAATAGAAGAGATCCATAAAAAAAGGATGTGACAAAGCGGAGCTGCAAGCCTTATAACTTAAGGAAAGGCGCCGCAGTGAAGCATATGGAAGCACCCAGCAGAAGCATGCAGTCCCTGGTCGAGGAAGCTGCATGCAGCCCGTGGACTGGGTGGTCCACCACAAAGGAAGCCAAGCTAAGTATAGAGATGTTCGACGACCATGACCGTTCGGAGAGAGGGAATGGAGCCGAGAGAAGGGGAGATATAGACAAGGCCAACTGGAGGAGGGTGGAGAAGAAGAGGACAGACGAGGCATGTGATGAGAAAGAACCCGAAAGAGACCCCGACCTAGCTGTTAAATTAGTCTGCTCCCCATGCATGGTCCTCCTAAGCTCATTTGCTAGCTAGTTTAATTAGCTAGATCTTAAGGTATATATGTGTATACATCATTGCATTCCAAATCACATGGTTACATAGACAGTGAAAAAAGGAAAAAGAGTTTATGGGTAGCACAACTAGTTTTAATCATCCAATTAAACTATGAATATGGGCCAAACCAAGTTTCGATAATCCAAATGACTTTGTAGACTTAATTGTCTTTAATTTGCATTTGACAGACCCCCTAAACATGTTATCCCTAAGCTTATCCAAGGTAGCTCATGCCGGAAATGCCTAGCTTTATCAGGCATATCCCATACATACCACCCGAGAGAGAGAGAGAGAGAGAGAGAGCTGTGTATGGTCTCCAAATCTCTTGGTTAAGATGGCCCGTGACAAAACAAGGCAGCTTCACATTCACAGTTTTTTGATGAAGCCCCACAGGAAGCTTCCGTGAAGCAAAGGGGCTCGCATTATATGTAAAGTTAGACTTGCTCAAGGACCCTCTGCATTTTGGCATATCCATCACCACTGAGCTAAGATATAACCATAAGAACAACTACAGCTCATACGAGGCAAACACACTTGTTCACATTCAGACAAATGCACTGATTATACCAGACATTTGCATCGACTACGTATCTAAGATTCCGTGGATAACAACATATGCGGAAGTCCTGATACATTAGACCTCGGGTATAAATGTAGACATATATATACATATATGCACACGATGAAGAACAAGAAAAGGGGGAAGTACAGTAGAATTAATAATGTCTTTTTTTTTTAAACCAAGGGAGGAGGGTAATGCTACAATTTACTAATATAAGGAGAAAACAGAGTACAAAGGAGAGGGACAAGCCCTCAAAATACAAAGAAGATTAGAAGACATAACAACAGAAGAAATAAAACATTGAGAGACTAAGAGGACGTATGCTGCCCAATGATTATGGCGAAAGGACAGAGAGCCAGACCAAAGAACAAGATCGTACAAAATGAGACCAACCTTATACTGACCAGAGAGAATCTGAGGTAAAAGCAAACTCCATAGAAGACGGGCTGCACTTATTGAAATTAACATTGCAGAGATAGTTCAGATGACGCACAAGTCAAACAGAGGTGCAGATGAGCCTCATAACACGAACTAAACCAACTCCGTGACCCTATTGTTGGGGAATCTAGAGATCTTAGCATTGATCTACTCCTCGAAACCTTGGCAAGCACGAGTGGGTTGAAGATCCAAAGAATTGAAACATACGAATTGGTAGCAGGATGAACATGAAAACACCAAATAAAATACGAGCTAATTCCAAAAGCTATCTCATCTTGCTCGCTTTCTTAGCGTCAAGGCATGCAAATGACCCGTGTGAGGGGCTTCATTCAGAGCCTAATGTCACTTTTCTTGATATGTAAAGTATTCCAACCATAGATACACATAAGGAAGGAAAACGTAATAAATTAATTATCAATGAATAATTGTGCATATTACAATTTACACAATCTCATATTTTTAATATGGGTTACAAATGTCTCTCTCGGGATTTGTTTAGTTAGTGGATCTGCTAACATATGACCTGTTGAAATGTGCCGGAGAACCACCAACTTCTTTGCAACTAAATCTCGAATGTAGTGATAATAAATGTCTATGTGTTTGGTTCGTTCATGGTATTTAGGGTCCTTAGCATAAGCCAAGGCCGATATGTTGTCAACATACAACACCACCGCCTCCTTTGATAAATGTGTCATGGTCAATCGTTGTAGGAAACTTTGCAACCAAACAGCCTCTTGACATGCAGCAGAACAAGCCACATATTCTGATTCCATGGTGGATAAAGTGATGCACGTTTGTTTCTTGTTGCACCAAGAAATGGCCTCTCCACCTAACATAAACACATAGCTTGAGGTGGATTTGCGCTCATCTTTATCACCAGCCCAATCAGCATCGCTGTAACCTCTCAATCTTAAGTCACCTCTTTTGTAACATAAGACAATGTCTGAAGTATCACGGAGATATCGAAAAATTCTCTTAACTGCTTTCCAGTGAATGAGATCGAGATTACTTTGATAACGACTAAGAAGACCCACTGCAAAGCTAATGTCTGGTCGTGTACATAACATGACATACATTAGGCTCCCTATTGCAGCGGCGTATGGCACTTTAGACATTTCCTTCTTTTCCTTATCAGTTTGTGGACATGACTGATACTTAAAATACAACTCTTATCAATTGGAGTATCGATAGGTTTGGAATAATGCATCCAGAATCGCTCAAGAATTTTATTTATATAAGTCTCATGTGATAAACACAGAAGTTTATTTGAGTGATCTCTCGTGATTTTTATTCCTAGCACATAATTTACTTCACCAATGTCTTTTATCTCAAAGATAGAAGACAACCATTCTCGAGTGGCTTCGATAGATTCCATGTCATTTCTGGCCAATAAAATGTCATCAACATATAATGACAAAATAAGAATCTTTCCTGCCATACGTTTAACATACACACAGTGGTCTTCTTCAATCATCTCAAAACCAAAGGAGATAATAGTTTTATAAAATCTAAAATACCACTGTCTAGACGATTATTTGAGGCCATAAATGGAACATTTGAGACGGCAAACTTTACGCTCTTGTCCCTTTGCCTCAAAACCTTCTGGTTGAACCATAGAAATTTCTTCATCTAGTTCTCCATTGAGAAATGTTGTTTTAACGTCCATCTGAAAATATTCTAAGTCTAAATGTGCAACAATGGCTAGAATAAGGCGAACCGATGTGAATCTCACCACTGGGGAGAATGTCTCATCGAAATCTATACCCTCCTTTTGAGTATATCCCTTCGCCACAAGTCGTGCTTTATATTTGTCGTTTGATCCATCTGCCTTGCGTTTGACTTTGAAAATCCATTTATTTCCAATAGCCTTACACCCTGGACGGAGGTCGACAAGTTTCCAAACCTGATTCTTACTCATAGAGTCCATCTCATCTTGCATTGCTTCCTTCCACTCTTTACTAGCAGATGAAGTTAATACTTCTTTAACAGAAGTAGGCTCATCATCATCAGCAAGCTGGCACACAAGAGCTTCCTCTTCGATCTCAAATCGATGACGAGGTATGTGTCCACATTTGCTACGGCGTATCTGATCATCTTGTTCTTCTATAGGTGTGCTCCCACTGGGCACAAAGCTCCCACTATCATCATGATCATCTCTACTATCCCCGGAGGCTTCCTGGTTAGGAACTAATTCCCTCCCTTCACTGGAAGATGGTAAAACATCATTAGGGTCATCCAACTCATGGAGATCAAGACTCTTTCCAGTGTCGCCGATAATAGGAAATTCTGATTCTAAGAAAACAACATCTTGGACGTCTTTCTCTGTCATTCCTCCATTCGGATGTTGTCCGTACATGACATAACCCTTAGAGCCTTCAGGATATCTTATAAATATAAACTTTCTAGCTTTAGGGCCAAGTTTTCCAAACTTGTGAGAAATATCATGGACATATTCCGCTAAACCCCATGGACGTAGATTATGTTTTTCACCATGCCATAACTCATAAGGGGTGGAAGGAACTGACGGTGAAGGTACGCGGTTAAGGATGTAGGCCGAAGTCATTATAGCATCTCCCCAAAAAGATATTGGAAGGTTGGCATGCGCCATCATCGACCTAACCATATCTAACAATGTTCTATTTCGTCTCTCAGTAACACCATTTTGTTGCAGTCTATATGGAATAGTTAATTATCTGCTGTAGACACCCGATTCTGGCCAACAAGTTAAACCATATTTCTTATTATCTTATTGAGCCCCAAGTTGGTCACTCACCTTGAGCCCACCATTAGCCTTGCTTTGAGCCCATTAATAGCCCAATTTTCATGAAATCTCGTCCATTATCCTTTTAAAAGAGTCCACAAGCTTAAATGCCCATTATTCTCTCATTTGATTGGCCAATAATTCGAAAAAATTCATTTTCCTTAACGCGATGGGTCGGGGAGCCGCATTAGCCTTTTCGCGCCCCCCTTGGCCGCCGCTACAGCCCATGCATATCCATGCACGTGGCTTTACTATCGTGTCCCTCCAGACCGTCGCGTTCATCCCTGTCGCGCCCCTACGATCCGTCGCGACAACAACCGTGTGCACAGGCCTCCGCAACCACCTCCACTTTATCCTCCAATGACCTTATCCTCATCCCATGTAACCTCCCAACCCTCCTAGCCGCGGTTTGGGGTTGTGGGAGACTTTGGGGACTCCTTAGGACTCTCCCATTCGGATTTAGATGGTATTATCATCCTTTTTGGGGTCATTATCACCTAAAAATGGGATATTCTCTCTCCTTGTCTATATAAGCAAGGCCCTCTCCTTTAGAAGAGTGAGAGCCCCGTTTTCACCCCGAAGAGCTGCCGAAATTTTCTGTGATCTACACTTAGCTTGTAGCTCTCTCTTCACCACCCATTTCTACCTCAAGCCATTCTTACTTCCTTATCCATGGAGCTTGGTGTGTGAGGAGGGTGGCTCCCACTTCGTCCACAACATCTGCACGACCTAAGGACACTGCACAACGCCAGGGAGTCGCCCCTTTGGGGCCTCTTCTTCCTCCTTTCCTCTACTTATTTCTCATGCATTTTGTTATTTTCTTCTAGTTAGGCTGCATTCCCCATTTCCATCCTATGTTTTCCATGCACCCTAGGGGTTTAAAAACCACCCCCAGGTCCGTTCCCTCCATGCTTCACGTTTCTCTTTCATTTTTTGAATAATTACTACACTTAACGCGTTCTAACAGGGTTTTATTTCTTGTCTTCGTTGTTTTGGCAGGTATTCAAGCAAAGTCCCACGAGCAGCTCTTGTCCTCTGGCCAGCCGGAGGACAGGAAGAAGGTCCACACCAACTTCTCCCGCACTGCAGAGAATGCGGCTGGCGAGGGCGACGTGACAACGTTGACGCGCCCTGTTAGGGCATCGCGACATTAGACTCATCGCGATGCGGTCGCCCATCACGATCTTAGGTTAGTGCCCCGTTCTTTCTTCCTTTTCCTAGCTTAGTTAGCCCCTTTTCATTCTCTTATACAACAACTAGTTAGGTGGCGATCACACCCTTATTTCCATGCTATTAGTTTTAATATCCTATCCCGTGTTTTGGGGGTGCACATTCCCCGTGATTACACCTTTTGGCAATCACGGTGGGACCTTCAGTGCTAGCCTCATGATTATTGCTTGTTTGCCTGCCATATTCCTCTATTTAAATGTTGTATAGAACCCTGTTAGGTATGTTTCTGTGTTTTTTCTGTATTTCTGTGATCGGTCGTTAACGCGGCACATCGTGCGGCCGCGACTTAGTCGCATCGACTTAGGTGGACGCGACTTCAGGTACGTGTTCTTCCTCTCCCCCCTGCACTATTTCTTCACTGAGCCTGTTGCCACGTCCTCTTCATGCTATTGTGCCATGTATATTCGCATTTGTGTTTGTTATAATCCTGCTAGGACTCGGATTTTCCTTTTGTTTTCATTGTTGGATTTCGGATCCTATCACAACATGTCGTCTGGGTGCAACAACGTTGCACCCTGGTAGGAGGACGCATCTTCAGGTACATAGTGTTTGTTACTACTTTTGATCCATGTGCCAGTTTCTGTATGTTTTGTGAGTCTTGTTGTGTTGTTTAGTCCATTACATGACTATTTTGTGTGTTAGGTTAGTCTGTTTGCTCTTTGTTTGCGTGCAATTACAGGTCTCTGCACTCTGTTGATATTGCACCCGGCTTACCGGTCGCGATAGGGTCGCGGCGTACCTAGCCATTGTGACTTCAGCCGAGTCCTGTTAGTTGCTCTGTGTTAGCATAAGTTAGATTGTTGCATGCACCTCGGTGCACATAGGACCATGCATACTTGTCCCAAGTAGTGTAGGTCTCCTCCTTGGTAGAGTCGACCCTCTCACCTGCGAGCACTCGTGGACTGACCAGGGCCACTTACCGAGGGCCTCCGTAAGTCCCCGTAGCCGTACGCACGTTGCGGTTCACCGGGCTAGTTGTACCCGTTGTACCCCTAGTTCAGCCATCCTGCACGTGAGTTTGTGTGTTCCCTTAGTCATCTCGGAGTACTTGAGTTCATACCTATCGGGGTCCTTCTTTAGCCGAGTGCAACTCAATTAAATCAATCCATTAAAAGGCTAAGTGATAACCCTAAAACTCTGACGCATACCATGTTAATTTGGGTATTTGCTTGAGAACTCCTTCTCTTATCCCCTTCTTGTGTGTTTGTACCTGTTGTTGTACTCCTATTTGTATTTTAGTGTATCCTTTTAATTCATCCTTCATCCTTTCATGGCTCCTTTCCATTTCACCTATCCTCCAACCTCTCCTCCTCATGCTAACCCCTTGTCTCATGAGTTTCTTTAAAATTCAGCCCAGCCCAGGGCCCATCGGGCTACCTTTTCCCACACCGTCTCGTTACCTTCCTCCTCTGATGAGGCCGCTGAATTGGAGCGCCTCCTGCTGGAAATGGGCCCTGACCAGGCCCAGGAATTGTTGTCCACCTTTGCTCCACAATCTTCTTCAAGGATGGGCCCAACATGCCCACATTATCCTGCTCGTTCTAGATCCACTCACGTTGTCACTCCTAGATCGGGCCATCCTTTTGTTCAGCCCACATCATCACAACCGGCCCATTATATTCAATCTGGTCTAGACTGTAAGACTCGGTTTCCCGACTTTCTGTCCGGTGCCTGGGATGACTGGCCACTGACGCGTCCATGCTGGGCGACGTGTTGGGGTCGCGGCGTGGGTGTCCGCCACGACAGTCATCCGTGTCACGACGTTCGGGTGCGTCGCTTTCTCGTCACATCTTGGTGTAACTCCTCGGGTTCTGTGTGCCTTGGCGTTGATCTTGGGATCGTGTTGGGCAGGGGTGTCACTTTCTGAACGCGACATGTTCCCTGTCGCCTTCTGGTTGGGAAGGCGACGGCCCCTGTGTCGCGTTCTGGTTGTTGCTGTGGCTGTGTGCCACGTGTTTGCATCACAGGTGTGAAGGCGACGTGCCAGGTGTCACGTTCACCTGAGGCGCCAGCGCGCGCGACACGTGGTCTGGTGCCTGTCGGCCTGTCAGAGGTATTGTCAGAACTTTTGAGAAGGCAACGTGTCAGGTGTCACGTTCCTGTTGGGAACGCGACAGGGATCTTATCGCATTCTCAGGTTCCGAGGGCTTAAGGCCATTGGCCCCTCCTTTCTTCCCCTTTTCTTCCTCTCTCCCTTTTCCCCTCTTCTCAGGCGGTGGAGGGCTCTCTCCGGCGATCCGGCGCTGTGGAGAGGCCGGGAGCTCGTGCGGAGCGGCGGCGCGTGCGTGGAGCGAGGAGTAGGCGGCCAACCGATGCGAGGGCCCCTTCGTGGGGTGGTTTCTCCGTTCTAAGGTAGGGATTTCTTGTGCCCTCTCCCATCCGGGTGGATCGGGAGCCCTTGGGGTTTTGTAGTTAGATTTACAGCTTTCCCCATGCTCCCCTCCCCGTGTGTGCTTGTGTGGTAGCTTGGGGTGACCGTGGTTGGCCCCATGCTTCGTTTGGGGCTCAGCCTGTGATCGCGACAGGGTGGCTGTCGCAATACCAGTCTGGAGGCGACGAACAACCTGTCGCCTTCGGGTAGCGACAGGTTGGCCGTCACGTTCCCCTTTGCCCTTTAGTTCCGAGTTTTGTTCTGAAGGCGGCACCCAGGCTGTCTCCTTCGGGGTTGCGACAAGGCAGTCGTCGCGTTCTACCTTTGGGGCAGCGACGATGCCCTTGTCGCCTTCCTGTTCCCAAGCCGTTTGGATGCAGGCCAATGGCCCCGCTTGGGGTCCGGACTTCTGATGCAGAACGTGACAGGTTGATATGTCACGTTCAGGTCAGAAGGCGGCCCCCTGGTCGTCGTGACCTGGTGGCGACAAGCTGATTGTCGCCTTCCTATTCTGAAGGCGACACACCTGTGGTCGCGATCAGGTTGTTCTGACTTTTGTTCTACCTCATGGTGTTCCGACTTCTCGTGCCGTGCCGTGTGTGCCGGCGTTGGCCGACGGCCCTTCCGGGGTTTCCAGAAGGGGTGCCGTGTGTGCCCGTGCCTGTTGGGCTTGTCTTGGTTACAAGCCAGTTGTGCCGTTTCTGTGGTGATTGCCCCGCCTGTTCTCTGTTCGCCCGGTGCTTGGCACTTGAGGGCTTGTCCCGATTAGAGGTTGTCTCCATTTCCTGGGACCCCCATCCTCAGGAGCTCGTTGAGGGTGGTATCCGGGCTACGAGTGTGCTCGAGTTGGCAGTCCACGTGAGCAGACTCTGGAGCTGAGGGGAAAATGAGGTTGGGCAGCGGCGCTGAGTCGTTTGTAGAGCTCTCTTGTCTGGGTCTTGGACGCCGAGGGGTTCAGAGTTCTTTCCTGGCACAGACCAGACAATCCTTTTTCTCACTGCCTCTCTCTGCGTTGGTTTCGGACCCACGTAGTAGTGCCAGACGTGAGGCCGCAGCTTGGCTAGGCTGCGGTGTTGCGTGAGTTAGTGTGTTTCTGTGGCGGCTCTGTCTCGCCCTTCGCGGGGGTGGAGGCAGGAGCTAGGCTAGAGAGCAGAGCGCATGGACTACGGGTCCCCCTCTTGGCTGCTAGCGGCGGTGGCTTGGTTGCTATTGTTGTAACGACGTTTCCTCGCGACGTTCCGAGTGTTCCTCGTTGCCCGAGCTGCACGGCGGTTACAGCCTGGCTATGTCTAGTCTCTGTGGGCATTGTTGGTCTGGCCTTGGGCAGACCCGTGTTTCTGGTGGTTCCTGCTCGGTGTTTGCTCGGCTCCGTGGTTCTGTTTGTGGGTGCCAGTCCGTGGTGGCATCGGCGTGTATGGCTTCCCGACCTTGCGGTGTATCCGGGGTCCGGGATGGTTCTGCTTGTGGGCCCTCGACTTTGTGGAGGTCTGAGGTGGCCGTGCTTGCGGTGAGACGTCGTTCTCATCTGGTTGTTCTGTGGTCTCGGCAGGTGTGCCGAGGGTTGCTTCCGCTCTGTGTCCGACTCCGTTGGTTTCTGCGGGAGTCGTGTGTGTGGCCCGACCTCGGTTGGTGGTCGTGGCGTTGCGCTGTTCTCTTCCGCTGCTTAGTAGTACCCTGCTGTAGGTGTTACTCGCTTCACATCTTTCTAGTGTAGTTTCCAATTTTCGGAGTTCCTACTGCTCTGGCCGGTGTGGGACTGGTAATCCCTACTGGGCCTTGTTCGCGAGGCTCACCCCCCTACTCTCTTCAACTAGGGGCTCGTCGTCGCGGGAGCTCGGTATCGGACGGGTTGCGGAGGCGATCGTGGCACCGTGTGTTGTCAGCAGCAGTGAGAGCGAGTGTTGTGAGCTCTTGTACCCGAGTGAGCTGAGAGTTGTGTTTTGCAAGTCCTCGGGATATGCCCCTTAAGGACTGCACATTTCTTCTTGTACCTGTGCTTTTGTTTGGGACATGTTGTACAGACTTTTGTATATCGTACAAATTGTTATAGTTATTGGAATTCAGTACATATCTCACTAGACTATTAATTATAACCCTTCCGGGTCTTCGGATCCGTGGGTGGCGACGCAAACTTCGGTCCCTGGTGGGGGTCTGGAGGGTCAGGTCGTTACAGTTGGTATCAGAGCCAGGTTCTACTGAGATTTGTAAGGAGTTAATAACTATAGCTGTCCCAAAGGAAGGTACTAGTGCGCTGCTGACACCGTCCGACTAGTGTTAGGCTTGTGCTTTCAAATGTTTTGCAGGTGTGCGGCTTCCCTGCATGATTCGTGTGTGTGTTGCAGGTTGCTGTTGTTTCTGTGCCGCGTGCGTGGCGAGTGTGGTCGCTCGGCGTGTTCGTGCCGTAGCGGCGCGGTTGGTGCTGGACTCGCTGACAGTGGTCTTCCTTGTGTGGAGGACGCTTGCGAGCCAGTCCAAGTGCGGCTCTCCTGGTCGTCTTCAGCGCATTTGAGCATGTGTGCATCGCGAAGGCTGAGAGAGCCTGCATGTTGTGTGGACTTTACCGGTGCTGAGTTGTTGCCCGTGGAACCTGTGGAAGGTGTCTTTGCCTTGTTGGCTACCCTTTTGTTATTGGGGTGTGTATTCTCGTTATTGCGTGTTTGGCCTCGTGTGCCTGTGCGCCATTGTGCGCTGTGCTCGGGACGCCGAGCTAAGTAGGTGCTTTGTGTGCCGTGTTGCACCGCTAGTTAAGCGCTGCGACATTTGTCTGTGGTCGTTGTCAGCCTGGCGCTGACTGGTTGTGAGCTCTGTTGAGGTGCTCCTAGAGTTCTTTTCTGTTGGTTCTGGCAGGAGTGAGGTTTCCCCAGAACTGTGTTGTGCGCATTTTTGGTTGCTGTCGCATTGCCCTCTAGGTTGAGGTGCATCGCTTGGTTGTCTTGTGTTCTGGCGAAGTTTCCCAGAACCGTTTGTTGTTGTCCTGGTGAGGGTTCCTCTCAGGACTGTTCCGCGCTCTTTTCTGCTGTTGCCTTGGCTGGCGCGTTCTGGCGAGTTTTTCCAGAACGGTGCCTTGGTGGTTCTGGTGGAGGTTCTCCCAGGACTGGCTTGCGTTGCTTCTGCAGTTCTATTGGCTGTAGTGTTCTCTCTAATGGTCCGTATTGTTTGGATCGTGCATTCTAGTGAAGGTTCTTCCCAGGATCGCCCTTTGTTGCTTCTGATGGAGGTTCTTCCTAGGAGTGCTCTGTGTTCGTTTCGGGCCACCGTTGTGTTGTCCCTGTGATTCGAAGTGTGCCGTTTGGTTGGGCTGCGTTCTGGTGAGGTTCTCCCCAGAGCTGCTTCGCATTATTTCAGTTGTCGCTGCTCTCTCTCTTTCTAGAGATGAGCTGTCGTTGTTGCCGATTGGACTGTCTGCGTTACAGTCTGCTTGGGCGTTGCCGGTCGAGGCGTCGTGCGCTTGGCCGTGCATCTGGCTATTGCGTTGGCCAGCTTGCCTCGTCGTTCATTTCCAAGTTTTCTCGGTCGTGCTGGCGAACTTTGTGTGTCCCCGTGGCTCGGGTGGTCTGCTTTGTTCTTGTGCCCGGCGTGCTCTCGCAGATGGTGGTCTGGTGAGTGTCATGGTGCTCGGCTGGTTGTGCTTCGTATGGAAGTGTCAGTCTCGCGTTGTGGTTTTGCCTCTCGCGTGTGGAGGAGACTCGTGCGTGTCCCCTTCCTCTGCTTTTCGTCGGTTGCTCGGGGTGGTGGTGCTCCACTATGGTGTTGTGTTGCCGGGGTGCGCATCGTTGCGACCTTCTGGTGGAGTCACCTTCCCTGGAGTTGTTTTTGGGTCGAGTTGTTTGCTCCCCTCGTGCTGTTGTTTCTGTATGGCACTGTTGGTCGGTGGACCTGTTTGTGCCATTTGCCGTCGTAATGGTTTCTCGCTACCTGTCAGGCTCAATTCGGGGCATTGGGTCCCTGTTGGTTTGGTGCGAGGTAGCATTGTTTTCTTGTTCGGCCGCTCGTGTGAGCGTTATTCCTCTGTGCATTGGTTTTTCGTGATTGGCTTGCTCGTGCAAGCATTGTTCCGTTGTATGCTCGGTGGTGCCTCGGCTTGTGCCTTGGAGGCTTTTCTTACCGTCGTTTTGGTGTTTGGCCTCTCTATCAGTCGTGATAGAGGTGGTGCTTCTTGCTCTTGCACACCAGAGAGTTGCTGCAGTTTTCACTCTCTGTGTGGCAGAGTCGGTGCTCCGTGTTTTGTGTTCTTCTTGGAGCGTACGTGGTTGTCGCTCTCTTGAAGTAGTAGTTGTCGGCTTTCCGTGTGCTTCCATTGTGGGTCTCTGGTAGAGAGTCCCCTTCGGTGAGGCCCGTGTCGTCTCGGGCCGTTGGTGCCGCTGTGTGTGCTGTGCCTTGAGCGTTTTCTCCGATGCTTCATGTTTTGTGCCTCAAGGACTGGGGTGGACGTGGCCTGTTGCGCTCTTTTAGGCTTGCAGTTCTTGGCGTGTGACTTTCGGTAGGCCTCTTGTGGAGAGTCCTTCCTGTTAGCCGTAGTGTTGCTTTGGCCGCTGGTGCACCTGGGTTGCACTTTGTTTACTTTTGGTGTTTGTGGTAGCACCATGTGCTCGTGCTCGAGCGTTTCGGTTTTGTGCTGTCTGGAGCCCTGGTGCATTGTGTTGTACCCTGGTTAGCTCCTGGTTCTTGTGATAGCACCCTGTGTTGTGCTGTGTGCCTGTTCGTGTGCTTCGTGCGTTGTTTCACGAGTTTGCTCGGTGTTGGAGGCTTCGAGTTTTCCACCTCTGGGACACGTGTGCTAGCCTGAGTCTTGTGGTCGTACCATTACCGCTGTGGGGTGGCTGCTTTGCTTTGTCTAGGTAGCCCTATCGGTGGTACGCCAGGCTTTGGTGGTGACCTATGTCCAGGTTTCCCCTCTCGCTTTTGGAGCGAGTGTGTTCGGTTGTGGTACCCTGCTTCAGTTTGGGTCTCTCTAAGGTCGACATGTTGCCCTCAACCTCTGCAGTTGTTTTGCTTCCCGTGTGGTTGTGCGTGGCGTTGGTGAGTCTGGAAGCTGATGGCGAAGTCTCCTGTCGGTTCGTCTGGTGACAGTGATGTCTATCGGCTTGCTAGTACTCGACCATGTGGTTTGTCGACGTTGGGAGGTGTCCGGCTCTGGATTGACCTCAAATGTCTTCCGTGCTTCCGTCGCGGTGTGCCACGTTGTGGAGCATGTGACTACTAGTTTTTGTGGCTCCGCATGCGTTTGGTATCCTTGTCGGACCACGAGGAAGGTCTGTGTGAGAGCTAGTGGTGACAGTGGATGTTGTTTTTGCGTGTTGAGGGTTCTTCACGTGCATTTGCTATCCCTGTTGGACCGCAAGGAAGGTCTGGGTGAGACTTAGCGGTGACAGTGGACGCTGTTTCATGTGTTGAGAATTCTCCGCGAGTGTGTCCTCGCTCTGGTTTATGTCTCTTGCGTGGCTACTCGGTCGAAGTGGTGACCGATGCTAGCTGCGGCTCGTGGCGTGAGACCATTTTTCTCGAGTGTTGTGTTCAACTCTCAGGTGTTTTCCCTTGTGGTTGTCAGCAACGGTGTACTCCGTCAGGTTTTGTTGGCGATGGAGTGAGTTGCTGACTGGTGTTTTCATGTTACTGCCAGCAACTGTGCTCTCTGTCGGGTTTTGCTGGCGACAGAGTGGGTCGCTGGGCGTTGGGTCACCATAGTGAGGTCTGTTGGTGACTGCAAGTGTGAGGATTTTGGTTGGTGTTTTCTGCCATTCAGGATTGTTTTGGTGTTGCTCGGCACCTGTGGGGTTGTCGTTCCGTTCGGACACCCCCAGGTCTGGCTGTCGTGAACCATTGGGTTCCGGCTTTGTGCTCCCTGTGTGTTGGAACTTGTTGTGAGAGCCGTTGGTTTTCTCAGCTGGTTGCTTCACACGTGTTTGGCTGTGCGATTGTTGCCACGAGGAAGTCGTGTTGAGACTTAGTGGCTTTTTCACGCTGGTCTTACGTTTGCTCCCTGTGCTTCATTTCGTGGCTCGGAATCTTTTGGACTTGTCCCAATTTCGAGGACAAAATTGTTTTAAGGGGGGGTAGAATGTAAGACCCGGTTTCCTTGCTTTTCGTCCAGCGCCTGGGATGACTGGCCACTGACGCGTCCAGGCTGGGCGACGCGTTGGTGTCGCGGCGTGGGTGTCCACCACGACAGTCATCCGTGTCGCGACATTCGGGTGCGTCGCTTTCTCGTCGCATCTTGGTGTAACTCCTCGGTTTCTGTGTGCCTTGGCATTGATCTTGGGATCGCGTCGGGCAGGGGTGTCGCGTTCTGAACGCAACATGTTCCCTGTCGCCTTCTGGTTGGGAAGTCGACGGCCCTTATGTCGCGTTATGGTTGTTGCTGTGGCTGTGTGCCACGTGTTCGCATCACAGGTATGAAGGCGACGTGCCAAGTGTCGCGTTAACCTGAGGCGCATGTGCGTGCGACACGTGGTCTGGCGCCTGTCAGCCTGTCAGAGGTCTTGTCGGATCTTTTGAGAAGGCGACGTGTCGGGTGTCATGTTCCTGTTGGGAACGCGACAGGGATCTTGTCGCGTTCTCAAGTTTCGAGGGCTTAAGGCCGTTGGCCCCTCCTTTCTTCCCCTTTTCTTCCTCTCTCCCTTTTCCCCTCTTCTCAGGCGGTGGAGGGCACCCTCCGGCGATCCGGCGCTGTGGAGCGGCCGAGAGTTCGTGCGGAGCGGCGGCGCGTGCGTGGAGCGAGGAGGAGGCGGCCAACCGACGCGAGGGCCCCTTCATGGGGTGGTTTCTCCATTCTAAGTTAGGGATTTCTTGTGCCCTCTCCCATCCGGGTGGATCGGGAGCCCTCGGGGTTTTGTAGTTAGATTTACAGCTTTCCCCATACTCCCCTCCCCGTGTGTGCTTGTGTGGTAGCTTGGGGTGACCGTGGTTGGCCCCATGCTCCGTTTGGGGCTCAGCTTATGATCGCGATAGGGTGGATGTCGCGATACCAGTCTGGAGGCGACGAGCAACCAGTCGCCTTCGGGTAGCGACAGGTTGGCCGTCGCGTTCCCCTTTGCCCTTTAGTTTCGGGTTTTGTTCTGAAGGCGGCACCCAGGCTGTCGCCTTCGGGGTTGCGACAGGGCAATCGTCGCATTCTACCTTTGGGGTAGCGACGATGCCCTTGTCGCCTTCCTGTTCCCGTGCCGTTTGGCTGCGGGCCAATGGCCTCGCTTGGGGTCCGGCCTTCTGACGCTGAACGCGACAGGTCGATATGTCACGTTCAGGTCAGAAGGCGCCCCCCTGGTCATCGTGACCTGGTGGCAACAGGCTGGCTGTCGCCTTCCTGTTCTGAAGGTGACACACTTGTGGTCGCGATCAGGTTGTTCTGGCTTTTGTTCTGCCTCGTGGTGTTCCGACTTCTTGTGCCATGTCGTGTGTGCCGGCGTTGGCCGACGGCCCTTCCGGGGTTTCCGGAAGGGGTGCCGTGTGTGCCCGTGCCTGCTGGGCTTGTCTTGGTTACAAGCCAGTTGTGCCGTTTCTGTGGTGATTTCCCCTCCTGTTCTCTGTTCCCCCGGTGCTTGGCACTTGAGGGCTTGTCCCGTTTAGAGGTTGTCTCCGTTTCCTGGGACCCCTATCCTCGGAAGCCCGTTGAGGGAGGTATCCAGGCTACGAGTGTGCTCGAGTTGGCAGCCCACGTGAGCGGACTTTGGAGCTGAGGGGAAAACAAGGTTGGGCAGCGGCGCTGAGTCGTTTGTAGAGCTCTCTTGTTTGTGTCTGGGATGCCGAGGGGTTCGGAGTTTTTTCCTGGTGCAGACCAGACAGTCCTTTGTCTCACTGCCTCTCTCTGCGTTGGTTCCAGAGCCACGTAGTGGTGCCAAACGTGAGGCCGCAGCTTGGCCAGGCTGCGGTGTTGCATGAGTTGGTGTGTTTCTGTGGCGGCTCTGTCTCGCCCTTCGCGGGGGTGGAGGCAGGAGCTAGGCTAGCGAGCAGAGCACGTGGACTACGGGTCCCCCTCTTGGCTGATAGTGGTGGTGGCTTGGTTGCTATTTGTGACAACATTTCCTCGCGACGTTCTGAGTGTTCCTCGTTGCCCGAGCTGCACGGCGGTTACAGCCTGGCTGTGTCTAGTCTCTGTGGGCATCGTTGGTCTGGCCTTGGGCAGACCCATGTTTCTGGTGGTTCCCGCTCGGTGTTCTCTCAGCTCCGTGGTTCTGTTTGTGGGTGCCAGTCCGTGATGGCATCGGCGTGTATGGCTTCCCAACCTTGCGGTGTATCCGGGGTCCGAGGTGGTTCTGCTTGTGGGCCCTCGACTTTGTGGAGGTCTGAGGTGGCCGTGCTTGCGGTGAGACATCGTTCTCACCTGGTTGTTCCATGGTCTCGGTAGGTGTGCCGAGGGTTGCTTCTGCTCTGTGTCCAACTCCGTTGGTTTCTGCAGGAGTCGTGTGTTGCCCGACCTCGGTTGGTGGTCGTGGCGTTGCGCTGTTCTCTTCCGCTGCTTAGTAGTACCCTGCTGTAGGTGTTACTCGCTTCACAGCTTTCTACTGTAGTTTCCAGTTTTCGGAGTTCCTGCTACTCTGGCCAGTGAGGGACTAGTAATCCCTACTAGGCCTTGTTCACGAGGCTCACCCCCCTACTCTCTTCAGCTAGGGGCTCGTCGTCGCCGGAGCTCGGTGTCGGATGGGTTGCGGAGGCGGTCGTGGCACCGTGTGTTGTCAGCAGCAGTGAGAGCGAGTGTTGTGAGCTCTTGTACCTGAGTGAGCTGAGAGTTGTGTTTTGCAAGTCCTCGGGGTATGCCCCTTAAGGACTGCACCTTTCTTCTTGTACTTGTGCTTTTGTTTGAGACACGTTGTACAAACTTTTATATATCGTACAGATTGTTATAGTTATTGGAATTCAGTATATATCTCACTAGACTATTAATTATAACCCTTCCGGGTCTTCGGATCCGTGGGTGGCGACGCGAACTTCAGGCCCTGGTGGGGGTCTGGAGGGTCAGGTCGTTACACAGACCTTGGCTCTCAACTCCGCTTTCATGCCCAAGCTGGCCCTCGCTATCCACAATCCATCTCGACTCAGGACTTCCAATCTGAGTTCGAGTCCATGAAGCGAGAGCTTAGTGACTTGTAGAGGCAATTAAATCCCAAACCCTCCTTCGATGATACTCTCCCTGATTTCCATAGTCTTTGGATCCCTCCGCTTTCTCAGCTTCCTGTCTATCGCAAATATAGTGGAGCTGGAGACCCTTACTTCCATCTGAAGGAGTTCCTCTATGACTCGGTGTCCTACCAACATGATCGTCACTTATTGGCTTACCTTTTTAGGCGGTCATTGGATGTGCCCGCTCTAGAGTGGTTTTATTCCTTGCCTCCCGGTGAAGTTGAGAATTTTGAAGTGGTCAAGGTCAAATTCATACAACAATATCAAGGCTGGGCAGGGCTCGTGTATTCAATGGCCGATCTGATGACTGAACAGATGAAGCCTGATGAAGAATTTGCAACCTATGTTGATCGATGGCACCAAATGTCCACACATGTTCAAATGCACATCCCAGAAAAGGAGAAGATCAAGCTCATTATTGCCAATGCAACGCCCATATACCGCCACATCCTGGATATGAACAACATCACATCCATGCAACAATTATACAGCCGTGCTCGCTTTGTTAAAACCCAGCTCAACGACTCTCCCATGCCATCCTTGTTTGAGCCCCAACAACCCAGTTGCACATTCCAAGGGCCCACTTATGAGGGAGTCCAAAACCATGCCCAAGTTGATGCCATCCACCACACCATGTCTACCCATTCATCTAATCAATATACACCTCCACCTCTATGTATCCAACTCGCTCCACTTCCACAAGAACAACCACCTCGCCCGAGCCACCGCACCACACCATCCACTACTCTTCCATCCCAACATCCACTTGGTCCAAAGCGAGCCCTTTATCGTCCATTGCCTGAGTCCCTCTCTGATGTCTTCATGGCCCTAATGTCCATCAATGCATTGTAGCTCCCTCTAGAAAAGCCAAGTTGGGACATGACAGTGGACCAATCAGAATACTGTCTATATCATCGCCATCGGGGCATACAGTCGCGAACTACTGCAAGTTTCGAGATGTGATCTATAACCTGGAGCACAAAATAGATTGGGCTGAAATGCACAGGCTCATCCTACATTGACAAGCACAAGGCCAGGGGCAGCATCCCTCTCCATCACAGACGGCAGAACAGCCACCCAAGCATCCAGCACCACAGCCAAAACAACAAGCGCAAGCATCAAGACAGTCACCTTCTCCAATGGCTCATGGTTAGAAGAATTCTTCTACTTATCTTCTAAGCGTGCCATCTGCTTCGTCGCCACCTCAACAGCCTCCTCCACCAACCCCTGCTCAGGTTGTCACCATCACGCCTACCCTTGATGCCACATTGTGCCATTGGCCATCTTCCTTAATGCCACAAACCACTGATCCCTCAGCTCCTACAAACCCTCCATCTTTACCCCTTGCTACCATCTCCACCCCATTACCACTTACACCTGAGTAGGCCATCACCATAGCACTAAGGTTCGGGCAAGCTACGCTCACCTCTGAGCCAGAGCAAGAGTTTCCTACTCCCGAGCTTAAGGCTGACTTAGCCTTTGAGTCGAAAGAAGATCTCTCTCAGCGCGAGCCTGTCCTTGCCATCCAACCACCTCACACAAAGCCCTTCACATCCGATGAACCCACCATAGCTACCACACATCCCATCGCCACCACATCCCAATGGAGCGGATGCGCACTACCGGCAGCATGCCTTGAGTCTACTTCCCGAGGGCAAGATAATCCGAGCAAAGGTAGCACAGTCCTGGTCATGCGTTTTGACCCTTACAGCTACATCAGCCGCATGTCGGTCTACGTCCTTATCTCAGGCACATTTAGGAAGGATAAGCCTCCATCTCCTCAGAAAATGGCTGTCAAGAAGAATTCTCAAGCACTAGTACCAGTCACTTCCAAAGCGAGGATGGTCGCCATTACATTGCTTATTGGAGATGATAAGATTTATGCCCTCATCACTCCTCGCTTAGTTATGTTGTAGATGGATAGTCAAAAGAAGGGGTTCTCTACAAATGTTATGCTATCTCATACTGCTGCCAGGGCCGTCATGAAATCAATGCTTAAAGGTCAGGCACGACGACCTCTAGTTGAAGCTCTCAACAGTACAAACTCCACATCTTTACTAGAGTCTTCACTGAAGGGGCAAGAGACCAAGATGCCCAAAATAAGTGCACACATGGAAGTCATGACAATTGATGAGAGAGCCCTATGGCTGCAGAGGAGAGAAAGACCATCTGCCTCTTGGTCTTGTTATTTGAGAAGGCATGTCAAGATGAAGCGGTCATATATGTCTGCAAAAGCAAAGAAACCACGCACTACAAGAAGACGTCTGCCAAAAAGCAGAGGAGGCTGAACTTGAGACCGAAGCTCCAGAATATTCGTTCCAATACCTTGACACCATTTGATCCTGAGCAATTCCCTTTATGCATTCTAGCCAATCTCGTTCCTAGAGAAAGCACCCGATCTCTCAATCCTGGGTTGGTGCCATGTTCTTCTCCCCCTACTCCCCCAGGGTCTTTGGACCCTCACTTATCTCCTCCACATTAGCCGCCCAATCATCCTCTAGGTACTCAGAGTATCTTTTCTTCCCCTCCACCTGAGCCTCCCAATCACTTTCTGGGTATTCAGGGTTTCTCTCTTCCTCTTCCACCTGAGCCTCCCAATCACTTTCTGGGTACTCAGGGTTTCCCTCTTCCTCTTCCTCCTGAACCGCCCGATCATCCTATGGGTACTCAAGGTATCTTTTCTTCGCTTCCTCCTGAGCCACCTGATCACCCTATGGATTCTCAGGGTTTCTTTCCACATCTACCTGGGTCACCTGACCATCTTCCCAGTGCTCAGAATTCCTCTTTTCCTCTTCCACCCGAGCCTCCTGATTATATCCGAGTCCACATCCTTCGGGGACATCTGATCTTGGTCCTGATTCCCTTCCTTCAACTTCCCCCTCTGATTCTCTAGATCCTCCACCCTCTATTTTGCATTACCTTCTTTTAACCCCTCTTGATCTCGGGTTTGACCCAATTCCTCCTTCACTACCTATTCGGGGTCCTGACCCTTTCTCCCACTGTTCCCGGGGTTTCAGTCCTCACTAACATTCTTCTCCTCCTTTGTAAATCCTTTTGTTAAAGGGTTCTTATCCCTCATATTCTTGTTGAGTCTTGTCTCCCTCTTGTTTGTGATTGAGTTGACTCCAATTCTTGCCATCCTTACCTTTTTCCTGCAAATGAGCTAATTAAAATCCACCAAAATCAAAGTTTGAAGACTAATGTAGGTCGTTCTTTCGATATAGGGGTCTCAATATTTATTTCAACACAAAGAACGTCAAAGAGAGTCATCTCATTTCACAACTAGAGTGGTCGAGTCAGTCTTAGGTTTATTTTTTGCTTCTGCAGCACTCAGGCTAGAGATTGCTCCGTGCTAGGGAACCGACGTTCATTCCCTGTCATTAAAGGTCACCTTAAGCAAGGATCATCACACACTCACATGGCAACCTTAGTCGGCTCCTCTAGCAAACATCACTGCTACTTAGGCCATACCTAGGTGGTGCAAAAGCTGTTCTCCTTTTTACTCGGTCGAAGTGTAAGGCCCTCTAATATTCCGTCGCATTAGTTGCATTTATGTGCGCATGTTTGTATTTGTGTATGTATGTACATATTTATGTACGCATTAATTAGTATAATTACGTGTACATGTGTTTATATTAAACATAAATAATGTATGTATTGCATGATGATAGTATGGATACAATACCGTATGTATATGGCATGTATATATGCCCGGTATGCATGGTTTTCTGCATAACTTAGGGTTCTGGCCGAAGGCCCTTGGCGTCAACCCCAGGCCGTTGAGCCAGTGTCAGCGTCCAGACATGGACGCCAACACTAACTCCGGCGTCCAGCGATATGGACGCCAACTTCTCTGGCCTGCATGCGCAGCAGAGCTGCAAACTTCTGAAACAAGGTATGGCCACCATTGGGGGATGTCCCCCAACGGCTCTCAGGTTGTCAAATCGGTATGGTGAGTGGGTGAGGGGCTCTCCTTAGGTCTGAACCCGAATTTGGTCCCTCCCACTCCTCACTTCACCTTGCAAGAGGAGAAATAGAGGAAGAAAAACCCTAGGAGCAAGTCTGAGAGAAAACCCATTTTGTCACCCAAAAATCCACATCCCTGGACCTTGATCCGGCGTCCCCCTGCTGCAAGGAGGTTGCTGGACCAAAGAGGAAGGCTTCCCCGACATCCCCTCGGCGTGGAGATCATCCAGGAGCCGGAGGAGAGATCGTTTGGAGGAGGTTCTGCAACTTTCTTGGAACTGTACAAGGAGGTCTTCACCAAGCCATAAATCCCTTGGAGGAATTTTAGAAAGGCAAGTGACCTATCCTTGATGTCCCCTTATGAGTCTAGGTTGGTTTTGTGATTTTTATGGTTTTTTCCTCGAGTCCTAGACCCTCCTATTCACCCAAGATTCAGAGCTCGGGTCTGTGTTTCTGCACAGACCTGGTTCGACGGCAAGGTCCCTGGACACCTGTGATGAGCTTGGCGTCCATCGACCATGCCGCTGACCCTGAGTCAGCGGCCAGAGACCGCCGCCGAGTTCTTCTGGACAGAACAGTGAGCTGTTCTGTCCCTCTTATACATTAATTTCGGTATGTTTTACGTGATGAGGATATATGGTAAACCTTATACTCTATGTATATTGTGCATTGTGGTGTGTGGATGAATGTGGTGTGTGTTGGTGGATGTGGGAAATGGTGTTCCTTAAACTTGTGAGCATGAATTGTTGATTTTACAAATTTAGTTTTCCTGATTAGAATGTGTATGAATGCTTTGGTTTTGGTTTGATCATGAAGATTAGTGGGTCAGCATATGTGTTTGCAAATTTTGGTAATTTATCCATGCTTGTGTAATTTGTAAATAAGCTCGGTTCGATGAAATAGAAGCATGCAATAATGATTTGTAGTGTTCAATCCATAGATGTGTGAATTAGGGAAATTTTGTATTCTCAGTTCATGCATATGTGATTAGCTTATGTATAAACAGCAAGTGGCTAATTTGCAAAATGTGTTAGACCCATGTTAACTTAAGTTGTTAATAGCATGCTAATTAGGCGTTTTATTTTCTGTAAATTCTAATTAGCTCAGAAAAATCTGAAAAATTGAGGGTATCATCTTGAACCCGAAAACAGCATGTGGTTAAACTTTCGGGTCATTTGGATCATTAAATAAAAAGTTATGTGTTTTCTTGTGAAATGTGATAATTCGTGCATATGATCGTAATGTGATTAGATTTTGTTTAAACCCAGCATGATTAGTGTGTTTACTGTGTATTAAACCTTGAAATTTTGTAGTACCATGTTAGGAAAAATAGAGGTATTCATGTGAGTGAGAAAGTGAATGAGATGAAGTGTTATGTGTAAAACCAAGTGTAAAACGGTAAATGTGTAAATGTGTAACTGTGCCAATGTGACACTGCTTCCGTAGAGGGCAGTGGAGCTGTATCAGGGAAAAGTCCCCCTGAGAAAGTTCAATGTGTTAAGTGACCCTAAGGGCATTAGGGGGAAATCCTGGAGGTGGACAAGTACCACTGGTTAGGGTGGAGACTTGTTCTCCCGGTCTGCGCAGTCCAAGAGTCGCCATTGGAATGCCTAGATGGCGTCTATGTGTAATGTATGTGTATATGTCCTTCTTTGGTGGTTTGGACTATGTGTCACGGCACCTAAAAATGTGTAAAGTGTAATGTGAAATGTGTAAAGTGTATGTGTACATGTGTAAATGTGTAAGTGACAATGTGAATGTGTATGTGTAAAGTGTAACCATGTGAAAAGAGGAAACTTGTGTAAATAAAAATGTGAAACTAAAGATGTGGAAATGTGTTATTGAAAATCATGTGAGACAAATCTGAAACCATGTGGAATCAGCAAACTCATGTTATCATTGTCATGTTTATGTGTGCATAAATGACTAGAATTCATGTTAGGGATGATTGGTGAAAACGGGCACAAGATAGCATGATTACTTGTTCACATGATATGTTTTATGCGTTATTGTAGCTCTCATGTATAGGTTTTTAGCGATGAAACTATATGAAATCAGAAACCTAAAGCATGTGAAAAGGTTCATGTATGTGTTTAAAAATGTGTAAAACCAATGCTAGTTGCGTTTCCTTTCATGCATGTAAATTGTTCATGTTGATAGTTCTTATGTTTGATTCTTTAAAAGATTAAAGTTCATGAGTAAATTGAATAGAGACCATGTGATAGGTGAATTTTATTTTAGAAATCTGAAAGCATGAGTTATGTATAAAATTGTAGAACTTTCATGACAGGTTGACAAACTTGAAATGACTAACATGCTATGTGTGGCTAATTGTAATGTGCATGTAGAAACCACTAGGACTTATAAGTGTATATCATGAGTAGTGTTGCTTGCTGAGTCTTTGGACTCACTCCTTGCTTCGGCGTACAGGTATAGTTGGTGACACAGTACCTTTGGAGGAGGCAGCAGAGACGGACTCCGAGCGTGGAGACTAGCTAGTTTTTGGAGTTCTTTGAGAATTGTGTATTTCATAGTATGTAACTTTGAACATTGTACTAGAAGTATCATGAAAAGGATGTTTAAGTGTGGACATTTGTATTTAGTTTCAGTAATTTAAATTATGTGAACTCTTAGTTCCTTTTGTTAATTGCAAACTGCATGTATGTTTAATGTGGATGATGAATGAATGAAGACATTGGTCTTTTTACTTCCGCTACTCTGTTGTATATTCGCGTGTATCTCAGCTGTTTGTATCGTTTGGGTAAATGTCCCACTGTGGCAGCACTCGCTATATCGACGTGGGTCGGTATGACCGTACCGGTGTAACGAGGGCCGTCACACGAAGTGAAAAGGCAAAAAAGGATATTTGGGCGAGGCGACCGGCCTAAGCACACCTTGCTGAGAGGAAATCTCAAATAGGGACGACCAATCAGGCATGCAAAAGAAAAGCAAAATAAAAGAGAGAAGAAGAACAAATGAAAGAAAATCGAGGAATAGGGGCATGTCAAAGAGTGGCAGTACAGTTCCCCGCGGGATGCCCTTGAGCCCGGTCGTACGCATGCCCCAAACAAGAAATAGGCACAATAAAGTGACTAAAAGTCCCTCCTCAATAGATTGAATCTTTAAGAGGTATGACGTGGAAGGAAGCTAAGCCTAACTTGTCCTTTAAAACTTGCACGAGACTTATCCTCAAACTTTCTTCTCTTTCTTCCTATAAGGCTCGAACGTCTCCCAGATATGGCCTTTATAGCAGCACCACAAGTTAGGAGCAACCAACTATAGGACGCCACCTCCCTAATGCACATCCGATCTTTTGGCGGTCTTTAAGGAAAGGGGAATGAATGGGGACCCCTGTTGGGTTGAGTGTGTTTTTGGAATTAACCAATTAATATTTTTCTCTTCCTAGTTTTGATGATGACACTTTGTGATTTTGTGTATGATGTGTAAAACATGTTACACATATCTCTCATGTCATAGCAATGCCTAAACAACATGTTTTTTAATGGTTATTATCTCATACTTTGATGATAATATCTTATGTTAATGGCCTACATTTAATATTTTCAGGATTACACAAGTTTGCCACAGTGGTGTCGACACATTCCCTGATGGTGTCGACACTAGATAACTGTCCCAGAAGCATTTTCTAAAAGAAAGGACAAGTGGTGTCGACACACCCCCTGATGGTGTCGACACTGGTTGACTGTCCTAGAAGCACTTTCTAAAAGAAATACCAGTGGTGTCGACACACTCCCTGATAGTGTCAACACTAGTTCACTATCCCAGAAGCCCGGTTTGAAGACTTTGCCAATGGTGTGGACACACAACTTGGTGGTGTCGACACACATCAGATAAAATCTCAGTACTTGAATTCTCTGGACACGTGGCCGCTTGGGGATCAAGGGAATCTACCTAGGTTTTTGTGCCCACGCACTCCAAGGGTTCACATGGACCTATGGGACTATAAATAACCCTAATCCTTGCCCCCCAAAAGGTGCTGCTGCTGTTGCAATTCCCAGTGAAACATTTTGGCGGCAAAAAGAGGTCTCTCCAGATCTTTCTCATCTCCAGAAGCTGCGATCCATTCTTTCAAGAAAAAGTACGAGGGAATCAAGGCCAATTTCTGAAGAGAGCCTTGATGTGCTGAACAAGGGAGTAGATCCAGCAGGAGCACAGCAATTGAAGAGACTTCTCTGGTGATTTAGAAGCTATTGAAGCAAAGCATCGCCAATTGATGAGGAGCTTCATCAAGCCTCTTCAATTCAACTTTCTGCAAGAAATCCTCATCGAAGAACACTCATTCTACATCCACTTCTCTAACATTGAGTTTGTTCGTCCTTAATTTGTCTATGAAATTTGTGCATGAAGTTCTGCACAAATTCTTGTGAACGAATCCATCTTGAGTCAGATCATTGCTGGAGGATCTAATTTTTGTTGTCTTTGATCTAGCATGGGTTTTGTGAGTCGTTGAGCTCGATTTTGTGAGTTGCACACTAAGTGTATAGTTGAGAAGTTGTGCTTGATTACTGGAGCGGCTGTGCTCTAGTTTGTGTGTGTGAGCTGTCGAGCTCAAGATTGTTTTGGAGTCGTTGTGCTCCAGTGTGGTTGATCTTTTTGATTAGTGGAGCCTCACAGTGTGAGGGGTGGATGTAAGAATCACTGGTGTGATTTTCGAACCACCTAAAAATCCTTTGTGCAATGGTTTGATCTGCTTGTCTGCGCTAGATGCTTACATAGGATTTTGCTTTCACACTAAGTGTTTAATTGCTTCACACATAATCTACACACACCCACACTTCAGATCAGTAAATTGTTTGTTTGAATTGATCTTTGATTCAAAGTAATTTTGAATTGCTTAAGCTTCCGCAGTAAGTTGTGTCAGATCTATTCAACCCCCCCCTTCTAGATCTGATCCATCCACCTATTCGATCCTACAATTGGTATCAGAGCAGGTTTATATCTATTTCTGATCTGATTTGAGTGAGCTTGTTTGAATTCTGTGTCTCATTTGCTTGAATTGTTTGGTTGCTCTATCACTGTCTTTCATCTCTCTTAATGGATTCTCGAGGATTTGTTGCTGAAGGCCATTCTATCAATAGGCCACCATTTTTCAATGGGTCTGATTACTCTTATTGGAAAAATCGCATGCAAGTTTTTCTTAGGGCTCAAAATTATGAAATCTAGAAAGTAGTTGAAGTGGGTCCTTATGAAAATCAAGGAGATGAAGAGAATTGGACTAGAGAATAGATTAGGAGAGCTACTCTTAACTATAGTGCCATGAACATGCTTTAGTGTGCAGTCCACCCTAAAGAATATTCAAGAATATCTATGTGTAAATCGGCTAAAGAAATGTGGGATAAACTTGAATTAATGTATGAAGGAACATCTCAAATTAGGGAAACCAAAGCAAACATACTTGTTTCTGAATATGAATTGTTTATGATGAAATCTGATGAATCAATTTCTGAAATGTTTTCCAGGTTTATGACAATTGTCAATGGACTGAAGGCACTAGGTAAAGAATATACTGATGCTGATTTGGTAAGAAAGATTTTGCGCTCTCTATCATCTATCTGACATATAAAAGCCACAGTGATTGAAGATTCTAAGGATTTATCCAAAATTTCATTGGATGAACTTATAGGGTCTTTAATGACTTATGAAATAAATTTGAAAAGAAGTGAAGAACATATGCTTAAGGTCAAACTGGTAGCACTTAAGGCTTCATCAAGTAATAAAGAGAAAAGTAAAGAGAAATCAAGTTCTAATGAGTCTGAGTCCAATGAGGATGAACTTGCTCTCATGACTAGGCAATTCAGAAAATTTTTAAAATCAAGAAAAGGAAAATTTACTGCAAAGAAGAAATTTTCTTCTGGCAAAAAGAATATCTCTTCTTCTTTAAATTTCAATTCTAATAGAAATCAAAAAACTGATGAGGTTATTATTTGCTAGAGATGCAACAAGGCAGGACATATGAAGGGGGAATGTACTGAGAATAAGGTCAAGTACAAAAAGAACAACAAAATGAAGAAGCCTAAAGCTATGATAGCAACTTGGTCAGATGACGACCAAAGTGAGGATGAAGAAGAAAAGTCCTCAAGTTCAGGAAATGAGGAGCTATGCTTTATGGCTAACAACAGTGATGGAAAGGTTAGATCTTCTTTTGAACAATACTCTATTGAAGATTGGCAAGATGCATATGCTGAGTTGGTTGAAAAATTCTCTGAAATAAGAAAAGAAAACAAACATCTGAAAAAGAATTTGAAAATACCATGCATGATACTTCATTGAATAGAAGAATTTCTGAACTTGAAAATGAAGTATATGAACTTAATGAAGAAAAGGAAGAACTTCTAAATGAAATTGATGAACTCAAACTTGCATATCAAAAGGCCAATAATGATTTTGAAAAACTTTCTGAAAAAATAGAATTGCAACAAAAGGAAAAGCTACAAGCTATTAATGAAATCTAGAAACTTAAGAACTTGTTGGGAGAAAAGGAACAAGTAATTGAAAGCTTCACAAAAGGAAAAGAAAACCTTGATGCATTGTTAGGAGTAAGAATGAATGCTGAAAAGCATGGACTAGGATTCACCACACAAAAATCCTTGAAGAATAAATCTGGTGAAAAGAAAGAAAAACCTTCAAATTTTCCTTTGATAAAATTTGTCAAAAGCACTAGTCCAGAAAACAAAAATGAACAAGTGTCAAAGAACACATATGAAATGTCCAAGAATCAGACCAAAAAGAATGTCTCTAACCAAAAGAAACAAGATAGGTGAACACACATTGGTGATAGGTCGACACCAGTCTAACACCGGTCGACCTGTCCAATTCTGAAAACTAACAATCAATTAAACAAAAAATCAAACAAAAATTTGAAAAATAGTAAAAATAAAGAAGCAAACTTTCATGATAGTCATTGGAGATACAAGACAACACATCAATCTGATTGGATCAACTCTTACAATAAAAGGTATCATAATCCTTATTGGTACCATTCACAATCCTTTTATCCAAAATTCCCAAGATACCAACAGAAATTTTGGTTTGGAGTTCCTTACATGAATAATCATGCCAAAATGCATAACCTCCATGCTCATGAAAGAAAGAACACTGGTGTTCTCATTCCAAGAAGAATTGTTAGAATGCTAAAAAGAGAAATCACTTCTGAAACAAAGCAAATGTCAAAAACAACTTAAATATGGATTAGAAAAGATCTATTGTTTCTGCTCCAACAAATTGATGGTCCCAACAATGTTTTAGTACCAAAATCTTTTCTTCTCTGATCTGATTCTTGTAGGAAGGTCGTGCACCTAACTCCAATGTGGTTCCTTGACAGTGGGTGTTCACGACACATGACTGGGGACAGAACAAAATTTTCATTTCTGATTGAAAAGGAAGGAGGATTTGTTACTTTTGGAGGTAAAAATAAAGGGGAAATCATTGGATCTAGAAAGGTTGGTAAATCCTCCTCAAACTCAATTGAAAATATTTTGTTAGTTGATGGTTTAGATTATAATCTTTTGAGCATTAGTCAATTGTGTGACAAAGGTCACACGATTATTTTTGAATCTGATTTTTACAAAATAATTGATTCTTCAACTGAAAAAATAAAATTCTTTGGCAAAAGAGAAAACAATATCTATATGATCAATCTTGATAAAAACTTTGCTGAAAACATTTGTTTGGTTGCAAATAAAGATGAAATTGCATGGACTTGGCATAAAAGACTTGGTCATGCAAGTTTCAACACAATAAACAAACTTTTAAGGCTAAATCTGGTTAAAAGACTTCCTGAATCTTTTTCAAATATTGAGAATCAACTTTGTGGGATATGTGCTCAAGGAAAACAAATAAGAAAATCTTTTAAAACCTTCAATGATGTACTCACTTCAAAGCCACTAGAATTACTTCATATGGACCTTTTTGGGCCAACAAGAATTCTTAGTCTAAGTGGCAAAAGATATGGTTTTGTCATCATTGATGATTTTACTAGATATACTTGGGTTATTTTTCTATCCCATAAGAGTGATGCTTGCCTAGAATTCATGAACTTCTGCACCTCTACCTTAACTAGTTTTTCACATAAAATCAAATCCATTTTGACTGATCATGGGGGTGAATTTGAGAACAAAACTTTTTCTGATTTATGTGCTGAACTAAATATTTTCCACAAATTTTCTTCTCCAAGAACTCCAGAACAAAATGGAGTTGTGGAAAGGAAGAATAGAACACTTATGGAAATGGCTAGATCCATGCTCTTAGAAAGCAAACTGCCCAAATCTTTATGGGCTGAAGCTGTAAATACAACAAATCACATTCTAAATAGAGCATTGGTCATACCAAAAATAAAAAAAAACCCCCCTTATGAACTTTTGAAAAACAAAAAGCCAATTTTATCTTATTTTAAAGTCTTTGGTTGTAAGTGCTTTGTACATAATAACAATAAAGAAAATCTTGATAAATTTGATGTCAAAAGTCATGAAGCCATCTTCCTTGGTTATTCAGAAACCTCTAGAGCTTTTCGAGTGTACATTCTCAAGAATAAAATTGTGGAAGAATCTCCACATGTAATCTTTGATGAAAACTCATTTTCAACTGATGATTCTACATCTTGTAGGGTTCCTCAAAATAATGAAGAGGATGATTTCATTGTTGAATCTTCACCAACCATTGAGGAGAATAAAAACCCATTTGAAATTCTGGACAACCAATCACCTACCACAAGTGGATCAGGTAATATTGTTCTAGACTTGAATGCATCTCAAGAGGTAATCCCTAAAATCAGATTTTTAAGAGATCATCCAATTGAGAATGTAGTTGGTAATGTGCATGACAGAGTTAGAACTAGATCATCTTTTTGAATGCAATAAATGAAGACCCACTAGTACTAATTTCCCAAATTGAACCCAAGTCAATTGATGAAGCTCTAATGAGTGAGGATTGGATCAATGCAATGCATGATGAACTTCATCAATTTGACAGAAATCAAGTGTGGGAATTAGTACCTAGACCTAGTGATCAATCTGTTATTGGTACTAGATGGGTGTTTAGAAATAAATTGAATGAAAATGGACAGGTTGTTAGGAATAAGGCTAGACTAGTTGCCAAGAGGTACAATCAAGAGTTTGGAATTGATTTTGAAGAGTCATATGCCCCTGTAGCTAGGCTAGAAGCTGTGAGAATATTTCTTGCTTTTGCATCATCTCTGAAATTTAAAGTTTACTAAATGGATGTAAAAAGTGCCTTTTTGAATGGATACATCAAAGAAAATATTTTTGTAGAACAACCTCCAGGCATTGAAAATGAAAAATTTCCTGATCATGTTTTCAAGCTTAATAAAGCTCTTTATGGTCTTAAGTAAGCTCTAAGAGCTTGGTATGATCGCTTGAGTTCATTCTTATTGGAGAAAGGATACACTCGAGGTAATGTTGACCAAACTTTGTTCATAAAAACTATAAATCAACAAATCATTACTGTCCAAATTTATGTTGATGACATAATTTTTGGATCTACAAATAAAGAATTGTGTACTGAATTTGCTGAACATATGAAAACTGAATTTGAAATGAGCTTGATGGGCGACTTACAATTCTTTTTAGGATTGCAGGTGCACCAAACCAGTGAAGGGATATTCATTAGTCAAACAAAGTATGTCAAAGAACTTCTGAAAAGGTTTGACTTTCAGCACCTCAAATATTCAAGCACACCAATAGCAATGAATGTAAAACTAGAAGAAGATTCATTTGGTAAGTCAGTAGACGTAAAGACCTACAGAGGTATGATTAGATCTCTACTTTATCTCACAACCTCTAGGCCTGATATTCAATTTAGTGTATGCTTGTGTGCAAGGTTTCAAGCCAATCCTAAAGAAAGTCACATGTTAGCTGTCAAAAGAATTTTTAAATATCTTGTTAGAACATGTGAACTTGGAATTTGGTACCCTGCTGGTTGTAAGTTAGATCTAATTGCTTACTGTAATGCTGATTATGCTTGTTGCAAGCTTGATAGAAAGAGTACTAGTGGATTGTGTTTATATCTAGGTGGTTGCTTAATTTCTTGGGCCTCCAAAAAATAACATTCAGTCACTCTATCCACTGCATAGGCTGAATATGTTGCAGCTGGTCGTTGTGGCACTCAAATTCTTTGGGTGAAACACCAGCTCCTAGATTATAATCACAAATTAGGGTGCATTCTTATATTGTGTGACAACACTAGTGCTATCAATTTGTCTAAAAATCCAATTCAGCATTCACGAACAAAACACATTGAAATAAGACATCATTTCTTAAGGGATGAGGTTGCTAAGAAATCATTTGAACTTCACTTCATTGAAACTGAAAAACAAATTGCTGATATTTTCACTAAGCCTCTTCCTGACAACAGATTTTCATCTTTAAGAAGAGAGCTTGGTTTATGCAAATGTCCACATTTTTTAGGTCTTCCATTTTTTTTTTATATACATGTTGTTCTGGTTTTACAAATAAACTCTCTCTTTTTGCATTACATTGGTTTCTTGGTATATCAAATGGTGATTTGTACAAAGGCAAGTCAAGCTTGTCCAAATACTTTCACTATGCGAGAGTATATGTCTCTGCCAAGTATCAAGAACCTTGTAGGCATTTGTTCAGAGGGAGCTTTTGTCTTTAGTAAATTGTTTTTGTTCATACTTCTTAAATTCTATGTCATTGGGTTGAGTGTTGAATGCTTTATTGAGGCACATTTTGAGGGGGAGTCGTATTGCTTGTAAAGAAAAGTTAAGCTCAGGGATGGAGATTTGTAATACTGTGACTGATCTGAAAAATGTTGAAGTAATGTGAGCCTTTGGTGTCAATATCAAATCAACACCTTTCAGGAAGTCTTGACAAAATTCTGCATTGTCTCCTGCGCATTCCTGTTCATTCTTATCTTTACCAAATCTTCATTCTACCCTTCATTCAATTCATGTGAATATCTTCTCAGTACAGAAGGATCCTCTTTATTTTTTATGAAAGAATGATGGAATTAACAACTCAGGGGGAGCTAAAGAATTCATTGCATTTCTCTCTCATAAAAGCTGAATTGCTTCAATGTGTTGATACAACATCTGTATAAGAAATGTTCATTAATTTTATCTGAAGAAACCAAAGAATGACTTCTTGATTGCTTTATTATATTCTCTCAGTCATCCTTCATTTCTATTCTGAACTTCTAAAGTAATATGCTTTCTTTAATGGAATTAAGGTTACTTGTGCATTGACTTCACACATCTCTTTCACATCTGATGACAGATAAGGTTGTAACTCATATCTTATTGTTCACTTTCAAATATTTTTCGACAGAGCAATGGCATTAATGCTGAGAAACTATATACCTTCACAACGAATGAAGAGCAATGTATGTCATGAGGTGTTTTTGCTATCTCTGTTCTAAGGGGTCTATCTAAAATTTTAAAAAAAAATTCAATGACAACTGAGTAACTGGAAATATTGGCGTCTGATAAACGTATATTTCCATGTCAAAAGATTATCATTCACCCCTTGAAGATGGATAATGAGTAAATCCTTAGTAACCAGAGACTATGGTGTGTAAAAAGTATTAGTTCTTGGGTGAAAGAGATTTACTAAAATTGAAAGCTCTTCGCTAAAATGTTAAAGAACATTCAATCAACAAAACAAACAACCTACACCCACATTAGACTGTTTAAGAATGGTTAAATTCAACACAATTGACTTAATCCTAAAGCAAGCACATTACTTTGGATTAGTAAGAGATGAAAGATTGTCATTGACTGCATAGAATATCATATCTCAATGAAAACTATCATTCTAGTGTTTCAGAAGAATTTATGAACAACTCTTGTGAGCTGTTGTTTAACCCTTGTCTAAATAATGGCTTTATGATGACAAATGGCCAATGCTTTCATATTAAAAATCCTTGAATACTTGGTTCCATGACTTTTTCATCATCATAAAGACTTTCCTTCCATTTTTTTTCCTGAAAATTTCACCACGTTTTGCCCTGACAGGTCGACACAGTCTCCTTCTTGTGTTGACACCAAAGTCTGTCAGGTCGACACCAGTCTCCTTCTGTGTCGACACCACAAACTATCAGGGTGAGTTCTTTCGCCAGTCCATGTTTAGTGTAAACGAACCGGCGGTTCATTTTACCTCTTCTATTGACCCTCCTTTTTCTTTGCCCCTTTTCCCAGGTCGACCCACCACCTTCAAATCTTCTTTTCTTTAACCTCCACCTTCTCTCTCTCTCTCTCTCTCTCTCTCTCTCTCTCTCCATCTAGCAAGGAACGAAAATCTCTTCCACGTTCCTGCCATCTCCTCCTTCTCCATATCACTCCCTCCCTCTCTTTCCTTCCTACTCGCCGTCATGCCTCCCAAGCAATCTCGAAGAAGGGGCGCAAAGTCTAGGGCTACAGCGCACGGGGTCGTGATTGAAGAGCCCCAGCCTGAACGCCAGAGCAAGCTTCGCCATGATCCGTCCAAGCGTCCGGGTGCTCCTTCTCCTTCCGCTACATCCTCCAAGCGGGGAAGAGTGACTCCATCCAGTAAAGGCAAATCCCCCATTTCGTCTCGACACCCAAGGCGGAAGATTCTCTCCAGCTCCTCTGCTTCTCATACCGAGGAATCCTCATCCAACTCCTCTGATTCCTCTTCAACTCCTGGAGTCACACCATTCAAGGTTGCTATTCAAGGAAGATCCATCCTTAAGCCCCGGGCTGTGGACTTGTCAGACGAGAATTTTGCCAATGCTTTTCCTGATTTTATCACTTTCTTCCAATTTCAAGGCTGGTTGAAATTTATTTCCGAATTTCGCACTTTCTACCCTCGATTGGTTCAGGAATTTTACATGAACTTGGTGGATGTTCCTGAGGGTTTTAAGTCTGAAGTCAAAGGCACTTCAATTCTGTTTACTCGTGAACTGGCTTCTCGGCTATTCCAGTTTCCTAATGATGGAGAGGACTACAGTGCATTTGAATTTGATCTCCATGATGCATACACTCTACTCACTGGTCTTCCACAAGATCGTACTGATTCACGACAAACTCATGTCACTCGATTTAACACCAATACCTTTCCTCCAGTTCTTCATTTAGTTCATCACATTCTCACCACTATTATCACACCTCAAGGTGGTGGGAGGAATAGACTGACAGATATACAGAGGTTTGTGATGTACTGTATGAAGAAGGACATTAAGGTCAACTTGAATCTGATTATGACTCAAATTCTGTCCAATACAAACAGAAAGGATCTCCACAGGTCTCTGCCTTATGCTGCCCATCTCACTGAAGTGTTCAGACATTTTGGAATTTCATTTGATAATGAAAAGGTTCAGAAAATCCCAAAGAACAACATTTACTGTCTCAAACATTTACAGAAATTCATGGGCTTTAGGATTGAAGGTGATCAAATTATTAGAGGACCAGTTGTTGTGCCACCAGCTGCACCTGAAGGAGAAGCACAATTTCCAGATGCTGATGTTCCACAGAATGATCCAGCTGTTCAGTCTCCGGTTGAGGTTGAGATGGAGGTCCCACTAGACATACCTGCTCCACCCACACCTCATACACCTCCTCCTCCTTCTAATGTCCTAATTCCTTTCACTTTCTTTCACCAGTCTCATGCATCAACCTCCACATCTTCTGGTGGACCTTCTGTTCCACCAGAGTTGTACTAATTTCTTCAAGAGCAATTTGACAATCTCAATTCCTCTATACAGCAGATGTCAGACAGATTTGAGCTTCGGATTCAAAGATTGGAAAATTCAATCAATGGGCAGTTTGTTAGGCAGCAAGAGGTAGCTGACCATGCCACACGAAGATTCAATAGGCTCATTGGAACTTTGGGTGATGCTTGTACCCAACTTAAAGACCTTCAACTCAAGACTCAAGTTGTTCTAGAAGCTATTTTAGCCAACACTCAACAGGATCTTTTCAACAGTCAAGAAGCTGTCTCTCAAGTGTCTAAGAGTCGACTGTCTTTTGCTCACTTGGTTGATGATATGGACAAAATGAAAACTTTGATAGCTCACATTGATCAGGAAATGGCTGATCTCAAGAATGAGGTCAGTAATTTCAGGCAACATGGCACCATCCCAAGCTCCTCTTCAGCCTCCCCACATGTGTCAGCTAGCCTAAGTGCATTTCAAGAGAACATGTATGATAATCATCAAAGGATGGAAGGCCTGTTGCATACAAGATTGTCCACCATGCAAACACAGATGAGAACAAGTCTGACTGCCTTGGAAGCCAGGATGAAAACTTTTGAGACCCTTTTACTCCCTATTCCTCCTCCACCTCCTTCTTCTTGATCAATCCTTTTGTTTTGCTGATGTCAAAGGGGGAGATGGATTCCTTTTGTAATGGAGATTTTTTTTTGGATTTCAAGATATATCTTTTGATATGGTTATCTTTTTGTACGATTGAGGCTTTTGAGCATGACAATTAAATGAAATGATGGTTGATTGAATGTTGAAAATGTTGAATGTCATTGTTATGGTTCTTGTATGTTTGGAACTATGTGAATGAATGGCTCAAAATCACATTTGTAAGAAAATCTAATTTCCATGATGAATCATTGTTGACATCATCAAAAAGGGGGAGAATGTTGGGTTGAGTGTGTTTTTGGAATTAACCAATTAATATTTTTCTCTTCCTAGTTTTGATGATGACACTTTGTGATTTTGTGTATGATGTGTAAAACATGTTACACATATCTCTCATGTCATAACAATGCCTAAACAACATGTTTTTTAATGGTTATTATCTCATACTTTGATGATAATATCTTATGTTAATGGCCTACACTCAATATTTTTAGGATTACACAAGTTTGCCACAGTGGTGTCGACACATTCCCTGATGGTGTTGACACTAGATAACTATCCCAGAAGCATTTTCTAAAAGAAAGGACCAGTGGTGTCGACACACCCCCTGATGGTGTCGACACTGGTTGACTGTCCCAGAAGCACTTTCTAAAAGAAATGCCAGTGGTGTCGACACACTCCCTGATAGTGTTGACACTAGTTCACTGTCCCAGAAGCCCAGTTTGAAGACTTTGCCAATGGTGTGGACATACAACTTGGTGGTGTCGACACACATCGGATAAAATCTCAGTACTTGAATTCTCTGGACACGTGGCCGCTTGGGGATCAAGGGAATCTGCCTAGGTTTTTGTGCCCACGCACTCCAAGGGTTCACATGGACCTATGGGACAATAAATACCCCTAATCCTTGCCCCCCAAAAGGTGCTGCTGCTGTTGCAATTCCCAGCAAAACCTTTTTGGCGGCAAAAAGATGTCTCTCCAGATCTTGCTCATCTCTAGAAGCTGCGATCCATTCTTTCAAGAAAAAGTATGAGGGAATCAAGGCCAATTTCTGAAGAGAGCCTTGATGTTCTAAACAAGGGAGCAAATCCAGCAGGAGCACAGCAATTGAAGAGACTTCTCTGGCGATTCAGAAGCTATTGAAGCAGAGCATCGCCAATTGACGAGGAGCTTCATCAAGCCTCTTCAATTCAACTTTCTGCAAGAAATCTTCATCGAAGAACACTCATTCTACATCCACTTCTCTAACCTTGAGTTTGTTCTTCCTTAATTCGTCTATGAAATTTGTGCATGAAGTTCTGCACAAATTCCTGTGAACGAATCCATCTTGAGTCAGATCATTGCTAGAGAATCTGATTTTTGTTGTCTTTGATCTAGCGTGGGTTTTGTGAGCCGTTGAGCTTGGTTTTGTGAGTTGCACACTAAGTGTGTAGTTGAGTAGTTGTGCTTGATTACTGGAGCGGTTGTGCTCTGGTTTGTGTGTGTGAGCTGTCGAGCTCAAGGTTGTTTTGGAGTCGTCGTGTTCCAGTCTGGTTGATCTTTGTGATTAGTGGAGCCTCACAGTGTGAGGGGTGGATGTAGGAATCACTGGTGTGATTTTCGAACCACCTAAAAATCCTTTGTGTAATGGTTTGATCTACTTGTCTGCGCTAGATGCTTACATAGGATTTTGCTTTCACACTAAGTGTTTAATTGCTTCACACATAATCTACACACACCCACACTTCAGATTAGTAAATTGTTTGTTTGAATTGATCTCTGATTCGAAGTAATTTTGAATTGCTTAAGCTTCCGCAGTAAGTTGTGTCAGATCTATTCACCCCCCCCCTTCTAGATCTGATCCATCCACCTATTCGATCCTACAACCCCTTGCCAGTAGTTTGATCTTGCTTTAGTGTTGTAGTAGCAAGTGTAAGTACTTTCCATTTCATGTGTAGAGTTGGCTTAGGTATTATTAAAAAAAAAAAAAGAATGATGAGTAGTTCAACAATGTACTCAACTTCCTTTCTCTCTCTCTCTTGGATCTTGTGCCACACTTGTGTCAATTACAATCCTTGCAATCACAAAATTTTTGACACAAAAATAAAGTCCACTAACAAAAGCATCATGTACAAAGATAAAAGGGGAGGTGGCTCACAAACTCCTCACTGTCCACTGCCACTCTCCCCGGATCCCTCATGTCTATCAGGAGGTGGTGGCATCTCACCACCACCCCGACCACTCCTGGCACTCGTCTCACCCCCTAAGCGCCTCTCCTCCTCCTCATTCCTCCGGCGACTGGAGGAACCAGCTAAGTACTGCCTGACAAAGGCGCCAGTTGCTCCGCTAGCTCCGCTCACCCCGCTCCTGCTGCTGCTCCAGGACCGGCCTATGGCCGTCATCACCTCCTGTAGACCCCGAGCTAGGGTTTACTGCGTGTGCAGATCAGCGCGAAGCCGGGCCAACTCCGCCTGGTCCGCGGTCGTTCCCTGTGTGTGTAGCCTCGCCAGCTCGGCTGTTATCGTGTCCGTCTGAGTGCGTAGCTGGTCTCTCTCTGCCGCTACTCTATCCACCTCCCTCTGCAGCTCGGCTGCTCGGTTGGTGGCAGTCCTCAGCTCCATCTTCTATAGGAAAAGCCAAGTCAGTGCAAAATTTGAATGATTTCCAATCTAAATCACTGTAGTACTTACCCACTCGGCTAGCTCAGCCTGGGACTCCTCGGCCCTCCTGACCGCGACTGCCAGCCGGTCTTCTAGATCCGACTGGGAACCCTCTGCTGCTCGGGAGGAGGAAGCACCAGTCTGTGCCCTCCTCACCCTCTCTAGCTCCGCACGCTGCATATGCAACACAGGTCAAATTCTCAAGTCAGCTGTAAATTGGTAAAGTACTGAAGTCTGAGTAGGTACTTACCAGCTGGTCTGCCTCCCTCTGAGCTACCTCCCGATCCTGCACCGCCGAGTGGAGCAGGGCCTGAAGTGAGGCAATCTCGCCGGCCAAGTCCACCTGCAATTCATTCCAAAATTGTCAGCTCAATTCAATAAAAGAACAATCTATGGAGTCTGAGTTTAGGAGATTTACCTGTCGTCTTGCACCCTTGTAGTCCCTCACCTCGTACTTTAAGGCGAATGCCTGAAGGTACGCGTCATCTGATGTGGCAATGGACTTAACTTGCTTGCCTCGGTGCTCCCAGTTCTGGATCTACTCCTTGGCCCGCTCGCGCCAGTCAGTGGTGTCGTGAAGTCCCCAGAACCTCCGACCGGGCCTAGGAGTCCAGTCATGGCTCAGAAACTCCACCGCACTCTAACGTAGGCCGAGAGACCTCTAAGTCAGGTAGTGATGGAGAGGTAACACGAGGTTGAGAGCATGGATCCACACCGTCCTACCAAAGTAGGGGCGGGCCAGCTCCAACCAAGGTTGTCCCTCGTCCGCCTCCCCTAGATATGGTTACCACACCTCCTGCACATCAAGCACGTCTTGTCAGTAGCTGAGTAATTAATGCAAATCAAATTGAACTCAGAAAGGGGGTGAAGCACTTACATCTAGCTGAGGGTAGAGATCGATGGCGTCATGGAGGGATGCTAGCTGGTCCTCTAACGGGTGCGTATCCCTGCACGGCACCCAGCGTCGAGCAATGGGCATGACGCCCGGTTGCTCCAAGATCCCCCTCCTCAGACCAGGGAGGTGTAGGTAGGCCCAGACCTAAAAGAAAACAAGAAAGCCTGGTTAATTCGCATTAAATATCAAAAGGGCAATTTTAAGTAAAGGGGCAAGAGAAGAAGAGAGTGTACCTAAAGGAAGGGGTAGAAGCCACTGATCGCAGTCTGCCGGTCTGAAGAACCTAGGCTCTCTAACTGGTGTGCCAGGAACGCCGCTCCCCACGCATAGCTCCCTACCTCACCTAGGTCATCTAGCAGTGGCAGGAAGCGGCAGTGGACCGGGTTGCCCCTAGTGGCAAATAGGAGTCTACCAAAGAAGAGGGTGAGGAAGCGACGCAGGTCTAGGTCCGCCTGAGCCCCTCGCTCACTAGTTAGACTCTCTCTGCAACCCTCTGTCAATCTCTGCAGCTGCTCATCCACAGACTCGGCTACCCTCCTCCCAGTCTCAAGCATCCCTAAGCTCTCCTGTAGCTCAACCGTAGAAACGAGGAAGGACCTCTGCCCTACGGTTAAGCCTAGAAGCCTATGGGCCAACTCTCGGTAACAAGGGTAAGTGTAGCCGCTCACCGAATGCCTGTACACCCACAGCCCAGTGATCCTACTCACGTCCTCCAGGTTGGGGATCATATGTCCCCATGGAAGTACGAAGGCAGTCGCCTCCACATCCCACCTGCTACGCAGGGCCTGGGTGAGAGGGGCGTCCGCCCTTATCCACTCCATCCTCAAAACCTCCCCGAATCCCATTTCATCGAGCCTATCTCTCTGGAACCCGGGGAATGCCAAGTACACAGCTAACACGAGGATCCAAGAAATGCGGGCCCTCATTTCTCCCAGCAAGCACAAATTAGTTCTTTAATCAATTTAATCAGTCCCTATGTTGGTCTCTCGGCTGAGGTTGTGGCGGCTTAGTGGACTGCAACCTTGTCGCGATGCCCCGATGCGTCACGACATGAACGCGCCCCCCTAGTAAACTGCGACCTTGTCGCGACAGCCTTGGCCGATGCGACATGGTCGCGGCCCCTTGACCCGTCGCAACATCTGATGTCACGATGGGCCGAGCCGTTGCGTTCTCAGATGCAGACCGACCGGATTTTCCCTTGTCCGGCGGCCGTTTCTCTGGGCGTCATGCCCTTCATTGGCCCTCCTTGGGGCTTCCCTATCCCACACACAAGGTTTAGGGTCCGGGGACATACCTTTTTCATCGCTTGCTCATGCGCTATGGCCACCGCCTCCAAATCCATTACCAGTGCTTCTTCCTCTGCCATCTCCACTTTGGGGATTTCCTCCACCACCGGAGGCGGCGCCTCCCGCCGTCGGGAGCTACTCTTCGCCGCCTGTCACTTCCCCTTCTTGCTAGAAGGGCCAGCACCGCCATCGCCGCCTCCCTCCATTACCGGCGGCTTTGAGAGAGTAAGTGAGTGAGATGGTTAAGAGAGGGAAATCGAGAGAGCAAGTAGGAGAGAGAGAGAGTGAGAGAGGGAGAAAGGGAAGGTTTTTGTGTTTTTTTTAATCGCCGGTTGATGTCACGACAGCTACGGCCATCGCGTTCTTGTCACGTCAGCTTGGTTGGCCACTATAGTTTCGCGACCCACCACGTTGTCGCTACCTGAAGGCGACCTTCATGGTGGTCGCTACGTCAACAGAACACAGTGCGCATAGAATAAAAGCCTGGTTTTATTAATCCAAATCATTCATTACATTGTCTAATCACCCCTACAATCAATCAATTGCACCTTCCCACCCTAATTACCACCTGATACCATGCATACATCAGATCTAACCTATCTCAAGCAGTTTCAACTAGACGAACCCTCTTCAGTGCCTCGAGGTACTCTCAGGTCACGTCCTCATCCTCCACCACATTCGCTTGAAGGAGGCACGTGGCGCATCCCTCCCAGTGGACGATGGTGCTCCGCACGTCACGTTCATCCTGATCATCATCCTGCTTCTATGCTTGAATAGGAGGGAAGTGAGATAGCAGCGGCATCACTGTGCGTGCAGCCCCGCACTGAAGGTGGCAGCGATCCAGATTGTACAGGACCAATGCCTCATTGCCTATGAGCCGAAGATCCAGCCCGGTGCATTGAGGTAGGCAGATCATCGTATGGTGGAGGTAGCGCGGTCGCATGTCGAACTCTGCCACCGTCATTGCCTTGAAGTAATCGCGCCATCCTTTCAGCCCTTTTACCTGTGCGGTTTTGCACCAAGCCCGTGGTGTGTGCACCGACGAAAGCCAAAGGGTGGTGCAGTATGCTCTTGCACTCGGTAGAAAGGTTGTCCATTGCTCGGAATTGAATATGCATCCCCATTCAGAGCTCAAGGGCGATAACTGAACCGTAGAAAGGTCCGCCAGTGGCTGCAGAAGATAGTCCAACGTAAAGATAACCAAGGACAGCCTGTGCAATGCTCATACCTTCTGAGATGCAGTCGATAATGCTCAGGTTGGAAATCCAGAGGAGTCCATCTTCTGCTGGGAAGAGAATAACGCCACAAATGCAGATGGCGGCGGCTTTAACTATGGCAAGGTAATTCCCAGTCTTATGCTTGCACTGGGAGACGATCCACTGGGAGATGGGGAGTAGGTGGATATGGGTCCGGCTTGTCATGGTGTACAAGTCTGTCTGCTTTATGGTGATCTCCCGTAGTATACCCCAAGCATCAATGGGTGCCACAGTATAGGAGAGGGCATACTCTTCTCCCCTCTTGTACTTAGGGAGACCCAACATCAGCTCAAGCTCCCCTAGCAGGATGGTGGCCTCGAATCCGGGGAAGATGAACGTGTGTGTCTGGAGATGCCACAGCTCCGCCAGTGCAGTGATGTTGTCCCACACATGCACAATCTTGTGCTATTTCTTTGCCAGGATGAGTACACTCAACATCCCCCACTCTCGTAGGTGATGGGTAGATGCCAAAGGGAGCATATCGATCATGGGTGCTAACCATGGTACTTTTGAGAACCTCCTATGGCCCGGGAGGATCTAGAATCGCAGAAGAAAGAAGAAAAGAGGGTTGGTGGCAGCAGGAGGAGGAGAAGAAGAAAAAGAGCATGGAGAGAGAGAAGAACTAGAAGAGAGAGAAAGTGCACTCACTTGAAACTCTGATCTTGCACAAATGTGCCCGGGCACGGAGGAGAGGCGCTGCAGCTTAGCGTAGGACACCCGGGCCGCCTTGGGACCTGCGTAGGCCTTAGAATCTGCCTGGAGGGAGGAGAAAGCTCTCTTCATGGCTTAAGAGAGAGAAAATTGAGAAAGAGGAGGAGAGAGAGAGAGAGAGTGTAACATCCAGACGCGGAATATCGGAGCAGAATTACAGTTATTAAATAGTACAGAGCGAGAAATAAATAACAAACCATTGCACAATTGGATAACACCAAATAACCTCCAATTTCATTAATAATTCTCCAGTCATCATTACATCATCGTATCAGAGCCAAAACTAGGGTCCAGAGTACTTTATTGAAAATCAAACTATTACATAATGACTAACTGACTCACTAACTCTTAACTGCACTAACTACTACTAGATAGCACTGGTGGCTGAATGGTCACTCTTGAGCATCTCCCTCAGTCCCGTCCTCGTATGTGTGGTCGTCTCCATCTGACTCACCTGAACACATTAAATAAATACGCAGGATGAGCGAATAACGCCCAGTAGGACTTAATATCTCTTGAACACAAGCATGCTTTAAAATAGTTAATGTCTTAATGGCAGGCTAACTAGAGAGTAAAGTCATATAGAGCATGTCACGATAACGAGAGAACAATTGCAACAGGCACAGAGAAAATAGTACAACAAGAACGATATTAGAATGGCCATGTAACGATATAACATGTAAATTGCACAACGGTGCACTAGTAACGATCACGCTTGCACTTGTAGAGATAGCACTTTGATTGTCATAGATTAATCTAGATAGTAAAATGGCGCTGGATGCATGCCGTAACACATCCTATGATCATTTTAACTCCCATGGGCACTGGCACTTTTCGGGCGCTCCTCCCAGGACCTGATCGGGCCCTATTGCGCTGGCATTAGTCATTTCTTTTATCTTAGACAATCACACGAATGGCCAATAGAGTACCAAGAAGAGATAAGAGAGCACTAGACGAGATAGATGAGAGTGTAGAGAAAACGTGAACAGATGAGAGTAAAGAGACTGTAGATGAGAGGGGTACAATTGTAAGACAACGATAAACACGATAGTAACGGTTGCACAGCAACAGGTCGGGTGCCGGCAGTCTGGTAGAAGTCACAACCGCCCCTTAGCCGTGCTGTGTACACGGGTCAGGTGGTCCGGTGTGAACTCAAGACGAGAAGGAACACTAAGGCTTGGATCGTACTGATCCCTGAGGTGTAACGGGTTTTGAGGTACAACCAGCTCGTTGACTAAGGACGTGCGCCAAAGCCAAGAAGACTTACAGAGGTCTTGACAAGGAGTCCCTGGTCCAATCGAGAGTATTCCCGGTGGAGAGGTGGTCCAAGTCAAGGGAAAGTGTGTAAAAACGGGTCCGTCGTGCCTCGAGTGCTCGAAGGCCGAGGGAAAACGGTAACGGTAGATAAAATGCACGAGTAAAAACAGAAAACAATTGTATTTAAATAAAATAGGGTAATTTAGTCATTTATTTCGATAATTTTACCGAATACATTATTGCATAATTTATCAGGGTCAAATGGCATTTCATAATGTTGTGTGTGTGTAAGTGTAAAGAAATCTTGAGGATATGACAAGTCGTGCAAAATGTCATTTTTTTATTAATCTAACAAGTCAAATTAATTATAACATGGTTTAATCGTGGCTAATTAAGGGTTAAATAGCCAAAACAGCAGGGCATGTACACAATTTAATAGTTCTGGCCGAAATCTTTGAAACGCGACGGACCTACCCGTCGCGATTCTAGTCGCGACAGGGCGGTCGGACGCGACACGGGGCCCGGCCGGTCTGGCCCGGTCCGGAGCGAATCACGGAGGCTCGTGCCGCCGCGTTCTTGATGCGACGTCAAAGGCCGACGCGACCCCATTGTTATCGCGGCGGGTCGCGCCGTCGCGATAACAAGTGGGTTTGCTCTTTTTCCCTTTTTCTCAGGGCGAGTCCTCTGTGATACAGGGACGTTGTAAATTCTATATAAAATAGTGTGGTGATCTAAAAATCACGAAACTAGTTTTAAACGAAAGTAGACATGTACATCTATCAACATCCACGATTAATTTGAAAATAGACAAGGTTTAGACATGCATTGATCAGGTTACTTTCGGTGACCTAAACAGGCGCAGTCAGAGTTCAACGAATTAATTAGAGATGTACACTTGATGAAAAATTATGAAACCAGCGGCCTTTGAAAGCTAACACGATGTAGTATTTTAGAGAATTTTTTTCATGGCATGATATCAAATATGCACGATGTTTAAAGGTCAACATGAAGAGTCGGGTATAGGAAATAGACAGAGATTCAAAGATTTAATTCTCCCTCATGGGAGATCGAAATCGAGTGAGACCAGGGGCGTTTGAAAGCTAGTGTGATGTAGTATAACTGAGAATTTTATCATGGCATGTAAACAAATACATATCGGAAATTAGATAAAACATGAGATCTCAGTTCATGAGAACAGCAGGATTTCACGAATTAAATTCGCCCAAATGGATGAACGAAATACCACGAAACCATAGGGCTTTTGAAGAGGTACATGAAGGCTACCTAGGGTAATTATTTCACGATTTGTGCTTGAGAGATTGCCTACCTTTTGTCGAGTCCAATAAAACCCTAGGTTGAAGATGAAAAACGGGAAAACCTTCTTGCTCCAAGCCTTCTCCTCCTTGCTCCTTGGTCTCCAACCTTTCTCCTCCTTCTCTAGGGTTCCAGCCACGAAAATGGGGAGATAGGGAGGAGATTTGAAGTGTTTAAGCTTCCTATAGAGTCCATACAACCCCAAACTCTTCTCTCCTCCTTTAATTACGAAAATTCCACATTTATCTCTCTATTTTCTCTCATTTATCCATATAATGGGTAGGGGAGAGTTTAATTTCGTGGTTAATGAGTTAGGATGGGTTTAGGACTCTTTATTTAGATATATAAGGGTTATTTAACATTTATCTTAACCTTTTACTATTTATTTAATTATTTAGATACGAATTTCATTAATTTAATTCTCATTCCAACATGGGCTATCCCTATTTGGGCCCATTCCATTGGGTTTGGGTTATTAGAGTAACCCATTACTAATTTAATTTAATGGGGGTTGCTTTAATTCCCATTTATACAATGCATTCTCCCTTTATTCCACTTAAATCAATTTATTTCATTTATTTAAATAAAAATTTATTTTATTTGGATTTTAAAAATCCAGGGTGCTACATCCTCCCCCTCTTAAAAAGAATTTGGTCCCCAAATTCATATAATCGTAAGAGGAAGTATGACTTACGGAATAATTCCGGATAATTCCGGTGCATTGTAGCTTCAGGCTCCCACGTGGCCTCTTCAACTTCGTGATTTCTCCATAATATCTTCACCACGGGTATGGCTCGATTCCGAAGCTGTTGCATCTTCTTGTCCAGAATCTTCACTGGCCTTTCTTCATAGGTCATATCTTTGTTCAGAGTGATATCATCATAGCTAATTACGTGAGATGGATCATACACGTATTTCCTTAGCATTGACACATGGAATACATTGTGTACTGTAGAGAACTGGGGAGGTAGTGCTAGTCGGTACGCCACCTCGCCAACTCTATCTAATACCTCAAATGGACCTATGAATCTTGGTCTTAGCTTGCCTTTCATCCCAAACCGTTGAAATCCTCGGGTCGGGGATACTTTGAGCATCACATGGTCTCCAGTCTGAAATTCTAAGTCCCTTCTTCTTTTATCAGCATAGCTCTTCTGCCTGGACTGAGCTACCTTAATTCTGTCTCTGATAATTTGTATGTCTCTGCTAGTATTTTTTACCATGTCTAGTCCCAGCCATTGCTGCTCACCTATTTCATTCCAGCACACTGGCGATCTACAGCTTCTGCCATACAGAGCTTCGAATGGTGCCATCTTAATGCTGGCCTGATAACTGTTGTTGTAGGCGAATTCTATTAGTGATAGTTGTTCATTCCAATAACCTTCAAAATCTATAGTGCAGGCACGTAACATGTCCTCTACTATCTGGTTGGTCCTTTCTGTCTGTCCATCCGTCTGTGGGTGGAAAGCAGTACTAAAATTGAGTTTAGTGCCTAAGGCAGTTTGGAGTCCCTTCCAGAATCTAGAAGTGAACCTAGGGTCACGATCTGAGACAATGGATACTGGAACTCCATGTAGTCTGACTATCTCTTTTACATATAACGCTGCAAGCACATCAACACTCCAAGTGCTTTTAACTGCTAGAAAATGTGCGGACTTGGTCAATCGGTCCACTATGACCCAGATTGCATCGAGTCCACCACGAGTTCGGGGTAAACCCATGATGAAATCCATACCGATGCTTTCCCACTTCCATTCAGGTATGTCGAGGGGTCTAAGTACCCCCGCAGGACGCCGGTGTTCTGCTTTTACCTGTTGACAAGTGAGGCAGTGCGCGGCATGCTCAGCTACCTTACGTTTCATGTTTGGCCACCAAAATGACCTTTTTCATATCTTGGTACATCTTGGTTGCACCTGGATGTATTGTGTACTTGGTCTTGTGGGCTTCGTCCATCAATTTCCTTTTCAGCTTTTCATTGTCAGGCACACATGTCCTGGCTTGGAATAATATCCTTCCATCCTCAGTGATGGAGAAATCTGGCTTGTCAGCTATAGTTTCCTTTACTCGGATTAGAAACGGATCATTAGCCTGTTGCTCTCTGATCTCGACAAAGATGTCGGGTTGAGCTTTAAGATTAGCCACTAACATCTTATCACTTCTCTTTTCAATATTCAGATCTAGACTGGCGAATTGCTCTAACAATTGCATCTCGCCCATGACTAGACAGGATAATGAAGCTACTGGCTTTCTACTGAATGCATCAGCTACTGCATTACCTTTACCTGGGTGATATTGAATGTTGAAATCGAAATCCTTTAAATACTCCAGCCATCTTCGTTGTCTCATGTTAAGCTCCTTCTGAGAGAATAAATACTTCAAACTCTTGTGGTCAGAGTAGACAATGAATTGCTCTCCATATAGGTAATGCCTCCAGATTTTGAGTGCAAATACCACAGCAGCCAGTTCTAAGTCATGGACAGGGTAGTTAACCTCATGTTGCTTCAATTGCCTTGATGAATAGGCTATCACTTTCTCATTCTGCATTAGTACACAACCTAGACCGATTCCAGATGCATCAGTGTAGACTGAGAATCCTGCGCCCTCGACTGGCAACGCGAGGACAGGTGCAGACGTCAACAACTGCTTTAGTGTCTGGAAGCTCTTCTCGCACTCCTTGCTCCAGACATAGGGATTCTCTTTCCGCGTAAGACGCGTAAGAGGTACAGCTATCTTGGAGAAGTCTTTTATGAACCGTCTGTAATATCCAGCCAGTCCAAGAAAGCTCCTGATTTCTGTGACATTGGTCGGCCTTTCCTAGTTGAGCACGGCTTCTACCTTGAAAGGGTCGACCGCGATACCGTCCTTGGAAATGACATGGCCTAGGAATGACACCTCCTCGAGCCAGAATTCACACTTGCTCAATTTGGCGTAGAGTTGATTGTCCCGCAAGATTTGCAGAGCGATCCTCAGATGCTCCTCGTGCTCTTCTTTGGTCTTGGAGTATATGAGAATATCATCAATGAATACCACGACGAACTTGTCGAGGTAGGGCCGGTAGATGCTGTTCATTAATTGCATAAAAGCTGCAGGAGCATTGGTTAGTCCAAAAGACATGACTACAAATTCGTAATGACCATACCTGCTCCTGAAAGCTGTCTTGTAGATATCTGCATCTTTAATCCTCATTTGATGATATCTCGATCTAAGGTCAATCTTATAAAAGTACTTTGCTCCTGATATCTGATCAAATAGTTCATTGACACGCGGCAGAGGATACTTGTTCTTGATAGTGAGATTGTTCAACTTCCTGTAATCGATGCATAACCTCATGGATCCGTCCTTCTTCTTGACGAACAGCACTGGTGCTCCCCAAGGAGAAGTACTTGGCCTAATGAAACCCTTTTCTAGAAGTTCCATCAGTTGCTCTTTCAATTCTTTTAATTCAGCGGGGGACATCCTGTAGGGTTGTCGTGAAACCGATGCAGCTCCAGGTACGAGATCAATTGAGAAATTTACATCTCTCTCGGGTGGAATGCCTGGCAGCTCATCGGGAAACACGTCTGGATATTCTTGCACTATGTGGATGTCTGATATCTTAGTTGCTTTCTTCTCAACTACAATTGCAGCGAGAAATGCCACACAACCCTTTCTTATCATGTTATGTGCCTTTATAGCAGAGACGAGAGACAAGTGCCTCTTGTGTCTACGTCCTGTGAAGATCAACTTAGGGAATTCACTAAAAGAAATTTTCCCTCTTCTACAATCCACGATAGCCCCATACGTGGATAGCCAATCGGCTCCCAGAATGACATCGTAGCCCTCCATGGGCATACAGATCAAGTCAGCTCTAAGGTTAAGTTCACCAACCTTAACATCAGCTAATGGAAAATATTTATTTAATTGAGCCTTTTCTCCTAGTGGTGTTGTGACAGATAATTCAAATGTCATAGATGCAGGTTTCTCATTTAGGGTATCAGCAAATGCTTGTAATATGAACGAATGCATTGCACCAGTATCGAACAAAACAAATGCTGATTGAGAAAAGACTGGTAGGGTACCTTCTACAACTCCACCTTCCTCGGTGGTCTCCACCACTTGCAGGGCTTGGAGTCTGCCTGGCTTCTTTGGTCCCGCAGGACGCTTCTCGTTCTCTCTCAGTAACGGGCATTCAGGGATCCGATGTTCTCGACTCCCACAGCGAAGGCATGCACCTGCCTTCCTCCAGCATTCTTCTGTCGTGTGACCTAGCTTGTCACAATGTTTGCATCTGGGCTTGTTGTTTGGAGCAGTAGTGCTGGGGACTTTGGGCTTCCGCTCCTGGCTTGGCCCGTCAGTGATACTTAATGGCCTTTTCTTGCCATTAGTAGGCTTGCTCAATACTCCGGAAGTTTGCTCTTTCCTGAACATTCTACCCTTGATGCGCTAAGTGAGTTCAGTCGCATCTTCCAGGCATTGTGCTCTCCTGACCATCTCTGGGTAGGTCTGAATATCAAATGGTGCTAGCTGTGTTATATATGCGGGTCTAAGCCCGTTGAGGAATCTCTTTGCCTTCATCCTCTGGGTACTAACCAGATGATTGGCGTAGCGAGCCAATCGAGAGAACTGTGCCTCATATTCAGCAACCGTTAGGTTTCTCTGTTTCAGAGCGGCGAACTCGGCGGCTTTCCTTTCTTGAACTCTTTCTGAAAAATATTTGGAGTTGAATTGCTCCTTAAACTCATTCCACGTAAACTGAGCATCTTCCCGTGTGGCCTCAATGGACTCCCACCACGCACGGGCGTTCCTTTCAAGCTGGAATGTGGCAAGTAAAAGCTTATCTCCATCCGCGCATTGCATGACATGGAAGAGGCGCTCAATCTCCTTGAGCCAGTTCTCGGCCTCATCAGGGTCTGTGGTACCACTGAATCAAGGCGGATTCAGGTTGCGGAAATTTCTATGTAAATCACCAGCTGCTCGGTTGTTGTTATTGTTATTGTTGGCTCCAGCAGCCTGAAGTAAAGCTTGGGTAAGCTGTTGGATAGTGTGTTGCATATCACGGAGTTAAGCACGCTCCGCTGCCATTGTTGATGTTAAGTTCCTTCAAAAGAGAATATAAAATGTAAGTCGTTGGGTTTGCACTAAGTTCGTGCGTGTGTGAGTTTATTTTATCTCATTACCCACGGTTCTACCCATCTCTCATAGGTATGGAATTAGACTCTAAGTGAAGTCAGGTCAAACCTAGATCATCCTATACTTAAGAATAACCTAGGCTCTGATACCACAAAACTGTAACGCCCCGACGCGGAATATCGGAGCGGAATTACAGTTATTAAATAGTACAGAGCGAGAAATAAATAACAAACCATTGCACAATTGGATAACACCAAATAACCTCCAATTTCATTAATAATTCTCCAGTCATCATTACATCATCGTATCAGAGCCAAAACCAGGGCCCATAGTACTTTATTGAAAATCAAACTATTACATAATGACTAACTGACTCACTAACTCTTAACTGCACTAACTACTACTAGATAGCACTGGTGGCTGAATGGTCACTCTTGAGCATCTCCCTCAGTCCCGTCCTCGTATGTGTGGTCGTCTCTATCTGACTCACCTGAACACATTAAATAAATACGCAGGATGAGCGAATAACGCCCAGTAGGACTTAATATCTCATGAACACAAGCATGCTTTAAATAGTTAATGTCTTAATGGCAGGCTAACTAGAGAGTAAAGTCATATAGAGCATGTCACGATAACGAGAGAACAATTGCAACAGGCACAGAGAAAATAGTACAACGAGAACGATATTAGAATGGCCATGTAACGATATAACATGTAAATTGCACAACGGTGCACTAGTAACGATCACGCTTGCACTTGTAGAGATAGCACTTTGATTGTCATAGATTAATCTAGATAGTAAAATGGCGCTGGATGCATGCCGTAACACATCCTATGATCATTTTAACTCCCATGGGCACTGGCACTTTTCGGGCGCTCCTCCCAGGACCTGATCGGGCCCTATTGTGCTGGCATTAGTCATTTCTTTTATCTTAGACAATCACACGAATGGCCAATAGAGTACCAAGAAGAGATAACAGAGCACTAGACGAGATAGATGAGAGTGTAGAGAAAACGTGAACAGATGAGAGTAAAGAGACTGTAGATGAGAGGGGTACAATCGTAAGACAACGATAAACACGATAGTAACGGTTGCACAGCAACAGGTCGGGTGCCGGCAGTCTGGTAGAAGTCACAACCGCCCCTTAGCCGTGCTGTGTACACGGGTCAGGTGGTCCGGTGTGAACTCAAGACGAGAAGGAACACTAAGGCTTGGATCGTACTGATCCCTGAGGTGTAACGGGTTTTGAGGTACAACCAGCTCGTTGACTAAGGACGTGCGCCAAAGCCAAGAAGACTTATGGAGGTCTTGACAAGGAGTCCCTGGTCCAATCGAGAGTATTCCCGGTGGAGAGGTGGTCCAAGTCAAGGGAAAGTGTGTAAAAACGGGTCCGTCGTGCCTCGAGTGCTCGAAGGCCGAGGGAAAACGGTAACGGTAGATAAAATGCACGAGTAAAAACAGAAAACAATTGTATTTAAATAAAATAGGGTAATTTAGTCATTTATTTCGATAATTTTACCGAATACATTATTGCATAATTTATCAGGGTCAAATGGCATTTCATAATGTTGTGTGTGTGTAAGTGTAAAGAAATCTTGAGGATATGACAAGTCGTGCAAAATGTCATTTTTTTATTAATCTAACAAGTCAAATTAATTATAACATGGTTTAATCGTGGCTAATTAAGGGTTAAATAGCCAAAACAGCAGGGCATGTACACAATTTAATAGTTCTGGCCGAAATCTTTGAAACGCGACGGACCTACCCGTCGCGATTCTAGTAGCGACAGGGCAGTCGGACGCGACACGGGGCCCGGCCGGTCTGGCCCGGTCCGGAGCGAATCACGGAGGCTCGTGCCGCCGCGTTCTTGATGCGACGTCAAAGGCCGACGCGACCCCATTGTTATCGCGGCGGGTCGCGCCGTCGCGATAACAAGTGGGTTTGCTCTTTTTCCCTTTTTCTCAGGGCAAGTCCTCTGTGATACAGGGATGTTGTAAATTCTATATAAAATAGTGTGGTGATCCAAAAAGCACGAAACTAGTTTTAAACGAAAGTAAACATGTACATCTATCAACATGCACGATTAAATTGAAAATAGACAAGGTTTAGACATGCATTGATCAGGTTACTTTTCGGTGACCTAAACAGGCGCAGTCAGAGTTCAACGAATTAATTAGAGATGTACACTTGATGAAAAATTATGAAACCAGCAGCGTTTGAAAGCTAACACGATGTAGTATTTTAGAGAATTTTTTTCATGGCATGATATCAAATATGCACGATGTTTAAAGGTCAACATGAAGAGTCGGGTATAGGAAATAGACAGAGATTCAAAGATTTAATTCTCCTTCATGGGAGATCGAAATCGAGCGAGACCAGAGGCGTTTGAAAGCTAGTGTGATGTAGTATAACTGAGAATTTTATCATGGCATGTAAACAAATACATATCGGAAATTAGATAAAACATGAGATCTCAGTTCATGAGAATAGCAGGATTTCACGAATTAAATTCGCCGAAATGGATGAACGAAATACCACGAAACCATAGGGCTTTTGAAGAGGTACATGAAGGCTACCTAGGGTAATTATTTCATGATTTTTTCTTGAGAGATTGCCTACCTTTTGTCGAGTCCAAGAAAACCCTAGGTTGAAGACGAAAAACGGGAAAACCTTCTTGCTCCAAGCCTTCTCTTCCTTGCTCCTTGGTCTCCAACCTTTCTCCTCCTTCTCTAGGGTTCCAGCCACGAAAATGGGGAGATAGGGAGGAGATTTGAAGTGTTTAAGCTTCCTATAGAGTCCATACAACCCCAAACTCTTCTCTCCTCCTTTAATTACGAAAATTCCACATTTATCTCTCTATTTTCTCTCATTTATCCATCTAATGGGTAGGGGAGAGTTTAATTTCGTGGTTAATGAGTTAGGATGGGTTTAGGACTCTTTATTTAGATATATAAGGGTTATTTAACATTTATCTTAACCCTTTACTATTTATTTAATTATTTAGATACGAATTTCATTAATTTAATTCTCATTCCAACATGGGCTATCCCTATTTGGGTCCATTCCATTGGGTTTGGGTTATTAGAGTAACCCATTACTAATTTAATTTAATGGGGGTTGCTTTAATTCCCATTTATACAATGCATTCTCCCTTTATTCCACTTAAATCAATTTATTTCATTTATTTAAATAAAAATTTATTTTATTTGGATTTTAAAAATCCAGGGTGCTACAGAGAGTTGCGAATTTGAGCCCCCTACAGCCCTATTTATAGAGCTCTAGGGTAGCAAGTTCATCACAATCCTGTACCTAGGTGTTAGAGTCACAGTAGGGTAGGTTTAAGAGTCCTAGGAGAAGTCTAGGTAGGCTTAGATTAGGATAAGATCGGATTTTTTTCGTCTTTATCGCGCGACTGGTGTCGCGACGTCTCAATGCGGCGTGTTAAGGTCACGACCACCAGGGCCGTCGCGACACTGTTGTGAGCCCCGTATGCGTCGCGTTTATGTCCAGTGTGTCTTTGGTATGTCTGTACATAATTTGCTTATGATTTCTTGTGATATGGTGTATATATTTGTCGTTGTTATTTGCTTTGATTGTTCCTCAGAAAATCAAAAAAAAAGAGAAAAGAAAAGAAAGAAAAAATCAAGAAAACCAAAACAATCAAAAAGAAAAAAAAAAGAATCGATCTTCACAGGTAAGTATTCATATCCCTATTCCCTTGCATTACTATATGGTATTTTACCTATTATATTATTTCAAGGACCGGCTGGTTCTCAATGTGTTCTGGGATTTGAGTTCCCCTTTACTAAAAATAGTGATAATCTAGGTGTACATTGTTAATCGTTGGATAGGCCGTTAAATCAGATGAGTTTGGGAACGACGGACTCTGTCTTGCACAGCAGTTGCAGGAAGACTCTTGACCCATTCTTGTCTGGTTTAGCAATATTATCCTTGATATATTTTCTATTTTTTTTCTTTTTCTTTGCATTTGATTTAATGATTTCTTTTCTTTTAGCCCAGCATGCATCATATAGGACTTTGAGCTTTCACGACTCATCCCTCGCTAATGGTGAGCCCTTGTTGAGTGCCCAACCATTCCTCATATTCCGAAACAAGAAATCTTATTCCAATCTGAATCAAAAGGTTTGCTTCTGAGTGAGTTGTTCTTGCCAGATTGTCAAGAATTTCCTTGTCTGGATTCTCTATATGATTTTCATCCTTATTCCTTTTGATCCATTTTGGTTGCGAACCGCTCCCAAAACAGAGTCATGAGTTACCTGTCTGGCACGCACATGTCCCTCCAAAATGAAACCTGTAGGCCAATCGGCTAGGGTACCTCTCAATCGAGGGGTTGATTGTCCTTTTCTTTCTTCCTTCTCGTCCAGACTTGTGTTTTCCTTGCATTCTGCTCGAGCAGCTAACTCGGGGCTTTTACGAAGATTCCATTTTCTTGTTGATTAGATCGAGTGTCTCTTTACCTTGGCTCCCAATTTTCAGTTCACTCCGCATCATCTCCGCTCCGTCGTCATTTCATGACACCTCCGCTTCACTTCCGCTTCGCTCCCCTGCAAAGTGGATGCCAAGGAGGGGCAAATTTGTAGACACCCGATTCTGGCCAACAAGTTGAACCATATTTCTTGTTATCTTATTGAGCCCCAAGTTGGTCACTCACCTTGAGCCCACCATTAGCCTTGCTTGGAGCCCATTAATAGCCAAATTTTCATGAAATCCCGTCCATTATCCTTTTAAAAGAGTCCATAAGCTTAAATGTCCATTATTCTCTCATTTGATTGGCCAATAATTCGAGAAAATTCATTTTCCTTAACGCGACGGGTCGGGGAGCCGCGTTAGCCTTTTCGCGCCCCCCTTGGCCGCCGCTACAGCCCATGCATGTGGCTTTACTGTCGCGTCCCTCTAGGCCGTCGCGTTCATCCCTGTCGCGCCCCTACGATCCATCGTGACAACAGCCACGTGCACAGGCCTCCGCAACCACCTCCACTTTATCCTCCAATGACCTTATCCTCATCCCATGTAACCTCCCAACCCTCCTAGCCACGGTTTGGGGTTGTGGGAGACTTTGGAGACTCCTTAGGACTCTCCCATCCAGATTTAGATGATATTATCATCTTTTTTGGGGTCATTATCACCTAAAAGCGGGATATTCTCTCTCCTTGTCTATATAAGCAAGGCCCTCTCCTTCAGAAGAGTGACAGCCCCGTTTTCACCCTGAAGGGCTACCGAAATTTTCTGTGATCTACACTTAGCTCGCAACTCTCTCTTCACCACCCATTTTCCTCACATTTTCTACCTCAAGCCATGCTTACTTCCTCATCCATGGAGCTTGGTGTGTGAGGAGGGCGGCTCCCACTTCATCCACGACATCTGCATGACCCAAGGACACTGCATAATGCCAAGGAGTCGCCCCTTTGGGGCCTCTTCTTCCTCCTTTCCTCTTCTTATTTCTCATGCATTTTGTTATTTTCTTCTAGTTAGGCTGCATTCCCCATTTCCATCCTACGTTTTCCATGCACCCTAGGGGTTTAAAAACCACCCCCAGGTCCGTTCCCTCCATGCTTCACATTTCTCTTTCATTTTTTCAATAGTTACTACACTTAAAACATTCTAACAGGGTTTTATTTCTTGTCTTCATTGTTTTGGCAGGTATTCAAGCAAAGTCCCACAAGCAGCTCTTGTCCTCTGGCCGGCCGAAGGATAGGAAGAAGGTTCACACCAACTTCTCCCGCACTGTAGAGAACGCGGCTGGCGAGGGCGACGCGACAATGTTGACGCATCCTGTTAGGGCGTCGCGACATCAGACCCATCGCGACGCGGTCGCCCATCACGATCTCAGGTTAGTGCCCCATTCTCTCTTCCTTTTCCTAGCTTAGTTAGCCCCTTTTCATTCTCTTATATGGCAACTAGTTAGGTGGCGATCACACCCTTATTTTCATGCTACTAGTTTTAATTTTGGGGGTGCACATTCCCTGTGATTACATCTCCGTATTCCTTTTTCTTCACATAAAGTTCGAAACTCATCCAAAAGATATTCACGTCCTCGATCTATCCGAAGAACTTTTATGGTTTTGCCTAATTGATTCTCAACCTCTGCCAAGAAGTGTTTGAAACTATCTAACGCTTCATAGCGGTGAGCGATCAGATAGACATATCCATATCGCGAATAATCATCTATAAATGTGAGGAAATAGGAAGCCCCTTGACGGGTCTTCACACTCATGGGTCTGCAAATGTCAGAGTGGATCAATTGTATGAGTTCACTGGCTCTTTTAGCCTTTCCGAAAGGCTTGCGACATGCCTTACCGGCCAAGCATGATTAACACACAGGAAGATTGACTTTAGCGAGTGAGCCTAATAAGCATTCTCGAACTAACCTTGTCGTTCTATCTTGTCCTATGTGTCCTAACCGAGCATGCCAAATTTTTGAATCAAGGTTAGTATCATTATTTACCCATAAGACATAGGAAAATCATGATCATCCAAATCTAATTTAAACAAACCATCCATGAATAAAGCATGACCATATATAACATTGTTCAAACAAATGTCAACTTGGTTGCTAGCAAAAGAAAAAGAGAAGCCTAATGCTAATAATGACGAGACCGATAGTAGATTATCCTGAACTCTAGGCGCATAGAGCACTTCATAGAGAGTTAAGACTCGTCCAGTCTTAAACTTGAGTTGATACACACCAACTCCAAGGACTTCCTCGCTGGAACCATTTCCCATATATACTCTTTGCGATCCCGCTGAGATTCGGCGATAATCCACAAACCCTGCTCGATCCCTTGTTATGTGCTTGGTCGCTCCTGAATCCACTATCCATTCAGAATTTGTTCGAGCAACTAGAATATGCGAACAAACATGCACAGTTGGAGAGCAAAGAAATTGGAATACCTTTTTCGGCTCAGTGCATTCACGATCGAAATGTCCCAGTTGTCCACAATTATAGCATTTGGCCTTCGACTTATCTCTCTTTCCACCACGCTTGCCTCTTTGGCGCTTCGGTGTTTGCCCCATCTTTGAAGTGGATGCAACATTTTGCCTCTTCCTCTTGAAGTTCTTCTTTGGACCTTTCTTGCCCTGTTGTTTGCCTCCCTAGGCGACAAGGGCAGTAGCGCGCATAGCTTCCTCGCTCTCAGCCTCTAACTCCACATAGCGAGAGATGTCAGAAAAATTCTTAATACTCTCATTGTGAGTGAGGATTTGTTTCATGTGAGTCCAGGAGTCTGGCAAAGATCTTATTACAGCCTGCACCTGCTACTCATCGGTGAGATCGTGACCTGCAGACTTCAAGTCACAGATCATGCTTGACATCATCCTTAGATGCTTAGTCATATTCTGACGGAGATCTTTTCAGAGGGTCTCAAATTTCAAAATAAGGGCCCTTAACCTCGTGGTAGAGGTTCCTCCAAAAGTAATCTTCAACTTATCCCACATATCCTTGGTAGTCTTACACTTATTAAACTCGCCAATCAGATCATCCTACATGCTGCTTAATAGTGTAAAGCGCGTGCTGCGATCTTTGTTGAATCATGACTTGTAGGCCTCTTGATCTCTACGGTGTTGAGCAGTGTTGCCTCCTTCGGGCGGGGGTCATGGATGTAGTAATGTGATCAAGTAACTCTTGCTCATTCAAGATATATTGGTTCTTTTGATGTCAAATGTCATAGTTAATGCCATCTAATTTATCCCCTTTCGTTAAGTCAGGAATAATATTCTTGGAGGCCATCGATGAATCACTACATTAAGATAATAATGAGAAGGCTAAGTTGACAATTCTGCACATTAGTTTATTTGATCTAGAAATCTACACTATAACATTAAATATTCTCCATATAATAAGATCGAAAGTAGACTTAGAGTCCTACAGTCATCTCCCATTTATATAAGAATATTTAATATTATTAGAGTAATTTCGATCAAATAATTTAGAGGGAGAGGAACTAACATCTCTCAATTAATAAGCATGTATATACTAAACAAGAATATTCAAATAAAGAATTAACAACAACTAATCATGTTAAAAAATATTCTAATAATTTTGAATAACAATTAATCATACATGTTCAAAACTCCTTTTTAATAAAGAATTCAACACGTGATTTTAAACGATCGGATCATACATAGATTGCTTGAATATAAAGTGCATGAATAAACTTATAAGATCAAACTAACTAATACAATTTATTGCATGGACTTAAATAAGACAATCCCATAATTATGAAACTCATAATGATCCAAAGGAACAATAAAATCATGTTTAAAATGGCGATAACATCATAATAGCTAAAGCTATCATCTGGAGGTGGGCCGCAGTCATAGCACGGCGCCGGGGAACATGCCGCATGTGACGTCGAACTCGTCGTACCGCCAAATAGCCATTATTGTGGTGACGAGAGACTGAGATACCATTCCCTACTAGTCCACGTCCAATAATGCGGCTAAGTTGGGCTCGACCACGGGGGCTGCTCGGCAACACCACATTAGTGCGACGTCTTGCAAGGCGGTCAAGATCACAACGCCGATGGGCCGACACTCGCATGTGGGCCTGTTCTACTAGAAATGTGTGTCTGGGCATGGGTGGACCAGTACCCATGCGCCCTTGTTCGCCAGTACCCCGCGTTCAGCCAAGCCAGCATGCCCACGAAGCGCCACACCTTCACCCTCAGAAACTGTCACGCCTGCATACGTGGGACCACCCTCACGCACACCTGTGCGTCCTCCTGGGCCGTGGATGCCTCTGTGCGCGCCTGGGCCGCGGATGCCACCGCGGACTGCATGGCTGTGGACCTCGCCTCCGCGCTGGCCCACCTGGCCTGCCTGGTCGCGGACCACGCGGCTGCGATGAAGGCCTTAGCGCCAGTTCGCCTTGCCACGGGCCCCTCTGCACCGGCGCGCCTGGCCCCGGTCTGCGCTGGCTCCCGTGAGGCCGCGGACGGCGCATCTGCGCGCTTTGACGTGGGCCGCACGGCTTGCATGGCCGCAGACAGCGTGCCCATCTGCATGGATGCGGGCCGCATCCCCCGCAGGCCCGCGAGCAGCGCCTGCAACGCACTCATTAGCAGCCCCTCCACCGCGGCCAACAACCGCCCCTGCGCCGCGCCCAACAACCGCCCCTGTGCCGAACTGGCTTGTGCAGTCTGCATGGGCGGGACCATCTCCGCACCCTTCTGTGTGGCCTGCTGCGCCCACCCCCGTGCCCACCTACATGGCTGGGAACCATGTCGCCTATAAGGCCACGATCCGCTTCCCCTCCCCCACCGGGCGGCGTTTCTCAGAATTTTGGGAGGTGGGGCTTGGCTAAAATAATGAGATATCTATTACATATGATTGTATGGGATTAATTAATTAGAGACCCAAGAAGGCAAAAAATATATAAAAAATAGTGAAGTCTTCTTCAGTCATTAAATTTGAAGTACTTAGATGAGTCATGATAGACAGGATCTCTAATATATATAATTAGAATAGTCCAGCATTGAGAAAAATGGCAAAGCACATGCATTTAAATTAAATAGTAAAGCCATCTCCCGTCAATGTGCTCAAGACACATATTGAGCTGCTATCATGATCAAAACCTTAAAACATTAATTATAAGGAGAGAGAGAGAGAGTTTGACTCTCCTAATTAAACATCCCTTTTATCAATTTAGGGCTATTTTGACATACAAATTAACAATTTATACCCAAAAATTTTCATGTTTGAAAAATTATCTTATTATAATATCTTTAATTTTTTATATAAATTCCGTACTCTTGAAATTTGATTTTGCGACCTCATCCTAATATCTATAGAGAACCTCTCTTCAACATGGTGACGATGAGGATCAGGTATGGTACCGACAATCCCTGAGATAAAATGAAAGTCTCACCATTCTAAATGAGAAAGATTTACTGCATTTTAGAAAAGTACAGTAAGTGCAATCCACCTAGGATGGCAGCCCATGTGGTGCCACATGGGTTGTCATGTGATTTTTCTTTTTTTCTTTTGAAATTTAGTTTTTTTTTAGTCTAACCTATCTATTTTGGAGTCCAACTCATCTATTTTGGAGTCCAATTTTTTATTTGGAGTCCAACTTACCTTTTATTTTGGAGTCAAATTATTTTTTAAGCTCCAAAATAAAAAATTAAGCTCCAAAATAAATGAGTTTGTCTCTAAAATAGATGGGTTAGGCTAAAAAAAAGTTAGATTTCAAAAAAAAAAAAATCACATGACAGCCTATGTGGCACCACATAGACTGTCATCCTAGGTGGATTGTATTGACTGTACTTTCCTAAAGTGTAATAAATCTTTCTCATGTATAAGTATGTAAAAGCTGGGCATTAAAAAAATAATCTCACCTAATTAATAGAAAATAGATAAAAATAAAAGTAGGATGTTTCTGGCTACTATGTACTTTGAGATCTTGAGTTTAATAATCCAATATATTTGACTACTTTTTTATTTCAACTCAATCAAAAGGGCCATCAACGTACGTCGGCAGATTGATACAATCGTTGTCAACTTATATGGCGGCCAATTTTTTTTTATCAATTGATCATATTTGTATGTTAAAAAAGTGAGATTCTTTTTAGAATAAATTAATTAAGAATCTCTAATTGTAATATTAAGATTTTTGCTGTAACAAAATTTAATATATATTATAATAAGAGATAATATTCACCGTAATAAATTATAATTTTATTAGAGATTAAAATATATATTAAACGTCTAATAAAAATTTCTAATTAATTTACTACTCTTTTTTTATAACTGTGAATGATTATACATCAAATCTTGCATTGTTTTTTTCCACGAGGAATCAGTTGTTCGTAATACTTGGCTGTTTTGAATCACTTCGCCCTTGGAGATGAGGTAATAATTGCCAGTGTAGGTAGAAGAAGTCGACTCTGACCATCTTCGTTGACAGCGGTACCAGATCTATAAGAACGGAAAATACGTCAGCTTTCATGGCATTTATGTTTAGAGAAAGGTTTATTGCACGTATATATTGTACTTCAAGTATAATATGATTAGACAACACATTTATGTGGTATTTAATAATTAGATAATTATTTTATCATTCTTCAATATGTGAAAGGTGCTACATGAATTATTACTTAATCATATTACACTTAAAATGTAATATAAAAGTGTAATAAACCTTTCTCCTTATATATATATATAAGTTTAGAGTCCCACAACAAAGAACACGAAAAATATACAGTACTCTATTATAAGACCGCGGTCTGCTCCGATAAGAACTCAAACCTTTAATTAACCCAAACATATGAAAACTAGTACTATTCGCCTATAAACAAATTTTGGTTAACCCTCATGCAGAGAGAGATACCGAATTACGTCCTTGTATTGTTATTTAGTTGGTGACTGTTCTAACAATTAATGGTAGCCACCTTAACATTATCGTACATATGTCAAGATCTAGTTCATTAATTTAGGGTAACATACGACAAATACATACTTTCTAACATATATATATAGGAAGAGTAATACTTTGTTCTAATATTTTTTGTGCCAGCTCATATTACCAGTATTCATATAGGGGGTGCGCTCTATATCATCATCATGATTGTGGAGTCTATCTAATATGAATGTTGATAATAATACTAACACAAAAAAATACTGACACTTATCTTTTTCCACGTATAGGAAAGGGGATTGGTTCAGTTTAGTGTGCGTGAGGTCTCACACCCACATCTGCAACAAATGGGTTTTACATCCACTAATTGGTTGAGCACAATTCAACACTTAATAGATATCTTAATTTACTTCTTATCCAGAAGGAAGTATTTCTTTCTAATACAAACTTCTTCATCTCCTTCTACGTACGGCAGATAAAAACTGTATGCATGCCCTGCCAGTGAACATATTTTTGTCCTTCACAGATCGTTGATGTACCACTATCAGGGGAAGGGTATACGTAGATGGCTCTAAGCCGTTTACAAATGATGTAAAGTTATCTACTAAAATTTTTATAGACGGCTAATTAGAAAATTTCGTCTACAAAAATATGTAGACAGATAAAAAGTCATCTACAAGAGATGGCTATAGAGACGCCTATAAGCTGTCTACTAATATATGTAGACTAACGGCCATAGCCGTCTATAAAAAATATATGTAGACACTTATTAAATGCATCTATATAAGTTTATGTAGATAGGTCTATAGTCATCTACGTAAACTTATATAGACGTCTTCATAGGGTGTCTACAAAAATATATTATGTAAATAGCTCTCAAACCCATCTATGTAGTCGTCTACGAATAGACATTGTAGACGACTTTAGAACCATCTACATATAACATTTTTATAGATGGCTAGCAAAGCTGTGTACAGATGATTTTTTTCTCAACTCTTTTTGTAGCCGTCTACATATATTTGATCTGAATTTTTTTTATTTATATACACCTTTTAATTCCGTATACAACTCTATAAAAACTATGCATAAATCGTCCAAAAAAATAAATTATTATACACACAAATAATATGAAAATAAATATAAATTATCATACACAAATCATTCAAAAAAAAATACAAAGAATCTCAAAAACGCAATATTGTCTGATCATCATCATCATCATAATTATCACCGGACTCATCGGTCCCCTCATGCGCAAAAGGAGACGCGTGTGATGTCTGACCAACCAATCACTCCATGAGAGCTCACATCTGTGACATTTGACTGCACATATCCTCTATCTCCTGCCAAGCCCTACTCCTCTCTGCGCATAACTCCTGCACCTCATGTCAATCTTTGCTTCTCTCTGCACGCAACTCTTCCATCTGTTTATTTTGATCATGTAATTAGTGTTGTAATTGCTGCACCTGATGTTGCCCAGATAGAAAGCCCAGAGGGGGGGTGAATGGATTGCTAAAATTTTCTTTCAGAATATTCCTGTAAATAAAGGTACTTTGACAGAAGACACTAAGTTCGATAGTTAGAGTTAATGTAAAGCAAAGACAAAAAGATCAATCACACAGACAACAAGAATTTTATCCTGGTTCGGATCTCCTGTCACAAGGAGTCCTACGTCCAGTTCCCAAGCAACAACTTGAGATTTCACTAACTAATGGTATAGTCCCCCTTAAGGACACTTACACATCCAGCCGCAGCTGACCTTCTCTTCTCTACACGAAGAGGCACTAAACCACTTGATGCAACATGTCTTCCTTCTTACCAAAGGGAACAATCATCCACTCAACAACAGGTCTTCTCTTTACAACCGAAGAGGAACACTAAAGAAGAATGAGTAAGGAGTGGATGGTCCCTAGACCAAGCTTATAGAAACTACTTGATCTGAGGCGAAGTCTAAGAGACAAAGATTTTCACACAAAGAACTCTCTCAGATCTACACAAGCTCTTAAAAGGCTAAGCAGATTGCTGTGGAGAGCTAAGAGCTAAAGAAAGTTTTAATGGACAAGCAAGCTCTTCTTTCTTCTAGGTGACTAAGATCTTCAGGATTCAAGATGAGCTTCATGGAGTCACCAATCTTCTATTTATCTTCTTTGAAAGATTTGAACTGTTGAAGTATCCATTGTCTCACATCTTCATGCACATTGGAGTGTATGGTCTGAAGTATAGAGCAAGATAAACTGCAGCCATTAAATGCTGGAATAGACACTTGCACAGAGGAAGATTATATGAATCTCTTCTTGCTTCTGTCAGGTTGACAGGTCCAACGTTGTAACGTATGTTTCTACCGGAACCCTGCACACCATAAATGCTATACAACTCATCTTTGTCTAAACTGTCAGTCGACATTAGTAGTCATGCTTTAAGAAGATATACTAAAAAGGAAATTCCATTCTGTCGTCCTAAAAAGCTTTACTTTATGAGACATGAGTATGGTAAACAGAAGATATATCATGCAGAGATATTGTACCAACACAATAAATGTCAGAGAGCATAGGATACAACATGATTCGCGGGAAGACTTGAAATCCACAGAGATTTGAAAATATATTTGAATATCATGTGGAATGTAATTTATGAATGTCTGAAAGGAATTTAAAAAGTAATATTCAACAGCTGTCAAAAACATAATCGTTATTAAAAGAGAGTTGATGTTTAGAGACAGTCTGTGTTCAAAGGGAGTTGATGTTGATATGAAATCGATGTTATCACCATAATCCATGTGAGAATGTAATCCATGTTGAAACAAAGTCGATGTGAACATAATCCATATATGCATGTAATGAAATCGATGTTCTATACGAAGTCATTGTTTAACTGAAGTCGGTGTACAACTGAAATCGTTGTTGTACTGAAATCGATGTTTAAACGAAATCATTGTTGAACTAAAATCGATGTACAGATGAAATCGTTGTTTGAAACGAAGTCATTGTTCTAGTAAAGTTGTTGTTTCACATAAAGTCGATGTTTGAGTGAAGTGGTTGTTTCATATGAAATCGATGTTCTACTGAAATCGATGTTTAAGTAAAATCATTGTAGAAACGAAGTCAATGTTTAAGTAAAGTCGTCGTTTCATATGAAATCGATGTTCTACTGAAATCGATGTTTAAGTGAAATCGTTGTAGAAACGAAATCGTTCTAAAAATGAAGTCGATGTAGAACCGAAATCGATGTTCTAATTATAAAGTCGTTGTAGAACCGAAATCGATGTTCTAATTATGAAGTCATTGTAGAACCGAAATCGATGTTCTAATTATGAAGTCGATGTTCTATAGAGGAAATCGTTGTTTAAGTGAAACAGTAATCGTTATGAGCTTTTACAAGGAAGTCGATGTATACTTAGACAAAAATATATGTAATGAGCTTCCACTACAAGAAAAAGCGGGATTACCGACGGACTGAATCTGTCGGAAATCCGTCGGTATTCCGTCGGAAAAGGCGCCTTCCGACCGCTTTCCGTCCAACACTCGTCGGAAACTTTCCGTCGGAAATAATTGGTCAGAACTTTCCGACGGATGAAAATTCCGTCGGAATTCGGTCGAAACCTCCGACAGATTTCATCAGTCAGTAAAGGCGTCAGTATTTGCCAACCGAATTACCGACGGTCTTTAACCGTCGGTAATTTATATTTTCCGACGGATACTTATCCGTCGGCCAATCCGTCAGTATTTTCCGACAGACTTGCCGACGGCATTTTGCCGTCGGTAATTTATCAGTTCCGACGGATGCTTATCCGTCGGCCAATCCGTCAGTTTTTTCCGACGGCATTACCGACGGTCTTTTTCCGTTGGTAATTTATACTTTCCGACGGAAACGTAGCCGTCGGAAAATCCGTCAGAAAATACACATTTTTTAAATAAACAAATAAAAAATACATTGCTACAATGTCAAACCTGCTACAATATTCATAAATTTAACAAATACTAACAATCAACATAAAATCATAAGATACAATAAATATAAATCATATAGCATAATGAATACAAAAATCAACATAGATCTGTTGGATCGTCTGCTGTCCCTACCTCGTCATGGTCTGGAGCTGGATCCTATATTAAAACAAATTAAAATGAGAAATATTAATAATAAATAAAAGAAATATAGTATTTTCAAAAATGAAATTTAAAACATGTGATTATTTCTCAAACTTAATACAATAATATTTTTAGATCCATCATTTTCTTGGGTGTTTTTAGATCCGTCCTTTGAATGCCCAACCCAATCCGGGGATCTAAATTGGATTCCGTAAGTTTCTACACGCCACTTTAACCCACCTGGTCGTGTCGGAGAAAACGGCACGTCGATCCGATCCCTATTTGTGATTTTGGACCCCCGGGTTGTGTGTTTTAACTTTTTATATATACTTGGGTGTTTTTAGATCCGTCCTTTGAATGTCCAACCCAATCCGGAGATCCAAATTGGATTCCGTCAGTTCCCACACGTCACTTTAACCCACCCGGTTGTGTCGGAGAAAACGGCACGCCGATCCGATCCCTATTTGGGATTTTGGACCCCCGGGTTGCGTGTTTTGACCATTTATATATGCTTGGCCGTGTTTTTAAATCCGTCCTATGAATGCCCAACCCAATCCGGGGATCCAAATTAGATTCCGTCAATTTCTACACGTCACTTTAACCCAACTGGTCGTGTCGGAGAAAATGGCACGTCGATCCGATCCCTATTTGGGATTTTGGACCCCCGGGTTGTGTGTTTTAACTTTTTATATATACTTGGGTGTTTTTAGATCCGTCCTTTGAATGCCCAACCCAATCCGGGGATCCAAATTGGATTCCGTCAGTTTCCACACGTCACTTTAACCCACCCGGTCGTGTCGGAGAAAACGGCACGCCGATCCGATCCCTATTTGGGATTTTGGACCCCCGGGTTGCGTGTTTTGACCATTTATATATGCTTGGCCGTGTTTTTAGATCCGTCCTTTGAATGTCCAACCCAATCCGGGGATCCAAATTGGATTCCGTCAAGTTCTACACGTCACTTTAACCCACCCGGTCGTGTCGGAGAAAACGGCACGTCGATCCGATCCCTATTTGGGATTTTGGACCCCCGGGTTGTGTGTTTTAACCTTTTATATATACTTGGGTGTTTTTAGTTCCGTCCTTTGAATGCCCAACCCAATCCGGGGATCCAAATAGGATTCCGTCAGTTTCTACATGTCACTTTAACCCACCCGGTCGTGTCGGAGAAAACGGCACGTCGATCCGATCCCTATTTGGGATTTTGGACCCCCGGGTTGTGTGTTTTAACCTTTTATATATAATTGGGTGTTTTTAGATCCGTCTTTTGAATGCCCAACCCAATCCGGAGATCCAAATTGGATTCCGTCAGTTCCCACACGTCACTTTAACCCACCCGGTCGTGTCGGAGAAAACGGCACACCGATCCGATCCCTATTTGGGATTTTGGACCCCCGGGTTGCGTGTTTTGACCATTTATATATGCTTGGCCGTGTTTTTAGATCCGTCCTTTGAATGCCCAACCCAATCCGGGGATCCAAATTGGATTCCGTCAGTTTCTACACGTCACTTTAACCCACCCGGTCGTATCGGAGAAAACGGCACGTCGATCCGATCCCTATTTGGGATTTTGGACCCCCGGGTTGTGTGTTTTAACCTTTTATATATACTTGGGTGTTTTTAGATCCGTCCTTTGAATGCCCAACCCAATCCGGGGATCCAAATTGGATTCCGTCAGTTTCTACACGTCACTTTAACCCACTCGGTCGTGTAGGAGAAAACGGCACGTCGATCCGATCCCTATTTGGGATTTTGGACCCCCGGGTTGTGTGTTTTAACCTTTTATATATACTTGGGTGTTTTTAGATCCGTCTTTTGAATGCCCAACCCAATCCGGAGATCCAAATTGGATTCCGTCAGTTTCTACACGTCACTTTAACCCACCCGGTCGTGTCGGAGAAAACGGCACGTCGATCCGATCCCTATTTGGGATTTGGACCCCCGGGTTGTGTGTTTTAACCTTTTATATATACTTGGGTGTTTTTAGATCCGTCCTTTGAATGCCCAACCCAATCCGGGGATCCAAATTGGATTCCGTCAGTTTCTACACGTCACTTTAACCCACCCGGTCGTGTCGGAGAAAATGGCACGTCGATCCGATCCCTATTTGGGATTTTGGACCCCCGGGTTGTGTGTTTTAACCTTTTATATATACTTGGGTGTTTTTAGATCCGTCTTTTGAATGCCCAACCCAATCCGGAGATCCAAATTGGATTCCGTCAGTTCCCACATGTCACTTTAACCCACTCGGTCGTGTCGGAGAAAACGGCACGCCGATCCGATCCCTATTTGGGATTTTGGACCCGCAGGTTGCGTGTTTTAACCATTTATATATGGTTGACCGTGTTTTTAGATCGGTCCTCTGAATGCCCAACCCAATCCGGGGATCCAAATTGGATTCCGTCAGTTTCTACACGTTACTTTAACCCACCCGATCATGTTGGACGCCCGGCCCAATCCTAAGTATATGAAATTAATACTAATACTGACTTGAGCTGCTGGCTGTGTGGGGCGTACTCCCTGCATTATTGACATGAACTGTTGAACCATATCGCTGAACTGCGTCTGTAGCTGTAGCCGCTGTGCCTCTATCTGTACCTGCTGCGCCTGTAGCTGTACCCGATGCGTATGTAGCTCTTCCCGCTGCGTCTGTAGCTCTGTACATAGCTCCTCCCGAATGATGCCTCTAATGTCCTCTACACCACTGACGGGCGGCGCAGAAGATGAACTCGCGTGTGCCGGAGGAGCGATCGAACTGGCATATGAGGACAACACTCGATGAGTATCCAGGCTGTCCCCAAAGCCGTACACTCGACCCTTCCTCGGCACTCCCGCTGCCTCGACCCAAGCGTCCGCATCCAAATCTGGCTGGGGAGTGCCCTCTGTGTAGCGCTCCGCCATCGTCCTGTCGTACGTCTCCTGTAAAATAATTTAAAATTAAATTATTGAAAACAAATTACTTTAATATCATAATTGAATTCATAATTTAAAGCTTGACTTACAGCAATCGTGCGGGCACTCTCGGTAACATAGTCATCCGTCCCCTTCCGCTTATGAGTCCGGTCAAATAACTCGCGGAAAGTAGGGGCACGCTCCAGGTCGTGATGCTTAGAATTCAACAAAATTAGTTAGTCTCACAATAATAATCCATATGTATATATGAATCGAACAATAAAATACTTACCAATTTTTGACTGTGGGTCGCATAAGATACGGATCCACTAGTATGCACATTCTTCTCCGGTTGAGTTGCTTTGTTACGTATTGCCGCCTGTGACCGCTGCTGCCATGGTCCAGCAGCCCAACGCGCGCAAAGGGACTCCCAATAGTCCGTCCGCAGCCAAACAGGGCCGTAATCCACCCAAGCCATAGGATCCCGGTCCCCTGTGGTCTTGATTGCCTTGTCCCATGCCTCCCACATCGACTTTCTTAAATTAGTCTGGGCCGTAATCTCCCAGACGGCTCGAGCCCGAGGGAGATCCTCGGGTCTCGTGAACGCGAACCTCCGCTGTAAAGAAATAAAATTAATCAACGTTCTGCAATAAACCTAAATTAATAATAATTGAATAAATGACTTCAACTCTTCTAAAAAATAAAAATACCGTAAACATGTCAAATAATAAATCCCGGACTGGCACCGAGAAGTCTCTCCATGCATCCACTGGTCCTGGAATATGTGCGTGGATCAACGTCGTAATATAGCGGGAAGCAGGACTGGGATCTATCTTCCCCCTGCAATTCCACATTAATTTTCTACATGAAATGTATATCCTAAATAACAAATACAGTAACACTGAGATGATGAACTTTACCCTGAGATCCAGCATGGTTGTCGTCCTGGTAGCTGAGGCCCCTCCTCAGCTGCTGGATGCTGGCTCTCCACCTCTGTTGAAAACAATTTAGTACACTTTTATTGTATAAATTGCAAGAGACCAAACATACTAATCTATTGAAACATATGTTTACCTTGTGGTGAGGAAGAAGACGAAGGTAGCGTGGACGGGGAGGCATTCCCTGCAAAATTTCATACACATTAGAAATTATGAATTTCAAATAAACAACAATGTAGAAAATTACCTGTCGCTGGGACGACGGGCGTGGACGGGGAGGCATTCCCTGCAAAATTTCATACACATTAGAAATTATGAATTTCAAATAAACAACAATATAGAAATTTACCTGTCGCTGGGACGACGGGCGTGGACGGGGAGGCAGTCCCTGCAAAATTTCATACACATTAGAAATTATGAATTTCAAATAAACAACAATGTAGAAAATTACCTGTCACTGGGACGACGGGCGTGGACGGGGAGGCATTCCCTGCAAAATTTCATACACATTAGAAATTATGAATTTCAAATAAACAACAATATAGAAATTTACCTGTCGCTGGGACGACGGGCGTGGACGGGGAGACAGTCCCTGCAAAATTTCATACACATTAGAAATTATGAATTTCAAATAAACAACAATATAGAAATTACATGTCGCTGGGACGACGGGCGTGGACGGGGAGGCAGTCCCTGTAAAATTGTATGTACGTTAGTTCTCGTGAAATCAATATAAACAATATAACCCATATGGTTTTTGTGTACATATGCATATACCTGTCGCGGACCTGGAGGCAGACGTGGACGCGGAGGCAGTCCCTCTGCCAACGGACGTGGCAACCCTCCGACTGCGTCCTCCACGTACCATATCTCTATTGATACAAATAAAGATATAGCAAGTCATTAGCACTCAATTTGAAGTAGCAATTTATTATGAACATGTAATGAACAACAACACCAATTTCTTACAAAATATGCAGTATATTATCTATATTCATCATCAGATGCTGAAGACATGTTTAATTCAGCATCATCTTCATCATCATCCTGGAATTCATCCTCATCATCTTGGGAGTCTTCCTCCACATCAGACTCCACCTCCCGCTCAGCGACATTTGGGTCAACTTCTTCTTGTTCGTTATCCTTATGTAAGGAAATTGTTTCATTTATATCATGAACATTGTACTGCGTAGAAGCTGCCAACTCTCGTGCGTCACTCCGATCTGATTGGAAAAAGTTGTCATTAACACCTTCGAGCTCATCATCAGTCGGGAGAAGCTCATACTCAGGGAATAGTCTTGATTTCACTCTACATGCAGCCCACCAATCTCTTAATTTGAGGGATGTATAATTTGAATAATAAACTTGTTGGGCTTGTGCCGCCAGGATGAATGGCTCATATGTACTCAATTTGGACTTATGCTTCACATCGATTAATCCATATGTTGTGTCATGACGAATAGATGTCGGGTCAAACCAATGACACTTGAACAGAAATACATTGTTGTCTTGTCCTAAAAATTGCAGTTCAATGACTTCTTCGAGAATGCCATAATAGTCAATTTCATTTTCATTATAGGCACTTCCCTTCACACATACGCCGCTGTTCATCGTAGACTTATTCCGTCCATAATCTCTCGTGTGAAATCTGTATCCATTCACAATGTAGCCTGGATAGACACGTACAATCTTCGAGGGGCCAAAACTAATCTGTTGTACTCTAGAATCGGGAATGAAGCCTTGTTCAACCTATTATGAGATAAATAGACAAACATTGAATAAATGACTTCAACTCAGTCTGCATAAAAACATAACACTTATGTTTCAAAATAATTAGACACATACTCGAGATCTTAACCAAGTAGGAAAAGACTTCTCCCGTTCCTTTTCAACCTGCACGTAAGTTAGACGTGGATTCCGTCGCAATATGACCGAGTCAAACTCTCTGCAATGTAAATGTCACACAACCGTTAGGTTCTGCAGTAATGCACGCAAATGATGACGAATAAGCGTGGAGAGCTTACTGAATGTAAGGGTCTAGTTCTTCGCAATTCATGAACACGTAGATCTCCGCAGCTACCAACTCTCTGTCTTGGAGTGCGTGAGTAGATGAAGATCCGAACGCCCGTCCGGCACACTTGAATACAGAGAGTCGGTCTGACACCTCCGAATCTCCATCATCATCATTACGTGGAGGTTGAGTGCGTCGGGTTCGTATTTCCGTGTCAAAGTACATCGAACAGAAGTTCGATATCTCCTCAATGAGGTACGCCTGAGTAATGGAGCCCTCAACTTGTGCTTTGTTACGGACTTTCATCTTAAGATCGTGCATGCACCTACGACAATAATTCAAATGCATACATAAGTAATATAAAAGATCGTCGTAATGGCAATAAATTGAGATGTAGAAATATACCTCTCAAACGGATACATCCATCGAAATTGTACTGGTCCTCCGACCCTTGCCTCATATGGTAAATGGATGATCAGGTGCTCCATTGAATCAAAGAATGCTGGAGGAAATATCTTCTCTAATTTGCAGACTGTCTGAATTATATTTTGCTCTATATTTTGCAAGTCATGAATTTTGAGTTCTGATGCAGATAAAATCCTGAAGAATTGACTCAGCTCAGTCATTGCTCCCCATATTTGTTTCGGCAACAACTCACGAAAAGCAAGAGGCATCAGTCTTTGCATGAAAACATGGCAGTCATGACTCTTCATTCCGTATATTTTTCCCTCGTTGACATTTACACAACGCGCAATATTCGAGACATATCCATCCGGAAATCTCAATTGCTTTAACCATTGCAACACTTCCTTAATCTGTCTGGCCCCAAGCACATATGCAGCTTTAGGTTGCACCACTTTTCTTTGAACATGTTGTAGCTCTAGTTCTGGACGTTTGCAAAGTACTTTCAAATCGACCCGTGCCTTGACGTTATCCTTCGTTTTACCTTTGACGTCCATAACTGTGTTGAACACATTATCAAAAACATTCTTCTCTATATGCATGACGTCTAGGTTATGACGTATCAAAAGTGTTGACCAATAAGGCAATTCCCAAAAAATGCTTTGCTTCACCCAATTGTGATCCTTCCCAAAGCCAGGGATTTGTCGGGTACTACCAGCCAGTTGTGTTACAGTCGGTAAGTTCTGGACCCGCCTCGCCATATTTCCACCAGACACCCGTTCCATATCTACCTCCTCCATCACAGTTGTATTTTTAATAAAAGAATCCTTTTGCTTTCGGAAAGGATGGTCACTGGGTAGAAACCGCCGATGACAATCGAACCAACAAGATTTTCCCCCAGATTTCAACACAAATGATTTAGAATCCTCCATGCAATAAGGACATGCCAACCTCCCATGTGTGCTCCAGCCAGATAACATGCCGTAGGCTGGAAAGTCACTTATTGTCCACATTAATGCAGCCTTCAGATTGAAATTCTATTTTCTGGATGCATCATAAGACTGCACACCATCTGACCATAACAATTTCATCTCATCAATCAACGGTTGAGATATATGTCTATATTCTTTCCTGGACTTTTTGGACCCGGAATCAGCAATGAAAGGAACAGATTCTCACGCTTCATGCACATGCCTGGCGGAAGGTTATACGGTGTTAAGAATACTGGCCAACATGAGTAAGATGCCACCGAGCCTCCGAAAGGATTGAAACCATCTGTGCATAAACCAAGCCATACGTTGCGTGGATCCCTTGAGAAGTAAGGATGAGTACGGCTAAAATGAGCCCAAGCTTCACCATCGGCAGGATGACTCATTTCACCTTCGTCGCGACGGACTCTTTCCGCATGCCATGTCATATGTCCAGCTGTCCTCGAGGACATGAACAATCGCTGCAATCTGGGTGTGATAGGAAAGTACCGCAATGACTTATACGGAACATCCTTCTGCTTTGACTTGTCCCCTCTCTTGGGCTTGAACCTATCATGCTTACAAATACAGCATGATGTCTTATCTGCATCCTCTTTGTAGTACAGCATACAGTGATTCGGACATGCATCAATTTTCATAAAACCAAGCCCCAAATCATTCACCATCTTCTTCGCACGGTAAAAGTCAGCAGGTAACCTCTCTGATTGAGGAAGCATGCTCTTGACCAGTAAGAGAAGCCGGTCAAAACAACTCTCGCTCATATGAAATTCAGATTTCAAATTCAATAGCTGCGACACTGCAGACAACTGTGTATGCTTCTCACAACCATCCCATAATGGCTCATCAGCATCTCGAAGTAACTGATAAAATCTCTGAGCTGTATCATTCGGCACTTCTTCATTTGTTTGATCTTCATGAATATTGAACTCCGGACCAGCAGCATCGACAACCATGTCTACGTACGTACTTGTGGAGGCAAAGTAATTAGCTGGTGCAGACGACTGAATATTCAACTCACCATGACACGACCATAACTCATAATGGCCAACAAATCCTCTCGTATACAGATGATGCTGCACATCCCATGTCGATATCCACTTTCTATTCTTACAAGCCGAACACGGACATCGGATGTTACCCATCGGATCAACTGCTACTGATGTATTACTCAATGCAAACTCAATAAAACTGTCAACTCCGTCTTTAAACTCCTCGGTCACAACTCCATTCACTATTCCACGGTACATCCATGACCGATTCTCCGACATTTTTCCTACATATTAAATGTCATGTCCCGAGTTAAAATCCAACACACCCTCACATCATTCAAGTACCGTACATACGTTATATGGAGAGTCCCAGAGCTAATGGGTGAAATAAAGCGTTGACGTAAAAATAAATGAAGAGTAAACATACATGAATATCAAATAAATTTGAGCACTATATAAATACTTAATGGTATTGAACATTAAAAACAACACAAACCGTGATGTCTTCATATTAGGCCACCACCACTTGATCGGCTCTTTATTCACCAGCTTCTCAGTAGATTTCCTAGGGAGTGAACTAACCACTGATATCCCTAAATATAGTTTGCCAAATACATCTCTTCGTACATAATGGGAAGACATAACTTTGAGAATGTCAAATTCTTTGACACAATTATTTTTCACAAATTTACACCAGTCTTTTCCAATAAACATGTACATACTAGCACACCAACTGCGTCGTAAGATTACAGAATATCGCACTCCTTTTTCATCTTGAACAATAACAGATAATCCACTTTTATTTTCTAAACTTTGTCTTTCTTCTTTCCGAATAATCTTTATGATTTTCGTCATCTTCTCTTTCACCAAAAGTAAACCATCATGCAATCTTCGAATATCGAGCGGAAATATTTTACGTTCAAACAAACAAGTACTTTGATACGTTGGACATTTGTTCTTCTTTGAGTCTAATTTCCAATCGCGAACTCTCATCACTAATTACAAAAAAAAATTAATAACATTTTATTCATGAGTAATTTAAAATATGAAATTAAATCATAATATGGTAAATATGAAAAAATCCCTCAAATGGCTACAAATAAACATACGAATGTTGAATGATTAACTTGCAGTGTGAAATTTGTGAAAGTAAACAATATGTTTAACAAAGAAAGTCATTGCATTGTTTATTTTCATGTCAAGCGTAAAAAAATAACAGCGAGCAAGATAAATAATAAATAACTTAATTTACCAAAAGCTTTGAATATAATTAAGAACATAGTCCATAGTGTGTGCCACCAATTTAAGCAGAATTGGCATCCACATAGTGGGTCGCGAAGTCAATCAGAATTGGCATTTTATATGGAGAATCACGATTTTGTGGAAAGCCCTATAATCATGCGTTCTAATTGGTTTTGGCCAAAACTCCCAACATGAAACTTATTGTAAACAAGATATAAAATATTTTTACATATTTTATTGAGAACATGGGTATGAGGCCCATGAAACCGAAGTCTGCTCCCCATGGTTTTAAGTTTTAATTCTTCAAAGTAATAAGCTGATTAATTACATAAATGTAAAACTACAATACTAATCAAGTGTAATAAAATTACATATAATCAAGTGCAATAATAAGCAAATACATTCAAATAAGAAGTGTAATACTAATCATTAAACTTAAAGTGAACAATTAAGCGTAAACTAAACTAATGTCTAGAAGGAAGAGTTCGTACTAATTTTGTTTTCCTAAATTGGGATGTATATCTTATTAGAGTGGCGAGATTTTAACCTTGAGCTGAGATGAGCTGAGTAGACGAGTTCAGTTTGGCATATTACTAATGTGTCTTTGTTTCTTATTGTCAATTTTGTTCTGGTACAAAACGGCCGTTGCCATCAGTAAGACGTTCATTGTTTCCGTAAGATTCTAGATAGCCCCATTTTGGGGTTTGGAGAAGATAGTTAAGCTCATGTATATATTGAGATTATTTCGCATACTAATTTTTAGGGCTTCTCTGTTCTCCTCCCCCATCTTATCCTTTCTCTCGTTTTTTATTTTAATTTGAGAACCCTTGAAAGAATGGCAGTCCATATGACCTAAAATGCATTACTTGTAGTTATCTTTTTGGTGAGAATGTCTTAATTTTTGGAAAATTTTAACTGGCCATTTTCATTACAAGGCTACAGATTGTTTTATGCAGTATGCCAGAACAGTTAATGAGAGGAACAAAGAAGGATTAATCAACAATATAAACTCTCACTTCAGTCGACTCAAAGTAGAACCTCCAGATTTTGTTTTCTATTTATGCAAACTTGTTACAAAATATCCATATCCTGTCAATGTATCTAGGTGAGACAGATACAGAATATGCACTCATTTAAATGGTCCTTTGAGAATACCCTTGTATGTCAAGGTGTGTGGAGGGTTCCTTTGTTTGAAATCAAAAGTATACTTTATAGGATTAGTGTACGTGGGTTACTCTTTAATCTTTTCATCAAAACTAAACCTTGTAGGATGTTCTCTGTAGTCTCAGCTTATACCCTGACCTGTCCCATCACATTCAATAGAAATACATCATTTGCAACTAGAGTACACCAAGACAAATCTTCTTGAATATGCACAGTCAATTCATCTGTATCGAGGGCAAAAGAATATGGATTATTCATGCAAACTAGGGATGTCAACGGTAACCAATAACCCGATAACCGTCCGTTTCGTTAACTTAACGAACATCAAATCACATTGTACATCACATTAAAAATTATCCCCTACATAACTATCTCTCATTTAAACCATCTCAAACCAAAAAATCCCCTAAACATAAATAGCCTATACCAGATTTACTTATACCTGATCCTCTTATTATGCGGGTTTTGATAACCTGTTAAAAGGTTTTGCACCCTACTTAACATGGGTGATAAACTTTAACCCAATTTGATAATCAATTTAGAATAAGCCTGGAGATATTTTATACATGGTTAAAGGGCTATTAAAGGGGGTAGATATCCCACCATGGAGCGGGATAAAAGTTGTTCCTAGAGATAACTCAATAATGATGCATTTTTTTCCTTAGAAAATCATGTGTCCCCCTTAATGTAAATGATATCAAACTAGAGACAAAGCTGATAACTCTAATTAAAAGTTACACCCTTTTGTAACTATCCCTCTTTAGATCACTCCCAAACTAATTAAAATAAGAGGTATACATGCATAACCAAAACATGAAAGGGAGTTTGATAATGAGATAAGGGGGTTTATCTCTCTTTTAGCACCAGTTTTAAGACCATTTAACATCTTAGATGTTAGTGTATCCAAGAATCCAAGTATCATAGCTTAGATTAAAACAGTCAATCAATGTTCTTACATCATTTTATTTATCAAGTTATTCAACTTTAAAACGATAAATACCATTCACATCAACAATATGTAGGGGGACCGAGTGGGGGGGGGGGGGGGGGGGGGGGGGGGGGGGGGGGGGGGGGGGGGGGAGGGGGGGGGGGGGGGCTGTGCAGGGGAAGGGGGGCGGGTGGGGGGGGGGGGGGGGGGGGGGGGGGGGGGGTGGGGGGAGGGGGGGGGTGGGGGGTGGGGGGGGAGGGGGGCTGAGTACAATTGGCAATTGCTCAAAAAGACAGATAAGGGTAAGAAGAAGAAAGAAAGATGCAACTTATACAAGGGCACAAGGGACATTCATCAATAAAGTATGGTCAAAAACATCAGAAATATGAAGAGTCAGGAACTGCCCAGGCAGTCAAAGGCCCCAAACTGACAAGTTGGCCTGCCTAGGCTGTCAGTTGGCCAACTTTTAAATCACTGCACCAATTCTTCTAAGGAACATTTTACTAAATCAATGGAGTGGAAAAAATGCAGTGAAAAAAAGCTTTCTTATCCTTCTAGCATCCCAAAAGTCTTAACACCTTGAGAAAATACAGTGTCCGCAGTAAACTGTGACAAGAATAGATAAAAGACAAACTTGAAGTTGGCGAATGGAGAAAATTCCTGTCCCTTCTCAAGGATCTAGTGATAATTGTTAATGATGACAATGGAAGTACTACGAACACGAACACGTCTCATTTGCACAAGCAACCTATCCTTGACAAATGAACTATGGTCTTTCTAATCAGGAGAAAAATGTCTCCTGGCTAATAAATGCACTGAAAGTAACTCTGATATTTCATAACAACATCGCGAAAGACAGAAAAGAAAAGCAACAATCAATCAATGTCCATAATGTCCACAGAAAATGTGTTTGTACATTTACATTAAGCGATACTGAGACTTCTAGAAAAGGTTAGGATGAGAATAAGCATGACGTTAAAATGACCTACTGGCAAAATATCAACTATATTGCATAAGACACAGATATTAGCATCCCAACGGCCGGGTGGGGGGGGGGTGGGAAGGGGAGGGGGGGGGTCGGGGGGGTGGGGGGGAGGGGGGCTGAGTGCAGGGGAAGGGGGGCCGGGTGGGGGGGAGGGGGGCTGAGTGCAAAGGGGGAGGGGGGGGGGGATCGGTAGGGGGGAGTTGGGCCGGGGTGGGGGGGGAGGGGGTGCCGAGTGCAGGGGAGGGGGGGATCGCACAGGGGGAGGGGGGGGGGGGTGGGGGTGGGGGAGGCCGGAGGATGGTGGGGGGGTGGGGAGAGCTACTCACTGGGAAGGGAGCGCCGGCGGCGAGCGGCGGTAGGCGGCGACCGGCGAAGGCGAGCGGCGGCGGCGGCGACCGTCGTCGGCGACCGGGGGAGAGAGCGAGAGAGAGAGAGAGAGAGGAGAGAGAGAGCGAGAGAGAGAGAGAGAAGAGAGAGAGAGAGAGAGAGAGAGAGAGAGAGAGAGAGAGAGAGAGAGATAGAGAGAGAGAGAGAGAGAGAGAGGGAGAGGGAAAGAGGGGGGGTTTCGCTCGGGGGAGGTGTAGCAGGTTTACCGACGGATATTCCGACGGAAATATATCCGTCGGAATATCCGTCGGTATTCTTGAATTACCGACGGATATTTCTGACGGATTAATTTCCGTCGGAATTTCAGACGTATTTTCCATCAGATATATTTCCGTCGGAATATCCGTCGGAAATACCGACGGCAATAAATCCGTCGGAAATATCCGTCGGTAATCCGCTTTTCCTTGTGGTGTTCAAATGGCAGTGAGTGTAGACAACTTACTGATTTTGTTTGATTTGATGCATGTTGATAGACTTCAGAAAATGATGTTAGACAATAATTTTAAGGTTTTGTTAATCACCAAAAAAACATATAAAAATAACAAAATATATAATAAATATTATGGAGATGGAATGATCATCATCTCCCCCTTTTTGGTGATGACAAAACATAAAGAAATGCATATATAAAAGAGCTGAAAAAAAATTGCTAGAAAATTTTAAAGTATGTATTCAGAATAAATATTTCTCCCCCATTTTGTCATTAAGAAAAAAGGAATAAATAAATAAAGCAAGAATAGTAAGAAAAGACTAAGTTAATGGTAGCCAAAGATGAACATCTTATTAATTAGTGAGGGTCAAAAATGTAGAAGGTAGGAGGCAGAAGAGAAGCATGGCGAGTGATAATCCGCCAAGCTTGGACTTCCTGCTCTTCAAAAAAGTTTTAAAGACACCCCAACTAATATTATATGAAGGCCCCATTTTTGGATTGAGTCTCTTGATGTGAAGCTTGCACTAATCTTCAATAAACAGGGAGTATTCATCAGCACTCAAAGACAATCTGTAGAATCCAGCAGTCCCAAAACTGGCATGCTGAAGGAATTTGTCTATGGAGATAGGATAGTGAAGCTTGTGAGCTAACAAATCCTTCTGCAAAGCTACAAAAATCTTATATCTCTCAACCCAATGGAATAAGGATCTGAAACTAGATTGATGAAGTTGAGATCCATGAACTGCTCTGGAGTAAGAGTCAGCTGATTTGACTTGGTTAAGGAGGAATTCATCTGATCAAGCTGAAAAGTTGCCTCAGGATAAACTTTACCACCAGTCAGAGTTGACGAATCTCTCAGATTCTGCTAAAAGTGGAGCTAAAATAGAAGGCTTGATAACCCTCTTTGATATTCCCTGAAAAGGAATCGGTGAAAGGCAAAAGGAGCTCCCTTTTGAACAAGGATTCGTGCCATAACTCTGGAAAATCTCTCAAAGATAATAGGACCCACATCAAAGTCCATAAGCAGAAAATGCAATTTAGGGAGAAATGCGACAGCATGCATCTTCAAGGTTGCAAAATCAACCTAAAGAGGGACATTCACTGGGTTTTCTATGCAGAGCTGAGCGATAGCTGCCCTGAACTGGCCAAGTTGAACTTCTGGAAGGCAATTGACAAAGCAGTATTCTTGATACATCTAGAAATGCCTAACTAGTTTGATCTCCTTTTGGATGAAGGGACCCCAGGTGGATCAATGCTGACAGACAAACCACTCAGACAGAGTGAGAGGATGGTCTGAGGGTGGAAATGTGTTGGCCCTGGCAACCTCAAATTTCTTGTAGAGTGCTTTATTAGCCCTAGCCCACTGGTCCTCGGTCTTGGACTCAGCTGATGACAAGATTTTGGATTGGTCAAACTTAGGTATAAGAGAGATAGAGAGAATGATATTGAGATGTTCAGAGAGATTGAGGTAAGGGAGGCCAAAGGTGGCAGCAAATGTACACTTTTTGAAGATATTCATAATATAGGGACTTTCATCTGTGGACCACTAAGAGAGAGTACCACAGAGGAGGAAAGAGAGATTGAGAGGAAGAGAAAACAAGCTCTTTAGATGTTTTTCTTTCTTGGAGGCAGGACTGGAAGAAGGCTGAGATTCAGTCCTGTGGATATGGGCAGAGACAGAAAGAACTGTGCGGAGGATAACTTCTTCAAACTCATCATTGATGTCTTGCACAGTATGGCAAATGATACTGGCACCCTCAGGAATGAGAGTGATGAAAGATGGTGGAGTAGGTGGATGAAGAGAGACAAAAGATGAAGTGGGAGGAGGTTGTGTAGATGGTTCAGTAGAGGAGGGACCAGCAGAAGAGGGACCAGAGGAGGAGGCAAGAGGTGCCTCAGAAGTTGGAGGAGGAATGGAAGAGAAAGGGATAGGTGAAGAAGAGGAGGCAGCAGGGAAAGGAGTAGGAGAAGAAATGTGTTTTGGAAGGGGTTTCTTGGAAGGTTTAGGAGCAGGTGGGACAGTGAAAGAGGTAGGTGTTGAGAAAGGGGCTGGAGTCTGAAGACTAGGAGAATCAGAAGGCCCTGGGGGCACAGCAGCTTCCTCTACAATAACTTGAGGCCCGGATTGTCTAGCCACTGAATCCAATTGCTCTGATGGCCTTGATGGCCCAACTTCAACATCTTCAACTATAGATGGCCCTGATTTTTCCACTGATGGCCCTGGTGGTCCTGATTCCTCTATAGATGGTTCTGGTGGCCCTGATTCTTCTATAGATGGCCCGAATGGCCCAGCAACTTTCTCTGCTAGCTGATCTGGTTCAAAAGGCCCTGATGGTCCTACACTACCTTCTGGTACTGACTGAGTTGGAACATGAGGAGTTGGAGTTGTTAAGTGCACCCTCACAAAATCTGCCAGGTCTGTTACCAACTTCTTCAAGCTCCCCAATTCACTTCTCATCCCTTGGAGCTCAGATTTGACTGCTCCAATTTCTTTGGCTTCAGTGCTCTAACTAAGAAAAATAGAAGTTACATCTGACTGCAAAGAGCACAGAATCTCTCCTTGAGCATTCAGTCTGGCAATGACTGGTTCCAAGTGTACATGGATCTTCTTCTTTCTGGATCTATTGTGTGCCTTCCTGGTGAGCATGGGAATATCTTTGGTAACACCTTTTCCTTTATCTCTAGAGCCGGTAGCTGGCTCATCATCATCAGAAGTATCTTCAACTAATCCTTCTTGAATTTGGTCTTCAGGAGCACTAGCAATAGGCTCCCTCTGACTTACAGGCTCCCCTTGAGTAGGAGCATCCTCCATGTGAACATCTTCAGAATGGCCTGGTGCCACAACCTCTGGAATTTCTTCTGCCTAAACTCCTTCATCAACAGCTTCTGCAACCTGAACACTAGGGGTTTCCTCAATATGAATATCTTCATGCTCCCCCTCAATGTGAGCAACTTTTTCAATGGCTTCATCAACTGACTCTTGAATAACAACAAGTGCAGGAATTGGAGGAGGGATCACACCTTCAGAAGTTTGCCTAAAAGGCTCAATAAATTCTGGTGCAGTGTCTTCAATCCTCCTTTCTGATGTAGGAGGCTCATCCTCTCTTACTACAGCTACTTCTTCTTGAACAGGTGGAGCCTCAGCAGTAGAGGCTTCTCCAATGATGGCTTCTCCTTTAGCCACAGATGTCTTGGTCCACACATTTCCTACCAAGGAGAATCCACTCTTCTTCAGATTCCTAGTCTAAATGGGCTGACCCATCTTCTCCATCAATTCACCTTTCAAATCAATCTTAAAATGGCTAAAAATTCTGGTAAGTAAATGAGCATAAGGAAGGGACACCGCCAATTTATTTTTCTTGTCCCAAATAACTTCAGCAGTAGACTTCATCCTTTCTACTATGATCTGAGCCCTGTTAATATCTTGCTTCTGAATAGCCCAGAACATCACATCAGTATCACCTTTTGTGCAGGAGGAAAAAGTAGCACTCCTGGGTACCAAAATCTGACAGACTATAAAATGCAATATTCTGTTGAATGCATTGAACTGGTTTATATCAATCTTACCATCCTTCAACTTGTACTATGTTTCAATAATCCTGAGCCCCTTAGCATGAATATCTACAGAGTTCACTAGACTGTGCCCTATTTTAGAAACTCCAAATAGCCTCTCCAACTGGTCATGAGTGATATGAATAGATTTACCTTTGACCAGCGAGGTAAGAGACCCATCTTCTTCTGATTTCAAACATGTATAGAATGCCTTGGCCAGGTGCGGGTAGCTTGGTTCAGAAATAGTGCAAATACCCGTCCACTTCAACCGCTGAAGGGCTTCAATCACACTATGCATACCATGCTTCTGCAAATCATCCAAGTCAACTGCCTTGTTGCCACAGAGCTTGATTTTCACAGCTTGATATCTCTCTAGTTGATCTGTCATGAGGAAGGCGGCGCTGTAGCCACCCACACTGCCGGAACTCCCAAAAGCGGCCATGGAAGTTTGCAAGGAAGGGTTCTGGAGGATCGTGGGAGAAAGAGGAACAGGACCCCTCAAGAAATTTGAGCAGGAAGAGAGAGATTCTTCGAAAGCACGAAGACGGATGCTGGAGTCGATGAGGGTTTTATAGGCCTTCGAGTCGAAAGAGATAAGAGAGAGAGAGAGAGAGAGAGTGAATCGGTGAAGGAAGGATTCTGTCGTAAAGGAAGGACATAAAGTTACTTTTGAAACGGCAGAACAGTTAATGTGGAAAATGACAAAATAGGCGATGATAACACAAAGGATAATGGATTTACTTAAATTATGCAGGGAAGGATAAGTCTTATTCTAAAATTTATTATGTTATTTCAGTTACGTACAGATATATCTATTACAAATTTCACATGTCTAGTTCCCTTCTAAGAGACGTAAATCTCTCTTCAGGTAAGGCTTTTGTAAAGATATCTGCTAACTGATTTTGTGTATCTACAAATGAAATACTAATATTACCATTTGCAACATGATCTCTAATAAAATGATATCTAACCTCAATATCTTTCGTTCTTGATTGCTGCACTGGATTTTTCGTTAGATTTATAGCACTTGGGTAGCAACTCTTATTTTTAAATTATGATAAATAATATTAAATCAAATTAAAATAAGAAATTAATTGAATAAAGGTAATAAATAAATTAAGTTAGAATAAAGAGGGAATAAATTGAATAAAAGGGAATTAAATCAAAGCCCATTAAGCTAAATTAAAAGATGAGTTATATTAGTGGTCCAACATAAAAGAATGGGCCCAATTGTGAAGAGCCCATCTTTGGATGGGAGTTAATTAAGCTAATTTTGTACCTAAATTAGTAATAAATGGAAAAGGAGAAGAAGGACTTGGAGCTAGGAGGATCTCATCTTCTTCTTCGTTTTTCAACCCTAAGAATCTTTACAGCGCAAAAAGGTAGGCAATCTCACAAGCAAAATTAAATTAAACTCAACCCTAGGTAGACCTTGATCCCCTCTATCAAAGCCCTATCGTTCCCTAACTTTTGTTGCTACATGAAAGAGTATTAAATGCTCAAATCCTTGTCATCACCATGTACCCGAACCTACTTGATTGCCTTCAATCCATGAATGTACTCGATGTCATGCCTTGAAATTTTTGTCATAACTACTGCCTGATGTTAGGCTTCGAATGACTCTATTTCCCCAAATTTTATTATGCATCCCTTGCTAATTAAATCAAAATCCATGGCTGGGTATGTTTTTGGTCACCAAAAAGTAACCTAATTAAAGCATGCCCATTACTTGTCTATTTTCTAATTACTCGTGCTGTTGATACATCTACATGTCTACTTTAGTTTAAAACTATTTTCATGATTTTTGGACTTGTATACGATTTCATATGGATTTTTAAGTGGACCTATACCAAGCCATGGAGGGATGGACCACACCCAAAAAGGGGCTGATCCCCTTTTCTGGGCTCGGGCCGCCTTCTGAAATCGTGACGGCCCGACCCGTCGCGTTCTCAGAAGGGCTGCAACAGGGTGGATCATCGCGTCTTGAACGTGACGGCCCGACCCGTGGTGGTTTCCCATGGCTCACACAGACCGGCCTGGTTCAGCAAAACGAGACCGACCTCTATGTCGCGACCTGAAACCCCATCGCGATTTCAAAATGTCGGCCAAAACCATAATTTACTCATATACCCCTGTTATCTTTCCATTTAAGCCATGTTTAACCTTAATTATACACTGTTATGAACATTAATAATCTATTTATTAATAATGGGTATTAATTACATGAAATCCAATAATTTAAAAGCTATGTGCACGATTATACATGCTCTCATAATTTCTTTACACTTGCACACACTAAACATTGATAATTGTCATGAGAGCCTATTAAATTACTCAATAATCTATCTCATAATTAAGTATAATTATTCACTTAAATTTCCCTATTATTTTAATAACATTTGTCTTCATTTTATTTGCGTGCTTTGAACACCGTATCGTGTCCCTCTGCCTTCGAGCACTCGAGGCAAGATGGACACTTGTTTTTACACCCTTCTTTCTTGACATGGACCACCTCTCCATTGGGAATACTCCTAACAGGATCAGGGACTCCTTGTCAAGGCCTCTGTAAGTCTCCTTGGCTTTGGCGGATGTCCATTGCCGATGAGCTGGTTGTACCCTTAAAACCCTTTACACCCTAGGGATCAATATGATCCAACGACCTTAATTAGTGTATTCTCTCTTATCTTGGGATCACGTCGGACCTCTGGTCTGTGTCATGACACGGCTAGTGGGCGGATGTGACTTCTACCGGACTACTGGCATACGACCTAGTGCTGTGCAACTGTTACTATCGCCTATTTATCATTTTTTTTATGAATGTCTCTATCTCATCTACTATCTTTGTACTCTCATCTGTTCACATTCTCTCTACACTCTCGTCTATTCGTCACTTATTCTCATCTATTTTGGATACGCTATTTGGCCATACAATTGATTGTCTAAGATAAAGAAACATGACTATGCCAGGCAATAGGGCCCGATCTGGTCCTTGGAGGAGTGCCCGAAAACTGCTATTTGTCCATGGGAGTTAAAATGATCAGGATGTTGGCATACATCCAGTGCCATTATACTATATAGATTTAATCTATGACAATCAAATAGTTCAAGTGCTATCTATACCAGTGTTATCGTTACTAGTGCACCGTTGTGCAACTTTACGTGCTATATCGTTACATGGCCAATCCATTATCATACTTGTTGTGTTATTTTTCATGTACAAGTGCTATCATTCTTGCCATCGTTATTTTATTCTGCATGACTATTCTCTCTAGTTATCCTGCTTTATAAGACATTAATCACTTAAACATGCCTATTTACATGAGATATTAAGTCCTACTGAGCGTTATCACTCACCCTGCGCTATTTGTTATATGTGTTTCAGGTGAGTCTGACGGAGACTGCCACACTCATGAGGAAAGGGAACGAGGAGGAACAGGAGTGACCCTACGTTTCGACAACCCGTGCTTATTAGTAGTTAGTTAGTCAATATGTATTAGTTTGGATTTGAATAAAGTACTCTGGGCCCTAGTTTTGGCTCTGATTAGTGAATGTAATAGTTAGTTGATGAATTATTAATGAAGTTGGATTCCGTTTGGCTTTATTCCAATGGTGTAATGGTTGGATGTTTATTTATCACTCTGTACTATTTAAATAACTGTAATTCAACTCTGATTTTTCTCGTCGGGGTGTTACAGTTTTGTGGGATCAGATCCTAAGTTATTCTTAAGTATAGGATGATCTAGGTTTGACCTGCCTCGACTAGGAGTCTAATTCCATACCTATGTGAGAGATGGGTGGAACCATGGGTAATAAGTTAAAATAAACTCACACACGCACAAACTTAGTGCAACCTCAAACATCTTACATTAAAAATTTCTCTTTTGAAGGAACTTAAACAATAGCAATGGCAGCGGAGCGTGCACAACTCCGTGATATGCAACAAACTATCCAGGAGTTCACCCGAGCTTTACTTCAAGCTGTTGGAGCTGGTGGCAATCGTGGAGCGGGAGATCTGCACAGGAATTTCCGCAATCTGAACCCACCTCGTTTCAGTGGGACCACTGATCCCGACGAGGCAGAGAATTGGCTAAAGGAGATTGAACGTATTTTCTACGTCATGCAATGCGCGGATGGCGATAAGCTACTACTTGCAACATTTCAGTTAGAAAGGGATGCCCGTGCGTGGTGGGAGTCTGTTGAAGCTACACAGACAGATGCACAATTTACATGGGATGAATTTAAGGAGCATTTCAACTCCAAATATTTCTCTAAACGAGTCCAAGAAAGGAAAGCCTATGAATTTGCTGCACTTAAGCAAAGGAACCTATATGTTGCCGAGTATGAAGCTCAATTCTCACGATTGGCACGATATGCCAATCATCTTGTCGGCACCGAGAGAATGAAGGCGAAGCATTTTCTCAACGGGCTGAGGCCCGCATACATTACTCAACTTGCACCCCTGGATATTCAGACCTATACTGAAATGGTCAAGAAGGCACAGCTGCTGGAGGATGCGACCGACCTTACCGATCGCATCAAGGGTAGAATGGTCAAGAAAGAATAGACATCAGGATCGACATGCAAGCCCACCAACGGTAAGAAGAGGCCGTTAAACATTACTGATGGGCCAAGCCAAGAGCAGAAGCCCAAGGTCTTCACCCCCTCTGCCCCCAACAACAAGCCTAAATGCAAGCACTGTGACAAGCTGGGTCATACTGCCGAAGAATGCTGGAGGAAGGTAGAGCATGCCTACGCTGCGGGAGTCGAGATCATCGTATTCTCGATTGCCCCCTACTTAAAGAGAATGAGAAGCGCCTTGCTGGACAGAAGAAGCTGGAAAGACTGCAAGCTGTCCAGGAAATGGAGACCACCGAGAAAGGTGGGATTGTGGAAGGTACACTACCCGTCTTTTCCCAGAAAACATTCGTTTTGTTTGATACTAGTGCTACACATTCGTTCATGTCACAAGCATTTGCTGATACATTAAAAGTTAAACCTGCATCTATGGATTTCGAATTGCCTGTTACTAAACCACTGGGGGAGAAAGCCCAATTAAATAAATACTTTCCATTAGCTGAAGTAAAGATTGGTGAACTCAATCTAAGAGCCGACCTGGTCTGTATGCCCATGGAAGACTATGATGTTATACTGGGAGCCGATTGGCTATCTACTTATGGGGCTTGTATTGACTGTAGAAGAGGGAAGATTACATTTAGTGAATTCTCTAATTGACCATCAGACACAAGAGGCACTTGTGTCTCATCTCTGCTATTCGAGCACATAGCATGATAAGGAAAGGGTGTGTGGCATTTCTTGCCGCCATAGTAGTTGAAAAGAAAGCATCTAAGATATCAGATATACATATAGTGCAAGAGTACCCTGACGTGTTCCCCGATGAGCTGCCAGGCATTCCACCTGAACGAGATGTGAACTTCTCAATTGATCTAACACTTGGAGCTACACCGGTGTCATGTCAGCCATATAGAATGTCTCTCGCTTAATTGAAGGAATTGAAGTAGCAATTAATGGAGTTGCTAGAGAAGGGTTTTATCAGACCAGGTACTTCTCCTTGGGGAGCACCATTGTTGTTTGTCAAGAAGAAGGACGGATCCATGATATTATGCATTGATTACAGGCAGTTGAATCATCTGACTGTCAAGAACAAATACCCTCTGCCTCGTGTCGATGAATTGTTTGGTCAAATATCAGGAGCCAAATACTTCTCTAAGATTGACCTTAGATCGGGATATCATCAGATGAGAATTAAGGATGCTGATATTTACAAGACAGCTTTCAGGAGTAGGTACGGTCATTATGAATTTGTAGTCATGCCTTTTGGACTAACCAATGCTCCTGTAGCTTTTATGCAATTGATGAACAGCATATATCGACCCTACCTCGACAAGTTCGTTATGGTATTTATTGATGATATTCTTATATACTCCAAGACCAAGGAAGAACATGAGGAGCATCTGAGGATCGCTCTGCAGATCTTGCACGACAACAAACTCTATGCCAAATTGAGCAAGTGTGAATTCTGGCTCGATGAGGTGTCATTTCTAGGGCATGTCATATCAAAGGATGGTATAGCTGTTGATCCTTCCAAGGTTGAAGCAGTATTCAACTGGGAAAGACAGACCAATGTCACTGAGATCAGAAGCTTTCTTGGACTAGCTGGCTATTACAAGTGGTTCATAAAGGACTTCTCCAAAATAGTTGTACCTCTTACTCACCTTATGCGAAAAGAGAACCCCTATGTCTGGAGCAAGAAATGCAATAAGAGTTTTTAGACATTGAAGCAATGCTTGACCTCTGCATCTGTCCTCGCGTTACCAGTTGAGGGCGAAGGATTTTCAGTCTATACTGATGCATCTGGAATCGGTCTAGGCTGCGTGTTAATGCAGAATAAGAAGGTGATAGCCTATTCATCAAGACAATTGAAGCCTCATGAGGTCAATTACCCAGTCCATGTTGTGGTATTAGCACTTAATATTGGGAGGCATTATCTCTATGGAGAATAGTTCATTATCTATTCTGATCATAAGAGCCTGAAGTACCTATTTTCCCAGAAGGAGCTCAATATGCGACAAAGGAGATGGCTGGAATATCTGAAGGACTTTGATTTTAATATTCAATACCACCATGGCAAAGGTAATGCAGTAGCTGATGCACTTTGCAGGAAGCCTGTGGCGTCCTTGTCTTGTTTAGTCATGTGCGAGATGCAATTACTTGAGCAATTCGCCAGTCTAGATCTAAACATTGAGCAGAGAAGTGATTAGGTGTTAGTAGCCAACTTTAGAGCTCAACCCGACATCTTTATCAAGATCAGGGAGCAACAAGCTAACGATCCATTTCTAGTCTGAGTCAAGGAAACCCTAGCAGACCGACCAGACTTCTCCATCACGAAGGACATGAGGTTGTTATTTCAAGGAAGGACTTATGTACTCGACAATGAAGAGTTGAAACGGAAGTTGATGGATGAATCCCATAAGACAAAGTATACAATTCACCCAGGTGCAACCAAGATGTACCAAGACATGAAAAGGTCATTTTGGTGGCCCAACATGAAGCGTGAGGTGGCTGAGCATGACGCACACTGCCTCACATGTCAGCAGGTAAAAGCTGAACATCGACGTCCTGTGGGTGTACTCAGACCCCTGGACATACCAGAATGGAAATGGGAAAACATCGAAATGGATTTCATCATGGGTTTACCCCAAACTCGTGGTGGACTTGATGCTATATGGGTCATAGTGGACCGATTAACCAAGTCCGCACATTTTCTAGCAATCAAAAGTACCTGGAGTGTGGATGTACTTGCAGCCCTGTATGTAAAGAGATCGTGAGATTACATGGAGTTCCTGTGTCCATAGTCTCAAGTCATGACCCAAGATTCACCTCTAGATTTTGGAAGGGACTTCAGACTATCTTAGGCACAAAACTCAATTTCAGCACAGTATTCCACCCACAGATAAATGGGCAGACGAAAAGAACAAATCAGATTGTGGAAGATATGCTACATGTATGCACTATAGATTTTAAGGGGTACTGGAATGAACAATTGTCACTGATAGAATTCACCTACAATAACAGCTACCAAGCCAGCATTAAGATGGCACCATTTGAAGCACTGTATGGTAGAAGTTGTAGATCGCCAGTCTGCTGGAATGAAGTAGGTGAGCAACAATGGCTGGGACCAAACATGGTATAGAACACCAGCAGAGATATACAGATCATCAGGGACATGATTAAGATTGCTCAGACCAGGCAGAAGAGCTATGCAGACAAGAGAAGAAGGGATCTGGAATTCCAAATCGAAGATTATGTACTGCTGAAGGTATCCCCGACCAGAGGATTTCAAAGGTTTGGGATGAAAGGCAAGTTAAGGCCAAGATTCATAGGTCCATTTGAGGTACTGGAAAGAGTAGGCGAGGTGGCATATCGTCTAGCACTACCTCCTAAGTTTTTCACCGTACACAATATTTTCCATGTGTCAATGCTGAGGAAGTATGTGTACGACCCATCACACGTAATAAGCTATGATGATATCATCCTGAATAAAGATATGACCTATGAAGAGAAGCCAGTGAGGATCTTGGATAAAAGATACAGCAGCTCCAGAACCGACCCATATCTGTGGTCAAGATACTTTGGAGAAATCACGAAGTTGAAGAAGCCACGTGGGAACCTGAAGCAACAATGCGACGGAATTACCCAGAACTATTTGGTAAGTCATTCTTCCTCTTACGATCATATGAATTTGGGGACCAAATTTTTTTTAAGAGGGGGAGGATGTAGCAACTCTGATTTTTAAATTATGATAAATAATATTAAATCAATTTAAAAAGAAATTAATTAAATAAAGGTAACAAATAGATTAAATTAGAACAAAGAGAGAATAAATTGAATTAAATCAAAGCCCATTAAGCTAAATTAAAAGATGAGTTATATTAGTGGTCCAAACATAAAAGAATGGGCCCAATTGTGAAGCGCCCATCTCTGGATGGGAGTTAATTAAGCTAATTTCGTACCTAACTTAGTAATAAATGGAAAGGGTTAGGATAATCACTAATTTGGCCATAATTATCCTAAAAAGAAGTCCTCATCCCATCCTAACCCATTACCCACAAAATTAGACTCTCATCTATCCTATTAGGTGGATAAGTGCTAGGAAATAGGGGATAAATGAGGAAATTTAGAGTTGGGATGGAGGAGAAGATCGTTTTATGTAATTAGGACTCTTAAACAACCCAATACAACTCCAATTCGTCCCTACCAACCCCTAGAACGCTAATGGAGCTCTGGGAATGAGGAGAGGAGGCTGAGGACGAGGAGCAAGGAGAAGAAGGTCTTGGAGCTAGGAGGATCTCATCTTCTTCTTCGTTTTTCAACCCTAGGAATCTTTATAGTGCAAAAATGTAGGCAATCTCTCAAGCAAAATTAAATTAAACTTGACCCTAGGTAGACTTTGATCCCCTCTATCAAAGCCCTATGGTTTCCCTAATTTTTGTTGCTCCATGAAAGAGTATTAAATGCTCAAATCCCTGTCATCACTATGTACCCGAACCTACTTGATTACCTTCAATACATGAATGTACTCAATGTCATGCCTTGAAATTGTTATCATAACTACTGCATGATGTTAGGCTTTGAATGACTCTATTTCCCCCAATTTTCATCATGCATCCCTTGCTAATTAAATCAAAATTCATGACTGTGCATGTTTTAGGTCACCGAAAAGTAACCTAATTAAAGCATGCCCATTACTTGTCTATTTTCTAATTACTCAAGTTTGTTGATACATCTACATGTATACTTTTGTTTAAAACTGTTTTCATGATTTTTGGACTTGTATACGATTTAATATGGATTTTTAAGTGGACCTGTACCAAGCCATGGAGGGATGGACCAAACGTAAAAAGGGGCTGATCCCCTTTTCTGGGCTCGGGTCGCCTTCTAAAATCGCAACGGCCCGACCCATCGCGATCTCAGAAGGGTGTCGTGACAGGGTGGACCATCGCATCTTGAACGTGACGAACCAACCCGTCGCGGTTTCCCACGACTCACACAGACCGGCCCAGTTCAGCAGAACACGACCGGCCTCTATGTCACGACCTGAAACGCGACGGGGACCCCCGTCACGATTTCAAAATGTCGGCCAAACCCTAATTTGCTCATATACCCTTGTTGTCTTTCCATTTAAGCCCTGTTTAACCTTAATTATACATTGTTATGAATAGTAATAATCTGTTTATTAATAATGGGTATTAATTACATGAAATCCAATAATTTAAAAGCTATGTGCACGATTATACATGCTCTCATGATTTCTTTACACTTGCACACACTAAACATTGATAATTGTCATGAGACCCTATTAAATTACTCAATAATCTATCTGGTAATTAAGTGTAATTATTCACTTAAATTTCCCTAGTATTTTAATAACACATGTCTTCATTTTATTCGCGTGCTTTGAACACCGTATCGCGTCCCTCTGCCTTCGAGCACTCGAGGCAAGATGGACACTTATTTTTGCACCCTTCTTTCTTGACATAGACCACCTCTTCGTTGGGAATACTCCTAACAGGATCAGGGACTCCTTGTCAAGGCCTCTGTAAGTCTCCTTGGCTTTGTCGGACGTCCATTGCCGATGAGCTGGTTGTACCCTTAAAACCCTTTACACCTTATGGATCAATATGATTCAACGGCCTTAGTGTGTTCTCTCTTATCTTGGGATCACGCCGGACCTCTGGTCTGTGTCATGACATGGCTAGTGGGCGGATGTGACTTCTACCGGACTACCGGTACACGACCTAGTATTGTGCAACTATTATTATCGCATGTTTATCATTGTTTTTACAAATATGTCTCTATCTCATCTACTATCTTTGTACTCTCATCTGTTCACATTCTCTCTACACTCTCGTCTATTCGTCACTTATTCTCATCTATTCTTGGTACTCTATTTAGCCATACAATTGATTGCCTAAGGTAAAGAAACATGACTATGCCAGGCAATAGGGCCCGATCTGGTCCTACGAGGAGTGCCCGAAAGTGCTATTTGCCCATGGGAGTTAAAATGATCAAGATGTCGGCATACATCCAGTGCCATTATACTATCAAGATTTAATCTATGACAATCAAATAGTTCAAGTGCTATCTATACCAGTGTTATCGTTACTAGTGCACCGTTGTGCAACTTTATGTGCTATATCGTTACATGGCCAATCCATTATCATACTTGTTGTGCTATTTTTCATGTACAACTGCTATCATTCTCTTGCCATTGTTATTTTACTCTGCATGACTATTCTCTCTAGTTATCCTGCTTTATAAGACATTAATCACTTAAACATGACTATTTACATGAGATATTAAGTCCTACTGGGCGTTATCACTCACCCTGCACTATTTGTTACATGTGTTTCAGGTGAGTCTGACGGAGACTACCACACTCATGAGGAAGGAAACGAGGAGGAACAGGAGTGACCATAAGTTTCGACAACCCATGCTTATTAGTAGTTAGTTAGTCATTAGTTAGTTAATATGTATTAGTTTGGATTTGAATAAAGTACTATGGGCCCTAGTTTTAGCTCTGATTAGTGAATGTAATAGTTAGTTGATGAATTATTAATGAAGTTGGATTCCGTTTGGTTTTATTCCAATGGTGTAATGGTTGGATGTTTATTTATCACTCTGTACTATTTAAATAACTGTAATTTAGCTCCGATTTTCAGCGTCAGGGCGTTACAACTTGTGTTGTCACACAGCAATGGAATGGTCTTGATGTGCAGTCCATAGTCTTCAAGCTGTTATTTGATCCATAGAAGTTGAGTGCAACAGCTCCCAGTGGCTACATATTTAGCTTCAACTGTTGATAGAGCTACTGAGTTTATTTCTTTGAAGACCAGGAGATCAAGCATCCTACAAGAAATTGACAACAACCACTGGTACTTTTTTCTATCTACTTTGCAGCTAGCATAGTCAGCATCCGAATATCCAATTAAACTAGTTTCACAGGATTTAGGATACCATAGACCTAAGTTATGAGTCTTAGCTAATATCTAAAGATCTTTTTATAGATTTAAATGAGATTCTTTAGGATCAGATTGATATCTTGCAGACATGCATACACTAAATAGAATATCAGGTACTAGCTGTTAGATAAAGCAATGAACCAATCATACCTCTACAAAGTTTCTGATCAACTTTCTTACCTTCTGGATCACTGTCTAACCTGATTGATGTGCTCATGGGAGTGGACAGTGGTTTGACATTCTCAAATCCAATTTTCTTTAACAGTTTCTTGGTGTATTTTGCTTAACAGATATAAGTTCCTTCATTGATTTGCTTGATTTGTAATCCAAGGAAGTAGTTGAGTTCTCCCATCATGCTCATCTCAAATTCTCCCTGCATGAGCTTTTCAAAATACTTGCACAGAGATTCATCAGTAGATCCGAAATAATGTCATCTACATAGATTTGCACAAGTAATATATTTTTGGCATTTGATTTAATGATAGTGTGGTGTCTACTTGACCTCTAGTAAAACCATGATTTAATAAAAATACACTGAGTCTTTCATACCATGCTCTAGGTGCTTGTTTTAAACCATATAATGCTTTATGTAATTTGAAAACATGATTAGGAACATCTGAATCATCAAAACCAAGAGGTTGTTCTGCATAAACTTCCACCATTATAAAACATTCAAAAATGCTGATTTCACATCCATTTGAAAAATTTTTAAATCTAATGCAGATGCATAAGCAAGCAATATTCGAATAGCCTCTAGTCTAGCCATTGGTGCATAGGTCTCATCGAAATCTATGCCTTCCTCTTAGGAATAGCCTAAGCACCAGTCTAGCCTTATTTCTAGTGATAACATCAGCTTCAACCAATTTGTTCCTGAACACCATTTGGTGCCAATCACAGGATGATTTGATGGTCTCGGAACAAGGGACCAGACCTGATTTCTCTTGAACTGATTAAGTTCATCTTGCATGACTAAGATCCAAGATTCATCAGACAGTGCTTCATTGACTGTTTTCGGCTCTATTTGAGATACAAATGCTAAGTAATCACAAGGAATGGTATTACCTCTAGTTTTTTACCCAAACGGATGGAACTCCAATGATTTTATCTATTGGGTGATCCTTTTGTACCTCCATTCCTGGGAAGATCATAATGGATGATATCCTTTTATTGCAGTTCGTCCAAGGGTGGATCTTCATCATCTTTGATGGTTGTTTCCTTCAGCTTCTTGGAAAGGTTTTCTGCTTCTTAATCATCACTACCATTTCCTTTCTCAAGGAAGGGTTAGACTCATCAAAATAACATGTACAGTTTGTTCAATTAATAAACTTCTTTTATTAAAAACTCTATAACCTTTAGGTTTAGAAGTATACCCCATAAAATACCTTCGTCTAATTTTGGATCCAACTTACTAATATCTCTCTTACCATTGTTGTGAATGAAGCAAGGGCATCCAAAAGTTCTGAGATGGCTGATCATGGGCTTCTTTTGCTTGTACAGCTCGTATGCAGTCTTCTTCAGAATTGGTCTGATCATGACTCTATTAATTATGTAGCAAGCTGTATTGATGCTTCTACCCAGAAATATCTTGGAAGGTTATACTCAGATAACATTGTTCTTGCCATATCCAAAAGTGTTTTGTTCTTCTCTCAGCTACTCCATTTTGTTGTGGTGTTCTTGCTGCTGAGAAATTATGTTCAATCCCCAGATCATCACAAATTCTGCAAACCTGTCATTCTGAAACTCTCCTCCATGATCTGATCGGATACTTATGATATTGTCCTTCTTATCTTTCTGAACTAGCATACTGAACATCACAAACTATCAAATGTGTCATCTTTATGCTCAAGAAATGATTACCCATGTAAATCTGGAATAATCATCAACTATACAAATCCGAATTCTTTCCTCACAAACTAGTTGTTCTCATTGGACCAAACAACTCCATATTGAAAGGTGTGGCGGAATCACCTAAGACAGTAATCTAGAAGGGGGGTTCAATAGATTACTACAGATTAAAAACAATTTACCCTTCTTTTCGATGTTAACACTGGCTTGAGAAAAGCTTAAACAAATAGAGATCGAATTCTAGCTTTGGTGTGTGTGCTGATTGTGATTAGGAGATTAGAAACCTATCTAGCATGTTAACAATCAAACGTGTCTGCCAAACATCTACCGTGAAAATGTGCAAACACAAGAACACGAAGATTTAAGGTGGTTCGGAGTACACAACTCGTGTATCCTACGTCCACCGTTCACACACACACGCAGAACGACTGCTTATAGAAGCGAGTTCAAACCACAATCACACACGCACCGTTGTCTGAGGCAAACACGCACTCAGAACACCACACACACGTGGATCAAGCACAAGGGACGCTTAAACCACTTCCACACACATAGATTAATAGCAAAACAGAGAAAAAAAGAGTTCTGAGTTGAAGAATCAAATCCAGATGTGAACTCTTTGATGTGGTCGTCCAGAAGAACTTCAGGCTTCGTGTTGATGAAGATCAGATGACGTAGACAAAGCTTGATTCGAGGACAAACCGACTTTCAACTCCTCGTTCTCGAAGGATCTTCCTGGAGTAGCAGAGGGTTGAAGCAGAGCAACAGAGAAAGAGCCTTTCTTCTTGGTCTTTGCTTAGGGTTTTGATATGGAGGCTCCTTGCTGCGAAAATACCTCTATATGATCTATATATAGTGGTGTCCATGTATGGAGTCGTGTTAAAAGGGAACACCCTAATATAGATCACATCAAATCTCGTTTCTGACTTATACCTACATCTGTCGACAGGTGCTTCATAGCTGTCGACAGGTACTGCTGACATCTGGTTTCTAGAACCATGTTGTTGCTTGAAAACTGGATCTGTCGACAGACAATTTTGGTGTCGTCGACATGCAACCTATATCTGTCGACAGGTACACTCCATCTGTCGACAGTTACTACTTTTTAAGTGCTCCCAGAAGCTTGATTGTTCTGTCTTGATCTATCTGTCGACACATGCCTTGGGGCCTGTCGACAGGTGAGCACTTGTTGTGTTTTCCAGTCTTTTGCACTGACTTGGGTTGTTTGTCTTGTGTATTCATTCACACCTTCATGAAAAACATTCCAAGTGAGATATAATGAATACAAGGATAGTCATAGAAGCATGTTTTCATTTGTGCATTGCTTCCATATCTTGATCAGTCAATCATTGTTTACAACATCATGCAATATCAATTAAGTCATTCATCATTAAAAACATTAAGCACAATCATCATACACATGTGAACTCAACATTCTTCCCCTTTTTAATGATGACAAATTACAAATGATGTTTCTCCCCCTTTTGACAACATTCAAAAAGATAGATCATGCACACATGGATAACAATAAGTAAATAACTGTGATTTCATTGATGGAGCGAGAATTACACAGTTCAAAATGAGATCCATTACATGACACACAAAGCAAAACGGGAAATGACAGAAAATAATGACTAACCCATGACCCAAACTAATAAAGAAAACTACAAGACCCCATATTAATCCTAGTCATGCTAAGCATCGTCATTCCCAGGAACAGTGGATGACGGAAGTCATGAAAGTCCTTTCTGAGGTGATCAGCTCTACCAGGTTCGCTTGTGAATCAGAAAGGTTGTCCATCCTCGTGTTGAGCTGATCAAAGCAAGTAGTAAACAACTGGGTCATCTCGCCAACTGATCTGCCATGATGTCTGAATATCCAAAGCATCAACCTGAGGTGCGGGCATCCGGAACATCTGCATCTCCTCCCGATCCCTATTTGTGATTTGGACCCCCGGGTTGTGTGTTTTAACTTTTTATATATACTTGGGTGTTTTTAGATCCGCTTGAATGTCCAACCCAAACCGGAGATCCAATTGGATTCGTCAGTTCCCACACGTCACTTTAACCCACCCGTGTGTCGGTGTGGGGAAAACGGCACGCCGATCCGATCCCTATTTGGGATTTTGGACCCCCGGGTTGCGTGTTTTGACCATTTATATATGCTTGGCCGTGTTTTTAAATCCGTCCTATGAATCCCAAACCCAATCCGGGGATCCAAATTAGATTCCGTCAATTTCTACACGTCACTTTAACCCAACTGTCGTGTCGGAGAAAAATGGCACGTCGATCCGATCCTATTTGGGATTTGGACCCCCGGGTTGTGTGTTTTAACTTTTATATATACTTGGGTGTTTTTTTAGATCCGTCCTTTGAATGCCCAACCCAATCCGGGGATCCAAATTGGATTCCGTCAGTTTCACACGTCACTTTAACCCACCGGTCGTGTCGGAGGAAAACGGCACGCCGATCCGATCCCTATTTGGGATTTTGGACCGGGTTGCGGTTTTGACCATTTATATATGCTTGGCGTGTGTTTTTAGATCCGTCCTTTGAATGTCCAACCCAATCCGGGGACCAAATTGGATCCCGCAAGTCTACACGTCACTTTAACCCACCGGTCGTGTCGGAGAAAACGGCACGTCGATCCGATCCTATTTGGGATTTTGGACCCCCGGGTTGTGTGTTTTAACCTTTTATATATACTTGGGTGTTTTTAGTTCCGTCCTTTGAATGCCCAACCCAATCCGGGGATCCAAATAGGATTCGTCAGTTTCTACATGTCACTTAACCCACCCGGTCGTGTCGGAGAAAACGGCACGTCGATCCGATCCCTATTTGGGATTTTGGACCCCCGGGTTGTGTGTTTTAACCTTTTATATATAATTGGGTGTTTTTAGATCCGTCTTTTGAATGCCCAACCCAATCCGGAGATCCAAATTGGATCCGTCAGTTCCACACGTCACTTTAACCCACCCGGTCGGTCGGAGAAAACGGCACGCGATCCGATCCTATTTGGGATTTTGGACCCCGGGTTGCGTGTTTTGACCATTTATATATGCTTGGCCGTTGTTTTAGATCCGTCCTTTGAATGCCCAACCCAATCCGGGATCCAAATTGGATTCCGTCAGTTTCTACACGTCACTTTAACCCACCCGGTCGTATCGGAGAAAACGGCACGTCGATCCGATCCCTATTTGGGATTTTGGACCCCGGGTTGTGTTTAACCTTTTATATATACTTGGGTGTTTTTAGATCCGTCCTTTGAATGCCCAACCCAATCCGGGATCCAAATTGGATTCCGTCAGTTTCTACACGTCACTTTAACCCACTCGGTCGTGTAGGAGAAAACGGCACGTCGATCCGATCCCTATTTGGGATTTTGGACCCCCGGTTGTGTGTTTTAACCTTTTATATATACTTGGGTGTTTTAGATCGTCTTTGAATGCCCAACCAATCCGGAGATCCAAATGGATTCCGTCAGTTTCTACACGTCACTTTAACCCACCCGGTCGTGTCGGAGGAAACGGCACGTCGATCCGATCCCTATTTGGGATTTTGGACCCCCGGGTTGGGTGTTTAACCTTTTATATATACTTGGGTGTTTTTAGATCCGTCCTTTGAATGCCCAACCCAATCGGGGATCCAAATTGGATTCCGTCAGTTTCTACACGTCACTTTAACCCACCCGGTCGTGTCGGAGAAAATGGCACGTCGATCCGATCCCTATTTGGGATTTTGGACCCCCGGGTTGTGTGTTTTAACCTTTTATATATACTTGGGTGTTTTTAGATCCGTCTTTGAATGCCCAACCCAATCCGGAGATCCAAATTGGATTCCGTCAGTTCCCACACGTCACTTTAACCCACTCGGTCGTGTCGGAGAAAACGGCACGCCGATCCGATCCCTATTTGGGATTTTGGACCCGCAGGTTGCGTGTTTTAACCATTTATATATGGTTGACCGTGTTTTTAGATCGTCTTTTCTGAATGCCCAACCCAATCCGGGGATCCAAATTGGATTCCGTCAGTTTTACACGTTACTTTAACCCACCCGATCATGTTGGACGCCGGCCCAATCCTAAAATATGAAATTAATACTAATACTGACCTGAGCTGCTGGCTGTGTGGGGCGTACTCCCTGCATTATTGACATGAACTGTTGAACCATATCGCTGAACTGCGTCTGTAGCTGTAGCCGCTGTCCTCTATATGTACCTGCTGCGCCTGTAGCTGTACCCGATGCGTATGTAGCTCTTCCCGCTGCGTCTGTAGCTCTGTACATAGCTCCTCCCGAATGATGCCTCTAATGTCCTCTACACCACTGACGGGCGGCGCAGAAGATGAACTCGCGTGTGCCGGAGGAGCGATCGAACTGGCATATGAGGACAACACTCGATGAGTATCCAGGCTGTCCCCAAAGCCGTACACTCGACCCTTCCTCGGCACTCCCGCTGCCTCGACCCAAGCGTCCGCATCCAAATCTGGCTGGGGAGTGCCCTCTGTGTAGCGCTCCGCCATCGTCCTGTCGTACGTCTCCTGTAAAATAATTTAAAATTAAATTATTGAAAACAAATTACTTTAATATCATAATTGAATTCATAATTTAAAGCTTGACTTACAGCAATCGTGCGGGCACTCTCGGTAACATAGTCATCCGTCCCCTTCCGCTTATGAGTCCGGTCAAATAACTCGCGGAAAGTAGGGGCACGCTCCAGGTCGTGATGCTTAGAATTCAACAAAATTAGTTAGTCTCACAATAATAATCCATATGTATATATGAATCGAACAATAAAATACTTACCAATTTTTGACTGTGGGTCGCATAAGATACGGATCCACTAGTATGCACATTCTTCTCCGGTTGAGTTGCTTGTTGCGTATTGCCGCCTGTGACCGCTGCTGCCATGGTCCAGCAGCCCAACGCGCGCAAAGGGACTCCCAATAGTCCGTCCGCAGCCAAACAGGGCCGTAATCCACCCAAGCCATAGGATCCCGGTTCCCTGTGGTCTTGATTGCCTTGTCCCATGCCTCCCACATCGACTTTCTTAAATTAGTCTGGGCCGTAATCTCCCAGACGGCTCGAGCCCGAGGGAGATCCTCGGGTCTCGTGAACGCGAACCTCCGCTGTAAAGAAATAAAATTAATCAACGTTCTGCAATAAACCTAAATTAATAATAATTGAATAAATGACTTCAACTCTTCTAAAAATAAAAATACCGTAAACATGTCAAATAATAAATCCCGGACTGGCACCGAGAAGTCTCTCCATGCATCCACTGGTCCTGGAATATGTGCGTGGATCAACGTCGTAATATAGCGGGAAGCAGGACTGGGATCTATCTTCCCCCTGCAATTCCACATTAATTTTCTACATGAAATGTATATCCTAAATAACAAATACAGTAACACTGAGATGATGAACTTTACCCTGAGATCCAGCATGGTTGTCGTCCTGGTAGCTGAGGCCCCTCCTCAGCTGCTGGATGCTGGCTCTCCACCTCTGTTGAAAACAATTTAGTACACTTTTATTGTATAAATTGCAAGAGACCAAACATACTAATCTATTGAAACATATGTTTACCTTGTGGTGAGGAAGAAGACGAAGGTAGCGTGGACGGGGAGGCATTCCTGCAAAATTTCATACACATTAGAAATTATGAATTTCAAATAAACAACAATGTAGAAAATTACCTGTCGCTGGGACGACGGGCGTGGACGGGGAGGCATTCCCTGCAAAATTTCATACACATTAGAAATTATGAATTTCAAATAAACAACAATATAGAAATTTACCTGTCGCTGGGACGACGGGCGTGGACGGGGAGGCAGTCCCTGCAAAATTTCATACACATTAGAAATTATGAATTTCAAATAAACAACAATGTAGAAAATTACCTGTCACTGGGACGACGGGCGTGGACGGGGAGGCATTCCTGCAAAATTTCATACACATTAGAAATTATGAATTTCAAATAAACAACAATATAGAATTTACCTGTCGCTGGGACGACGGGCGTGGACGGGGAGACAGTCCCTGCAAAATTTCATACACATTAGAAATTATGAATTTCAAATAAACAACAATATAGAAAATTACATGTCGCTGGGACGACGGGCGTGGACGGGGAGGCAGTCCCTGTAAAATTGTATGTACGTTAGTTCTCGTGAAATCAATATAAACAATATAACCCATATGGTTTTTTGTGTACATATGCATATACCTGTCGCGGACCTGGAGGCAGACGTGGACGCGGAGGCAGTCCCTCTGCCAACGGACGTGGCAACCCTCCGACTGCGTCCTCCACGTACCATATCTCTATTGATACAAATAAAGATATAGCAAGTCATAGCACTCATTTGAAGTAGCAATTTATTATGAACATGTAATGAACAACAACACCAATTTCTTACAAAATATGCAGTATATTATCTATATTCATCATCAGATGCTGAAGACATGTTTAATTCAGCATCATCTTCATCATCATCCTGGAATTCATCCTCATCATCTTGGGAGTCTTCCTCCACATCAGACTCCACCTCCCGCTCAGCGACATTTGGGTCAACTTCTTCTTGTTCGTTATCCTTATGTAAGGAAATTGTTTCATTTATATCATGAACATTGTACTGCGTAGAAGCTGCCAACTCTCGTGCGTCACTCCGATCTGATTGGAAAAAGTTGTCATTAACACCTTCGAGCTCATCATCAGTCGGGAGAAGCTCATACTCAGGGAATAGTCTTGATTTCACTCTACATGCAGCCCACCAATCTCTTAATTTGAGGGATGTATAATTTGAATAATAAACTTGTTGGGCTTGTGCCGCCAGGATGAATGGCTCATATGTACTCAATTTGGACTTATGCTTCACATCGATTAATCCATATGTTGTGTCATGACGAATAGATGTCGGGTCAAACCAATGACACTTGAACAGAAATACATTGTTGTCTTGTCCTAAAAATTGCAGTTCAATGACTTCTTCGAGAATGCCATAATAGTCAATTTCATTTTCATTATAGGCACTTCCCTTCACACATACGCCGCTGTTCATCGTAGACTTATTCCGTCCATAATCTCTCGTGTGAAATCTGTATCCATTCACAATGTAGCCTGGATAGACACGTACAATCTTCGAGGGGCCAAAACTAATCTGTTGTACTCTAGAATCGGGAATGAAGCCTTGTTCAACCTATTATGAGATAAATAGACAAACATTGAATAAATGACTTCAACTCAGTCTGCATAAAAACATAACACTTATGTTTCAAAATAATTAGACACATACTCGAGATCTTAACCAAGTAGGAAAAGACTTCTCCCGTTCCTTTTCAACCTGCACGTAAGTTAGACGTGGATTCCGTCGCAATATGACCGAGTCAAACTCTCTGCAATGTAAATGTCACACAACCGTTAGGTTCTGCAGTAATGCACGCAAATGATGACGAATAAGCGTGGAGAGCTTACTGAATGTAAGGGTCTAGTTCTTCGCAATTCATGAACACGTAGATCTCCGCAGCTACCAACTCTCTGTCTTGGAGTGCGCGAGTAGATGAAGATCCGAACGCCCGTCCGGCACACTTGAATACAGAGAGTCGGTCTGACACCTCCGAATCTCCATCCATCATCATTACGTGGAGGTTGAGTGCGTCGGGTTCGTATTTCCGTGTCAAAGTACATCGAACAGAAGTTCGATATCTCCTCAATGAGGTACGCCTGAGTAATGGAGCCCTCAACTTGTGCTTTGTTACGGACTTTCATCTTAAGATCGTGCATGCACCTACGACAATAATTCAAATGCATACATAAGTAATATAAAAGATCGTCGTAATGGCAATAAATTGAGATGTAGAAATATACCTCTCAAACGGATACATCCATCGAAATTGTACTGGTCCTCCGACCCTTGCCTCATATGGTAAATGGATGATCAGGTGCTCCATTGAATCAAAGAATGCTGGAGGAAATATCTTCTCTAATTTGCAGACTGTCTGAATTATATTTTGCTCTATATTTTGCAAGTCATGAATTTTGAGTTCTGATGCAGATAAAATCCTGAAGAATTGACTCAGCTCAGTCATTGCTCCCCATATTTGTTTCGGCAACAACTCACGAAAAGCAAGAGGCATCAGTCTTTGCATGAAAACATGGCAGTCATGACTCTTCATTCCGTATATTTTTCCCTCGTTGACATTTACACAACGCGCAATATTCGAGACATATCCATCCGGAAATCTCAATTGCTTTAACCATTGCAACACTTCCTTAATCAGTCTGGCCCCAAGCACATATGCAGCTTTAGGTTGCACCACTTTTCTTTGAACATGTTGTAGCTCTAGTTCTGGACGTTTGCAAAGTACTTTCAAATCGACCCGTGCCTTGACGTTATCCTTCGTTTTACCTTTGACGTCCATAACTGTGTTGAACACATTATCAAAAACATTCTTCTCTATATGCATGACGTCTAGGTTATGACGTATCAAAAGTGTTGACCAATAAGGCAATTCCCAAAAAATGCTTTGCTTCACCCAATTGTGATCCTTCCCAAAGCCAGGGATTTGTCGGGTACTACCAGCCAGTTGTGTTACAGTCGGTAAGTTCTGGACCCGCCTCGCCATATTTCCACCAGACACCCGTTCCATATCTACCTCCTCCATCACAGTTGTATTTTTAATAAAGAATCCTTTTCTTTCGGAAAGGATGGTCACTGGGTAGAAACCGCCGATGACAATCGAACCAACAAGATTTTCCCCCAGATTTCAACACAATGATTTAGAATCCTCCATGCAATAAGGACATGCCAACCTCCCATGTGTGCTCCAGCCAGATAACATGCCGTAGGCTGGAAAGTCACTTATTGTCCACATTAATGCAGCCTTCAGATTGAAATTCTATTTTCTGGATGCATCATAAGACTGCACACCATCTGACCATAACAATTTCATCTCATCAATCAACGGTTGAGATATATGTCTATATTCTTTCCTGGACTTTTTGGACCCGGAATCAGCAATGAAAGGAACAGATTCTCACGCTTCATGCACATGCCTGGCGGAAGGTTATACGGTGTTAAGAATACTGGCCAACATGAGTAAGATGCCACCGAGCCTCCGAAAGGATTGAAACCATCTGTGCATAAACCAAGCCATACGTTGCGTGGATCCCTTGAGAAGTAAGGATGAGTACGGCTAAAATGAGCCCAAGCTTCACCATCGGCAGGATGACTCATTTCACCTTCGTCGCGACGGACTCTTTCCGCATGCCATGTCATATGTCCAGCTGTCCTCGAGGACATGAACAATCGCTGCAATCTGGGTGTGATAGAAAGTACCGCAATGACTTATACGGAACATCCTTCTGCTTTGACTTGTCCCCTCTCTTGGGCTTGAACCTATCATGCTTACAAATACAGCATGATGTCTTATCTGCATCCTCTTTGTAGTACAGCATACAGTGATTCGGACATGCATCAATTTTCATAAAACCAAGCCCCAAATCATTCACCATCTTCTTCGCACGGTAAAAGTCAGCAGGTAACCTCTCTGATTGAGGAAGCATGCTCTTGACCAGTAAGAGAAGCCGGTCAAAACAACTCTCGCTCATATGAAATTCAGATTTCAAATTCAATAGCTGCGACACTGCAGACAACTGTGTATGCTTCTCACAACCATCCCATAATGGCTCATCAGCATCTGAAGTAACTGATAAAATCTCTGAGCTGTATCATTCGGCACTTCTTCATTTGTTTGATCTTCATGAAATTGAACTCCGGACCAGCAGCATCGACAACCATGTCTACGTACGTACTTGTGGAGGCAAAGTAATTAGCTGGTGCAGACGACTGAATATTCAACTCACCATGACACGACCATAACTCATAATGGCCAACAAATCCTCTCGTATACAGATGATGCTGCACATCCCATGTCGATATCCACTTTCTATCTTACAAGCCGAACACGGACATCGGATGTTACCCATCGGATCAACTGCTACTGATGTATTACTCAATGCAAACTCAATAAAACTGTCAACTCCGTCTTTAAACTCCTCGGTCACAACTCCATTCACTATTCCACGGTACATCCATGACCGATTCTCCGACATTTTTCCTACATATTAAATGTCATGTCCCGAGTTAAAATCCAACACACCCTCACATCATTCAAGTACCGTACATACGTTATATGGAGAGTCCCAGAGCTAATGGGTGAAATAAAGCGTTGACGTAAAATAAATGAAGAGTAAACATACATGAATATCAAATAAATTTGAGCACTATATAAATACTTAATGGTATTGAACATTAAAAACAACACAAACCGTGATGTCTTCATATTAGGCCACCACCACTTGATCGGCTCTTTATTCACCAGCTTCTCAGTAGATTTCCTAGGGAGTGAACTAACCACTGATATCCCTAAATATAGTTTGCCAAATACATCTCTTCGTACATAATGGGAAGACATAACTTTGAGAATGTCAAATTCTTTGACACAATTATTTTTCACAAATTTACACCAGTCTTTTCCAATAAACATGTACATACTAGCACACCAACTGCGTCGTAAGATTACAGAATATCGCACTCCTTTTTCATCTTGAACAATAACAATAATCCACTTTTATTTTCTAAACTTTGTCTTTCTTCTTTCCGAATAATCTTTATGATTTTCGTCATTCTCTTTCACCAAAAGTAAACCATCATGCAATCTTCGAATATCGAGCGGAAATATTTTACGTTCAAACAAACAAGTACTTTGATACGTTGGACATTTGTTCTTCTTTGAGTCTAATTTCCAATCGCGAACTCTCATCACTAATTACAAAAAAAAATTAATAACATTTTATTCATTAGTAATTTAAAATATGAAATTAAATCATAATATGGTAAATATGAAAAAATCCCTCAAATGGCTACAAATAAACATACGAATGTTGAATGATTAACTTGCAGTGTGAAATTTGTGAAAGTAAACAATATGTTTAACAAAGAAAGTCATTGCATTGTTTATTTTCATGTCAAGCGTAAAAAAATAACAGCGAGCAAGATAAATAATAAGTAACTTAATTTACCAAAAGCTTTGAATATAATTAAGAACATAGTCCATAGTGTGTGCCACCAATTTAAGCAGAATTGGCATCCACGTAGTGGGTCGCGAAGTCAATCAGAATTGGCATTTTATATGGAGAATCACGATTTTGTGGAAAGCCCTATAATCATGCGTTCTAATTGGTTTTGGCCAAAACTCCCAACATGAAACTTATTGTAAACAAGATATAAAATATTTTTACATATTTTATTGAGAACATGGGTATGAGGCCCATGAAACCGAAGTCTGCTCCCCATGGTTTTAAGTTTTAATTCTTCAAAGTAATAAGCTGATTAATTACATAAATGTAAAAACTACAATACTAATCAAGTGTAATAAAATTACATATAATCAAGTGCAATAATAAGCAAATACATTCAAATAAGAAGTGTAATACTAATCATTAAACTTAAAGTGAACAATTAAGCGTAAACTAAACTAATGTCTAGAAGGAAGAGTTCGTACTAATTTTGTTTTCCTAAATTGGGATGTATATCTTATTAGAGTGGCGAGATTTTAACCTTGAGCTGAGATGAGCTGAGTAGACGAGTTCAGTTTGGCATATTACTAATGTGTCTTTGTTTCTTATTGTCAATTTTGTTCTGGTATAAAACGGCCGTTGCCATCAGTAAGACGTTCATTGTTTCCGTAAGATTCTAGATAGCCCCATTTTGGGGTTTGGAGAAGATAGTTAAGCTCATGTATATATTGAGATTATTTCGCATACTAATTTTTAGGGCTTCTCTGTTCTCCTCCCCCATCTTATCCTTTCTCTCGTTTTTTATTTTAATTTGAGAACCCTTGAAAGAATGGCAGTCCATATGACCTAAAATGCATTACTTGTAGTTATCTTTTTGGTGAGAATGTCTTAATTTTTGGAAAATTTTAACTGGCCATTTCATTACAAGGCTACAGATTGTTTTATGCAGTATGCCAGAACAGTTAATGAGAGGAACAAAGAAGGATTAATCAACATATAAACTCTCACTTCAGTCGACTCAAAGTAGAACCTCCAGATTTTGTTTTCTATTTATGCAAACTTGTTACAAAATATCCATATCCTGTCAATGTATCTAGGTGAGACAGATACAGAATATGCACTCATTTAAAATGGTCCTTTGAGAATACCCTTGTATGTCAAGGTGTGTGGAGGGTTCCTTTGTTTGAAATCAAAAGTATACTTTATAGGATTAGTGTACGTGGGTTACTCTTTAATCTTTTCATCAAAACTAAACCTTGTAGGATGTTCTCTGTAGTCTCAGCTTATACCCTGACCTGTCCCATCACATTCAATAGAAATACATCATTTGCAACTAGAGTACACCAAGACAAATCTTCTTGAATATGCACAGTCAATTCATCTGTATCGAGGGCAAAAGAATATGGATTATTCGTGCAAACTAGGGATGTCAACGGTAACCAATAACCCGATAACCGTCCGTTTCGTTAACTTAACGAACATCAAATCACATTGTACATCACATTAAAATTATCCCCTACATAACTATCTCTCATTTAAACCATCTCAAACCAAAAAATCCCCTAAACATAAATAGCCTATACCAGATTTACTTATACCTGATCCTCTTATTATTGCGGGTTTTGATAACCTGTTAAAAGGTTTTGCACCCTACTTAACATGGGTGATAAACTTTAACCCAATTTGATAATCAATTTAGAATAAGCCTGGAGATATTTTATACATGGTTAAAGGGCTATTAAAGGGGGTAGATATCCCACCATGGAGCGGGATAAAGTTGTTCCTAGAGATAACTCAATAATGATGCATTTTTTTCCTTAGAAAACCATGTGTCCCCCTTAATGTAAATGATATCAAACTAGAGACAAAAGCTGATAACTCTAATTAAAGTTACACCCTTTTGTAACTATCCCTCTTTAGATCACTCCCAAACTAATTAAAATAAGAGGTATACATGCATAACCAAAACATGAAAGGGAGTTTGATAATGAGATAAGGGGGTTTATCTCTCTTTTAGCACCAGTTTTAAGACCATTTAACATCTTAGATGTTAGTGTATCCAAGAATCCAAGTATCATAGCTTAGATTAAACAGTCAATCAATGTTCTTACATCATTTTATTTATCAAGTTATTCAACTTTAAAACAATAAATACCATTCACATCAACAATATGTAGGGGGACCGAGTGGGGGGGGGGGGGGAAGGGGAGGGGGTCGGGTGGGGGGGGAGGGGGCTGAGTGCAGGGGAAGGGGGCCGGGTGGGGGGGAGGGGGGGGAGGGGGGGGGGGGGGGTGGGGGGGGGGAGGGGGGGGTGGGTGGGGGGGAGGGGGGCTGAGTACAATGGCAATTGCTCAAAAAGACAGATAAGGGTAAGAAGAAGAAAGAAAGATGCAACTTATACAAGGGCACAAGGGACATTCAATCAATAAAGTATGGTCAAAACATCAGAAATATGAAGAGTCAGGAACTGCCCAGGCAGTCAAAGGCCCCAAACTGACAAGTTGGCCTGCCTAGGCTGTCAGTTGGCCAACTTTTAAATCACTGCACCAATTCTTCTAAGGAACATTTTACTAAATCAATGGAGTGGAAAAAATGCAGTGAAAAAAAGCTTTCTTATCCTTCTAGCATCCCAAAAGTCTTAACACCTTGAGAAAATACAGTGTCCGCAGTAAACTGTGACAAGAATAGATAAAAGACAAACTTGAAGTTGGCGAATGGAGAAATTCCTGTCCCTTCTCAAGGATCTAGTGATAATTGTTAATGATGACAATGGAAGTACTACGAACACGAACACGTCTCATTTGCACAAGCAACCTATCCTTGACAAATGAACTATGGTCTTTCTAATCAGGAGAAAATGTCTCCTGGCTAATAATGCACTGAAAGTAACTCTGATATTTCATAACAACATCGCGAAAGACAGAAAAGAAAAGCAACAATCAATCAATGTCCATAATGTCCACAGAAAATAGTGTTTGTACATTTACATTAAGCGATACTGAGACTTCTAGAAAAGGTTAGGATGAGAATAAGCATGACGTTAAAATGACCTACTGGCAAAATATCAACTATATTGCATAAGACACAGATATTAGCATCCCAACGGCCGGGTGGGGGGGGTGGGAAGGGGAGGGGGGTCGGGTGGGGGGGGGAGGGGGGCTGAGTGCAGGGGAAGGGGGGCCGGGTGGGGGGGAGGGGGGCTGAGTGCAAAGGGGGAGGGGGGGGTCGTGTAGGGGGGGAGGTGGGCCGGGTGGGGGGGAGGGGGGCCGAGTGCGGGGGGGAGGGGGGATCGCCACAGGGGGGAGGGGGGCCGGGTGGGGGGAGGCCGGAGGATGGTGGCGGGGGGTGGGGAGAGCTACTCACTGGGAAGGGGAGCGCCGGCGGCGAGCGGCGGTAGGCGGCGACGGCGGCGACCGGCGAAGCGAGCGGCGGCGGCGGCGACCGTCGTCGGCGACGGGGGAGGAGAGCGAGAGAGAGAGAGAGAGAGAGAGAGAGAGAGAGAGAGAGAGAGAGAGAGGAGAGAGAGGAGAGAGAGAGAGAGAGAGGAGAGAGAGAGAGCGAGAGGAGAGAGAGAGAGGAGAGAGAGAGAGAGAGGAGGAGAGAGGAGAGAGAGAGAGAGGGAGAGGGAAAGAGGGGGGGTTTCGCGGGGGAGGTGTAGCAGGTTTACCGACGGATATTCCGACGGAAATATATCCGTCGGAATATCCGTCGGTATTCTTGAATTACCGACGGATATTTCTGACGGATTAATTTCCGTCGGAATTTCAGACGTATTTTCCATCAGATATATTTCCGTCGGAATATCCGTCGGAAATACCGACGGCAATAAATCCGTCGGAAATATCCGTCGGTAATCCCGCTTTTCCTTGTGGTGTTCAAATGGCAGTGAGTGTAGACAACTTACTGATTTTGTTTGATTTGATGCATGTTGATAGACTTCAGAAAATGATGTTAGACAATAATTTTTAGGGTTTTGTTAATCACCAAAAATACATATAATAAATAACAAATTATATGGAGATGGAATGATCATCAATCTCCCCCTTTTTGGTGATGACAAAACATAAAGAAATGCATATATAAAAGAGCTGAAAAAAAATTGCTAGAAAATTTTAAAGTATGTATTTCAGAATAAATATTTCTCCCCCATTTTGTCATTAAGAAAAAGGAATAAATAAATAAAAGCAAGAATAGTAAGAAAAAGACTAAGTTAAATGGTAGCCAAAGATGAACATCTTATTAATTAGTGAGGGTCAAAAATGTAGAAGGTAGGAGGCAGAAGAGAAGCATGGCGAGTGATAATCCGCCAAGCTTGGACTTCCTGCTCTTCAAAAAAGGTTTTAAAGACACCCCAACTAATATTATATGAAGGCCCCATTTTTGGATTGAGTCTCTTGATGTGAAGCTTGCACTAATCTTCAATAAACAGGGAGTATTCATCAGCACTCAAAGACAATCTGTAGAATCCAGCAGTCCCAAAACTGGCATGCTGAAGGAATTTGTCTATGGAGATAGGATAGTGAAGCTTGTGAGCTAACAAATCCTTCTGCAAAGCTACAAAAATCTTATATCTCTCAACCCAAATGGAATAAGGATCTGAAACTAGATTGATGAAGTTGAGATCCATGAACTGCTCTGGAGTAAGAGTCAGCTGATTTGACTTGGTTAAGGAGGAATTCATCTGATCAAGCTGAAAAGTTGCCTCAGGATAAACTTTACACCAGTCAGAGTTGACGAATCTCTCAGATTCTGCTAAAAGTGGAGCTAAAATAGAAGGCTTGATAAACCCTCTTTGATATTCCCTGAAAAGGAATCGGTGAAAGGCAAAAGGAGCTCCCTTTTGAACAAGGATTCGTGCCATAACTCTGGAAAATCTCTCAAAGATAATAGGACCCACATCAAAGTCCATAAGCAGAAAATGCAATTTAGGGAGAAATGCGACAGCATGCATCTTCAAGGTTGCAAAATCAACCTAAAGAGGGACATTCACTGGGTTTTCTATGCAGAGCTGAGCGATAGCTGCCCTGAACTGGCCAAGTTGAACTTCTGGAAGGCAATTGACAAAGCAGTATTCTTGATACATCTAGAAATGCCTAACTAGTTTGATCTCCTTTTGGATGAAGGGACCCCAGGTGGATCAATGCTGACAGACAAACCACTCAGACAGAGTGAGAGGATGGTCTGAGGGTGGAAATGTGTTGGCCCTGGCAACCTCAAATTTCTTGTAGAGTGCTTTATTAGCCCTAGCCCACTGGTCCTCGGTCTTGGACTCAGCTGATGACAAGATTTTGGATTGGTCAAACTTAGGTATAAGAGAGATAGAGAGAATGATATTGAGATGTTCAGAGAGATTGAGGTAAGGGAGGCCAAGGTGGCAGCAAATGTACACTTTTGAAGATATTCATAATATAGGGACTTTCATCTGTGGACCACTAAGAGAGAGTACCACAGAGGAGGAAAGAGAGATTGAGAGGAAGAGAAAACAAGCTCTTTAGATGTTTTTCTTTTCTTGGAGGCAGGACTGGAAGAAGGCTGAGATTCAGTCCTGTGGATATGGGCAGAGACAGAAAGAACTGTGCGGAGGATAACTTCTTCAAACTCATCATTGATGTCTTGCACAGTATGGCAAATGATACTGGCACCCTCAGGAATGAGAGTGATGAAAGATGGTGGAGTAGGTGGATGAAGAGAGACAAAAGATGAAGTGGGAGGAGGTTGTGTAGATGGTTCAGTAGAGGAGGGACCAGCAGAAGAGGGACCAGAGGAGGAGGCAAGAGGTGCCTCAGAAGTTGGAGGAGGAATGGAAGAGAAAGGGATAGGTGAAGAAGAGGAGGCAGCAGGGAAAGGAGTAGGAGAAGAAATGTGTTTTGGAAGGGGTTTCTTGGAAGGTTTAGGAGCAGGTGGGACAGTGAAAGAGGTAGGTGTTGAGAAAGGGGCTGGAGTCTGAAGACTAGGAGAATCAGAAGGCCCTGGGGGCACAGCAGCTTCCTCTACAATAACTTGAGGCCCGGATTGTCTAGCCACTGAATCCAATTGCTCTGATGGCCTTGATGGCCCAACTTCAACATCTTCAACTATAGATGGCCCTGATTTTTCCACTGATGGCCCTGGTGGCCCTGATTCCTCTATAGATGGTTCTGGTGGCCCTGATTCTTCTATAGATGGCCCGAATGGCCCAGCAACTTTCTCTGCTAGCTGATCTGGTTCAAAAGGCCCTGATGGTCCTACACTACCTTCTGGTACTGACTGAGTTGGAACATGAGGAGTTGGAGTTGTTAAGTGCACCCTCACAAAATCTGCCAGGTCTGTTACCAACTTCTTCAAGCTCCCCAATTCACTTCTCATCCCTTGGAGCTCAGATTTGACTGCTCCAATTTCTTTGGCTTCAGTGCTCTAACTAAGAAAAATAGAAGTTACATCTGACTGCAAAGAGCACAGAATCTCTCCTTGAGCATTCAGTCTGGCAATGACTGGTTCCAAGTGTACATGGATCTTCTTCTTTCTGGATCTATTGTGTGCCTTCCTGGTGAGCATGGGAATATCTTTGGTAACACCTTTTCCTTTATCTCTAGAGCCGGTAGCTGGCTCATCATCATCAGAAGTATCTTCAACTAATCCTTCTTGAATTTGGTCTTCAGGAGCACTAGCAATAGGCTCCCTCTGACTTACAGGCTCCCCTTGAGTAGGAGCATCCTCCATGTGAACATCTTCAGAATGGCCTGGTGCCACAACCTCTGGAATTTCTTCTGCCTAAACTCCTTCATCAACAGCTTCTGCAACCTGAACACTAGGGGTTTCCTCAATATGAATATCTTCATGCTCCCCCTCAATGTGAGCAACTTTTTCAATGGCTTCATCAACTGACTCTTGAATAACAACAAGTGCAGGAATTGGAGGAGGGATCACACCTTCAGAAGTTTGCCTAAAAGGCTCAATAAATTCTGGTGCAGTGTCTTCAATCCTCCTTTCTGATGTAGGAGGCTCATCCTCTCTTACTACAGCTACTTCTTCTTGAACAGGTGGAGCCTCAGCAGTAGAGGCTTCTCCAATGATGGCTTCTCCTTTAGCCACAGATGTCTTGGTCCACACATTTCCTACCAAGGAGAATCCACTCTTCTTCAGATTCCTAGTCTAAATGGGCTGACCCATCTTCTCCATCAATTCACCTTTCAAATCAATCTTAAAATGGCTAAAAATTCTGGTAAGTAAATGAGCATAAGGAAGGGACACCGCCAATTTATTTTTCTTGTCCCAAATAACTTCAGCAGTAGACTTCATCCTTTCTACTATGATCTGAGCCCTGTTAATATCTTGCTTCTGAATAGCCCAGAACATCACATCAGTATCACCTTTTGTGCAGGAGGAAAAAGTAGCACTCCTGGGTACCAAAATCTGACAGACTATAAAATGCAATATTCTGTTGAATGCATTGAACTGGTTTATATCAATCTTACCATCCTTCAACTTGTACTATGTTTCAATAATCCTGAGCCCCTTAGCATGAATATCTACAGAGTTCACTAGACTGTGCCCTATTTTAGAAACTCCAAATAGCCTCTCCAACTGGTCATGAGTGATATGAATAGATTTACCTTTGACCAGCGAGGTAAGAGACCCATCTTCTTCTGATTTCAAACATGTATAGAATGCCTTGGCCAGGTGCGGGTAGCTTGGTTCAGAAATAGTGCAAATACCCGTCCACTTCAACCGCTGAAGGGCTTCAATCACACTATGCATACCATGCTTCTGCAAATCATCCAAGTCAACTGCCTTGTTGCCACAGAGCTTGATTTTCACAGCTTGATATCTCTCTAGTTGATCTGTCATGAGGAAGGCGGCGCTGTAGCCACCCACACTGCCGGAACTCCCAAAAGCGGCCATGGAAGTTTGCAAGGAAGGGTTCTGGAGGATCGTGGGAGAAAGAGGAACAGGACCCCTCAAGAAATTTGAGCAGGAAGAGAGAGATTCTTCGAAAGCACGAAGACGGATGCTGGAGTCGATGAGGGTTTTATAGGCCTTCGAGTCGAAAGAGATAAGAGAGAGAGAGAGAGAGAGAGTGAATCGGTGAAGGAAGGATTCTGTCGTAAAGGAAGGACATAAAGTTACTTTTGAAACGGCAGAACAGTTAATGTGGAAAATGACAAAATAGGCGATGATAACACAAAGGATAATGGATTTACTTAAATTATGCAGGGAAGGATAAGTCTTATTCTAAAATTTATTATGTTATTTCAGTTACGTACAGATATATCTATTACAAATTTCACATGTCTAGTTCCCTTCTAAGAGACGTAAATCTCTCTTCAGGTAAGGCTTTTGTAAAGATATCTGCTAACTGATTTTGTGTATCTACAAATGAAATACTAATATTACCATTTGCAACATGATCTCTAATAAAATGATATCTAACCTCAATATCTTTCGTTCTTGATTGCTGCACTGGATTTTTCGTTAGATTTATAGCACTTGGGTAGCAACTCTTATTTTTAAATTATGATAAATAATATTAAATCAAATTAAAATAAGAAATTAATTGAATAAAGGTAATAAATAAATTAAGTTAGAATAAAGAGGGAATAAATTGAATAAAAGGGAATTAAATCAAAGCCCATTAAGCTAAATTAAAAGATGAGTTATATTAGTGGTCCAAACATAAAAGAATGGGCCCAATTGTGAAGAGCCCATCTTTGGATGGGAGTTAATTAAGCTAATTTTGTACCTAAATTAGTAATAAATGGAAAAGGAGAAGAAGGACTTGGAGCTAGGAGGATCTCATCTTCTTCTTCGTTTTTCAACCCTAAGAATCTTTACAGCGCAAAAAGGTAGGCAATCTCACAAGCAAAATTAAATTAAACTCAACCCTAGGTAGACCTTGATCCCCTCTATCAAAGCCCTATCGTTTCCCTAACTTTTGTTGCTACATGAAAGAGTATTAAATGCTCAAATCCTTGTCATCACCATGTACCCGAACCTACTTGATTGCCTTCAATCCATGAATGTACTCGATGTCATGCCTTGAAATTTTTGTCATAACTACTGCCTGATGTTAGGCTTCGAATGACTCTATTTCCCCAAATTTTTATTATGCATCCCTTGCTAATTAAATCAAAATCCATGGCTGGGTATGTTTTTGGTCACCAAAAAGTAACCTAATTAAAGCATGCCCATTACTTGTCTATTTTCTAATTACTCGTGCCTGTTGATACATCTACATGTCTACTTTAGTTTAAAACTATTTTCATGATTTTTGGACTTGTATACGATTTCATATGGATTTTTAAGTGGACCTATACCAAGCCATGGAGGGATGGACCACACCCAAAAAGGGGCTGATCCCCTTTTCTGGGCTCGGGCCGCCTTCTGAAATCGTGACGGCCCGACCCGTCGCGTTCTCAGAAGGGCTGCAACAGGGTGGATCGTCGCGTCTTGAACGTGACGGCCCGACCCGTGGTGGTTTCCCATGGCTCACACAGACCGGCCTGGTTCAGCAAAACGAGACCGACCTCTATGTCGCGACCTGAAACCCCATCGCGATTTCAAAATGTCGGCCAAAACCATAATTTACTCATATACCCCTGTTATCTTTCCATTTAAGCCATGTTTAACCTTAATTATACACTGTTATGAACATTAATAATCTATTTATTAATAATGGGTATTAATTACATGAAATCCAATAATTTAAAAGCTATGCGCACGATTATACATGCTCTCATAATTTCTTTACACTTGCACACACTAAACATTGATAATTGTCATGAGAGCCTATTAAATTACTCAATAATCTATCTCATAATTAAGTATAATTATTCACTTAAATTTCCCTATTATTTTAATAACATTTGTCTTCATTTTATTTGCGTGCTTTGAACACCGTATCGTGTCCCTCTGCCTTCGAGCACTCGAGGCAAGATGGACACTTGTTTTTACACCCTTCTTTCTTGACATGGACCACCTCTCCATTGGGAATACTCCTAACAGGATCAGGGACTCCTTGTCAAGGCCTCTGTAAGTCTCCTTGGCTTTGGCGGATGTCCATTGCCGATGAGCTGGTTGTACCCTTAAAACCCTTTACACCCTAGGGATCAATATGATCCAACGACCTTAATTAGTGTATTCTCTCTTATCTTGGGATCACGTCGGACCTCTGGTCTGTGTCATGACACGGCTAGTGGGCGGATGTGACTTCTACCGGACTACTGGCATACGACCTAGTGCTGTGCAACTGTTACTATCGCCTATTTATCATTTTTTTTATGAATGTCTCTATCTCATCTACTATCTTTGTACTCTCATCTGTTCACATTCTCTCTACACTCTCGTCTATTCGTCACTTATTCTCATCTATTTTGGATACGCTATTTGGCCATACAATTGATTGTCTAAGATAAAGAAACATGACTATGCCAGGCAATAGGGCCCGATCTGGTCCTTGGAGGAGTGCCCGAAAACTGCTATTTGTCCATGGGAGTTAAAATGATCAGGATGTTGGCATACATCCAGTGCCATTATACTATATAGATTTAATCTATGACAATCAAATAGTTCAAGTGCTATCTATACCAGTGTTATCGTTACTAGTGCACCGTTGTGCAACTTTACGTGCTATATCGTTACATGGCCAATCCATTATCATACTTGTTGTGTTATTTTTCATGTACAAGTGCTATCATTCTCTTGCCATCGTTATTTTATTCTGCATGACTATTCTCTCTAGTTATCCTGCTTTATAAGACATTAATCACTTAAACATGCCTATTTACATGAGATATTAAGTCCTACTGAGCGTTATCACTCACCCTGCGCTATTTGTTATATGTGTTTCAGGTGAGTCTGACGGAGACTGCCACACTCATGAGGAAAGGGAACGAGGAGGAACAGGAGTGACCCTACGTTTCGACAACCCGTGCTTATTAGTAGTTAGTTAGTCAATATGTATTAGTTTGGATTTGAATAAAGTACTCTGGGCCCTAGTTTTGGCTCTGATTAGTGAATGTAATAGTTAGTTGATGAATTATTAATGAAATTGGATTCCGTTTGGCTTTATTCCAATGGTGTAATGGTTGGATGTTTATTTATCACTCTGTACTATTTAAATAACTGTAATTCAACTCTGATTTTTCTCGTCGGGGTGTTACAGTTTTGTGGGATCAGATCCTAAGTTATTCTTAAGTATAGGATGATCTAGGTTTGACCTGCCTCGACTAGGAGTCTAATTCCATACCTATGTGAGAGATGGGTGGAACCATGGGTAATAAGTTAAAATAAACTCACACACGCACAAACTTAGTGCAACCTCAAACATCTTACATTAAAAATTTCTCTTTTGAAGGAACTTAAACAATAGCAATGGCAGCGGAGCGTGCACAACTCCGTGATATGCAACAAACTATCCAGGAGTTCACCCGAGCTTTACTTCAAGCTGTTGGAGCTGGTGGCAATCGTGGAGCGGGAGATCTGCACAGGAATTTCCGCAATCTGAACCCACCTCGTTTCAGTGGGACCACTGATCCCGACGAGGCAGAGAATTGGCTAAAGGAGATTGAACGTATTTTCTACGTCATGCAATGCGCGGATGGCGATAAGCTACTACTTGCAACATTTCAGTTAGAAAGGGATGCCCGTGCGTGGTGGGAGTCTGTTGAAGCTACACAGACAGATGCACAATTTACATGGGATGAATTTAAGGAGCATTTCAACTCCAAATATTTCTCTAAACGAGTCCAAGAAAGGAAAGCCTATGAATTTGCTGCACTTAAGCAAAGGAACCTATATGTTGCCGAGTATGAAGCTCAATTCTCACGATTGGCACGATATGCCAATCATCTTGTCGGCACCGAGAGAATGAAGGCGAAGCATTTTCTCAACGGGCTGAGGCCCGCATACATTACTCAACTTGCACCCCTGGATATTCAGACCTATACTGAAATGGTCAAGAAGGCACAGCTGCTGGAGGATGCGACCGACCTTACCGATCGCATCAAGGGTAGAATGGTCAAGAAAGAATAGACATCAGGATCGACATGCAAGCCCACCAACGGTAAGAAGAGGCCGTTAAACATTACTGATGGGCCAAGCCAAGAGCAGAAGCCCAAGGTCTTCACCCCCTCTGCCCCCAACAACAAGCCTAAATGTAAGCACTGTGACAAGCTGGGTCATACTGCCGAAGAATGCTGGAGGAAGGTAGGAGCATGCCTACGCTGCGGGAGTCGAGATCATCGTATTCTCGATTGCCCCCTACTTAAAGAGAATGAGAAGCGCCTTGCTGGACAGAAGAAGCTGGAAAGACTGCAAGCTGTCCAGGAAATGGAGACCACCGAGAAAGGTGGGATTGTGGAAGGTACACTACCCATCTTTTCCCAGAAAACATTCGTTTTGTTTGATACTAGTGCTACACATTCGTTCATGTCACAAGCATTTGCTGATACATTAAAAGTTAAACCTGCATCTATGGATTTGAATTGCCTGTTACTAAACCACTGGGGGAGAAAGCCCAATTAAATAAATACTTTCCATTAGCTGAAGTAAAGATTGGTGAACTCAATCTAAGAGCCGACCTGGTCTGTATGCCCATGGAAGACTATGATGTTATACTGGGAGCCGATTGGCTATCTACTTATGGGGCTTGTATTGACTGTAGAAGAGGGAAGATTACATTTAGTGAATTCTCTAAATTGACCATCAGACACAAGAGGCACTTGTGTCTCATCTCTGCTATTCGAGCACATAGCATGATAAGGAAAGGGTGTGTGGCATTTCTTGCCGCCATAGTAGTTGAAAAGAAAGCATCTAAGATATCAGATATACATATAGTGCAAGAGTACCCTGACGTGTTCCCCGATGAGCTGCCAGGCATTCCACCTGAACGAGATGTGAACTTCTCAATTGATCTAACACTTGGAGCTACACCGGTGTCATGTCAGCCATATAGAATGTCTCTCGCTTAATTGAAGGAATTGAAGTAGCAATTAATGGAGTTGCTAGAGAAGGGTTTTATCAGACCAGGTACTTCTCCTTGGGGAGCACCATTGTTGTTTGTCAAGAAGAAGGACGGATCCATGATATTATGCATTGATTACAGGCAGTTGAATCATCTGACTGTCAAGAACAAATACCCTCTGCCTCGTGTCGATGAATTGTTTGGTCAAATATCAGGAGCCAAATACTTCTCTAAGATTGACCTTAGATCGGGATATCATCAGATGAGAATTAAGGATGCTGATATTTACAAGACAGCTTTCAGGAGTAGGTACGGTCATTATGAATTTGTAGTCATGCCTTTTGGACTAACCAATGCTCCTGTAGCTTTTATGCAATTGATGAACAGCATATATCGACCCTACCTCGACAAGTTCGTTATGGTATTTATTGATGATATTCTTATATACTTCAAGACCAAGGAAGAACATGAGGAGCATCTGAGGATCGCTCTGCAGATCTTGCACGACAACAAACTCTATGCCAAATTGAGCAAGTGTGAATTCTGGCTCGATGAGGTGTCATTTCTAGGGCATGTCATATCAAAGGATGGTATAGCTGTTGATCCTTCCAAGGTTGAAGCAGTATTCAACTGGGAAAGACAGACCAATGTCACTGAGATCAGAAGCTTTCTTGGACTAGCTGGCTATTACAAGTGGTTCATAAAGGACTTCTCCAAAATAGTTGTACCTCTTACTCACCTTATGCGAAAAGAGAACCCCTATGTCTGGAGCAAGAAATGCAATAAGAGTTTTTAGACATTGAAGCAATGCTTGACCTCTGCATCTGTCCTCGCGTTACCAGTTGAGGGCGAAGGATTTTCAGTCTATACTGATGCATCTGGAATCGGTCTAGGCTGCGTGTTAATGCAGAATAAGAAGGTGATAGCCTATTCATCAAGACAATTGAAGCCTCATGAGGTCAATTACCCAGTCCATGTTGTGGTATTAGCACTTAATATTGGGAGGCATTATCTCTATGGAGAATAGTTCATTATCTATTCTGATCATAAGAGCCTGAAGTACCTATTTTCCCAGAAGGAGCTCAATATGCGACAAAGGAGATGGCTGGAATATCTGAAGGACTTTGATTTTAATATTCAATACCACCATGGCAAAGGTAATGCAGTAGCTGATGCACTTTGCAGGAAGCCTGTGGCGTCCTTGTCTTGTTTAGTCATGTGCGAGATGCAATTACTTGAGCAATTCGCCAGTCTAGATCTAAACATTGAGCAGAGAAGTGATTAGGTGTTAGTAGCCAACTTTAGAGCTCAACCCGACATCTTTATCAAGATCAGGGAGCAACAAGCTAACGATCCATTTCTAGTCTGAGTCAAGGAAACCCTAGCAGACCGACCAGACTTCTCCATCACGAAGGACATGAGGTTGTTATTTCAAGGAAGGACTTATGTACTCGACAATGAAGAGTTGAAACGGAAGTTGATGGATGAATCCCATAAGACAAAGTATACAATTCACCCAGGTGCAACCAAGATGTACCAAGACATGAAAAGGTCATTTTGGTGGCCCAACATGAAGCGTGAGGTGGCTGAGCATGACGCACACTGCCTCACATGTCAGCAGGTAAAAGCTGAACATCGACGTCCTGTGGGTGTACTCAGACCCCTGGACATACCAGAATGGAAATGGGAAAACATCGAAATGGATTTCATCATGGGTTTACCCCAAACTCGTGGTGGACTTGATGCTATATGGGTCATAGTGGACCGATTAACCAAGTCCGCACATTTTCTAGCAATCAAAAGTACCTGGAGTGTGGATGTACTTGCAGCCCTGTATGTAAAAGAGATCGTGAGATTACATGGAGTTCCTGTGTCCATAGTCTCAAGTCATGACCCAAGATTCACCTCTAGATTTTGGAAGGGACTTCAGACTATCTTAGGCACAAAACTCAATTTCAGCACAGTATTCCACCCACAGATAAATGGGCAGACGAAAAGAACAAATCAGATTGTGGAAGATATGCTACATGTATGCACTATAGATTTTAAGGGGTACTGGAATGAACAATTGTCACTGATAGAATTCACCTACAATAACAGCTACCAAGCCAGCATTAAGATGGCACCATTTGAAGCACTGTATGGTAGAAGTTGTAGATCGCCAGTCTGCTGGAATGAAGTAGGTGAGCAACAATGGCTGGGACCAAACATGGTATAGAACACCAGCAGAGATATACAGATCATCAGGGACAGGATTAAGATTGCTCAGACCAGGCAGAAGAGCTATGCAGACAAGAGAAGAAGGGATCTGGAATTCCAAATCGAAGATTATGTACTGCTGAAGGTATCCCCGACCAGAGGATTTCAAAGGTTTGGGATGAAAGGCAAGTTAAGGCCAAGATTCATAGGTCCATTTGAGGTACTGGAAAGAGTAGGCGAGGTGGCATATCGTCTAGCACTACCTCCTAAGTTTTTCACCGTACACAATATTTTCCATGTGTCAATGCTGAGGAAGTATGTGTACGACCCATCACACGTAATAAGCTATGATGATATCATCCTGAATAAAGATATGACCTATGAAGAGAAGCCAGTGAGGATCTTGGATAAAAGATACAGCAGCTCCAGAACCGACCCATATCTGTGGTCAAGATACTTTGGAGAAATCACGAAGTTGAAGAAGCCACGTGGGAACCTGAAGCAACAATGCGACGGAATTACCCAGAACTATTTGGTAAGTCATTCTTCCTCTTACGATCATATGAATTTGGGGACCAAATTTTTTTTAAGAGGGGGAGGATGTAGCAACTCTGATTTTTAAATTATGATAAATAATATTAAATCAATTTAAAATAAGAAATTAATTAAATAAAGGTAACAAATAGATTAAATTAGAACAAAGAGAGAATAAATTGAATTAAATCAAAGCCCATTAAGCTAAATTAAAAGATGAGTTATATTAGTGGTCCAAACATAAAAGAATGGGCCCAATTGTGAAGCGCCCATCTCTGGATGGGAGTTAATTAAGCTAATTTCGTACCTAACTTAGTAATAAATGGAAAGGGGTTAGGATAATCACTAATTTGGCCATAATTATCCTAAAAAGAAGTCCTCATCCCATCCTAACCCATTACCCACAAAATTAGACCTCTCATCTATCCTATTAGGTGGATAAGTGCTAGGAAATAGGGGATAAATGAGGAAATTTAGAGTTGGGATGGAGGAGAAGATCGTTTTATGTAATTAGGACTCTTAAACAACCCAATACAACTCCAATTCGTCCCTACCAACCCCTAGAACGCTAATGGAGCTCTGGGGAATGAGGAGAGGAGGCTGAGGACGAGGAGCAAGGAGAAGAAGGTCTTGGAGCTAGGAGGATCTCATCTTCTTCTTCGTTTTTCAACCCTAGGAATCTTTATAGTGCAAAAAGGTAGGCAATCTCTCAAGCAAAATTAAATTAAACTTGACCCTAGGTAGACTTTGATCCCCTCTATCAAAGCCCTATGGTTTCCCTAATTTTTGTTGCTCCATGAAAGAGTATTAAATGCTCAAATCCCTGTCATCACTATGTACCCGAACCTACTTGATTACCTTCAATACATGAATGTACTCAATGTCATGCCTTGAAATTGTTATCATAACTACTGCATGATGTTAGGCTTTGAATGACTCTATTTCCCCCAATTTTCATCATGCATCCCTTGCTAATTAAATCAAAATTCATGACTGTGCATGTTTTAGGTCACCGAAAAGTAACCTAATTAAAGCATGCCCATTACTTGTCTATTTTCTAATTACTCAAGTTTGTTGATACATCTACATGTATACTTTTGTTTAAAACTGTTTTCATGATTTTTGGACTTGTATACGATTTAATATGGATTTTTAAGTGGACCTGTACCAAGCCATGGAGGGATGGACCAAACGTAAAAAGGGGCTGATCCCCTTTTCTGGGCTCGGGTCGCCTTCTAAAATCGCAACGGCCCGACCCATCGCGATCTCAGAAGGGTGTCGTGACAGGGTGGACCATCGCATCTTGAACGTGACGAACCAACCCGTCGCGGTTTCCCACGACTCACACAGACCGGCCCAGTTCAGCAGAACACGACCGGCCTCTATGTCACGACCTGAAACGCGACGGGGACCCCCGTCACGATTTCAAAATGTCGGCCAAAACCCTAATTTGCTCATATACCCTTGTTGTCTTTCCATTTAAGCCCTGTTTAACCTTAATTATACATTGTTATGAATAGTAATAATCTGTTTATTAATAATGGGTATTAATTACATGAAATCCAATAATTTAAAAGCTATGTGCACGATTATACATGCTCTCATGATTTCTTTACACTTGCACACACTAAACATTGATAATTGTCATGAGACCCTATTAAATTACTCAATAATCTATCTGGTAATTAAGTGTAATTATTCACTTAAATTTCCCTAGTATTTTAATAACACATGTCTTCATTTTATTCGCGTGCTTTGAACACCGTATCGCGTCCCTCTGCCTTCGAGCACTCGAGGCAAGATGGACACTTATTTTTGCACCCTTCTTTCTTGACATAGACCACCTCTTCGTTGGGAATACTCCTAACAGGATCAGGGACTCCTTGTCAAGGCCTCTGTAAGTCTCCTTGGCTTTGTCGGACGTCCATTGCCGATGAGCTGGTTGTACCCTTAAAACCCTTTACACCTTATGGATCAATATGATTCAACGGCCTTAGTGTGTTCTCTCTTATCTTGGGATCACGCCGGACCTCTGGTCTGTGTCATGACATGGCTAGTGGGCGGATGTGACTTCTACCGGACTACCGGTACACGACCTAGTATTGTGCAACTATTATTATCGCATGTTTATCATTGTTTTTACAAATATGTCTCTATCTCATCTACTATCTTTGTACTCTCATCTGTTCACATTCTCTCTACACTCTCGTCTATTCGTCACTTATTCTCATCTATTCTTGGTACTCTATTTAGCCATACAATTGATTGCCTAAGGTAAAGAAACATGACTATGCCAGGCAATAGGGCCCGATCTGGTCCTACGAGGAGTGCCCGAAATGTGCTATTTGCCCATGGGAGTTAAAATGATCAAGATGTCGGCATACATCCAGTGCCATTATACTATCAAGATTTAATCTATGACAATCAAATAGTTCAAGTGCTATCTATACCAGTGTTATCGTTACTAGTGCACCGTTGTGCAACTTTATGTGCTATATCGTTACATGGCCAATCCATTATCATACTTGTTGTGCTATTTTTCATGTACAACTGCTATCATTCTCTTGCCATTGTTATTTTACTCTGCATGACTATTCTCTCTAGTTATCCTGCTTTATAAGACATTAATCACTTAAACATGACTATTTACATGAGATATTAAGTCCTACTGGGCGTTATCACTCACCCTGCACTATTTGTTACATGTGTTTCAGGTGAGTCTGACGGAGACTACCACACTCATGAGGAAGGAAACGAGGAGGAACAGGAGTGACCATAAGTTTCGACAACCCATGCTTATTAGTAGTTAGTTAGTCATTAGTTAGTTAATATGTATTAGTTTGGATTTGAATAAAGTACTATGGGCCCTAGTTTTAGCTCTGATTAGTGAATGTAATAGTTAGTTGATGAATTATTAATGAAGTTGGATTCCGTTTGGTTTTATTCCAATGGTGTAATGGTTGGATGTTTATTTATCACTCTGTACTATTTAAATAACTGTAATTTAGCTCCGATTTTCAGCGTCAGGGCGTTACAACTTGTGTTGTCACACAGCAATGGAATGGTCTTGATGTGCAGTCCATAGTCTTCAAGCTGTTATTTGATCCATAGAAGTTGAGTGCAACAGCTCCCAGTGGCTACATATTTAGCTTCAACTGTTGATAGAGCTACTGAGTTTTATTTCTTTGAAGACCAGGAGATCAAGCATCCTACAAGAAATTGACAACAACCACTGGTACTTTTTTCTATCTACTTTGCAGCTAGCATAGTCAGCATCCGAATATCCAATTAAACTAGTTTCACAGGATTTAGGATACCATAGACCTAAGTTATGAGTCTTAGCTAAATATCTAAAGATCTTTTTATAGATATTAAATGAGATTCTTTAGGATCAGATTGATATCTTGCAGACATGCATACACTAAATAGAATATCAGGTCTACTAGCTGTTAGATAAAGCAATGAACCAATCATACCTCTACAAAGTTTCTGATCAACTTTCTTACCTTCTGGATCACTGTCTAACCTGATTGATGTGCTCATGGGAGTGGACAGTGGTTTGACATTCTCAAATCCAAATTTCTTTAACAGTTTCTTGGTGTATTTTGCTTAACAGATATAAGTTCCTTCATTGATTTGCTTGATTTGTAATCCAAGGAAGTAGTTGAGTTCTCCCATCATGCTCATCTCAAATTCTCCCTGCATGAGCTTTTCAAAATACTTGCATAGAGATTCATCAGTAGATCCGAAAATAATGTCATCTACATAGATTTGCACAAGTAATATATTTTTGGCATTTGATTTAATGAATAGTGTGGTGTCTACTTGACCTCTAGTAAAACCATGATTTAATAAAAATACACTGAGTCTTTCATACCATGCTCTAGGTGCTTGTTTTAAACCATATAATGCTTTATGTAATTTGAAAACATGATTAGGAACATCTGAATCATCAAAACCAAGAGGTTGTTCTGCATAAACTTCCACCATTATAAAACCATTCAAAAATGCTGATTTCACATCCATTTGAAAAAGTTTTAAATCTAATGCAGATGCATAAGCAAGCAATATTCGAATAGCCTCTAGTCTAGCCATTGGTGCATAGGTCTCATCGAAATCTATGCCTTCCTCTTAGGAATAGCCCTAAGCAACCAGTCTAGCCTTATTTCTAGTGATAACATCAGCTTCAACCAATTTGTTCCTGAACACCCATTTGGTGCCAATCACAGGATGATTTGATGGTCTCGGAACAAGGGACCAGACCTGATTTCTCTTGAACTGATTAAGTTCATCTTGCATGACTAAGATCCAAGATTCATCAGACAGTGCTTCATTGACTGTTTTCGGCTCTATTTGAGATACAAATGCTAAGTAATCACAAGGAATGGTATTACCTCTAGTTTTTACCCAAACGGATGGAACTCCAATGATTTTATCTATTGGGTGATCCTTTTTGTACCTCCATTCCTTTGGAAGATCATAATGGATGATATCCTTTTATTGCAGTTCGTCCAAGGGTGGATCTTCATCATCTTTGATGGTTGTTTCCTTCAGCTTCTTGGAAAGGTTTTCTGCTTCTTAATCATCACTACCAATTTCCTTTCTCAAGGAAGGGTTAGACTCATCAAAAATAACATGTACAGTTTGTTCAATTAATAAACTTCTTTTATTAAAAACTCTATAACCTTTAGGTTTAGAAGTATACCCCATAAAAATACCTTCGTCTAATTTTGGATCCAACTTACTAATATCTCTCTTACCATTGTTGTGAATGAAGCAAGGGCATCCAAAAGTTCTGAGATGGCTGATCATGGGCTTCTTTTGCTTGTACAGCTCGTATGCAGTCTTCTTCAGAATTGGTCTGATCATGACTCTATTAATTATGTAGCAAGCTGTATTGATGGCTTCTACCCAGAAATATCTTGGAAGGTTATACTCAGATAACATTGTTCTTGCCATATCCAAAAGTGTTTTGTTCTTCCTCTCAGCTACTCCATTTTGTTGTGGTGTTCTTGCTGCTGAGAAATTATGTTCAATCCCCAGATCATCACAAAATTCTGCAAACCTGTCATTCTGAAACTCTCCTCCATGATCTGATCGGATACTTATGATATTGTCCTTCTTATCTTTCTGAACTAGCATACTGAACATCACAAAACTATCAAATGTGTCATCTTTATGCTCAAGAAATGATACCCATGTAAATCTGGAATAATCATCAACTATAACAAATCCGAAATTCTTTCCTCACAAACTAGTTGTTCTCATTGGACCAAACAACTCCATATTGAAAGGTGTGCGGAATCACCTAAGACAGTAATCTAGAAGGGGGGTTCAATAGATTACTACAGATTAAAAACAATTTACCCTTCTTTTCGATGTTAACACTGGCTTGAGAAAAGCTTAAACAAATAGAGATCGAATTCTAGCTTTGGTGTGTGTGCTGATTGTGATTAGGAGATTAGAAACCTATCTAGCATGTTAACAATCAAACGTGTCTGCCAAACATCTACCGTGAAAATGTGCAAACCACAAGACACGAAGATTTAAGGTGGTTCGGAGTACACAACTCGTGTATCCTACGTCCACCGTTCACACACACACGCAGAACGACTGCTTATAGAAGCGAGTTCAAACCACAATCACACACGCACGGTGTCTGAGGCAAACACGCACTCAGAACATCCACACACACGTGGATCAAGCACAAGGGACGCTTAAACCACTTCCACACACATAGATTAATAGAAAACAGAGAAAAAGAAGAGTTCTGAGTTGAAGAATCAAATCCAGATGTGAACTCTTTGATGTGGTCGTCCAGAAGAACTTCAGGCTTCGTGTTGATGAAGATCAGATGACGTAGACAAAGCTTGATTCGAGGACAAACCGACTTCAACTCCTCGTTCTCGAAGGATCTTCCTGGAGTAGCAGGAGGGTTGAAGCAGAGCAACAGAGAAAGAGCCTTTCTTCTTGGTCTTTGCTTAGGGTTTTGATATGGAGGCTCCTTGCTGCGAAAATACCTCTATATGATCTATATATAGTGGTGTCCATGTATGGAGAGTCGTGTTAAAAGGGAACACCCTAATATAGATCACATCAAAATCTCGTTTCTGACTTATACCTACATCTGTCGACAGGTGCTTCATAGCTGTCGACAGGTACTGCTGACATCTGGTTTCTAGAACCATGTTGTTGCTGGAAAACTGGATCTGTCGACAGACAATTTTGGTGCTGTCGACATGCAACCTATATCTGTCGACAGGTACACTCCATCTGTCGACATTACTACTTTTTAAGTGCTCCCAGAAGCTTGATTGTTCTGTCTTGATCTATCTGTCGACACATGCCTTGGGGCCTGTCGACAGGTGAGCACTTGTTGTGTTTTTCCAGTCTTTTGCACTTGACTTGGGTTGTTTGTCTTGTGTATTCATTCACACCTTCATGAAAAACATTCCAAGTGAGATATAATGAATACAAGGATAGTCATAGAAGCATGTTTTCATTTGTGCATTGCTTCCATATCTTGATCATGTCAATCATTGTTTACAACATCAATGCAATATCAATTAAGTCATTCATCATTAAAAACATTAAGCACAATCATCATACACATGTGAACTCAACATTCTTCCCCTTTTTAATGATGACAAAATTACAAATGATGTTTCTCCCCCTTTTGACAACATTCAAAAAGATAGATCATGCACACATGGATAACAATAAGTAAATAACTGTGATTTCATTGATTGGAGCGAGAATTACACAGTTCAAAATGAGATCCATTACATGACACACAAAGCAAAACGGGAAATGACAGAAGTGACTAACCCATGACCCAAACTAATAAAGAAAACTACAAGACCCCATATTAATCCTAGTCATGCTAAGCATCGTCATTCCCAGGAACAGTGGGATGACGGAAGTCATGAAAGTCCTTTCTGAGGTGATCAAGCTTCTACTCAAGGTTCGCTTGTGAATCAGAAAGGTTGTCCATCCTCGTGTTGAGCTGATCAAAGCAAGTAGTAAACAACTGGGTCATCTGCGCCAACTGATCTGCCATGAATGTCTGAATATCCAAAGCAGCAACCTGAGGTGCGGGGGCATCCGGAACATCTGCATCTCCTCCCTGAGCATCCATTGGCTCAATATGGGAGTCTACATCACTACCCTCATCTTCTGCTGACTCTTCTTCCACATCTAGCTCTTGACCCATAAGAGCCCTGGTGACTCTCCCGTCAATCAACTTGTAGCCCATCCGATGAGCAGCAGTGAGATCATAGGAGTTGCGGGATTTGAGAGTAACAAGCTCTCCTTCAGGAATTTTGACGCTAATGAAGGTAAGGAGAGAAGTGATAGCGCAAGCGTAAGGCATTGTGTAATACCCTCGAATTTTAAATATCATGTTTTACTTATAAATTCTTGTTTATGCAAACCGATTAGACTTAAATTGAGATATTTAGGATTAAGAGTATGTTTAAGACACCTTATCATACTCAGGTATCACTTTCGGTCGTGCGCACCCCGACAGGGCGACACCGAAAAATTGTAACGAAAATAAAATCTGGGAACACCATAATTCTTAGAAAAATGTGGTGATATCAAATATGTAATTATTCGGAATTTTTGACGACTGGATTTTGAGATTAAGTCGACGCAACTATTTTTCGGGCAATTTTTCATCCAGTGGAAAAATAAATTCAAAAATTAAACTAAAATCATGACAATTTGTAAAACCTTTCTATTAGTCAATGGTTGAATTTTCAACTAAAATGGACATCATTAAGACATCTAAACAAAGGGACAAATAGGTCAGCTGAATTACCTATCAATTACGGAAGCAATTTTCTTTATTTTCTTCTGCTTACGTATTTAGCAACGTAAGCTGCAAGCTTCTTTGGATAAAGAGGTTTACACCTGTCTAAGTACGTATAGGAGAGGTATATGGCCATAGTGAACGTGGCTATTGCATGGGAGATGTGAAGATTATAGCGACAGGTGCAAGGTTACGTGCCTTGATGGCGTGGGTTTCGAGCAACTATTTAAACCTCTTCTTAGCCACACCGTGAGAAGTTTTATTCACCTGCTCGTTCTCTCCTAGCCCCACTAGAGGTGCCAAAGTTATCACCTTTTTCATAGCTATATCGTTGCTAGACCGTCGTTATTGCTGTTCCTGTTGGATTTACGCTGTTGCAATCTTGCTGCTTCATCTTTCTGCCAGTGGTGGAATTCTGGTTAAGGGGAAAGAGAAGATTTTATTCTTTAAATCAGGTAGGGTTCTTCCTTTTTCTCTAAATCCTTGTCTCTAATCTTGCTAAAGAATTCAAGATCTCTTTATGCTTCTCTTGAACTGGAGACCAACTGAAGGTTTACGTAGTTCTTTTGTTCTTCTCTGCACTAATAATAATCCAACGAGAAGAAGAATAAGAATAAGAACTTTTTGTTCTCTTTCAGTCAAGTAGGTTCCCAATTTCTCCTTCCACCCATGATCCATGGTTATGTTATAGAGATTTTCTAAAAGTTTCGATATCTTTAGAACAGTGAGGTAACTTTCCATTTAGTAGTTGTATCTCAAACTTTGATTTTGGAGCATTAAATACCTTGAGTTTGAGATTTTATCTTGTGGAAATCTTTCCATCTAATCCTTGTATAAGGGCCATATTTCCAGTACTATGTCATGCTAGTTTCTAGCTAGACTAGTTTGAATTGCAACCCTCTTGTTCTATCCCATTTGTTTAGCTTATAAACCACTGTGAGAACTCTAATTAGACTCTTCCATTTGATATAAAACATGTATTGGTTTATAAGTTCTATAATTAGGGTGCTTAGCACAGATTTACAAATCATTTCCGGAAGTTCTGCTGCTACCTGTCGACAGCCAACCCAAAGCTGTCGACCGGCGCATGTCTTCCAGAACTCCAGATGTCTGGACTGTAGCTATCTATCGACAGCCAGCCCCTTGCTGTCGACAGATACCCACAGAACCAGAAATCCTGAGTTCTGTCTGCTGCTACCTGTCGACAGCCCCTTCCTGGCTGTCGACAGCTACAGTTCTGATTTGAATTTCTGCACTCTTTCATGTCTGAATCCATGCTAAAACTTCATCCTAAAAGCCAAGAAAGTTACCCTCTCATTTTCCTTGGTATTTACTGTCATACCACAGCAAAGTTTACCCACATTATGTACCTTAACCTCCCTTGAATTATTCTTCACATTGTTAATTACGAATAGTACTCCGATTGGGTCTATTCTTCCGTATTCGGCAACTGAGTCTATAAAACCTGATCACCTGAGAGTTCATATGTTTGAACACCTTATGAGATGTGAATAACTTATGATGACAATTGTGGATCTTCATTTCCTTGGATTTTTATGTGATTTCAACCTTCCGAAGTTATTGGCTTTGAGTCATAACCCTGTCTCAACCAATTGTCTTTCTTATATTATTGAACTCTGAACAACTCACCAAGATATCTGTATTAACTCTCAATCAAAACTACCCTTGGATTTCCAATCTATGTTATGCTCATGAAAAGAAATATATGATATGAAGACAGTGTTCTCTTCAAAAGAGGGTTTAGGATGACTAGTGGTAGCACCAGCCGCTCGTGATCAGCTGAGGGTGACAGTTTGTAGGTAAATCCAAGTCAATGGACTGACGATGGTGGGTAATAAACCCCGTTCTTGCGCAATGAACAAGATCTAAGGTGCTGGAATCGCCTAGGCACTGAGGATGGTATATAACGTCTATATAGTAACCTATTGAGAGCAGTGATGTCTGTCGAATTTGTTTCCAAATTAAGTTATGGTCTGAATTCTGAAAGACAAATATGACTCTTATTCTGTGATTTTTTGGAGCTCATTATGAAATCAATTTGAGTTATATGTTTCTGTTAAGTATGAAATTCATGAGCAATTATGTTTTGATCCACGTATGCACTATTTGAATATTCATTCAGCTCTGCAAATGAAACTTCTACGCTATGTTTACTGATACCTACTAAGTCCTTTCGACTCATGCCTTTGTTTCCTCCAACCCTTTCAGATTGAAGGTGTGTATAATCTCAGCTACATGTGAATCCTAATTCCGCTGCAGACGACGAAGAAATGAAGGAGAATAATGTAGTTTTAGTAGTTTCTTTTAGTTGATGATGTATTAAGTTAGAGAGAGAGAAACTTGTCTTTGTAAATAATGAGTATTAATACTTTGTTACCTTGTGAAGTATAATATGTTCAAAGATACCTTTGTGGAATGGTTTGCTAATGATTGAGCGTTACACAGATTTATCTACCCATAACGAAAGTTTGTCAGCATAACCCCTCTTCTGATCAAAGGTTATATGTGTGTGTATGTGAAGTCGGAGGAGGGTGTTACAGAGGTGGTATCAGAGCAAGGTTATGGGTGAATAGATATCTCTGTGACCATTTTCACAAAGGAAATAAATAAAACATTTGTGTGTATTCTAGAATCTCTAAAGATCATTTTGGTTCTTAAAATTTAAGTGGTTAGCATGAATTAATTGGATGTGTTTGATGGTGTTCCAGGAAATGGCAGACAAAGGGAAAGCTATCGACACATCCAGTGAGGATAGACATGAGGAAATTGAAGAAGGTTCTAGGGGGGAAGTTCCCAATATATTACCGGCCAGAAACTCTCAAGAAGGAAGTACTGGGACTCCTGATTTTGCTACTTTTATGCAGTCATTTCAGGGAATGGTGCAAACATTAAGGAAGAACCAACAAGATGTGGGTGGAGAAAGAATTTCTGGAGCATCGTTGTTAGAGAAATTTAAGAAGATGGGACCTCCAGCCTTCAAAGGAAGTAGCCAACCTGAAATTGTAGAAGGATGGGTTAGAGAAATGGAAAAGATATTTAAGGTAATTAGATGTGAAGAAGAAGATAAAGTCACATTGGCGACTTATATGCTTCAGGATAGAGCTGATGAATGGTGGCAATCTGCCATGAGAAATGCATTCAGAAATAGAGGAGATAACATTAGTTGGGAAGAATTCTTAAGAGAGTTGTATGAAAAATACACTCCACCACATATCAAGGATAGGAAGGAAGTGGAATTTTTGCAATTGGAACAAAAAGACATGATGGTGGCGGAATATGAAACAAAATTCACTGAGCTAGAAACATATGCACCACACATTTGCGACAATGAACTCAGAAGGGTAAAGAAGTTTGTGAGGGGATTGAAACCCAGTGTGAGGAGCAGGGTAGCTCCACTAGATCCCCAGAGCATGGCTGTGGCACTAAAGACTGCGTTTATAGTGGAATCTGAGTTTATGGAATATATGAAAAATAAAGAAACCAATGGGGGTAAGAAGAAAAATGTGTATACTAAGGAAACGAAAGGTCAGAAGCGAAAAGTTGATTCAACCAAGCAGCAGGGAGAACAGAAAAAGAGTTGGCCTATGTGTGTTCAATGTGGAGGAAGACACCCTGGTGATGAGTGCTGGAAAGTAGCAGGGAAACGTTATGGATGTGGTAAGAAAGGGCATATGATTAAGGACTGTCCACACAAAGCAGACCAGTCAAAAGCGCAAAAGCCACAACCTCACTTTCAGCAAGCCCCAAGACAACCACCTAAAGGACCAGCTAGAGTCTTTGCTTTGACAAAGGAGGAAGCTCAAGACACCCCTACTGTAGCTGAAGGTATTCTCCTGACTGAAAATATGTATGCTACAGTGTTATTTGACCCTGGAGCTACTCACTCTTTTATTTCTCGGGTATTTGTTAATTCTATATCTCAGAAACCAGAGAGATTAGTAGGAAGTATGATACTTGACTGTCCTACTGGTCAAATAGCTACACTTACCTCTATTATCCCTGAAGTAACTCTAAAAATAGGAGAGCATGAACTTACTGCATATGTATATGTACTAGACAACATGCAAGATTTTGATATTATACTGGGAATGGATTGGTTAGCAGAAAATCATACAGTACTAGATTGTCATAAGAAAGTTTTAACATTTAAAAGGCCGGGATTAGCAGATTTCAGCTATACATGCCCAAAGAATAATGGAAACAAGAAGACTATATTAGCACTTAAAGCCATGAAATGGCTGAGAAATGGTTGTCAAGGTTATCTGGCAAGTGTGATGACCATATCAAATGAGCATAAACAAGTATCAGTTCAAGATATTGATGTTGTAAAAGAATTTCCAGATGTCTTTCCTAATGATTTATCTGGATTACCTCCAATTAGAAAAATTGACTTTACCATTGAACTTTTACCTGGAACTTTGCCTATATCCATAGCTCCTTATAGAATGGCACCAGCTGAGTTGACAGAATTAAAGAAGCAGTTGCAAGACTTATTAGACAAAGGTTTTATTAAACCAAGTGTGTCACCATGGGGAGCATCGGTATTGTTTGTGAGAAAGAAAGATGGATCCCTCAGATTATGCATTGATTATAGGAAATTGAATCAAGTTACAATCAAGAACAAATATCCATTACTAAGAATTGAAGACTTATTTGATCAACTTCGGTCTGCCACAATATTCTCTAAGATAGACCTAAGGTCGGGATACCATCAATTGAGAGTTAAAGAAGATGATATTTCCAAGACAGCATTTAGAACCAGATATGGACATTCTGAGTTTTTAGTACTTCCATTTGGACTCACTAATGCACCTGTGGTATTTATGGATTTGATGAATAGGGTATTCCAGCCTTATTTGGATAATTTTGTGGTAGTATTTATAGATGATGTGTTGATATATTCATCTAATGAAGAAGAACACAAGGAACATTTGAGAGTTGTACTACAAACCTTAAGGAATCATCAATTGTATGCTAAGTTAAGTAAATGTGAGTTTTGGCTCAAGGAAGTGAAATTTTTGGGTCATGTAATTTTTGGAAAAGGTGTGGCTGTAGACCCGAGTAAAATTGAAGCAATTCTAAATTGGGAAAGACCCAAAACTCCATCAGAAATCTGAAGTTTCTTGGGATTAGCTAGTTACTATAGGAGATTTATTGAAGGCTTTTCTTCTATAGCTATGCCTTTGACTCAGTTAACCAGAAAAGAGACACCTTTTGTGTGGAATAAGAAATGTGAGGCCAGTTTTAGGAATTAAAAGGGAAGCTTACCACAGCTCTGATTCTTACCTTACCTCAAGGATCGGGAGGATTTACAGTCTACACGGATGCATCTTAAAGAGGAATTGGATGTGTTTTTATGCAACTTGGGAAAGTGGTAGCTTATGCCTCTGAACAATTAAAAGATCATGAAAGGAATTATCCTGCTCATGACTTAGAATTGGCAGCGATCATACATGCTTTGAAGATCTGGCGCCATTATTTATATGGGGAACAATTTGAAGTTTATACTGACCATAAGAGTCTAAAGTACATATTTTCTCAGAAGGAACTGAATCTAAGACAAAGGAGATGGCTAGAATTTTTGAAGGATTATGATTTTACAGTAAATTACCATCCAGGTAAAGCTAATGTAGTTGCTGATGTTTTGAGCAGAAAGAAATCAAGAGCATTACAATTGCACCAACAGTGGAAAGAGATGACAGATTTGATCGAATACTCACCAAGGTGTGATGCAGAAAATCTGATATTGGCACAATTGACAGTAAGGTCAGTATTAGTAGATAAAATTGGTGAAGCACAGAACCAAGATCAGAAACTAAAAGAGATGGTAAATAAACCAGGATACATCAGAGATGGTCAAGGGATAATTAGATTTCAAAACAGAATATGCATACCGGAGAATGAAGAAATTAAAAGTGAGTTATTGAAGGAAGGACACAAATCTCAGTATTCGATTCATCCTGGAAGCTCTAAAATGTATCAAGATCTGAAAAAGCAGTTTTGGTGGCATGGAATGAAAAAGGACATAGCAAAATTTGTGAGTAAATGTCTGACATGTCAACAAATAAAGGCTGAGCACCAAAAGCCAACAGGGCCTATGCAACTAATTGAAATTCCAATATGGAAATGGGAGCAGATAACTATAGACTTTGTGATGGGTTTTCCAAAGACAAGGAAGAAGCATGATGCTATTTGGGTAATTGTGGATAGATTAACTAAATCGGCTCATTTTCTAGCAATTACAAAGACACAATCATTAGAAGATTTGGCTCAATTGTATATAAAGGAAATAGTGAGACTTCATGGAATTCCTTTGTCAATAATTTCGGGTAGAGATCCAAGGTTCACTGCTAGATTTTGGAAAAGTTTGCAAGCAGCCATGGGTACACAATTAAAATTCAGTTCAGCTTATCATCCACAAACCGATGGCCAATCAGAAAGAACTATCCGAACACTCGAAGATATGCTAAGAGCATGTAGTTTGGATTGGCGTGGTAGCTGGGATGATTATCTACCCTTGATTGAGTTTTCATACAATAATAGTTACCATACAAGTATTGGAATGGCACCATATGAGGCATTATATGGTAGACCTTGTAGATCACCCCTCTGTTGGGCAGAAGTGGGAGAAAAGAGTCTCATCGGGCCAGAATTAATATAGAATTGCTCAGAGAAGATTAAATTAATCAGGAAGAGATTACTAATAGCTCAAGACAGACAGAAGAAGTATGCTGATAGGAGAAGAAGGCCAATGGAGTTTAACATAGGTGATCATGTATTTCTAAAGATCTCTCCAACTAAGGGTATCATGAGATTTGGTATGAAAGGAAAACTCAGTCCAAGCTATGTAGGACCTTTTGAAATATTGCAGAGAATAGGAGAAGTAGCATATCAGTTAGCTCTACCACCCTCTTGGTCACACATTCATAATGTATTTCACATATCTATGTTAAGGAAATACATAATGGATCCTTCTCATATAATCAGTTATGAAGATGTGGAAATACAGTCAGATTTAACCGTGCAAGAGGAACCCATAAAAATATTGGACAAAAAAGAACGAGTTCTCAGAAACAAAGCAGTTTCTATGGTGAAGATCTTATGGAAAAGTACGTTCATCGAAGAAGAAACATGGGAATTGGAGCAAGAGATGAAAGAAAAGTATCCACAACTATTCGGTAAGTAAAATTTGCCAATTTCGAGGACGAAATTTATTTTAACAGGGGGAGAAATGTAATACCCTCGAATTTTAAATATCATCTTTTACTTATAAATTCTTGTTTATGCAAACCGATTAGACTTAAATTGAGATATTTAGGATTAAGGGTATGTTTAAGATACTTTATCATACCCAGGTATCACTTTCGGTCGTGCGCACCCCGACAGAGCGACACCGGAAAACTATAACGAAAATAAAATCTGAGAGCACCATAATTCTTAGAAAAATGTGGTGATATCAAATATGTAATTATCCAAAATTTTTGACGACCGAATTTTGAGATTAAGTTGACACAACTATTTTCCGGACAATTTTCATCCAGTGGAAAAATAAATTCAAAAATTAAACTAAAATCATGACAATTTGTAAAACCTTTCAATTAGTCAATGGTTGAAATATCAACTGAAATGGACATCATTAAGACATCTAAACAAAGGGACAAATAGGTCAGCTGAATTACCTATCAATTACGGAAGCGATTTTCTTTATTTTCTTCTGCTTACGTATTTAGCAACGTAAGCTGCAAGCTTCTTTGAATAAAGAGGTTTACACCTGTCTAAGTACATGTAGGAGAGGTATATGGCCATAGTGAACATGGCTATTGCATGGGAGATGTGTACTATAGCGACAGGTGCAAGGTTACGTGCCTTGATGGCGTGGGTTTCGGGTAACTATTTAAACCTCTTCTTAGCCACACCGTGAGAAGTTTTATTCACCTGCTCGTTCTCTCCTAGCCCCACTGGAGGTGCCAAAGCTATCACCTTTTTCATAGCTATATCGTTGCTGGACCGTCGTTATTGTTGTTCCTGCTGGATTTACGCTGTTGCAATCTTGCTGCTTCATCTTTCTGCCAGTGGTGGAATTCTGGTTAAGGGGAAAGAGAAGATTTTATTCTTTAAATCAGGTAGGGTTCTTCCTTCTTCTCTAAATCCTTGTCTCTAATCTTGCTAAAGAATTCAAGATCTCTTTATGCTTCTCTTGAACTGCCGACCAGCTGAAGGTTTACGCAGTTCTTTTGTTCTTCTCTGCACTGATAATAATCCAACGAGAAGAAGAAGAAGAATAAGAACTTTTTGTTCTCTTCCAGTCAAGTAGGTTCCCAATTTCTCCTTCCACCCATGATCCATGGTTATGTTATAGAGATTTTCTAAAAGTTTCGATATCTTTAGAACAGTGAGGTAACTTTCCATTTAGTAGTTGTATCTCAAACTTTGATTTTGGAGCATTAAATACCTTGAGTTTTCGAGTTTATCTTGTGGAAATCTTTCCATCTAATCCTTGTATAAGGGCCATATTTCCAGTACTATGTCATGCTAGTTTCTAGCTAGACTAGTTTGAATTGCAACCCTCTTGTTCTATCCCATTTGTTTAGCTTATAAACCACTGTGAGAACTCTAATTAGACTCTTCCATTTGATATAAAACATGTCTTGGTTTATAAGTTTTATAATTAGGGTGCTTAGAACAGATTTACAAATCATTTCCGGAAGTTCTGCTGCTACCTGTCGACAGCCAGCCCAAAGCTGTCGGCAGGCGCATGTCTTCCAGAACTCCAGATGTCTGGACTATAGCTATCTGTCAACAGCCAGCCCCTTGCTGCCGACAGATACCCACAGAACCAGAAATCCTGAGTTCTGTCTGCTGCTACCTGTCGACAGCCCCTTCCTAGCTGTCGACATCTACAGTTCTGATTTGAATTTTTGCACTCTTTCATGTCCGAATCTATGCTAAAACTTCATCCTAAAAGCCAAGAAAGTTACCTTCTCATTTTCCTTGGTATTTACTGTCATACCATAGCAAAGTTTACCCACATTATGTACCTTAACCTCCCTTGAATTATTCTTCACATTGTCAATTACGAATAGTACTCCGATTGGGTCTATTCTTCCGTATTCGGTAACTGAGTCTATAAAACCTGATCACCTAAGAGTTCATATGTTTGAACACCTTATGGGAAGTGAATAACTTGTGATGACAATTGTGGATCTTCATTTCCTTGGATTCTTATGTGATTTCAACCTTCCGAAGTTATTGGCTTTGAGTCATAACCCTGTCTCAACCAATTGTCTTTCTTATATTATTGAACTCTGAACAACTTTGTCACCAAGATATCTGTATTAATTCTCAATCAAAACTACCTTTGGATTTCCAATCTATGTTATGCTCATGAAAAGAAATTTATGATATGAAGACAATGTTCTCCTTAAAAGAGGGTTTAGATCACTTGTGGTAGCACCAGCCACTCGTGATCAGCTGAGGGCGACAGTTTGAAGGTAAATCCAAGTCAATGGACTGATGATGGTGGGTAATAAATCCCGTTCTTGCGCAATGAACAAGATCTAAGGTGCTGGAATCGCCTAGGCACTGAGGATGGTATATTACGTCTATATAGTAACCTCTTGAGAGCAGTGATGCCTGTCGAATTTGTTTCCAAATTAAGTTATGGTCTGAATTCTGAAAGACAAATATGACTGTTATTCTGTGATTTGTTGGAGCTCATTATCAAATCAATTTGAGCTATATGTTTCTATTAAGTATGAAATTCATAAGCAATTATGTTTTGATCAACATATGCACTATTTGAATATTCATTCAGCTCTGCAAATGAAACTTCAACACTATGTTTACTGATACCTACTGAGTCCTTTCGACTCATGCCTTTGTTTCCTCCAACCCTTTCAGATTGAAGGTGTGTATAATCTCAGCTACATGTGAATCCTAATTCCACTGCGGACGACGAAGAGATGAAGGAGAATAATGTAGTTTTAGTAGTTTTTTTTAGTTGATGATGTATTAAGTTAGAGAGAGAGAAACTTGTCTTTTGTAAATAATGAGTATTAATACTTTGTTACCTTGTGAAGTATAATATGTTCAAATATACCTTTGTGGAATGGTTTGCTAATGATTGAGCGTTACACGGATTTATCTACCCATAACGAAAGTTTGTCAGTGTAACCCCTCTTCCGATCAAAGGTTATATGCGTGTGTATGTGAAGTCGGAGGAGGGTGTTACACATTGACCTCTTGGGATTGCGAAAGCATTGTTTGAGAAGGTCAAGTATTAGAACAGGCAGATTAATCTATTAGGCCTTGAGGAAGAAGAAGAAAATGGACTTGTGAACCCCAGTCACAAGCTCCCTACTGCCATCCTTTGGCGCAATGAGGGTGGTGAAGATGTGATAGATGAGGCAGTGAAGAGGAGGGAAGGAGTTGGCATTCAGTTTAATATGATCCTTGGTAGAATCATATGGTTGCATGGTGATCAAAGTATAGTACTCCGATGCAGAAGGGTGGTTGACAAGAACGTCAGCACCAGAGTTCTAAATTTACAGGGCACGGCTGAGGAGGTTGGGTGTGATCTGGAATGAAGTACCTCTCACCGTGGTATATATCTCATCATGCGCTGAGTTCCCCATATTGTTGAAGAACTCTGTCACAGTGATCGGAGAGTATCGCTTGTGGGAGTACAAGAAGACCGTCCAGCCTTGGGTGTCGAAGAGGGACTGCAAACCTGGGAACATGTCTTCTAGGGAAACGAAGTCCACGTAGCGTGGCTGCATAAAGCGCTGAAAGGCTCCTCGAACCTTAGTAAGTTGCAGATCCTGTGGAACAACGAGTTCCGGGAGTCGATCATCCCGGTGCTTGCTCCGGCGCTCTGCAGGTGCCTTGGAACCCTCGCCGGCTTCGGGGGAAACTTGGCGTTGACGAGTGGCACAAAGCTTGCATCTTGGTACCATGGGAGAGGAAAGGGTCGGAGTGGGGATGAGCACAGAAGAGGGGAAAGACAGAAGGAGGAAGAGGAGACAAGAACAGAGAGAGAGTTGGAGATTGCAGTTTGGAAGAAAGAGGGGTTTTGGGGTTGAAATAGGAAAGGGGCCACCTTATGGAGGAAGATGAAGGGGTGAGGAGGTGTGGGATCCCTTTTAAAGAAGTTTGGAAGGAGTTTGAAACAAAAGTGTAACGTCGCGTGCTTTTCGGATCCATGCGGATCATGTGTGTTGTGGTTGAGGTGGCCGTTGTGAGGCCAGTGTGAGTTGGTTGTGTGGAATGTGTGGTTAGCGCAGGTAAGGTGCAGGTTTGGTCCTGAAATGAAATAGGACCTGCTGCTGTTGGTTGTAGGTTGACGGCCAAAGGTGGTTGCTGACTAGGTTAACGACCAGCTAAGGTGACGTTAAGTTATGAACTTAACGACAATCATTGTGGACGTTGATGGTGGCAGTTGCCATTGGCGGCAGAGGGGTTGACGCCAACCTGAGAATTCTGCAGGTTATAGGGTCACCCGAGAGCAGGTTCTTTACCTGGTTCTCTCTTCCCCTTGCCCCAGCTTGGCGCCCCTGTGTCCCTAAAGCTTCCAACAGATACAGAAGGGTGGTTGGAGGATCGTGGGACGTGTGGCGTTGCCGAATCGTGCGAGGAAACGCCGTGGCGTGGTGCAATTCCCGTGGGAGCTCGTGGAGGGTTCGGCGTGAACCAGGAGATCTCGGGAGGTTTAAGCAAGTTCTGAGGTAGGGAACGAACCCTGTTAGCTCCATAGGATCATTAAAACACGACTTAACCACCTGAATCAGCATGTTTAATGCATTTTCGGATTAAGTTGCACCATGCGGGGATAATGGGTGGTTTGATGAATTCAAGTAGTAAAGCATGCTGTTATAGTTTAATTATAGTGTATGGATGTTAGAGGGACTATTTCTGCATGTCTTTCCGTTGTTTTAATGATTGTAAAACCTATAGAATGGGTTTAGGGTTTCTGCAGGGATAGAGGCCGAAGAACTTGGCGTCAACATCGTTTGTCGCCAAACTCATCAGTCGGGATACTGACGGCTAGATCCCTTGCCGTCTACTTCCTGTAAGCGGCAGTCGATGTGGCCGCTAATTTATTATAAGCAGAAATGACTGTTTATGGTATTTATCGATAATGAGTGGTGCGTTGGCACCTGAGGTGCACTGAGTGCACGTGGTTTCTGTGTTTAGCATACGGGGTATGCAGTTAGCTACTTACTTTCGAGGTTGCGTGTTGTTCACGCGAGACCAGTTGGTTCACGTGTGGTGGACCATTGTTACTTGAGGTTTACATGACGTTTCACGTGGTTTGTGTGTGACGTGCACGTGGTTTTGTGTACGTGGCGAGTAGTACGACGCCTACCGTGGTTACCTCTCCAGTTGGGTGCCCCAGGTTCTTTGTGAGCCAGGCTGTTAGCTCGGGGCTTTGTCCCGGTACTTGTGTTGTACCATCGAGGTCTATGTCGTCTGACTTGGACACCCTCACTCCTATGTTTGAGTTGTACGTCCGGATGAGGGAAAGACGACAGTGGGACAGTGACACTTGTGTTTGTCTTTAGTCACTTGTAGCGCGCTCGTAGTTGGGGGTACGGACACCAGTAGTCGACACTGGTCCCCAGCTAGTCCTTTTCCAGTACCTCACTCTAGAGAGTTCCGGGCCAGGATCTCTTGAGGTGTTAGGCATGGGCCTGCGACCGTGTGGTCCGTAGGTGGTGGTGTTTAGTTGGTCTCCACAGTTTCTTGACCTTTACACGTGGAGCGGCAGTTGGACCTTACGTCCGTGGCTGCGAGACTGAGAGGTAGACATGTGTTAGCTTGTCCGAGTCAGTTTCTGGTGTCGCGAACCAGTTCACGTGGCTCGTGTTTGGCTGTCTCTACTTTAGCTTGTACACCTGTACTGGTTTGCCGATTAATTATTACAATTGTTTTCGTAGTCGGCAGACGGTGAGTACTTTTACAGCTTTTATATCCTGCTTAGTTGTTCTATAAATTGTTGGTACTATTTATTACTTTTGTACCTGTGGTTTTTGGTTTGCTCGGTGTTGGGGGAGTTCCCTACTGAGCCAGTGACTAGCGAGGCTCACCCCTACCCCCACAGGTGAGAGCGAGGAGGACGTTTCACGACCTTCGTCCAGTTCAGAGCAGCGCCGTAGCGGTGCAGGGTCGGTACCTCCAGCTGTGTAGTAGCAGCTCCAGCAGTGTAGTGTAGATAGTTGTTTATTTTCTTCAGTTGTACCTCGGGGTATGCCCCAGGCTCTTGTACTTCTTTTCAGTTTTGTGAAAATTTGGCTATGTAACTTGTGATATATATATATAAAATGTGGTGTGTTCCTTTGTGTTTACACGGACTGTGGTGTGGTATCCCTTGCGAGGCTTCGGCCTGTTCGCGGGAGGCGGACTCGGATCAAGTACGTTATCGGTTTAACGGGCTTGGCCGAGGTGTTCCGCCACAGTTGGTATCAGAGCAAGGTCCGTGATAATATAAGGGAATTAGAAAGATACATAGCCTTATTTCGGTCTTTGTACACTGCTGGTAGGGACCCTGGTTTTTGATAATTTATTGTTTTGATTTTTGTTTGGTGTTTTGTTTATGTAGAAATTTCTGAAATGGCTGATAGAAGAGATTGGGGTGGTGGAGGAGATGATCCTGAGGAAAGTACCCAGCATATGATAGAAAGAATCTGGGAAAGCCTCACGGATATTCGGGTAAGGATGGATCAGCAGGCGCCGGTACCACCGGTTGTAGTGCCACCTGGGGATGGAGAGGCGGTACCTGTAGCTCCAGTTCCGCCAAGAGTGGAGGTGCCTTTTGCAGCACCTGTGCCACCACCACCACCAGTGCTGATAGCAGAAGAACCAGTGATGCAGGTGGAGAAATTTCTGAGATTGCAGCCGCCTACTTACTCAGGAGGACCGAATCCAGATACAGCGGAGCACTGGGTTCATGAGGTTGAGAGAGTCTTTGCAACTATGAGGTGTCCGGCAGCAGATAAAGTTGTGTTAGCTGCTTATCAGTTGAGAGGTTTTGCATTGGAATGGTGGCGATTGAAGATGCAGACCACCTTTGCAGGCAGAACAAAGGAGGCCATCACTTGGTCGGAATTTCTTGATGTATTTAATGATACATTCTTTCCGATTCAAGTGCAGCAAGTGAAAAGAGAGCAGTTTCGGACTCTTCAGCAAGGTAACTCTTCAGTTTTAGAGTACCAGATGAGGTTTATGGCGCTTAGCCGTTATGCACCTTATGTTGTATCAGATAATAATATGATGGTTGAGTATTTTATTAGAGGTTTAAGAGTGGAATTGCAGGATGCAATAGTGCCTCTCATGTGTAAGATAGTGGAAGAAGCAGCCCAAAGAGCAGCTACATTAGAGAGGTCTATTTGGACTCGTCAGGTGAGCGAGTCAGGTTCAGGTAGTTTTCGGCTACCGCATCAGTCAGTGGGTGCAAGTAAGAGTAAAGCACCAGCAGGACCTTCTTCATCAGGCTTTGGTAAATGGGGCCAGAAATTGAAGCAAGCATTTAAAGGCAAAGAAAGAGGATGGGGAGGTCGTCAACAATTCCAGCAGGGCCGAGGTAGGCCAGAGGTGGAGGAGTCGCAGTAGAGTACTGCCAGGCAGCCTATTACTCCACCAGGATATAGATGTTATAATTGTAATCAGCCGGGACATTTGATCCGCAATTGTCCCTATCCAAGAGAGTATGGTTATGGAAGAGGTGTGCAGCAGCAGCAGCAGCCTCAGCAGTTTCAGCAGCCACAGTCAGGTCGTGGCTGAGGAGCACCGCTGTAGCGAGGAAGAGGCTGGGTTATGGCTATCACCCGAGCCCAGGCGGAGGCATCGAATATGATAGAAGGTACTTTACCTCTTTATGAATATTCAGCAAGAGTTTTATTTGATTCGGATGCCTCTCATTCTTTCATTTCGAAGAATTTTTTAATTGCATGGCTCATCCTTTAGAGGAAAAGTCTTGTGAGTTAGTAGTGGAGGTTCCTTCGGGTGACTTCCTGCTCACTTCGAGCTATATAGATGAAGTTCCTGTTATGATTGAAGGGAACCAGATGCCGGGTCTGTTGTATGCCCTGCAGTTGTCAGATTTTGATATTATTTTGGGTATGGATTGGCTTGAGATGTATGGAGCAATGTTAGATTGCAGAAAGAAAAGGATCAGGTTTTGTCATCCTAATGGTGCAGTATTTGAATATCAAGGTATGCCTTTTTATGCCTCTAAGTTTCTAATTTCTGCAATTAAAGCTAGAAAGTTGATAAATGCTGGATGTGTGGCTTATTTAGCCTCGGTGAGTCTGGTAGAAGCTAGTCAGTCAGTAGAAGCAGTTCCCGTGGTTAGGGAATTTGCTGATGTTTTCCCTGAGGATTTGCCTGGTTTAGCTCCACATAGAGAGGTGGACTTTACCATTGAGTTGCTGCCAGGTACCATGCCGATTTCTAAAGCTCCATATCGGATGGCACCAGCAAAACTTAAAGAATTGAAAAAGCAGTTAGAAGAATTGTTGCAGAAAGGGTTTATTAGACCGAGTCATTCCCCGTGGGGAGCGCCGGTATTATTTGTGAAAAAGAAAGATGGAAGTTTTTGGATGTTTATTGATTATAGAAAGTTGAATGATGTGACCATCAAGAATAAGTACCCGTTGCCAAGAATAGATGATCTGTTTGATCAGTTGCAATCAGCAAAGGTATTTTCTAAAATTGATTTGAGGTCCGGGTACCATCAGTTGAGAATTAAAGAGGAGGATATAGATAAAACAGCTTTTAGAACTAGATATGGTCACTATGAGTTTGTGGTTATGCCATTTAGGTTGACTAATGCTCCTGCTAGTTTTATGGATCTAATGAATAGAATTTTTCATCCATATTTAGACCAATTTATTGTGGTCTTTATCGATGATATTCTGATTTATTCAGCATCTAAAGAGGAGCATGCAGCTCATTTGAGGTTTACCCTGCAGTTGTTAAGGGATAACCAGTTGTTTGCTAAATTCAATAAGTGTGAATTTTGGTTGAAAGAAATTCAGTTTCTGGGTCATGTTATCTCAGCTGAAGGAGTAGCAGTAGACCCAAGTAAAGTGGAAGCAGTGATGAGATGGGGAGTGCCTAAGACAATAACCGAGATTAGAAGTTTTCAGGGATTGGCAGGTTATTATAGGCGCTTTATTCAAGATTTTTCTAAGATTGCAACACCTATGACTAAATTGACCAGAAAAGGTGTGCCTTTTGTGTGGTTCGGTGAATGTCAGAAAAGTTTTATGGAATTAAAGAAAAGACTTACATCAGCACCTATATTGACATTACCGGCAGGGAGTGGTGGTTTTGTCTTGTATACTGAAGCTTCAAGAAGAGGGCTTGGCGCAGTGCTTATGCAGCATGGCAAAGTGATACCTTATGCGTCCAGGCAATTGAAGCCAGCAGAAGAGAATTACCCCACTCATGATTTGGAATTGGCAGCAGTTGTGTTTACCTTGAAAATGTGGAGGCATTATCTGTATGGCGAGAGATTTGAGATCTTTACAGATCATAAAAGTTTGAAGTATATTTTCTCGCAGAAAGATTTGAATCTTTGTCAGCGCAGATGGATTGAATATTTGAAGGATTATGATTTCAGTTTGGCTTACCATCCGGGTAAGGCCAATGTTGTAGCTGATGCCTTGAGCAGAAAGGCATATGTAAGTTTAATGATGATTAAAGAATGGAAATTGTATGAAGAGGTAGTGGAGAACTCCTTATATGTGCCTAGTAGTCAGCGACGGGCAATACTAGCTGCTAGTGCTATAGAGCCGTCCTTATATTGGCAGTTTGTTGAAGCTCAGAGAGAAGATGTAAATTTAGCTGAAATTGTGAAAATGGAAGGAGTTACCATTGATGATAATTGTGTGGTCAGGCTCAGGGGCAGATTGTTTGTTCCAGCAGAGAGAGAAGTGAAGCAGCGAGTGTTGGAAGAGGCTCATAAATCTAGGTACACTATCCATCCGGTAGTACTAAAATGTACCATGATTTGAGGAAACATTTCTGGTGGCCTCATATGAAAAAGGAAATAGCAGAATTTGTTGCAAGATGTGTTATCTGTCAACAGATTAAAGCTGAGCATCAGAAGCCTGGAGGTTTGTTGCAACCATTGTCTATTCCACAGTGGAAATGGGATGATATTGCTATGGATTTTGTGGCAGGTTTACCAAGATCGAGTTCCGGGCATAATGGAATATGGGTATTTGTTGATAGATTAACCAAGGTGTGTAGATTAGTGGCAGTAAGTATGTCTTGGATAGTGGACAGATTAGCAAATATTTATGTTGAAAAGATTGTTCCACTGCATGGTATTCCTAAGACTATTGTGTCTGATAGAGATCCAAGATTTACTTCTGGTTTTTAGAGAAGTCTGCAAAGAGTAATTGGTACTGAGCTGAGGTATAGCTCCGCTTATCATCCCCAGACAGATGGTCAGACAGAGAGAACTATCCAGACAATTGAAGATGTTGCGAGCTTGTTGTTTAGTTTGGGGAGGCAGCTGGGAGCATCATTTGGGAATGGTTGAGTTTGCCTATAATAATAGTTATCATACCAGTCTTGGGATGGCACCGTATGAAGCTTTATATGGAAGGCCATGTAGAACCCCATTAAATTGGCATGAAGTGGGAGAAAGGCAATTAGTGGGTCCTGAATTGATTCAGCAAACCACTGAAGTAGTGAAGCTTATTAAAGAAAAATTGCAGGCAGCTCAAAGCAGGCAAAAGAGTTATGCAGATATCCAAAGGAGACCACTTCAGTTTGAAGTGGGAGATTTTGTTTTCCTGAGGGTTTCCTCGAGTAAAGGTATTATGAGATTTGGTAAGACTGGAAAGTTGAGTCCAAGGTATGTGGGACCTTTCCAGGTGATTGAGAGAATTGGGGAAACAACTTATAGACTGGATTTGCCAGCTGATTTTGCAGATGTGCATGATATATTTCATGTTTCTATGTTGAGAAAGTGTATTCAAGATCCAACTCAAATAATCAGATATCAAGGTGGTGACCTGAGGCCGGATATGACTATGCCAGAGTATATGATGCAGATCACATATCAAAAGATAAAGAAACTGAGAAATAAAGAAATTGAGCTAGTTAAAGTGAGATGGGAGAATAGGTTGGGTAGTGAGGATACCTGAGAGTTAGCCGAGGAAATGTCTAAAGGGTATCCCTATCTGTTTGAATAAGCTTTTGTATTTCTTTTTAGATGATAGTGCTTGTAAAGGTGTGTATGTATAAGTTGTTTAACTTTGTGTTGTGTTATGAATTTCGAGGTCGAAATTTTCTTTTTAGATGATAGTAATGTAACGTCGCGTGCTTTTCGGATCCATGCGGATCATGTGTGTTGTGGTTGAGGTGGCCGTTGTGAGGCCAGTGTGAGTTGGTTGTGTGGAATGTGTGGTTAGCGCAGGTAAGGTGCAGGTTTGGTCCTGAAATGAAATAGGACCTGCTGCTGTTGGTTGCAGGTTGACGGCCAGAGGTGGTCGCTGACTAGGTTAACGACCAGCTCAGGTGACGTTAAGTTATGAACTTAACGACAATCATTGTGGACGTTGATGGTGGCGGTTGCCATTGGCGGCAGAGGGGTTGACACCAACCTAAGAATTCTACAGGTTATAGGGTCACCCGAGAGCAGGTTCTTTACCTGGTTCTCTCTTCCCCTTGCCCCAGCTTGACGCCCCTATGTCCCTAAAGCTTCCAACAGGTACATAAGGGTGGTTGGAGGATCGTGGGACGTGTGGCGTTGCCGAATCGTGTGAGGAAACGCCATGGCGTGGTGCAATTCCCGTGGGAGCTCGTGGAGGGTTCGGCGTGAACCGGGAGATCTCGGGAGGTTTAAGCGAGTTCTGAGGTAGGGAACGAACCCTGTTAGCTCCATAGGATCATTAAAACACGACTTAACCACCTGAATCAGCATGTTTAATGCATTTTCGGATTAAGTTGCACCATGCGGGGATAATGGGTGGTTTGATGAATTCAAGTAGTAAAGCATGCTGTTATAGTTTAATTATAGTGTATGGATGTTAGAGGGACTATTTCTGCATGTCTTTCCGTTGTTTTAACGATTGTAAAACCTGTAGAATCGGTTTAGGGTTTCTGCAGGGATAGAGGCCGAAGAACTTGGCGTCAACATCGTTTGTCGCCAAGCTCATCAGCCGGGATACTGACGGCCAGATCCCTTGCTGTCTACTTCCTGTAAGCGGCAGTCGATGTGGCCGCTAATTTGTTATAAGCAGAAATGACTATTTATGGTATTTATCAATAATGAGTGGTGCGTTGGCACCTGAGGTGCACTGAGTGCACGTGGTTTCTGTGTTTAGCATACGGGGTATGCAGTTAGCTACTTACTTTCGAGGTTGCGTGTTGTTCACGCGAGACCAGTTGGGTTCACGTGTGGTGGACCGTTGTTACTTGAGGTTTACATGATGTTTCACGTGGTTTGTGTGTGACGTGTACGTGGTTTTGTGTATGTGGCGAGTAGTACGACGCCTACCGTGGTTACCTCTCCAGTTGGGTGCCCCAGGTTCTTTGTGAGCCAGGCTGTTAGCTCGGGGCTTTGTCCCGGTACTTGTGTTGTACCGTCGAGGTCTGTGTCGTCTGACCTGGACACCCTCACTCCTGTGTTTGAGTTGTACGTCCAGCTGAGGGAATGACGACAGTGGGACAGTGATACTTGTGTTTGTCTTTAGTCACTTGTAGCGCGCTCGTAGTTGGGGGTACGGACACCAGTAGTCGACACTGGTCCCCAGCTAGTCCTTTTCCAGTACCTCACTCTAGAGAGTTCCGGGCCAGGATCTCTTGAGGTGTCAGGCATGGGCCTGCGACCGTGTGGTCCGCAAGTGGTGGTGTTTAGTTGGTCTCCACAGTTGCTTGACCTTTACACGTGGAACGGCAGCTGGACCTTACGTCCGTGGCTACGAGACTGAGAGGTAGACCTGTGTTAGCTCGTCCGAGTCAGTTTCTGGTGTCGCGAACCAGTTCACGTGGCTCGTGTTTGGCTGTCTCTACTTTAGCTTGTACACCTCGACTGGTTTGTCGATTAATTATTACAGTTGTTTTTCGTAGTCAGCAGACGGTGAGTACTTTTACAGCTTTTATATCCTGCTTAGCTGTTCTATAAATTGTTGGTACTATTTATTGCTTTTGTACCTATGGTTTTTGGTTTGCTCGGTGTTGGGGGAGTTCCCTACAGAGCCAGTGACTAGCGAGGCTCACCCCTAACCCCACAGGTGAGAGCGAGGAAGACGTTTCACGATCATCGTCCAGTTCAGAGCCGCGCCGTAGCGGTGCAAGGTCGGTACCTCCAGCTGTGTAGTAGCAGCTCCAGCAGTGTAGTGTAGATAGTTGTTTATTTTCTTCAGTTGTACCTCGGGGTATGCCCCAGGCTCTTGTACTTCTTTTCAGTTTTGTGGAAATTTGGCTATGTAACTTGTGATATATATATATATATATAATGTGGTGTGTTCTTTTGTGTTTACACGGACTGTGGTGTGGTATCCCTTGCGAGGCTTCGGCCCATTCGCAGGAGGCGGACTCAGATCAAGTACGTTATCGGTTTAACGGGCTTGGCCGAGGTGTTCCGCCACAAAAAGGGACCCACAAAATCCGACCAAAAGATGAACCGGTTGGACTTCTGGACTGCCTAGAAATCCGGCTGCCGACAGACGCCTTGTAGCTGTCGACAGCTACTGGCCAGAAGTGTTCCAGAAGGGGATTTTGACAGAAATGGATGGGGAATGAGTGTCCAAATGGGATTTTAAGGTTGAGAACTGGTTTATATCCATTACAAAATGTCATACCCACTAGTATTAAGACATATCAATGGTCTACAATGGTTAAGAGATAATACCCCGGAATTCTTAAGTTGTAGCATTTAGAAAACACTGCTCAAAAGCATATGAATGTAAGATAACCACTTTGAATAAAACCATTGTAGAAAAACATATTTCTTAGTGGGTGATGTTCAGTTGGTTAGTGAAGATAATGTTTTCATTTAGCAATTAACAATACACAACAAGTTGTCTATGATTTTAAAAGGCATGGAGGCTTCACTCTATTTCTTGCATTTGTACTAACATTTTAAGTTGTTTTGGGAGAAGTGGTAATAAGGTTAACTTTCATCTTTTGACGTGAAGGTAGACATTTGTGATGCCCATACCCCTAGTTACTCAGTATAGGTGACCATCATACCATTGTGCAGAGATAATAAAAGGACTTTTTGACGCGAAGATAGACATTTGTGATGCCCATGTCCCCGGTTACTCAGTGATTCTTATCATTGCTCTGCCTTTTCCCATTTCAGTGATACCAATTGAATTTTCATGAATTTGAAAATAGGTAGCTTTTCTCCCTTTTATTTGTTGTTAAAATCAAGTTCAAAATGTTATCTAAGGTTAAAAGCCAATGAAAGACATTATTTTCAAGAACCTTCTTACTTGTCAATCCATTTCAGAAAAATGATTATCCACAAGGGAGTTATTCAAGTGAGTTAGGTTAAAGCCATTAGATTTGTTCAATGTATTCTAGATGACACAACCTAGACTCATACACAGAATATTATTTCAAGATCATTGTGATTTAATCAATGTCTTTGATACTATGTGAGTATGAAAGGTTGTAACTTAGTATAAATAACCAATTCTCCCCTTGACAAAGAGTTATGAACATGCTCATTGAGAAATGATGAGGAAAAATGAGGAATTCAGAGAAAAAGTGTATCTGTCGACAGCAAGAATTTGGCTGTCGACAGGTACTGAGAGCCAGAAAGATGGTGGTTCTGGGAGAGGCCATTTGTCGACAGCTAGAAGGGGGATGTCGACAGGTACTTGAAAAACCAATTTTAAGGCTTTGAATGGAGAGAGCGGTGAACCAAATGATTGAGGGATAATGACACAATGGATATAAAGGGTATACCTCAAGAATTCACTCAACCAGCCTTAACTTACTCCCCCATAGTGTGTGCATGTGATGACTCAATATTCAAGCAATTCAATCATGATTTACACATTCATCACAAGAAGTTGCACACAAAAGAGACATCCATAATCATGAAAACACCAACATTCATTCTTTTAAAGAGATACATGTGCCAAAACTGAACGAAATCAATTACCCCATTTGAAGTTCATGACCTTTATGTGCAAGTAGACTATGGATACTTGGCGGAGAATGTTTCCTCACGCATAATGATAGCTTCCGAACAAGCCTAACTTGTTCTTCCACATGTCACCATTTGATATACCTCATAGTCAATACACAAGAAGATCATTTACTCCAAAATTTGGCATTGATTTCATTGAATTTTGCACAGGCCCATTTCTCTTCTTAGAGAGGTGAACCTATCTTCTGACAAGGGTTTGGTGAAAATATTAGCCAATTATTTTTTTAGTTGGAATGAAGTCAAGTTCTAGGTTCTTGTTGGCTACCTCATCTCTCAAAAAGTGATGTCTAATTTCAATGTGTTTAGTTCTTAAGTGTTGAATTAGGTTCTTTGATAGGTTGATAGCACTTGTGTTGTCACATAGGATAGGTGTGCATCCAATGTCAATGTTGTAGTCACGCAATTGACTTTTGATGCACAACACTTGAGCTGCACAGCTCCCTGCAGCAACATATTTTGCCTCTATAGTGGAGAGTGCAACTGAGTGTTGCTTCTTGGATGCCCACGAAACCATGCAACCACCTAGAAATTGACAATATCCACTACTGCTTTTTCTATCAATTTTACACCCAGCATAGTCAGCATCAGAATATGAAACCAAATTAAAACTGCTACCTATTGAATACCATAAACCCAAATCATGTGTACCTAAGAGATATCTGAAAATCCTTTTAACTGTAACCAAGTGGCTTTTCTTTGGACTAGATTGATATCTAGCACAAAGGCAAACACTAAACTGTATGTCTGGCCTACTTGTAGTAAGGTAAAGGAGAGAGCCAATCATACCTCGGAATTGCTTTGCATCTACCATTTTACCTGTCTCATCATTTTCCAGTTTTACACTTGTGCTCATTGGTGTAGAGGCTGGCTTGGCTTGTTCAAACTGAAATATTTTCAGTGATTCCTTGACATATTTCACTTGATTGATGAAGAAGCCATCTTCATATTGTTTTACCTACAAGCCAAGAAAGAATTGAAGCTCCCCCATTAAACTCATCTCAAATTCACTGTGCATGTGTTTTGAAAATTCTTCACACAGTGAGGGGTTAGTGAAACCAAAGATGATGTCGTCCACATAGACTTGAACAACAATGATATGATTGCGAACACATTTAGTAAAGACAGTTTGGTCCACTTTACCTCTGAAGTAGTTTTTACTCACCAAGAAGTTGCTTAATCTATCGTACCAAGCTCGGGGTGCCTGTTTCAAACCATAAAGAGCCTTGTGCAATTTATAGACATGGTTAGGCTTATCATGATCCTCAAATCCAGGTGGTTGAGAAACATACACTTCTTCTTTAATGTACCCATTCAAGAAGACAGTTTTAACATCCATTTGAAAAAGTATAAATTTGTTAGAACAAGCATAAGCTAGCAAAATTCCAACTGCCTCAAGTCTAACAATGGGTGCAAAGGATTCTTAAAGTCTATCCCAAATTCTTGATTATATCATTTTGCTACCAGTCTAGCTTTTTTTCTCACCACTTTACCCTCTTCATTCAGCTTATTCCTAAATACCCATCTTGTTCCAATTACTTAAATTTCTGGGGTTCTAGGAACTAAGCTCCAAACATTATTTCTTTCAAATTGCCCAAGTTCCTCATGCATAGCATCTATCCAAGAGTTTTATTTTAGAGCTTCTTCAACATTTTTAGGTTCCATTTGAGAAACAAAAGCTAAATGATCTTGTTCAACTATGTGTCTATAGTGAGACCTAGTGTGAACTCTATCATTTACATTACCAATTACATTCTCAAGTGGATGTTCTTTAGAGTACCTGACATTTATGATTGTTGAAGGACCCGGTTGATCTTGATCTTGAGGATGTTTCTCTTGAGGAATTTGATCTTTAGGATTTTGATCATTTGGGTTAGCTTCTTCAGGCTTGTCGACAGCCTCTTCTTGGTCTGTCGACAGTGGCTTCTCATCTTGATCTTCAAAGATTTTTCCTTCTTCTTCATCATACTTGGAAGCATTTGTATTGTTAGTCTTTGCATGAGACTCATCAAAAACAACATGTGGAGTCTCTTCCACAGTTCTGTTTTTCTTATTAAACACTCTATAAGCTCTAAAGTGTTCTGAATAGCCTAGAAAAATACCTAGATCACTTTTGGCTTCAAATTTATCTAAATCAACCTTGTCATTGTTATGGATAAAAACTTTGGAGCCAAAGATCCTGAAGTACCCAATACTGGGTTTCTTACCTTTTAAGAGCTCATATGGGGTTTTCTTCATCACAAGTCTTACCATGGCTCGATTGAGGATGTAACACGATGTGTTCACTACTTCTGCTCAAAAGCTCCTTGAGAGTTGGCTTTCAACCAGAAGAGTACGAGCCATTTTCACCAAAGTTTTGTTCTTTCTCTCCGCTACTCCATTTTGTTCCAGAGTCCTTGGAGAGGAAAACTTGTGTTCGATGCCTTGGTTCCTGCAGAAACCAGAAAAAAGAATTATTGTCAAACTTTCCCCCATGATCAGTGCGGATTGAGCATATTTTGTTCGTGTTCCCATGCTCAATCTTATTAAAGAACTCTTCAAAATTTTTCAGAACTTCATTTTTATGAGCTAGGAATTTAACCCAAGTGAACCTATAAAAATCATCTACAATGACAAACCCAAAACGTTTACCATTGAGATTTAGTGTTCTAGTAGGTCCAGAAAAGTCCATGTGTAACAATTCATAAGGTTTTGAAGTGATTATGGGAGCATTAGATTTGAATGATTTTCTGGTTTGTTTTCCCTATGCACATGCATCACAAAAGCTCACATTTTTATTGAAGGAAATTTCATGAAGTCTACTTACCAGTTTCATCCTCATTATCTTGTGCAACACATTGTAGCTAGCATGGCCTAGCCTTCGGTGCCATAAGGACAATTCATCCTGCCTATTTGCAATAAGACACAAATTTTTGTTTTTTGCTTCATCTAGATCAACTAGATAGATGTTATTCACTCTTTTACTAGAAAACTTGACATCTCCTGAAATTTTATCAATTATTTGGCATGCATTTGACTCAAAAATTACTTTATGGCCTTTATCACACAACTGACTGATGCTCAGGAGGTTGTGATTCAGACCTTCAACTAGAAACACATTATCTATTGAGTTGGAAGCAGACTTACCTACCTTACTTGTGCCAATTATTTGGCCCTTGTTGTTACCTCCAAACACAACTTGTCTGCCATCTTTTTCAACTAGCAAACAAAATTTATCTTTGTCGCCCGTCATGTGCCTCGAGTAGCCACTATCCAAGTACCATTTGTTTTGATTTTGGGCTGCTAGGCATTCCTGCATAGATGGATCAGACAAGAGGTTTTGGTACCCAAATTACTTTGGGTCCCAATCTTTCATTCATGCCAAAAAGTAAATGTTTTGGAATCCAAACTTGTTTACATTTCAACTTGTATAAATTATTCTAGCATTGTGTTACAGTATGGCCAAGTTCCTTACAACAGTTGCATGATGGTTTTTGAGTTTTTACAATCCTCTTACTGTTGTATTTAACTTGTGACTACTTTTGGCCTTTGTGGTGCTTAGTTGGAGTTCTTTTTTCTGCATATTTCTAGGCCTGTCGACAGGTCTCTTTAGGTCTGTCGACAGTTTTCTTAGCTTCTTGAACAGATGAAGTCTTTTGTTTATTTTGCAATTGCTTACCTTTAGCTTGAGCATTCTTGCTTTTAGTTGGAGCTTGTTTACTTGTACTTGGACTGCTATTAACAAAAGATGTGATCAATTTTTCTCCAAGTTTCTTTTGTTTTTCTGGTTGAAATCCAAGTCCATGCCTTATTACATTTATTTTAACTCCCAACACAGCATCACGATTCTGCTTTCTTTTTACAAATCTTGTGAGATCTTCAGTTTTTCCTTTCAGTTCCTCTTTAGCTTTTTCCATCTCTTTTTGGATCTCTTGATTCTCATGTTGAAGAGTTTCTACAAGTGTATTTAGAACTTGTTTTTCTTTTACATTTTCCTGGAGTTTTTCTTTAATGCAATCCATTTCAGCAAGATGGCTTTCCTTTTCAATTTTCAGTAGCTCAATTTCCTTAGTTAGAATTGCAATATGTTCATCATTAGATGTGCTATGAACAAGTGAGGTGATTTTCTTCTTTTTCAGTGCCTTATTTTCATACTTATATTCACAAAATTTTTGGAACAACAAGTTATATGCCTCTTCTCATTCATCAACAGAATAATTTTCAAAGGAAGAGTTTACCTCATTAGAGTCCTCACTCCTTGCCATTAAGCACTGGATCTCTTCATCTTCAGAATTCTCTTGTGCATTCTCGTCTTCATCTTCATCACTCCAAGTCGCCATCATAGCCTTGGCTTTCTTGAAAGTGTACTTGTCCTTTTTCAGCTTCTTCTTGAGCTCTGGGCATTCACCTCTCATGTGCCCTGGTTTCTTGCAGTCATAGCACACAATCATGTCAGATTTTTTATTAGAATCAAACTTATTTGAGAAATCTCTTTTTGGAAGAGTTTTGAAGTTACCTGAACCTTTCTTTTTGAACCTGAGGAATTTTTTGAACTGTCTAGTGAGCATGGCCATTTCATCATTCTCACTATCACTAGACGGTTCAGATTCATCACTTTCCTGTTGAACCTCTTTCTTGGAGCTTGAAGAACTTTTGTTCGAGGCTTTTAAAGCAATGGATTTTCTAGGATTAACCTCAGTTTCTTTTCTTTTCAGATTAATTTCATAGGTCATCAAGGATCCAATTAGTTCATCCAATTTCATTGTGGAAAGGTCTTTAGAATCCTCAATGACAGTGGCCTTAGTATGCCAAGTGGATGGAAGAGACCGAAGTATCTTCCTTACTAAGTCACTCTCACTATACTCTTTCTTAAGACCTTTCAACCCATTGATTATTATCATGAATCTAGCAAACATATCTGAAATTGTTTCTTCATTTCATTTTAAACATTTCATATTCAGATACTAGCATGCTAGCTTTAGTTTCTCTTACCTCAGACGTACCTTCATAAATGAGCTCCAGCTTGTCCCACATTTCTTTTGCTGACTTGCATGTGGAGACTCTCAAATATTCTTTCGGATGCACGGAGCACTACATCATGTTCAATGCGCTCCAATTCAAGGTGCCTTTGCGGAATTGCTCTCTTGTCCAGGTATCTTCGTCAACGGGTAGCTCATAAGGCCCCTTGCTGACGATCTTCCACAGCTCATAGTCTTGAGCTCTCAGAAAGACCTGCATACGGTTTTTCCAATAAGTATAGTCAATTCCATCAAAGTAGGGAGGCCTGGACACTGAGTGTCCTTCAGCCATAAATCCCCTATTGGTTTCCATTAAACAAGATCACTCCTAATCGTAAGATCAAGCTAGTAAAGCTGTAAACCGGAGAAACCTCTCTCTGATACCAATTGAAAGGTGTGCGGAATCACCTAAGACAGTAATCTAGAGGGGGGGTTGAATAGATTACTACAGATTAAAAAAAATTACCCTTCTTTTCGATGTTAATACTGACTTGAGAAAAGCTTAAACAGATAGAGATCAAATTCTAGCTTTGGTGTGAGTGCTGATTGTGATTAGGAGATTAGAAACCTATCTCGCGTGTGAACAATCAAACGTGCCTGCCAACACTACAAGAAAAAGCGGTTTTACCGACGGATATTTCCGACGAAACTTTTCCGTCAGAATATCCGTCGGAACTACCGACGCAATAATTCCGTCGGAAATATCTGTCGGTAATACTGACGGATAAATATCCGCCAAAAATTTCCTTCGGTACTTATATATTACCGACGATTTTCTGACATAATAGTTCCGTCGGAACTATCCGTCCGAAATTCCACGATTTCCCTCCCCGCCCCCCTCCCGCGAAACCCTCTCTCTCTCTCTCTCTCTCTCTCTCTCTCTCTCTCTCTCTCTCTCTCTCTCTCTCTCTCTCTCTCTCTCTCTCTCTCTCTCTCTCTCTCTCTCTCTCTCTCTCTCTCTCTCTCTCGCCGCCTACAGCGCACCGGCTTCACCACCCCGGCCTGCCGCCGCCCGTCGCGACCCCAGCCCCCCGCCGCCACTCCCCTAGCTTCCCACCGGCGCCGTCGTGACCCCGGCCCGCCGCCGCTGCCCCAGCTTCCCGCCGCCGCCGTCGCGACCCAGCCCACCGCCGTCGCCTGGAGTATGGTCTCTCTCTCTCTCTCTCTCTCTCTCTCTCTCTCTCTCTCTCTCTCTCTCTCTCTCTCTCTCTCTCTCTCTCTCTCTCTCTCTCTCTCTCTCTCTCTCTCTCTCTCTCTCTCCCGCCCGCCCCTTCGCCAGCGCGGAGCCCCGCGCCCCCTCATCGGCGCCCCTGCGACCCTGAGCCCCAGCGCCCCCGCCGCCTCGCCCACCCCACGGCACCCCCGAGCCCCAACAGGCCCCCACCCCCGCCACCTCGCCCACCCCACGGCGCCCCCGAGCCCCAACAGGCCCCCCGTCCCTACCGCCTCTCCCACCCCACGGCGCCCCCGAGCCCCAACAGGCCCCCCGCCCCCTCGCCCACCCACAGGCACCCCCGAGCCCTTGCGGCGCTGCCCCCTTGCCCCCACGGTGCCCCCTCCACCCCACAGGCCCCCCTCACCCCCTAATCCAATCCTGACATATCTATCCCGGGACAGATTTGGATGAGAAAAATATGGAGTAGCATCTTATTGTTTGATTATATATATCCTCTTTAAATTTACTTGTGATTATCGACTTCTTTGGAAGAAGATTGGGAGGTAAGTAGAAATAAGTCACTTTTTTTAACTTTGATTGGGGCCGAACATATAAAACTGATCATAGGGTCTACCGAAGAGGTTATCACAGTCTAAAATCGGCTAGGATTTTTGTGACATCATTTAGTAACACACCTCTTAATGCACTAATGAAAACTATAGTTGTTAAGACACCAATCAAAATGCACCTCTCGCCAGCAATCATGTCATCTCTCGAACGGAAGTTGAGTGGATAAACTGTTCAAACCTTTTCACTGGAATCCAAAGCCTAAAAGAATTTTCCCCCACCGGCACCAAGAACGTACGTGCTAATTTGGCTTTTCTCCTCCAGGTGTGTCTAAAGTCCCAATTTTTCATGAGATTCTAGGTGGAGGAATCTCTTTAATTGTATGTTGTCTGGTGATCCTCCTTATAAATATGCCCACTTCAGTGGATCATGTATTATGCATAGACTAACAAATACCTAGCTTCCTACCATAGTCGGGATTTCAAGACCAATATATATGAAATTTAATTTAACTTAGTTCTTCACTTTTCTTGTATTTTCTTGCCGCCATGTAGTTTGCTTCTGGAAGCTGGGCAATGCAGTTTAAGTCCATAAACGCCTAGCTAATTACTCTCAAGGTTGGATATTTTTATTTGTAAAACACTTTAGATTAGTTTTATGGAGTATTCTTTTAACATAAAAGATGTCGTTGCATTTAAAACTCATTTGTATACAGAGCATTAAAAATATCGTAAGTCTGAGAAACTAAAATTAATTAAGGTCAGTTAGAAATGTCGTAAAAAGACAACTCAATTGTCTCTCTGCACACAATTGTCATTTTTAATGATACGTGCGCAAATGTATCTATAGTAGAGATAAATCTACAATTTATAGCTTGCCAATGATCTCAGTTGTTACAATTGTCCGTCTTTGAGTAGCAGAAGTAAAAGCATGGTCCTCTTGCGGCCAAGAATGAAATTAATAGTTTCTTCAAACTCCCACAAATGACAAAAGAGAAATTAAAGGAAGAAAAAAATGAAAATAAGACAAGAATCAAATGATCAATACTCATGGTACTTGGAAATTTAAGTGGTTCGGTAAGTGTTTTACGTACATTTATAGCTACATTGGTTCTTATAGGCCCTCTGGGCCTAGCCTCTATAGGCCGTGCCCATCAATTTTAATGGGTTTCGCCCGTGCCCATCAATTTAAGTGGTTCGTATATATAATTATGTTAATGTGTGTAAAGTATATGCTAATGATGCCAATAAAATTGGGATGGACAAGTACTTCATTTGGTTTGGTTTGGCTCACTCATGAAACGAATCAAAGCATACGGAACTTGATATTCAAACTGCGCCGGAATCACTTAGTTGAATTTAGATTCTTATTTTGAATTGAAATGTAAACAACCCTAGTCGTATTTCTCCTAAAAGTTTTCAAAACATAGAATCTTATTTTGATAATCGAAATATAGTTTCGGTTCTGATAATATCGGAATGGTTAATTCTGATTCCATTCCGATTCTGATAATATTATCAGAACCGAAATTTCAATAAGTTAAGGTGTTTACCATAGTTTTTTCTCCTAAAAGTTTTCAAAACATAGATTTTGGAATAAAACTTGATGAACCACATGCACCGTGGCACATTTTTTTACCCCCCTGCGGTAGCTATATAAGATTGTAGGGCGTCCGTATACCCAGACAACTCGATCTGGCTAAGGCCATTTGACCCATCAATGTTGAGCTGTAGCCTGGAGGACAAGTATGTGGTTTGGTCGGTCTGAAGCCTTTCTTTTTCCCCCTTGGGGATCTTTGTCACAGTGAAGAGTACAACTCAGACATTAGAAAGACTCACCTACTTAACCTACAATATTTAAATTTGGTGGCAGATCCATCTAGTTGCTCAGCTGGGGTAGTCGGCTTGTAAAGAAGCTAAATACAAACACCAATGAGGTATACATCCCAATTTAGGAAAAAAAAAATAGTACAAACTCTTCCTTCTAGATATTAGTTTCTTTTATGTTTAATTGTTCACTTTCAGTTTAATGATTAGTATTACACATCTTATTTTAATGTATTTGTTTAGTATTTCACATGTTTATATGTAATTCATGTACATGTATGTATGAATTTGGTTTATTATTGCACTTGTTCACATGTATGATTTTGTTATCATATTCCTTTCATATTTATTTGAGTTTTAAATTTGATCTATGCATGTATAGCATTTTTTCACTGCACACACCTCACGAGAGAGTGTTAAGCCCGTGTCAATGAACCTTCCCGTTCAAAACTTTGAGATTGATGTGCACGAGTCTTATTTTCAATAATGAGAACGTGTATATCTAACTCAAAGTCTTGAATTGTCCCGTTTTGGACAGTCTGTGAATGTTTGATCGCAGTTAGGTGGTCATTTATTATGTGTTTATATTATTTGTTAAAAATTTCGGGTGCATCTACTCACTCCTCTCTGATATACATTTAGTGAGTTCCCTACAAGCCAATTCATATTAGTGATGACACTTGTAATCTTGTACCAATCTCTTTTGGTAATTAAATGAGGTGTTGCATTGCTCGTTGTTTATTTGTAGTCATTTGATTGATTCTTTCATATTTACCATATTATGATTTAATTTCATATTTTAAATTACTCATGAATAAATTGTTATAATTTTTTTTTCTAATTAGTGATGAGAGTTCGCGATTAGAAATTAGACTCAAAGAAGAACAAATGTCCAACGTATCAAAGTACGTGTTTGTTTGAACGAAAGATATTACCGATGGATATTCGAAGATTGCATGATGGTTTACTTTTGGTGAAAGAGAAGATGAAGAAAATCATAAAGATTATTCGGAAAGAAGAAAGACAAAGTTTAGAAAATAAAATTGGATTATCTGTTATTGTTCAAGATGAAAAAGGACTGCGATATTGTGTAATCTTACGACATAGTTGGTGTGGTAGTATGTACATATTTAGTGGAAAAGACTGGTCAAAATTTGTGGAAAATAATTGTGTCAAAGAGCTTGACATTTTGAAAGTTATGTCTTCCCATTATGTACGAAGAGATGTATTTAGTAAACTATATTTAGGGATATCAGTGGTTAGTTCAAAACCTAGGAAATCTAATAAGAAGCTGGTGAATAAAGAGTCGATCAAGTGGTGGTGGCCTAATATGAAGACATCACGGTTTGTATGAACAAATAGTCTTTGTGTTCTTTTTAATGTTCAATACCATTAAGTATTTATATAGTGCTCAAATTTATTTGATATTCATGTATGCTTACTCTTCATTTATCTATACGTCAACGTTTTATTTCACCCATTAGCTCTGGGACTCTCCATATAACGTATGTATCATATGTATGGTACTTGAACGATGTGAGGGTGTGTTGGATTTTAACTCGGGACATGACATTTAATCTGTGTAGGAAAAATGTCTTATGAGAATCGGTCATGGATGTACCGTGGAATAGTGAATGGAGTTGTTACCGAGGAGTTTAAAGACGGAGTTGACAGTTTTATTGAGTTTGCATTGAGTAATTCATCAGTAGCAGTTGATCCGATGGGTAACATCCGATGTCCGTGTTCGGCTTGTAAGAACAGAAAGTGGATATCGACATGGGATGTGCAGCATCATCTGTATACGAGAGGATTTGTTGACCATTATGAGTTATGGTCGTGTCATAGTGAGTTGAATATTCAGTCGTCTGCACCAGCTAATTACTTTGCCTCTACAAGTACGTACGTAGACATGATTGTCGATCCTGTTGGTCCGGAGTTCAATATTCATGAAGATCAAACAAATGAAGAAGTGCCGAATGATACAGCTCAGAGATTTTATCAATTACTTCGAGATGCTGATGAGCCATTATGGGATGGTTGTGAGAAGCATACACGGTTGTCTGCAGTGTCGCAGCTATTGAATTTGAAATCTGAATTTCATATGAGCGAGAGTTGTTTTGACCGGCTTCTCTTACTAGTCAAGAGCATGCTTCCTCAATCAGAGAGGTTACCTGCTGACTTTTACCATGCGAAGAAGATGGTGAATGATTTGGGGCTTGGTTTTATGAAAATTGATGCATGTCCGAATCACTGTATGCTGTACTACAAAGAGGATGCAGATAAGACATCATGCTGTATTTGTAAGCATGATAGGTTCAAGCCCAAGAGAGGGGACAAGTCAAAGCAGAAGGATGTTCCGTATAAGTCATTGCGGTACTTTCCTATCACACCCAGATTGCAGCGATTGTTCATGTCCTCGAGGACAGCTGGACATATGACTTGGCATGCAGAAAGAGTCCGTCGCGACGAAGGTGAAATGAGTCATCCTGCCGATGGTGAAGCTTGGGCTCATTTTAGCCGTACTCATCCTTACTTCTCAAGGGATCCACGCAACGTACGGCTTGGTTTATGCACAGATGGTTTCAATCCTTTCGGAGGCTCGGTGGCATCTTACTCATATTGGCCAGTATTCCTAACACCGTATAACCTTCCGCCAGGCATGTGCATGAAGAGTGAGAATCTGTTCCTTTCATTGCTGATTCCGGGTCCAAAAAGTCCAGGAAAGAATATAGACATATATCTCAGACCGTTGATTGATGAGATGAAATTGTTATGGTCAGATGGTGTGCAGTCTTATGATGCATCCAGAAAACAGAATTTCAATCTGAAGGCTGCATTAATGTGGACAATAAGTGACTTTCCAGCCTACGGCATGTTATCTGGCTGGAGCACACATGGGAGGTTGGCATGTCCTTATTGCATGGAGGATTCTAAATCATTTGTGTTGAAATCTGGGGGAAAATCTTGTTGGTTCGATTGTCATCGGCGGTTTCTACCCAGTGACCATCCTTTCCGAAAGCAAAAGGATTCTTTTATGAAAAATACAACTGTGATGGAGGAGGTAGATATGGAACGGGTGTCTGGTGGAAACATGGCGAGGCGGGTCCAGAACTTATCGACTGTAACACAACTGGCTGGTAGTACCTGACAAATCCCTGGCTTTAGGAAGGATCACAATTGGGTGAAGCAAAGCATTTTTGGGAATTGCCTTATTGGTCAACACTTTTGATACGTCATAACCTAGACGTCATGCATATAGAGAAGAATGTTTTTGATAATGTGTTCAACACAGTTATGGACGTCAAAGGCAAAACGAAGGCTAACGTCAAGACACGTTTCGATTTGAAAGTACTTTGCAAACGTCCAGAACTAGAGCTACAGCATGTTCAAGGAAAAGTGGTGCAACCTAAAGCTGCATATGTGCTTGGGGCCAGACAGATTAAGGAAGTGTTGCAATGGTTAAAGCAATTGAGATTTTCGGATGGATATGTCTCGAATATTGCGCGTTGTGTAAATGTCAACGAGGGAAAAATATACGGAATGAAGAGTCATAACTGCCATGTTTTCATGCAAAAACTGATGCCTCTTGCTTTTCGTGAGTTGTTGCCGAAACAAATATAGGGAGCAATGACTGAGCTGAGTCAATTCTTCAAGATTTTATCTGCATCAGAACTCAAAATTCATGACTTGCAAAATATGGAGCAAAATATAATTCAGACAGTCTGCAAATTAGAGAAGATATTTCCTCCAGCATTCTTTGATTCAATGGAGCACCTGATCATCCATTTACCATATGAGGCAAGGGTCGGAGGACCAGTACAATTTCGATGGATGTATCCGTTTGAGAGGTATATTTCTACATCTCAATTTATTGCCATTACGACGATTTGTTATATTACTTATGTATGCATTTGAATTATTGTCGTAGGTGCATGCATTATCTTAAGATGAAAGTCCGCAACAAAGCACAAGTTGAGGGCTCCATTACTCAGGCGTACCTCATTGAGGAGATATCAAACTTCTGTTCGATGTACTTTGACACGGAAATACGAACCCGACGCACTCAACCTCCACGTAATGATGATGGTGGAGATTCCGAGGTGTCAGACCGACTCTCTGTATTCAAGTGTCCCGGATGGGCATTCGGATCTTCTTCTACTCGCACACTCCAAGACAGAGAGTTGGTAGCTGCGGAGATCTACGTGTTCATGAATTGCGAAGAACTAGACCCTTACATTCAGTAAGCTCTCCACGCTTATTCGTCATCATTTGTGTGCATTGCTGCAGAACCTAACGGTTGTGTGGCATTTGCATTGCAAAGAGTTTGACTCGGTCATATTGCGACGGAATCCACGTCTAACTGACGTGCAGGTTGAAAAGGAACGGGAGAAGTCTTTTCCTACTTGGTTAAGATCTCGAGTATGTGTCTAATTATTTTGAAACATAAGTGTTATGTTTTTATGCAGACTGAGTTGAAGTCATTTATTCAATGTTTGTCTATTTATCTCATAATAGGTTGAACAAGGCTTCATTCCCGATTCAAGAGTACAACAGATCAGTTTTGGCCCCTCGAAGATTGTACGTGTCTATCCAAGCTACATTGTGAATGGATACAGATTTCACACGAGAGATTATGGATGGAATAAGTCTACGATGAACAGCGGCGTATGTGTGAAGGGAAGTGCCTACAATGAAGATGAAATTGACTATTATGGCATTCTCGAAGAAGTCATTGAACTGCAATTTTTGGGACAAGACAACAATGTATTTCTGTTCAAGTGTCATTGGTTTGATCCGACATCTATTCGTCATGACACAACATATGGATTAATCGATGTGAAGCATAAGTCCAAATTGAGTACATATGAGCCATTCATCCTGGCGGCACAAGCCCAACAAGTTTATTATTCAAATTATACATCCCTCAAATTAAGAGATTGGTGGGCTGCATGTAGAGTGAAATCAAGACTATTCCCTGAGTATGAGCTTCTCCCGACTGATGATGAGCTCGAAGGTGTTAATGACAACTTTTTCCAATCAGATCGGAGTGACGCACGAGAGTTGGCAGCTTCTACGCAGTACAATGTTCATGATATAAATGAAACAATTTGCTTACATAAGGATAACGAACAAGAAGAAGTTGACCCAAATGTCGTTGAGCAGGAGGTGGAGTCTGATGTGGAGGAAGACTCCCAGGATGATGAGGATGAATTCCAGGATGATGATGAAGATGATGCTGAATTAAACATGTCTTCAGCATCTGATGATGAATATAGATAATATACTGCATATTTTGTAAGAAATTGGTGTTGTTGTTAATTACATGTTCATAATAAATTGCTACTTCAAATTGAGTGCTGATGACTTGCTATATCTTTATTTGTATCAATAGAGATATGGTACGTGGAGGACGCAGTCAGACGGTTGCCACATCCGTTGGCAGAGGGTCCGCGACCCCGTCCACGACAGGTATACGTATGTGTAAACACAATATTCTAGAATTTATTGTTCATATTAAATGCATGAGAACTAACGTACATACAATAAAGCAGGGACTGCCTCCCCGTCCACGTCTGCCTCCAGGTCTGCGCCGGTCATTCCACCGACAGGTATATGCATATGTACACAAAAAACCATATGGGTATTATTGTTTATATTGATTTCACGAGAACTAACGTACATACAATTTTGCAGGGACTGCCTCCCCATCCACGTCTACATCCAGGTCCGCGCTGGTCATTCCAGCGACAAGTATATGCATTTGTACTAAAAAATGGATATTATTTACGTATATTAAATTAACGAGATCTAACGTACATACAATTTTGCAGAGACTGCCTCCCCGTCCACGCTCGTCGTCCCAGCGACAGGTAAATTTCTATATTGTTGTTTATTTGAAATTCATAATTTCTAATGTGTATGAAATTTTGCAGGGACCGCCTCCCTGCCGACCATCCGAGCAGTGCCACCTTCGTCTTCTTCCTCACCACAAGGTAAACGTATGTTTCAATAGATTAGTATGTTTGGTCTCTTGCAATTTATACAATAATAGTGTACTAAATTGTTTTCAACAGAGGTGGAGAGCCAGCATCCAGCAGCTGAGGAGGGGCCTCAGCTACCGGGACGACAACCATGCTGGATCTCAGGGTAAAGTTCATCATCTCAGTGTTACTGTATTTGTTATTTAGGATATACATTTCATGTAGAAAATTAATGTGGAATTGCAGGGGGAAGATAGATCCCAGTCCTGCTTCTCGCTATATAACGACGCTGGTCCACGCACATATTCTAGGACCAGTGGATGCATGGAGAGACTTCCCGGTGCGAGTCCGGGATTTATTATTTGACATGTTTACGGTATTTTTATTTTTTAGAATAGTTGAAGTCATTTATTCAATTATTATTAATTTGGGTTTATTGCAGAACGTTGATTAATTTTATTTCTTTACAGCGGAGGTTCGTGTTCACGAGACCCGAGGATCTCCCTCGAGCTCGAGCCGTTTGGGAGATTACGACCCAGACTAATTTAAGAAAGTCGATGTGGGAGGTACGGGACAAGGCAATGAAGACCACAGGCAACCGGGATCCTATGGCTTGGGTGGATTACGGCCCTGTTTGGCTGCGGAGGGGCTATTGGGAGTCCCTTTGCGAGCGTTGGGCTGCTGGACCATGGCAGCAGTAGTCACAGGCGGCAATACGCAACAGAGCAACTCAACCGGAGAAGAATGTGCATACTAGTGGGTCCATATCTTATGCGACCCACAGTCAAAAATTGGTAAGTATTTTATTGTTCGATTCATATATACATAAGGATTATTATTGTGAAACTAACTAATTTTGTTGAATTTTAAGCATCACGACCTGGAGCGTGCCCCTACTTTCCGCGAGTTATTTGACCGGACTTATAAGCGAAAGGGGACGGATGACTATGTTACCGAGAGTGCCCGCACGATTGCTGTAAGTCAAGCTTTAAATTATGAATTCAATTATGATATTAAAGTAATTTGTTTTCAATAATTTAATTTTAAATTATTTTACAGGAGACGTACGACAGGACGATGGCGGAGCGCTACGCAGAGGGCACTCCCCAGCCAGATTTGGATGCGGACGCTTGGGTCGAGGCAGCGGGAGTGCCGAGGAAGGGTCGAGTGTACGGCTTTGGGGACAGCTTGGATACTCATAGAGTGTTGTCCTCATATGCCAGTTCGATCGCTCCCACGGCACACGCGAGTTCATCTTCTGCGCCGCCCGTCAGTGGTGTAGAGGACATTAGAAGCATCATTCGGGAGGAGCTACGTGCAGAGCTACAGACGAAGCGGGTAGAGCTACAGACACAGCGGGTAGAGCTACAGACGCAGTTCAGCGATATGGTTCAGCAGTTCATCTCAATAATGCAGGGAGTATGCCCCACACAGCCAGCAGCTCAGGGCAGTATTAGTATTAATTTCATATACTTAGGATTGGGTCGGGCGTTCAATTGACGGATCTAAAAAATAACAAATTACATATAAAGGGTTAAAACACACAACCCAGGGGTCCAAAATCCCAAATAGGGATCTGATCGGCGTGCCGTTTTCTCCCACACGACCGGGTGGGTTAACGTGACGTGTGCGAACTGACAGATTCCAATTTGGATTCCCAGATTGGGTCGGGCGTTCAATTGACGGATCTAAAAAACAACAAATTACATATAAAGGGTTAAAACACACAACCCGGGGGTCCAAAATCCCAAATAGGGATCTGATCGGCGTGCCATTTTCTCCCACACGACCGGGTGGGTTAACGTGACGTGTGCGAACTGACGGATTCCAATTTGGATTCCCGAATTGGGTCGGGCGTTCAATTGACGGATCTAAAAAACAACAAATTACATATAAAGGGTTAAAACACACAACCCGGGGGTCCAAAACCCCAAATAGGGATCTGATCGGCGTGCCGTTTTCTCCCACACGACCGGGTGGGTTAACGTGACGTGTGCGAACTGACGGATTCCAATTTGGATTTCCGGATTGGGTCAGGCGTTCAATTGACGGATCTAAAAAACAACAAATTACATATAAAGGGTTAAAACACACAACCCGGGGGTCCAAAATCCCAAATAGGGATCTGATCGGCATGCCGTTTTCTCCCACACGACCGGGTGGGCTAACGTGACGTGTGCGAACTGACAGATTCCAATTTGGATTCCCGGATTGGGTCGGGCGTTCAATTGACGGATCTAAAAAACAACAAATTACATATAAATGGTTAAAACACACAATCCGGGGGTCTAAAATCCCAAATAAGGATCTGATCGGCGTGCCGTTTTCTCCCACACGACCGGGTGGGTTAACGTGACGTGTGCGAACTAACGGATTCCAATTTGGATTCCCGGATTGGGTTGGGCGTTCAATTGACGGATCTAAAAAATAACAAATTACATATAATGGGTTAAAACACACAACCAGGGGGTCCAAAATCCCAAATAGGGATCTGATCAGCGTGCCGTTTTCTCCCACACGACCGGGTGGGTTAACGTGACGTGTGCGAACTGAGGGATTCCAATTTGGATTCCCGGATTGGGTCGGGCGTTCAATTAACGGATCTAAAAAAACAACAAATTACATATAAAGGGTTAAAACACACAACCTGGGGGTCCAAAATCCCAAATAGGGATCTGATCGGCGTGTCGTTTTCTCCCACACGATCGGGTGGGTTAACGTTACGTGTGCGAACTGACGGATTCGAATTTGGATTCCCGGATTGGGTGGGGCGTTCAATTGACGGATCTAAAAAATAACAAATTACATATAAAGGGTTAAAACACACAACCCGGGGGTCCAATATCCCAAATAGGGATCTGATCGGCGTGCCGTTTTCTCCCACACGACCGGGTGAGTTAACGTGACGTGTGCGAACTGGCAGATTCCAATTTGGATTCCCGGATTGGGTCGGGCGTTCAATTGACGGATCTAAAAAACAACAAATTACATATAAAGTGTTAAAACACACATCCCGGGGGTCGAAAATCTCAAATAGGGATCTGATCGGCGTGTCGTTTTCTCCCACACGACCGGGTGGGTTAACGTGACTTGTGCGAACTGACGGATTCCAATTTGGATTCCCGGATGGGGTCGGGCGTTCAATTGACGGATCTAAAAAACAACAAATTACATATAAAGGGTTAAAACACACAACCAAGGTGTCCAAAATCCCAAATAGGGATCTGATCGGCGTGCCGTTTTCTCCCACACGACCGGGTGAGTTAACGTGACGTGTGTGAACTGACGGATTCCAATTTGGATTCCCGGATTGGGTTGGGCGTTCGATTGACGGATCTAAAAAATAACAAATTACATATAATGGGTTAAAACACCCAACCAGGGGGTCCAAAATCCCAAATAGGGATCTGATCGACGTGCCGTTTTCTCCCACACGACCGGGTGGGTTAACGTGACGTGTGCGAACTGACGGATTCCAATTTGGATTCCCGGATTGGGTCGGGCGTTCAATTAACGGATCTAAAAAACAACAAATTATATATAAAGGGTTAAAACACACAACCTGGGGGTCCAAAATCCCAAATAGGGATCTGCTCGGCGTGTCGTTTTCTCCCACACGATCGGGTGGGTTAACGTGACGTGTGCGAACTGACGGATTTGAATTTGGATTCCCGGATTGGGTCAGGCGTTCAATTGACGGATCTAAAAAACAACAAATTACATATAAAGGGTTAAAACACACAACCCGGGGGTCTAAAATCTCAAATAGGGATCTGATCGGCGTGCCGTTATCTCCCACACGACCGGGTGGGTTAACGTGACGTGTGCAAACTGATGGATTTCAATTTAGATTCCCGGATTAGGTTGGGCGTTCAATTGACGGATTTAAAAAACAACAAATTACATATAAATGGTTAAAACACACAACCAAGGGGTCCAAAATCCCAAATGGGGATCTGATCGGCGTGCCGTTTTCTCCCACACGACCGGGTGAGTTAACGTGATGTGTGCGAACTGGCGGATTCCAATTTGGATTCCCGGATTGGGTCGGGCGTTCAATTGACGGATCTAAAAAACAACAAATTACATATAAAGGGTTAAAACACACATCCCGGGGGTTGAAAATCCCAAATAGAGATCTGATCGGCGTGTTGTTTTCTCCCACACGACCGGGTGGGTTAACGTGACTTGTGCGAACTGACGGATTCCAATTTGGATTCCCGGATGGGGTCGGGCGTTCAATTGACGGATCTGAAAAACAAAAAATTACATATAAAGGGATGGTTATAACACACAACCAAGGGGTCCAAAATCCCAAATAGGGATCTGATCGGCGTGCCGTTTTCTCCCACACGACCGGGTGAGTTAACGTGACGTGTGCAAACTGACGGATTCCAATTTGGATTCCCGGATTGGGTCGGGCGTTCAATTGACGGATCTAAAAAACAACAAATTACATATAAAGGGTTAAAACACACAACCCGAGGGTCCAAAATCCCAAATAGGGATCTGATCGGCGTGCCGTTTTCTCCCACACGACCGGGTGGGTTAACGTGACGTGTGCGAACTGACGGATTCCAATTTGGATTCCCTGATGGAGTCGGGCGTTCAATTGACGGATCTAAAAAACAACAAATTACATATAAAGGGTTAAAACACACAACCCGGCGGTCCAAAATCTCAAATAGGGATTTGATCGGCATGCCGTTTTCTCCCACACAACCGGGTGAGTTAACGTGATGTGTGCGAACTGACGGATTCTAATTTGGATTCCCGAATTGGGTCGGGCGTTCAATTGACGGATCTAAAAAACAACAAATTACATATAAAGGGTTAAAACACAAAACCCGGGGGTCCAAAATCCCAAATAGGGATCTGATCGGCATGCCGTTTTCTCCCACACGACCAGGTGGGTTAACGTGACTTGTGCGAACTAACGGATTCCAATTTGGATTCCCGGATGGGGTCGGGCGTTCAATTGACGGATCTAAAAAACAACAAATTACATATAAAGGGTTCAAACACACAACCAAGGGGTCCAAAATCTCAAATAGGGATCTGATCGGCGTGCCGTTTTCTCCCACACGACCGGGTGAGTTAACGTGACGTTTGCAAACTGACGGATTCCAATTTGGATTCCCGGATTGGGTCGGGCGTTCAATTGACGGATCTAAAAAACAACAAATTACATATAAATGGTTAAAACACACAACCCCGGGGTCCAAAATCCCAAATAGGGATCTGATCGGCGTGCCGTTTTCTCCCACACGACCGGGTGGGTTAACGTGACGTGTGCGAACTGACGGATTCCAATTTGGATTCCCGGATGGGTCGGGCGTTCAATTGACGGATCTAAAAAACAATAAATTACATATAAAGGGTTAAAACACACAACCCGGGGGTTCAAAATCCAAAATGGGGATCTGATCGGCGTGCCGTTTTCTCCCACACGACCGAGTGGGTTAACGTGACGTGTGCGAACAGACGGATTCCAATTTGGATTCTCGGATGGAGTCGGGCGTTCAATTGACGGATCTAAAAAATAACAAATTATATATAAAGGGTTAAAACACACAACCCGGGGGTCCAAAATCTCAAATAGGGATCTGATCGGCGTGTCGTTTTCTCCCACACGACCGGGTGAGTTAACGTGATGTGTGCGAACTGACGGATTCCAATTTGGATTCCCGGATTGGGTCGGGCGTTCAATTGACGAATCTAAAAAACTACAAATTACATATAAAGGGTTAAAACACACAACCCGGGGGTCCAAAATCCAAAATAGGGATCTGATCGGCGTTCCGTTTTCTCCCACACGACCAGGTGGGTTAACATGACGTGTGCGAACTGACGGATTCCAATTTGGATTCCCGAATTGGGTCGGGCGTTCAATTGACGGATCTAAAAAACAACAAATTACATATAAAGGGTTAAAACACACAACCCGGGGGTCCAAAATCCCAAATAGGGATCTGATCGGCGTGTCGTTTTCTCCCACACGACCGGGTGGGTTAACGTGACATGTGCGAACTGACGGATTCCAATTTGGATTCCCGGATGGGGTCGGGCGTTCAATTGACGGATCTAAAAAACAACAAATTACATATAAAGAGCTAAAACCAACAACCCGGGGGTCCAAAATCTCAAATAGGGATCCGATCGGCGTGCCGTTTTCTCCCACATGACCGGGTGGGTTAACGTGACGTGTGCGAACTGACGGATTCCAATTTGGATTCCCGGATTGGGTCAGGCGTTCAATTGACGGATCTAAAAAACAATCAAGTACATATGGATCTAAAAATAGTATCTAATTAAATTTGAAAAATAATCACATATTTTAAATTTAATTTTTGAAAATAATATATGTCTTTTAATTTTATTAATGTTTCTCATATTAATTTTATTTATTATAGGATCCACCTCCGCCAGCAGACGATGATGAGGCAGGGACAGCAGACGATCCAGCTCATCTATCTTGACTTTTTGTATTTATTATTCTATATGATGTTATATTTATTGTATTTTATGATTTATGTTTGATGTTGATTATTTGTGAATTTTATGAATATTGTAGCAGATTTAAAAATACATTTTCATTTGTCATTTATAAAAAAATAAAATAAACTGCAAATTCCGACGGATTTGCCGACGGATTAATATCCGTCGGAAAATAAAGATTACTGACTGATAAATCGGTCGGTAAATCCGTCGATATATCTGTCTATATTGCTGACGAAAATTTTCCGACAGATTGTGTGTCAGTATTTACCGACAGATATTCCGACGGATTTACCGACGGAATTGTGGTCGGTAAATATGGACCGTAGTTCCGACGGATCTATCCGTCGGCCTTACCGACAGATTTTCCGACGAAATTATCATCCGTCGGTAATTTCTGACCAATTATTTCCGACGAACAGTTTCCGATGAACTTTCGACGGAAAGCGGTCAGAAGGTACTATTTCCGACGGATGACCGTCGGATTTCGGACAGATTAGTTCCGTCTGAAAAAGCGCATTTTCTTGTGGTGCAAACATCTACCGTGAAAATGTGCAAACCACAAGACATGAAGATTTAAGGTGGTTCAGAGTACACAACTCGTGTATCCTACATCCACCGTCCATACACACACGTAGAACGACTGCTTATAGAAGCGAGTTCAAACCACAATCACACACGCACAGTGTCTGAGGCAAATATGCACTCAAAACATCCACACACACGTGGATCAAGCACAAGGGACGCTTAAACCACTTCCACACACATAGATTAACAGAAAACAGAGAAAAAGAAGAGTTCTAAGTTGAAGAATCAAATCCAGATGTGAACTCTTCGATGTGGTCGTCCAGAAGAACTTCAGGCTTCGTATTGATGAAGATCGGATGACGTAGACGAAGCTTGATTCATGGACCAACTGACTTCAACTCCTCGTTCTCGAAGGATCTTCCTGGAGTAGCAGGAGGGTTGAAGCAGAGCAGCAGAGAAAGAGTCTATCTTCTTGGTCTTTGCTTAGGGTTTTGATATGGAGGCTCCTTGCTGCAAAAATACCTCTATATGATCTATATATAGTGGTGTCCAAGTATGGAGAGTCATGTTAAAAGGGAACATCCTAATATAGATCACATCAAAATCTCGTTTCTGACTTATCCTTGCATCTGTAGACAGGTGCTTCAGAGCTGTCGACAGGTACTACTGACATCCGGTTTCCAGAAGCATGTTGTTGCTGGAAAACTGGATCTGTCGACAGGTGATTTTGGTGCTGTCGACAGGCAACCTATATCTGTCGACAGGCACACTCCAGCTGTCGATAGTTACTGCTTTTTAAGTGCTCCCAGAAGCTTGATTGTTCTGTTTTGATCTATCTGTCGACACATGCCTTGGGGCCTATGGACAGGTGAGCACTTGTTGTGTTTTTCCAATCTTTTGCACTTAACTTGGGTTGTTTGTCTTGTGTATTCATTCACACCTTCATGAAAAACATTCCAAGTGAGATATAATGAATACAAGGATAGTCATATAAGCATGTTTTCATTTGTGCATTTCTTCCATATCTTAATCATGTCAATCATTGTTTACAACATCAATGCAATATCAATTAAGTCATTCATCATCAAAACCATTAAGCACAATCATCATACACATGTGAACTCAACACATATGAAGTAGTTCTAGTGGTTTGGAGGTAGTGACTATTGTCTTGGATTTGAAAAAGGATCTTGCATGCTTTCCATTTGCACATGGTTCTTAGATGTTGTCTAGTCTTGAATTTATCTTCGGTAGACCTTCCACTAGATCATGTTTGATGAGTTTTCTTATTCTGTCCAAGCTACAATGACCTAATTTTTTGTGCCAAAGTTCAGCATTCTGTTCTTTGCTTGTTGCTAGGCAGATGTCTTGATCCTTCAACTCTTCTAGATGTAGTACATATAGATTTTTCTCTCTACAAGCTTCAAAAATAGTTGTTCCATCCTTAATGATCAGACATTTTGATTCTTGAAACTTGATCTAATGGCCTTTGTTGCATAGTTGACTTATGCTAATTAAGTTGTGATTGAGTCCTTTGACGCATAGAACATCTTCTATCAGGATTTCATCTTGGCTTCCAATTCATCCACAACCAATTACTGACCCTTTACCATTATCACCGTAGGTTACTGTACCTTCTTCATCTTTGATATAAGATAACAGTCTTATGTTGCCTGTCATATGCCTTGAGCACCTGCTGTCCAGGTACATTTTGATACTCTAAGGCTTCCCTGTAATAAATTAATAAGATTTAGGTACCCAAGTTCTTTTGGGTCTTGGTTGGTTAGCATCTACACAATTCCTTTTCGGAATCCATTTTAGATGTTTGGTTGTACATATTATTTTATTATGACCTGGTTTGTTACAATGAGTACAACAGGAAATATTGTTTATTATCTTGTTTGGCTTATTATTTTTATTAGTGTTTAATTTATAGTTAGGATTTTGTTCAAGTACAAATTTTGGCATTGGATAAATTTTAAGATGAATGACTATTTCTTCATTATTATGTGGAGTATATCCTAAACCATACTTTTTCTTTCCAGATCTTCTTGCTTCTTTTAATATTAAAGAGGATCCTCCGTTTGTAAATTTCTCAATTGTTGCAGTCAAGTATTCATTATCTTTTGTTAGTGTCTTAATTTTATTTTTAAATTTACATATGTTTTCCTGACTTTCTATATTTAATATCTTTTCATTCTTAGTTTGTACATCTTCACATAGTACTCCATTCCTTATTTTTAGCACAAAATTTTATTTTTCTAGTTGTTCAGTTTCTGATTTTAAATCTGAGTTAGTTATTTCGAGACATGCATAATTTTTCTTAACTAACTTTAATTGTTTACAAACATTTTTATATTTACTGTATAATTCATTAAAGGCATCTTCTAAGCTATCAAATTCATTGCAAGATGTAAAGGAGGAGTCAAAAGTTACCTTGTCGTCGACATTTGCCATAAAGGCTAGGTTGGCATTTTCTTCTTCTTCTTCTTCGTTGGAGCTTGACTCACTGTCTAAGTCACTCTCATTGTTCCATGCAGCAGCCATGGCTTTCTTCTTGTATTTCTTAATTTTTTCATGTTATCTTTTTTTCTTGAATTCAGCCTTCTTCAGTTTTGAACAGTACTCAACCTTGAGGTGTCCAGGCTTCTTACACTCATAGCATATGGGTTCAGATCTCTTGACTTCTTTGCCTTCAGATTTCTTAAATTCTCTACCTTTCTTGAAATACCTTCTTCCTAACTGGTATTTCTTCTTAGCTAGAATGCGATGCAGTCTTCTGGAGAGAAAGGCTTCTTCATCTACATTATTCTCATTACTCTTATCACTTTCTGATTCGCCCTCAGAAGTGTTTTCTGTAGCCTTGAGAGCATTGTTGTGCTTCTTATTGCTGGAGGATTCTCTCAACCTTTCCATGTTTATCTCATGAGCCATTAAAGACCCAATGAGTTTTTCGAAGGACATTCTTTTGAGATCATTTGCTTCTTCTATTGTTGTTACCTTTGGACTCCATGAAGTTGATAGAGATCTTAATATCTTTCTTACCATGTCTCTAGTCTCATAAGTCTTTCCTAGCCCAGCCAGTCCATTGGTAATGTCTGTGAAGTGACTGTACATCTGGGAGATGGATTCTCCAGACTGCATTTGGAATCTCTCATACTGAGCTACCAATATATCAATTCTTGTTTCATTTACCTTGTCAGTTCCTTCATGTGTGAGCCTCAGCTTGTCCCACATCTTCTTGGCTGACTTACATGTCGATATCCTGTTGAACTCTTTCTTGCTCAGAGAACAACATAATATACTCTTTGCTTTGCTATTTTGGGACAGCTTCTTCTTATCTTCATCTATCCATTTGTCTTTACTATTGTTACCTTGAGATCTCCTTCTTCGATTATTATCCATAGTTGGAAATCAAGCCCTTGAAGAAAGAACTCCATCCTTGTCTTCCAGTAGTGATAGTCTTCACCATCGAATAGAGGAGGTCTGTTAACGGATTGTCCTTCTGCATGACCTTGGGCTGCCATTTATCTTTGCTCTTCAGATCGTGAGATCTACTTACTCGAAGAGACTTGGCTCTGATACCACTTATTGCTCAGATAGCAAGCCCAGAGGGGGGTGAATGGATTGCTAAAATTTTCGTTTAGAATATTCCTGTAAATAAAAGAACTTTGACAGAAGACACTAAGTTCGATAGTTAGAGTTAGTGTAAAGCAACGACAAAAAGATCAATCACATAGACAACAGGAATTTTATCCTGGTTCGGATCTTCTGTCACAAGGAGTCCTACGTCCAGTCCCCAACTTAGGATTTCACTAACTAAGGGTACAGTCCCCCTTAAGGACACTTACACATCCAACCGTAGCTGGCCTTCTATTCTCTACACAAAGAGGCACTAAACCACCTGATGCAACAGGTCTTCCTTCTTACCGAAGGGAACAATCACCCACTCAACAGTAGGTCTTCTCTTTACAACCGAAGAGGAACACTCAAGAAGAATGAGTAAGAAGTGGATGGCCCCTATACCAAGCTTATAGAAACTGCTTGATCTGAAGCGAAGTCTGAGAGACAAATATTTTCACACAAAGAACTCTCTCAGATCTACACAAGCTCTCAAAGGCTAAGCAGGTTACTGTGGAGAGCTAAGAGCTAAAGAAAGTTTTAATGGATAAGCAAGCTCTTCTTTCTTCTAAGTGACTAAGATCTTCAGGATTCAAGATGAGCTTCATGGAGTCACCAATCTTCTATTTATCTTCTTTGAAAGATTTGAACCGTTGAAGTATCTGTTGTCTCACATCTTCATGCACGTTGGAGTGTCTGGTCTAAAGTATGGAGCAAGACAACCTGCAGCCATTAAATGATGGAATAGACACTTACACAGAGGAAGATTGTTTTAATCTCTTCTTACTTCTATCAAGCTGACAGGTCCAACGTTGTAACGTATGTTTCTACCGGAACCCTGCACACCATAAATATTGAAGCATAAACAACTCATTTTTGTCTAAACTGTCAGTCAACGTTAGTAGTCGTGCTTTAAGAAGATATACTAAAAAGGAAATTCCATTATGTCGTCCTAAAAAGCTTTACTTTATGAGACATGGGTAAGGTAAACATAAGATATATCGTGCAAAGATATTGTACCAACACAATAAATGTTAGAGAGCATAAGATACAACATGATTCGCGGGAAGACTTAAAATCCACAGAGATTTGAAAATATATTTGAATATCATGTGGAATGTAATTTAAGAATGTCTGAAAGGAATTTAAAAAGTAATATTCAACAGTTGTCAAAAACATAATCGTTATTAAAAGAAAGTTGATGTTTAGAGACAGTCTGTGTTCAGAGAGAGTCGATGTTGATATGAAATCAATGTTATAACTATAATCCATGTGAGAATGTAATCCATGTTGAAACAAAGTCGATGTGAACATAATCCATGTATGCATGTACTGAAATCAATGTTCTGTACGAAGTCGTTGTTTAACTGAAGTCGGTGTACAACTAAAATCGTTGTTGTACTGAAATCGATGTTTAAACGAAATCATTATTGAACTAAAATCGATGTACAGATGAAATCGTTGTTTGAAAAGAAGTCATTGTTCTAGTAAAGTTGTTGTTTCACATGAAGTCGATGTTTGAGTGAAGTCGTTGTTTCATATGAAATCAATGTTTAAGTGAAATCATTGTAGAAACGAAGTCGATGTTTAAGTAAAGTTGTTGTTTCATATGAAATCGATGTTTTACTGAAATCGATGTTTAAGTGAAATCGTTGTAGAAACGATATCGTTGTTCTAATTAATATGAAGTTGATGTAGAACCGAAATCGATGTTCTAATTATAAAGTCGTTGTAGAACCGAAATCGATGTTCTAATTATGAAATTATTGTAGAACCGAAATCAATGTTCTAATTATGAAGTTGTTGTAGAACCAAAATCGATGTTCTAATTATGAAGTCGATGTAGGATTGAAGTTGATGTTCTACAGAGAAAATCGTTGTTTAAGTGAAACAGTGATTGTTATGAGCTTTTACAAGGAAATCGATGTATACTTAGACAAAATATATGTAATGAGCTTCAAATGGCAGTGAGTGTAGACAACTTACTGATTTTGTTTGATTTGATGTCTGTTGATAGAATTCAGAAAATGATGTTAGACAATAATTTTCAAGATTTTGTTAATCACCAAAAATATATATAATAAATAACAAATTATATGGAGATGGACTGATCATCACCTGAGTGTGGTAGTTGTCTGAGGAACTCAATCCCTCTCCCTTGTCATATCAAGTTCCGAGCATCTCATCCCTACCCGCGCAATGAACACGACATGGCCTCTCTTGTCCCATGACAGTTATGAAGGCGTCCTCAACTAAAATGAGAGCGATATGGACATTATCACTCTGAAAGTTAAGGGTCGTTATCTGAGTCATTCTCTTCTACATAAAAAATATTACCAAGAAAAATATTATTTAATTATAAACTAATTTATTAAAAATATTTTATATAAGATAAATACACGTACATAACGATTGTTACTTTCATCATCAACCCATCACTGGTCACCGTCAATAAGATCTTTACATCTCCCTATCCTAAAAGTTTACATGAGATCGGGCTCACATTGGTGGAAAGAAAAAGCAATCAATAGAAATTGATAAAATTATATTCAATATATTGAAAATTTTACAAATTCCTCTCTTAATTGATATATACTAGTTCACCTCTGTCAATATATCATAGTTTGATGGGTGCGATTCTATCTGTTATGTTCAACATCATCTAATAAAGAGGAAGATAATATATATATATATGGGAAAATTAATTGGGGGTCCCTGTCAGAGCCTTCTACTTTTTTCCTGGTCCCTGTCAGAATACCGGTAGACGTAAAGTCTCTCCTTTTCTCAAGGTTTAATTTCCAGTCCCTGCTTTTGGCACGTCACCATTTACGACCCTCCACGCACGGTTTTCGTCTCCTTCGCTTCCGTCTCTTTTTCCCATTTCCGTCTTACCCTTCCGTCCTTTTTTCCATCGCATGTTCCCCAAATGACGCTCTGACGCTTCGATCCTTTCCAAGGCCCGTGAACTCTAACTGATGAGAAGTTACTCTTACATAACGTACCAAGAACTGATACAGCAACCATTGACATCACTTACACAGCTCCTTTCAAAGGCCCGTGAACCGTTCTTCACAACTATAAAAGGAACACAAGGCCCCATACTTATCCTTCACAAGCTTCTAACGCTCTTGTTCTTCCTATCTTTCTTGCTTGTCTTCTTCATCTTTATTTGCAGATGTCTTCATCTAACCGTGCTCCCCAGAGGGATGGTGTAACGTCGCTTATTTTCGGATCCTTTTTGGATCGTGTGTATTGTGGTTGTGATGGCTGTTGTAAGGCCAGTGTGGTGTAGACACGTGGTGTGTGTAGGTGTGGTGCAGGTTAGGTCCCGAAATGAAATAGGACCTGCTGCAGTTGAGTAGGAGTTGGCGGCCAGGGGTGGTCGTTGACTTGTTGGCGTCCAGATAAGTGGCCATTGACTGCATGATCTTGGTGGCATTAGATGTGGACGTTTAGGGTGGCGGTTGTCCTTGGCCGCAAAGGGGTTGACGCCAACCTGAGAATTCTGCAGGTTATAGGGTCACCCGAGAGCAGGTTCTTCCCCTGGTTCTCTCTCCCTCTTGCCCCAGCTTCACGTTCCAGTGTTTCTAGAGCTTCCAATAGGTACTGAAGGATGCTTGGAGGACCCTGGAACGTGTGGCGGTGACGAATCGCGTGAGGAATCGCCGTGGCGTGGTGCAATTCCCGTGGGAGTTTGCGGAGGGTTCGGTGTGAACCAGGAGATTGCGGGAGGTTTGAGCGTGTTCTGAGGTAGGGGACGAACCCTGTTAGCTTGTTAGAAACATTAAAACACGACTTAACCACTTGAATCAGTGTTTTTAATGTATTTTCATATTAAATTGCACCGTGTGGGGATAATGGGTGGTTTGATGATTTTATGTAGTAAAGCATGCTATTTTAGTTTAATTATAATGCATGGGAGTTAGAGGAATTGTTTCCTCCTATCTTCTTGATGATTTCAGGATCAGGAATGCATGTGGGATCGATTAGGGTTTCTGCAGGGAAAGAGCTGAAGAACTTGGCGTCAACATCGCCTGTCGCCAAGCTCATCAGCCGAGATATAAACGGCCAGATTGCTTGCCGTCTACTTCTTATAAGCGGCAGTCGATGTTGCCGTCAACTTGTGCATGTACCCATGCAGTGTGGTTTACGTAGCTTTTCTGGTTATGAATATTGCGTGTTTGTGTGTGCATGGCGATGACCGGTGTGAGCCAGTGCATTTGATATACTCTTGGAGCATACTGCTCATGTAATGGGCATGTTTTACGTGAATGATGTGTGATGTACGTAATTTCTTTACGTAATATGTGTGGTGCGTTGGCACCCGTGGCACTCTTGGAGTGCATTGTCCATGTGTTGGACATGTGGTTTACGTGGAAGACGTGTGGTACACCAACCAGGGTGTAGTATACACGTGTTGTTTACGTGGTTTGAGTGTGTATATACTACACATTTTGTTGTAATATAATTCTTATGATTTGTTGTAGTAACTGGGCAGTGAGGTTCCTGTGTGAGCCTAGCCATGACTTTGTGGTGTTTGGGCAGTGAAGGTCCACACCGACCTAGCCCTGGTCCATTGTTGTCTTTCGAATAACATTATATGGATTTATGTATTAAGTGGTGTGTGTGTGTTGCCACGGAGGTCATGAGATGACCAATGATAGGCAAGTTTGTGGTTCAGGTATGTGTTGGTGTGGGATAGCTTTGGGGTCATATGGTAACCAATGTTAAGCTAATCATAACACTTGTATATCGTAAATTATAAGTAAAGGCTATATGTGTAAGTATCGTGGTTTGTGCTAGCCGAGTGTGGTGGTCTGGCGCCTATTCCGGAATGCCTCTCTAGTCGGGTACCCTAGGTTCTTTGTGAGCCAGGCATGTGTGTTTGTTGTGCTCGGGGTTTTGTCCCGGTACTTGTGTTGTACTGTTGAGGTATGTATCGTCTTCCTGGACACCCTCACTCCTGAGTTTGAGTTGTACGTCCGGCTGAGGGAAAGACGGAAGTGGGGCAGCGACTTCCCAGAGTTTGTTCTTGTGTCGCTTGTAGCGCGCTCGTAGTTGGGGGTACGGACACCAGTAGACGTCGCTGGTCCCCAGCTAGTCCTGTTTTCCAGTGCCTCACTTTAGGGTGCTCCGGCCAGAGACCCTAGAGGTGCCAGGCATGGGCCTGCAGCTGTGTGTCTGCAGGTGTGGTGTTGGTTGGTCTCCACAGTTGTTTGACTTCTTCCTTGTGGAGCGACAGTTGGACCTTTCGTCCGTGACTGTGAAGCTGAGAGGTTGTTCTTGTGTTGTGTTGTCTGGGTTGGATATTGGCCTGATCAGCCTGTAGACAATTCCCGTGTGGTGGCGTCGTTCTTTCTGACTCGTGCTTTGTCTGTTCTGGATGTAGTTTAACTCGTGTTTGCCACTGGCTGTGGTTTGTGAGTTTATGACTCGTGGTTGAGGTTTGACCAGTTCGAGGTGTGCCCTGGTGTTGGCACAATTATGGTTGAGTTGTAGTTTATATGATTTGCCGGTTGAGGTTTTACCTGTATTATTGTGCCTAAATAAAGGTACAATATAATTGTGGTCCAGTATGGTGTTTACCACTTTCCTGTACCCTTTGTTCAGGTGTTTGTGTTGTGGTACCTCAGAGTAGCAGGTACCTATTTCCTTCATGGGTTATTTTATAGTTTTGTGATGGTACATTGTGTACCAACCTTTCCAGGCTCTCGTGTGTTGTGGAGGTCTTGTGGTTTGACCTGCCACTTGTTGTATCCTAACTGTTTTAAGTAGATCTTTGTTTATATTTTATTGTGAATTAGTTTGTGATTATTAATTATGTTACCTTTGTGGGTATTTTGCCGATGAGGCTTGTGGCTTAGGCATATTGTGGTTTAGTAGAGCTATGCTCCGTGGAGGCCGTGTGAGACCTTCCACTTGTTGAGTTTTACCCTTCTTGGGCATGGTTCCGATTATGGATTTAGTGTGTGATGGACTAGCTAACTGTAGCCAGTCCTACCATTTATGTGTGGCTCTCGACATAGTGTGATTTGTAGTATAAAGTACCAGCTCTTTGTTAGCAGTCCTATTCCTTAAGTGTTCGAGATTTGCATGTGAAGCTTGTAGCCTGGGCAGTGACTTGCCTGTGTGGCTTATAGCTTAGGCAACTAGTTGTTGTAGCAGTGTGCCAGTGAGACTGTGGTTCAAGCACTTTAGTAGTTGGGCTGACTAATAATATTATGTTAATCTTGTAGTCCTACTTTCCTTCTGAGGACTTTGTGTTTATTATCATGATTATGTTTAATTGTTATTTATTGTCATGATGTGAGCATGAAATGGTTTGGCTAGTGATGTTGCCAGTGAGACCCATTGGGGTTGAGGTGTTTGTGGTTACGGTGTTGTTTTGGGTAGCCCCTACTGAGCCAGTGACTTGTTGAGGCTCACTCCCCTACAGTTCTTTTCAGGGCTTGCTGTGTGTTTGGCTTGCAGTGGCGTTGTGTCAGACTTGTACCACCAGCAGTTGTTTAGTAGTTAGCGTTGTGTGAGCTTGTGCTCCCTCGGGGTATGCCCCGGGTAGTTGTACTCTTTTAATTGGACATGTATTAATGTAATGGGACAGTTGTACAAATCAGTGAACAGATATGAGCACATGTACTTTCTTGTGTCTTATATTCTTGTGGTTTGTCTTTTATACTCTTACTGGACACGTGTGTGAGATATCCCTTGCGAGACTTCGGTCCGTTCGCGGGAGACGGATCTGGATATGGAGCCTTAATGGGCATAAATACCTCGGTCCGTCACAGATGGCAAGGCACTTGCCTCACCGGTGCCACCGTCGCCCCCGGCTCCCCCGTTGCGACAGTCCACCTTCAGCGCCGACTACTGGGACGGTTTTTACATGGGCTGGAAGATGGCTTTACATAAAGCCTCCCGGCATTACGGCGACAAGGGCCTCAATAACATCCTCCTAGACATCGGCCCTAGGGTAGAACACATCCCTTCCTCCCCTTCCTCCCCTAATCGTTTCGGCACCTCCGCTTCCTCCCCTGACCGTTCCGGCACCTCCCCTTCCTCCCATCCCTCCCCTGACCGTTCCGCCTCCTCCCCTCCGTGCTCTACCGAGTGGTCGGTAGAGTAGAGGTAGAGAGTTATTGTAACATGGCTTGTTTATGATAAGCATTTTCGTTTGATGCAGTCTTCTGTGTGCTTATGTATGTGCTCTGTATCATGCAAACTCAACATGTTACCAATAACACACTATAACATCCCCTCATATATACTATAATCAACATGACCAACGACTGTAAGAGATTATAACATATAATGTAAAACTGTATGTTAGACTGTAGTGCTTGAACTGTAAGAGAGTAGTGCTCAAACTGTAACAGGGCTGTTCTTTAGATGTAACACTGTAGTGCTCGAACTGTAACAGCTTAGTACTTAAACTGTAACATTTTATTACGTATAATATAACAGAATACGTAAGTGCTAGAACTGTAAGAGTGTAGTGCGCGAACTGTAAGAGTGTAGTGCTGAAAATGTAAGAGTCTAGTGCTTAAACTGCAACATCTTATTACATATACTGTAACAGAAATCGTGAGGAGACAGTGCTCTTCTTCCTCCTATCTTTCTTGCTCGTCTTCTTCCTCTTTATTCGCAGATGTCTTCATCTAACATACGGTACACAGGTCAAACTGTAAGAGTATTAGAGTTAAACTGTAACACTTCATTACGTAAACTGTAATAGCGTAGTAGTGTAATTGTAACCGCGTAGTGCATAGACTGTAATAATGTATTACATACACTGTAATATTGGAATATCAGGACGACCTTCTGTTGTAAGTAATATACAACATTTAAAATCCGTTAGGATTGTGGGGTGGGTTGCTACAAGTTCTTCGGTTGTGACCTATCTGCTTGCACCTAGAACAAATATACGCATGATCTACTTCTCCTCTTGAATGTATTCTCCTCTTTCTCGGTCTTCCTGGCAACCTTTTTGTTGTCGGTGGCTTGATTAGAACTTCTGATGGTTGAGGCGGATCTGGCATGTCAAATGTTGGGCTAGGTTGAATGTTTCTTTCATATGCAGCCCTATACACATCTGTGCTGTAAAATGCCGAAACATATTGAGTAACGGCCTCCTTGTTACTGCCAATTGCTGCGCATGCATGCTTGCAAGGAATCTTGACAAGTTGCCAGTGTCCACAGGAGCATGTTTGTAGATGGAGGTCTACGGCGTACGTCTTCATACTTTCAACAACCTCAAATTTGATTCCATCTGAATGACGGATTGCTAAGCTTCTCTTTTCTTGAAGGTTTTTTCGATGATTTTTTGTACTTTAGGATAGTATGGTGTATCCCACAAGGCAGCATCAATTTTCCTCTTTGCAGCCATTTCCATCATTTGCACTCTAATTTTGTCAACCATCTGTAGTATTGGTAGACTTCGCGCGTCATGTATCCAATTGCTGAATGACTCTGCCAAATTAGAGTATAACTCCCCAAACCTGTATGGCAATGTGAAGGAAATTAGGTTAACATCAAATATCTGTAACAACTGTCCGCTACATCTTGTAACCTTATTTAACACGTTCTGTAATACATTATCCCTATAACTGTAAGCCCATAAATGGCAGAATGTAATAGAACATATCGCTTGTGTATTTAAAGAGCCGAACCTTTGTCCCGGGAAACGAGCATGGGACCAGTGTTCGACATCATTTTAGAGCACCCATTCTTTGGCATCATTGTTGTAACACCCCGGCCCCCTTGGGCCCTTGGCCCCGTCCTCTGTGTCGTGGCAGGGTGACTGTCGCGACGTGGTTCTGATCGCGTCGATGTCTGGTTCTGCTTCATATTGCGACAGGGGGTGTGTCGCCTTCTTGAATGCGACATACCCTATGTCGCCTTCTGGTTTAATGGATTGCGACAGGGGGTGTGTCGCCTTCTTGAAGGCGACATGGCCTATGTCGCCTTCCCATCGCGTCGCCCCAGACGCAGTCTGACAAACGTGACAGGCGTCCTTTGTGTCAGTACGGCTCTGGCGGTGTCGGGTGAATGCGACAAGATGGCTGTCGCCTTCACTTTTTCGAATTCCGAGATTTGACCGTTGTCAGTGGCATTGCGACAGGGGGTATGTCGCCTTCTTGAAGGCGACACACCCACTGTCGCCTTCTGGTTCCCAATGCGACACAAGGTGTGTCGCCTTCTCAGGATCCGGGCTTAAAGCCCGGGCGCCCGAGCTCTTCTCCCTCTCTCGCGTTTTTCCTTTCCCCCTCACTCCCTCTAGCCCTCTCGGAGTTCCGGCGGTGTTGGGGGTGCCTCCCCCGTGTTGAGGCGGCCGTGCTGAGGAGGGTGTCGCTCCGTTTGTGCAGGGGTCGCGTTCGTGCCGTGCGGTGCGAGGAGGAGACGTTTCTACCTACGAGAAGGCCCCAACGGGTTCGTTCTTCGCGTGGAGGTAGGGACTCTTGATCCTCTCGCCCTAAGCATGCTCCCCTTCCCCTATAAAGCGTGTTTTCCTTGTGGTTTTGGGGTTGGGAGTGTGAGTTTCCATGCTCGTGTGAGTGAGGTTTTCCTCCGAGCGTAGAATCCATGTTCTTGGGTGTTTGAGGGTGGTTTGAATGCTTTACTAGCTTCCTAGCATGATAAGCATGCTCCCCTCCCTCGCCGTGTAGTGTTTCTCCCGTTTCGGGGAGGTTCTCGGAAGAAGAATCTCCGGAACCCCCGACTGGCCTGAATGCAACATACCCTGTGTCGCCTTCTGACTGGTAATGCGACAGGGGCTATGTCACATTGAGAATGCGACAGGGGCTATGTCGCATTCAGAAGGCGACATGGCCTATGTCGCATTGAGAAGGTGACAGGCCCTATGTCGCCTTCTCATTCCAGAGGCAGGTTGTGCTTCCGCCGCTTCCGTTTTCGCTATACTGTACCCGTGGCACCTGTGCTAGTTCCCTAGTACAGTCTCACACTAGTCGTTCGCCCGGTGCGCGGCACTTGAGGGCTTGTCCCGTGCGAGAGGTTGTTACCGTTACCTGGGACCCCCGTCCTCGGGAGCCTGTTGAGGGAGTACTCCGGGCTACGAGTGTGCCCGAGTTGGCAGCCACCTAGGCGGACTCTGGAGCTGAGGGGAAAACGGTGGTTAGGACAGTGGCGTGTGAGTCACTTGCAGAGCTCTCGTGGTTGGTCTGGGACGCCGAGGATAGTTTGGAGTTCTACCCGGCGTAGGCCAGCCAGTCCTTCTTCTCACTGCCTCGCTCCTTACGGCCCCGGAACCGTTTGGAGAGGTCAGGCGTGGGACCGTAGTCCGGCCAGACTACGGCGGTTACTGTTGTGTTCCTTGTGTCCTACCTCGCTCTGACGAGATGCGAGGGCCAGGACCTAGGTCGAGGATAAGACGTCTGTGGACGCACCTGACCGTTTGACTAGTGGTGTTGTTTCCGTAGCTAGTGTTCCCTGTCCAGGCGGAGTTCCCTCCGTCTGCGTTTACTAGCCGTGTGGTGGTCACGACGAGCAGTCGTACGGAGTTTCCGACCGAGAGTACTTTCCGTACCGTGTTAGCTTTAGCTTCGCTTCCGCACTTCCTTTTGTAGGTAGAAAGATATAAACTGCCGTCTTTCCTTTATTAATAGTTGTATATGTTCCTCTACCTGTTTAGAGCCAGTAGGAGATTGGTAGTCCCTACTGAGCTTTTGTTGTGAAGCTCATCCCTCTGTTTTCCAGGTGAGTCTTCTCAGCAGCGGCAGGGCGCGCGTCGGGCGGAGGAGACGGGGCGGTAGTCTTGGTCCCCGTAGCTAGCAGTGGTTCCCCCTCTCAGTGTACGTCACCCTCGGGGTATGCCCCTAAGGGACTTGTCTCTCCCCTTTCCTTACTTGTACTAGTGTGCGTGCGTTGGGACTGTACTTAGAGCGGTACGTAGCGGTCTCACTTTATTTTCCTGTTTCCGCTTGTACGCTTCTAGCTTAGCAATTGACGTTTACCTCCGTTACATATCCTGTTAGACGCGTGTTATAGCCCTTCCGAGCCCCCCTGGTCCGTGGGCGGCGACCGCGAAAATCGGGTCCTCGGCGTGGGCCGAGGGTCGGGTTCTCGGGTCGTTACAGTTGGTATCAGAGCTTGGTCTGACAGGACTTGTAGTGGATCTAAACTGCAACAGTAAGTCCCAACAATAGTACAAGTACACTGCTAGCCGCCCGAGAGGTATTTGTAACCTTTGTCAGTTATGTTGCCGTGTAGGTCATGGCTCCGCGTAGGCGCAATCAGGCTAGGCAGCTGGTTGAGCAGCAGGATGAGTCCGACATGCCCGCTCAGGGGCAGGTTCAGAAGGAGGTGTCCGGGGAGGAGTCAGTGGCACAGCCTCAGGGTGCACAGGCAGCAGCAGCAGAGGCAGCGGCAGCAGGTGGGCAGCAGCAGCAGGAGTACCACCCTCAGCCTCAGCAGTATGCAGACTGGTTTCCCATGGCCGAGCAGTTCTTCAGAGCTATGCACCAGGGAGCGTGGCAGCCCGGGCAGGCAGCAGCAGGTGGTCAGTTTCCAGTACCTTCCCCAGCCATACCAGAGCAGCAGGAGGTGGAGCCAGAGGTGGAGTAGCCAGTCCGCCAGCAGCGGTCAGGTACTGGGAGTACCCGGTTCGGTCAACGGAGGGCAGCGGTGTCGGAGGCAAGGACCGCTCTCCTTGAGAGGTTCCTGCATCTTCGCCCACCGATGTTCCACGGTGAGTATGATCCAGATAAGGCAGAGAGCTGGACCCATGAGTTGGAGCGCATCTTCGAGACTATGGATTGCGCTGAGGAGGATCAGGTTCGTTTGGCAGTATACCAGCTCAAGGGAGCAGCCCATGAGTGGTGGAGAGTTCAGAGGCAAATTCACTTCCAGGGGCAGCGGTTGGACCAGATCACTTGGCAGCGGTTTTTGGAGGTCTTCCACGGAGAGTACTTCCCCGACTACGCTCGAGGTGAGAGGCGAGACCAATTCCACGAGTTGGGGCAGGGCGACCTCACAGTTTCTCAGTACCACCAGAGGTTTGTCCGGTTGTTGAGGCATGTGCCTCATGTAGCAGGCAGTGACCAGGCTTGTGCAGAGAGGTTTATAGCAGGGCTGAGACCAGACCTGAGGTGGGGTGTGACGGCACACATGTGTACCACCTTGGGAGAGGCCGTGGCGAAGGCCACCGCCTTGGATAGGGAGGCTTGGCAGCCTCAGCAGCAGCAGCAGGGAGGAGCCTCTTCTAGGTCCTCGCCGTACCAGCGTCCAGCAGGCAGCCGCGGTAGTGCGACTTCCTCTTCCTCAGGCTCGGGCAGTTCCGGTAACTCTGGAATTCGCTCGCAATTCAGGAAGTTGTCTACTCGCGGGGGTGGACGGAGCCGTCAGCAGAGGCGTCAGTCCAGGTTTGTAGAGCAGTCAGTATAGCAGGGTGCTGAGCAGGGCAGTCAGGAGCCAGTGTGCTACACTTGTGGCTTGCCAGGCCACTTTAGGAGGGATTGCCCTAGGGGGCAAGCTCCACAGCAGCAGCAGCCAGTACAGTACGCGCAGCAGCCACCTCAGTACCAGTACCCTCCCCAGCAGCAGGCACCGCATCAGCAGCAGAGAGGGCAGTACCAGCAGCAGGTCCAGCAGTTCCCGCAGCCGCAGCAGTACCAGCCGTACCAGCAGCAGCAGCAGTTTCCTCAGCAGCAGTCGCCGTAACAGCAGGCGCCGCAGCGTGGACGTGGTCGTGGTCGCGTGATAGCGCTCACCCAGGAGCAGGCAGAGGCATCGAACCTGGTGATAGGTACTCTACCTATCCTTGGCAGAGCTGCTCGTGTTTTGGTTGATCCCAGTGCTTCCTTGTGTTTTGCTTCCGAGGAGTTTTACGAGTCCCTTGCTTGTCACACACCCGAGAGGCAGTGTGACGTATTGGTCGATCTCCCGTCCGGTGACTGCATGCGTTCCTTCGGTTACCTGGAGGGTGTGACAGTCGAGGTTGAGGGTCACCAGTTGCCAGCCAGGTTGTACGCGCTGCAGCTTTGCGACTTCGACGTCATCCTGGGCATGGACTGGTTGGAGGCTCACTCAGCCGTGGTTGATTGTCAGAGGAAGACCGTTCGGTTCGAGATACCTGGAGCGCCTGTTCTCTGCTTTCGAGGTATCCGGTCTACCCGTCGGCCGTTCGTTTCTTTCTGTAAGGCTCGTCGTTTGATCCGTGATGGCTGCGTTGCTTACCTTGCTTCGGTTTGTTCCTTGGAGCCTAGCGGGTCGTCAGTTTTTGATGTGCCAGTGGTTTCTGAGTTTTTTGACATGTTTCTGGAGGATCTATCTGGGTTGCCGCCTGAGCGAGAGGTAGAGTTCTCCATCGAGCTTTTGCCTGGTACGATGCCTTTATCCAAGGCACCCTACCGGATGGCCCCGGCAGAGCTGCGTGAGTTGAAGCGCCAGCTACAGGAGTTGCTTGAGTTGGGCTTCATTCGTCCGAGCCGTTCGCCGTGGGGCGCGCCTGTTTTGTTCGTGAGGAAGAAGGATGGTAGTCATCGTTTGTGCATCGATTATCGGCAGTTGAACCAGGTCACTGTGAAGAACAGGTACCCGTTGCCGAGAATTGATGATTTGTTTGATCAGTTGCAATCGGCCCGAGTTTTCTCGAAGATCGACTTGAGATCCGGCTACTACCAGCTGCGGATCAGAGAGTCAGATGTTGGTTTGACGGCTTTTGGTTCCAGGTACGGTCACTTTGAGTTCGTCGTGATGTCGTTTGGGCTGACGAACTCACCTGCAGCATTCATGGATCTGATGCATAGGGTGTTCAGTGAGTACCTAGACCGCTTTATTGTTGTTTTTGTTGATGATATTCTGGTCTACTCGGCTTCTGAAGAGGAGCACGAGGAGAACCTGAGGATCGTGCTAGAGACCCTGCAGAGTCACCGTCTTTACGCCAAGTTCGACAAGTGTGAATTTTGGCTAAGCGAGGTGCACTTCCTCGGGCATGTGATCTCGGGTTCTGGTGTGGCGGTGGATCCGGCCAAGGTTGAGACGGTGTTGTCGTGGGAGCAGCCCACATCAGTTGCAGAGGTCCGCAGTTTTCTGGGTCTGGCAGGTTACTACCGGAGGTTCATTCAGGATTTCGCCAAGATTGCAGCACCGTTGACTCGGTTGATGAGGCAGGACACCAGGTTTGTTTGGTCAGAGGACTGTGAGCAGAGTTTCTTGGAGCTGAAGACGAGGTTGACTTCGGCGCCAGTGTTGGTCTTGCCGTCAGGCACCGGTGGATTCGTGGTTTACACCGATGCGTCGAGGTCAGGTTTGGGTGTCGTGCTGATGCAGCATGGTGGGGTCGTTGCCTATGCTTCTCGGCAGCTCAAGAAGCATGAGGAGAATTATCCCACCCACGACTTGGAGCTAGCAGCAATGGTACACGCCCTCAAGTTGTGGAGGCACTACCTGTATGGCGAGGCTTTTCAGATCTTCACCGATCACCAGAGTTTGTAGTACATCTTCACCCAGAGGGATCTGAACTTGAGGCAGCGCCGTTGGATGGAGTATTTGAAGGACTATGACCTAACCCTTTCCTATCATCCAGGAAAGGCTAACGTCGTAGCCGATGCTTTGAGTAGGCGCGTGCGCTTGAGTTCGCTGATGGTCAGAGAGTGGAGGCTGTTCGAGGAGCTGTCCCAGGGAGTGTTCGTTCCGTCGAGGACCAGAGACCGTGCAGTGGCTTCCAGTCTATCAGTTCAGCCATCACTATTCAGGCAGGTGTTGCAGGCGCAGCAAGCAGATGCAGAGTTGGCAGACATTTTGCAGATGCCGGACGTTGAGCTCAGCGAGGTCAGATTCAGAGGCCGCTTGTACGTTCCAGAGGAGGCACGTGAGGCAGTGTTGTCAGAGGCTCACAGGTCGAGGTATGTCGTTCATCCCGGCTCCACCAAGATGTACCATTGTTTGAGGAGGTTCTTCTGGTGGCCGGGGATGAAGAGGGGCGTGGCAGAGTTTGTTGCTCGGTGCCTTACCTGTCAACAGGTGAAGGCTGAGCACCAGCGTCCTGGTGGTGAGCTGCAGCCATTGCCCATTCCTGAGTGGAAGTGGGACGACATCACCATGGACTTTGTGGTCGGTTTTCCCCGTACCTCGTAGAGGCATGATGGTATTTGGGTGATTGTGGACCGTTTGACCAAGGCAGCGCACTTTCTTCCGATCAGGATGTCGTGGTCAGTGGACAGGTTAGCCAGGCTGTACGTGGACAGAGTTGTTTCGTTGCACGGGATCCCAGTTTCAATCGTTTCAGACAGGGATCCGAGGTTCACGTCAGGGTTTTGGCACAGTCTTCAGAGAGCACTGGGTACAGAGTTGAGGTTCAGCACAGCGTACCATCCGCAGACAGACGGTCAGTCAGAGCGAACCATTCGGACACTGGAGGATATGCTGAGAGCGTGCTGTTTAGACTAGAGCGGCACTTGGGAGTCTCACCTTCCGATGGTAGAGTTCGCGTATAACAACAGTTATCACTCGAGCATCGAAATGGCGCCATACGAGGCTTTGTATGGTCGCCCGTGTAGGACTCCACTTCACTGGTTCGAGGTTGGTGAGAGGCAGCTGTTGGGGCCAGAGTTAGTGCAGCAGTGTGCAGAGACAGTCAGTTTGGTCAGGTAGAGGCTTCGGGCAGCACAGAGCAGGCAGAAGAGTTATGCGGATGTCCGCAGGAGACCGCTAGGGTTCAGCGTCGGTGACCTGGTCTTCCTGCGGGTCTCGCCGACCAAAGGGGTCATGAGGTTTGGTAAGAAAGGAAAGCTCAGTCCAAGGTACATCGGGCCTTTCCCTATTACCGAGAGGGTCGGCGAGGTAGCTTACAGGCTGAGTCTTCCAGCAGAGCTAGCAGGTGTGCACAGCGTTTTCCACGTTTCGCAACTTAGGAGGTACATTGCAGACTCTTCGCATGTGTTGGACTACTCGCAGCTAGAGGTAGCGCCAGACTTGTCAGTGCCAGAGTACCCAGTTAGAGTGATCGACCGTAGAGTTCAGCAGTTGCGCAGGAAGTAGATTCCACTGGTTAAGGTCGTTTGGCAGAACCGCGTCGGTGGCGAGGCCACCTGGGAGCGCGAGGATGAGATGCTGGAGCAGTTTCCTTATTTGTTTAATTGATCGGTATGTGGTGATCTCCCCTTTTGTCGTCTTCTGGGTTGAGACCGAGTTGTTTTCATTTCGAGGATGAAATGTCTTAAGGAGGGAGGGTTGTAACACCCCGGCCCCCTTGGGCCCTTGGCCCCGTCCTCTGTGTCGCGGCAGGGCGACTGTCGCGACGTGGTTCTGATCGCGTCGATGTCTGGTTCTGCTTCATATTGCGATAGGGGGTGTGTCGCCTTCTTAAATGCGACATACCCTATGTCGCCTTCTGGTTTGATGGATTGCGACAGGGGGTGTGTCGCCTTCTTGAAGGCGACATGGCCTATGTCGCCTTCCCATCGCGTCGCCCCAGACGCAGTCTGACAAACGTGACAGGCGTCCTTTGTGTCAGTACGGCTCTGGCGGTGTCGGGTGAATGCGACAAGATGGCTGTCGCCTTCACTTTTTCGAATTCCGAGATTTGACCGTTGTCAGTGGCATTGCGACAGGGGGTATGTCGCCTTCTTGAAGGCGACACACCCACTGTCGCCTTCTGGTTCCCAATGCGACACAAGGTGTGTCGCCTTCTCAGGATCCGGGCTTAAAGCCCGGGCGCCCGAGCTCTTCTCCCTCTCTCGCATTTTTCCTTTCCCCCTCTCTCCCTCTCGCCCTCTCGGAGTTCCGGCGGTGTTGGGGGTGCCTCCCCCGTGTTGAGGCAGCCGTGCTGAGAAGGGTGTCGCTCCATTCGTGCAGGGGTCGTGTTCGTGCCGTGCGGTGCGAGGAGGAGACGTTTCTACCTACGAGAAGGCCCTAACGGGTTTGTTCTTCGCGTGGAGGTAGGGACTCTTGATCCTCTCGCCCTAAGCATGCTCCCCTTCCCCTATAAAGCGTGTTTTCCTTGTGGTTTGGGGGTTGGGAGTGTGAGTTTCCATGCTCGTGTGAGTGAGGTTTTCCTCCGAGCGTAGAATCCATGTTCTTGGGTGTTTGAGGGTGGTTTGAATGCTTTACTAGCTTCCTAGCATGATAAGCATGCTCCCCTCCCTCGCCGTGTAGCGTTTCTCCCGTTTCGGGGAGGTTCTCGGAAGAAGAATCTCCGGAACCCCCGACTGGCCTGAATGCGGCATACCCTGTGTCGCCTTCTGACTGGTAATGCGACAGGGGCTATGTCGCATTGAGAATGCGACAGGGGCTATGTCGCATTCAGAAGGCGACATGGCCTATGTCGCATTGAGAAGGTGATAGGCCCTATGTTGCCTTCTCATTCCAGAGGCAGGTTGTGCTTCCGCCGCTTCCTTTTTTGCTTTACTGTACCCGTGGCACCTGTGCTAGTTCCCTAGTACGGTCTCACACTAGTCGTTCGCCCGGTGCGTGGCACTTGAGGGCTTGTCCCGTGCGAGAGGTTGTTACCGTTACCTGGGACCCCCGTCCTCGGGAGCCTGTTGAGGGAGTACTCCGGGCTACGAGTGTGCTCGAGTTGGCAGCCACCTAGGCGGACTCTGGAGCTGAGGGGAAAACGGTGGTTAGGACAGTGGCATGTGAGTCGCTTGCAGAGCTCTCGTGGTTGGTCTGGGACGCCGAGGATAGTTTGGAGTTCTACCCGGCGCAGGCCAGCCAGTCCTTCTTCTCACTGCCTCGCTCCTTACGGCCCCGGAACCATTTGGAGAGGTCAGGCGTGGGACCGTAGTCTGGCCAGACTACAGCGGTTACTGTTGTGTTCCTTGTGTCCTACCTCGCTCTGACGAGATGCGAGGGCCAGGACCTAGGTCGAGGATAAGACGTCTGTGGACGCACTTGACCGTTTGACTAGTGGTGTTGTTTCCGTAGCTAGTGTTCCCTGTCCAGGCGGAGTTCCCTCCGTCTGCGTTTACTAGCCGTGTGTTGGTCACGACGAGCAGTCGTACGGAGTTTCCGACCGAGAGTACTTTCCGTACCGTGTTAGCTTTAGCTTCGCTTCCGCACTTCCTTTTGTAGGTAGAAAGATATAAACTGCCGTCTTTCCTTTATTAATAGTTGCATATGTTCCTCTACCTGTTTAGAGCCAGTAGGAGATTGGTAGTCCCTACTGAGCTTCTGTTGTGAAGCTCATCCCTCTGTTTTCCAGGTGAGTCTTCTCAGCAGCGGCAGGGCGCGCGTCGGGCGGAGGAGACGGGGCGGTAGTCTTGGTCCCCGTAGCTAGCAGTGGTTCCCCCTCTCAGTGTACGTCACCCTCGGGGTATGCCCCTAAGGGACTTGTCTCTCCCCTTTCCTTACTTGTACTAGTGTGTGTGCGTTGGGACTGTACTTAGAGCGGTACGCAGCGGTCTCGCTTTACTTTCCTGTTTCCGCTTGTATGCTTCTAGCTTAGCAGTTGACGTTTACCTCCGTTACATATCCTGTCAGACGCGTGTTATAGCCCTTTTCGGGCCCCCCTGGTCCGTGGGCGGCGACCGCGAAAATCGGGTCCTCGGCGTGGGCCGAGGGTCGGGTTCTCGGGTCGTTACAATTGTCCCCATCATCATTGTCCCGACGTGTTTCAGCTGGGACGAGGATAAGACGACAACCAGAGTGCTATAAGGTATGGTTTCCCCTTACAGAATATACATAAGCTGAGCATTCGGTTACAGAACCCTTCATGACACATAACAGTATTATTCAGAGTCCGTTACAATTACATTCTAATCATTTTACATAACATTCTTTTTTACTTACTCTATCGCAACCAGACGATTTTCGAGACCACAAAGCCACGAAAGTTAATGTGTCCACTTCCGAATCAATATTTGTTGACTCTCAAGAGAGTACAGGCACACTTCCAAGGGGCAAGAAAGAGGAGAGACGTGATTACGTCGCCTTGGAAGCATTAGGAGTGGCCGAAAAGTCATTGATTGAACGATTTCTTAATGAGTGCATCATTAGTGAGTACGTGTTACAGTATATGTCTACCATATTTACAGTATATGTCTACCATGTTTACAGTATATGTCTACCATCTTTACAGTATATGTCTACCATCTTTACAGTATATGTCTACCATCTTTACAGTTTCGTCTATTTCTGATGACAGTCTTAATTCTTGCCAAACATGTTTTCTTACATGTAGAGAGTTCATGTTCAACGGCTCTGAGGAAGGACACGACAATTTCCTCTCGTTTCATGACATCCGGGAGCTATTGTTCGCGAGGGAAAGCGAATCGGTCGTAATTGACTGCTACGTCAACGCTTACTTGTTTCGCCCCCGTGAAGAGAACCCGGACATTTTTTGGAATTTTGGATATTTGGGAGCCATTTTAAGGGGTTATGTCCAATCTTGCAGAGACGACAAGAGCAAGAAAGAACATTTCGAATACGCTTTCAGGACATTTGACCGCGCCCCAAATGAATTTGACCTCATCTTCTCCCCCATGCATGTTGGAACGAACCATTGGGCTCTTTTGGTAATCCACATCAAGGAAAAAGAGTTCCACGTGTACGACTCATTACGAAGCAAACATCGTGCTGACATTCCACAATATGTAAGTGACGCATGTTACATACAATGCTTACATTCTTTACAGTGCGAGAGCACTTGTGTTACAGACGTAACAGTAACATTAAATCTACATTAATTAAGTTGCGGGAACTCTTTTGTTCATTCTCTCATGTAGGTGGAGGAACTGAAAAGATACCTGAAGGGCAAGCACATAGATGCAGATAAATGACCGCTACGCTACCCCGACCCATGCCCACAACAAGGATCGGGAGACGACTGCGGAATTTTTACTTGCAAATACATGGAATGTCTAGCACGTAGGGACATTCAAGATTTGCCCTTCAGTCAGGATGACATGCCTTTAGTGCGATCAAAAATGGCCCTCCACTTCATCAAAGCGTACTTCAATGGACAAGGGCGTTCATAGCGTCTACAACTGAGGGAGAACTACCGCACGTACTAATTCCTAACCATTGTAATGATACTTGTTGTACAGTCTTTACCTATTGTTGTTACGGTATAAATGATACTATGTTACAGTTGAAGAAGTACAGTCTTACTGCTTGAGGGCGCAGCTACGCGTACCTCATTACAGTGTATGTAGAATCCTGTTACAGTCTTTACCTATACTTTTATAGTATACATGATAGGCGGTTACAGTTCCAAAACACATTATTACAGTATAAGTTGAAATCTGTTACAGTACTTACCTATTGTCATTATAGTATACATGCTATGAGGTTACAGTTTGAGCAGTACATCGTTCCTTTAGCTTTGACCGCACACCTACAACTACATTATTACAGTATACGTACAAACCTGTTACAATAGCTGCATATTATCATTACAGTATGCATGATAGGAGGTTACAGTTCGAGAACTAAACCTACAACTACATTATTACATTAATAGTTTCCTGTGTTACAGTATGTGCCCTTCTTCATTACAGTGTCTATGCTATGGGGTTACAGTTCTAGAACACATTATTACAGTATAAGTTGAAATATGTTACAGTACTTACCTATTGTCATTATAGTATACATGCTATGAGGTTACAGTTCGAGCAGTACATCGTTCCTTTAGCTTTGACCGCACACCTACAACTACATTATTACAGTATACGTACAAACCTGTTACAATAGCTGCATATTATCATTATAGTATGCATGATAGGAGGTTACAGTTCGAGAACTAAACCTACAACTACATTATTACATTAATAGTTTCCTGTGTTACATTATGTGCCCTTCTTCATTACAGTGTCCATGCTATGGGGTTACAGTTCCAGCAGTACAGCTTGACCGCTTCGGAGGAACTTGTTAGTATTACAGTACACGCATCATAGAGAGCACATACAAGCCCACAGAAGACTGCATAAAAGGAAAATATATGTATATTCCATAAACAAGCACTGTTACATGTAGAGAGTTCATGTTCAATAGCTTGACCGCTTTGGAGGAACCTGTTAGTATTACAGTACACGCATTACAAAGATCACATACAAACCCACAGAAGATTGCATAAAAGGAAAATATATGTATATTCCATAAACAAGCACTGTTACAATCTAAACTCCGTATCCCGATAGCATAGACACTGGAATGAAATGGAGGGGAGGGGACAAATAAGGACAGCAGAGATAGGAGGGGAGGGGAGGAATAAGAAGGACAGCAGAGAAGGGAGGGGAGGGGAGGAATAAGGACAGCTACAGAGAAGGGAGGGGAGGAAGGAAGGGATGGGAGGGGAGGTGAGGAGAAGGAAGGGATGGGAGGGGAGGGGAGGAGGAGGAACGGGTCGGGGAGGGAGACATTCTAAACTCCCTAACCCGATTACTCGGTGGACGAGGGAGGGGAGGAATAGGCCGGGGAAGGACGAGAGGAAGGTGAGGAACAGATGTGTTCTGCCCTAGGGCCGATGTCAGGGAGGATGTTGGTGAGGCCCTTGTGGTGGTACAGCCGAGAGGCTTTCTGTAAAGCCATTGTCCACCCATCGTAAAAACCGTTCCAATAGTCGGAACTGTACGTCTCCGGGAAAGGTAGAGCCGGGGGAGCCGGGGGCGACGGTGGCACCGGTGAGACAGGTGCCTTGCCATACCTCTGGGGAGCACGGTTAGATGAAGACATCTGCGAATAAAGAGGAAGAAGACGAGCAAGAAAGATAGGAAGAACAAGAGCGTTAGAAACTTGTGATGAAGGATAGGTATGACCTTGGGTTCCTTTTATAGTGTAAAGAACGGTCCTCCGAACGCTCTTTGTAAGTGATGTTATTGATTGCTGTAACACTTATCCGCACGCTATGTAACTTCCCATCGGTCAGAGTTCACGGGCCATCGAAGCGTCAGCGTCGTTTGGGGAACAGGCGATGGAAAAAAAGGAGGGAAGGGTAAGACGGAAAGAGGGAAAAGAGACGGAAGCGAAGGAGACGGAAACCGTGCGTGGAGGGTCGTAAATGGTGACGTGCGAAAAGCAGGGACTGGAAATTAAATCTTGAGAAAATGAGGGGTTTTACGTCTATCGGTTTTCTGACAGGGACCAGGAAAAAAGTAGAAGGCTCTGACAGGGACCCCCAATTAATTTTCCCTATATATATATATATATATTTGATGCGATGTCAGATAAAAAATTTAAAACATTATATATAATTAAATTATATTATTTTATTTGTTTTATGTTCCACTTTTAAACTACAAATATTACCATTTATAGACGGTTCCCGGCCCCTCTCCCATCTGCTTTTGCAAGCAAACAAACATGGGAGCGCAGGCGGCCGCGGGGCAACCAAAACGCACATGGTTGGCGTGCATCTTTCATAAATTGACATCCAAATGGTGGAAAATAAGAAAGGAAATAACCGCTGCCGTGTTTTAATATCGTTTTTTAACTAACTCATTATGTTTAGGAATTATTTCCTTAAATTTGATATTTCCTAATAAATCTTTGTAATGGCCTGAAAAGTTAAAAATATTTTTCATTTATAAATATTCTAATATTCTTTACTTATAAATCATGCTTAATATTAATAATAGTATTATATAATTAGATAATTACTTGACAAACTTCATTACTTGAAGAACTTTTTCTAAACACGTTTCTACCTAATTTTTTGGAACATTTATTAAATGACTTAAAATTTGAAGATCCATAATCAGTATTAAATTTTAAGCCTGCTTTGTAAGTAAAGTATATTATAAAGGTAGAGAGTTAAAAATCTATTTTTAAAAATTTTGTTAGACCACACAATCGGTCTAATTTAAGCATGATTTATAAGTAAGGAATATTAAAACAAATCTTGTTACACCATATAATCGGTTTAAATAATTTCTAAGTATAATGAGATTTCGGTGAAAGTTTAAAAAATTATATTAAAACAAAGTAGAAAGCTTCCTGTGCGGAAAACATGGCGGGTATCATGGCAACAATTTGCTTTTGTATATTTCTTTTTTTTTATTTCCGCCCTTTGGATTTCAATGGACGGTTACGGCAAAGCTACACCAAAAGCTTGTGCCGTAACATAGCATTGCTCACTTCTCTCTCTCTCTCTCTCTCTCTCTATATATATATATATATATATATATATATAGAGAGAGAGAGAGAGAGAGAGATATATATATATATATATATAGAGAGAGAGAGAGAGAGAGAGCATATCGAGCAATTATTGGATGGGGATTTTTTAGTTCTCATCATTAATTTTTGTAATAATTAATTTTAATTGGCCCCTATAATGTGACTTTTTTAAATTTTAAAAAATTAATTAATTTTTTTCAAAAATATGTCTGCTTTGATTGAACTAAGTTTAGATATATAATATATATATAATGGTACGACGGTGCGGCATAACACCCGCCAACAATGGAAATTTTAGAAAAAAAATTTCAAAATTTTCCACCCGTGACACACATCTCCAGCGCGTGTAGATCACGAGGTGGATGGGGATCTAATAGCTCCCACTATATATATAGATAAATATTAAGGTGCATCCGTACTCTTTGATGCGGCTCGACAGCATTTTAGTGGGGGCCGTTGGATCTCCATCCACCCGTGATTTACGCACATCGGAGGTGCGTGCCATGGGCGAAAATTTTTGATTTTTTTTAATTTTTTATCGTTGGATCAAGATTTAAGACGAGTGTTGTGATACGATAATACCGCACCGCTTTACTATAACATTACTCTCTATATATATTTATGTAGACGCGGGACTTAGGTATGGATGTATATATATATATATATATATATAGTGGGTCCACATTATTGTGGATTGTGGATATTGATATGGAGATAAATTCCTCGCTTTTGCTTGCACTGACTGAAGTCTTAAAATTTCAGGATCTCGGCCAATGTCGTTGTACGTGCAGTTGTCCAAAAAATCTTCTGTAGCTGATGCCAATGTCTGGCATAACTGCACTATATATGTTTGGCCGTATGTGCTAAAAGTGCCTCAGTGCATGCATCCAAAAATTGATCTGCAAATCTCTGGCATTTTGATCATTTATATTTGGCTTCATACAATGCAGTAGGACCCACTTACATACAACATTGAAGCTTCCTATGAAGCTTCATCTACAAGTTTCTTCCTTTTTGCTAATATGAGCACACCTCCTTGCTGTTAAAAGCCTGCGCTCTGCTACACTGATGCCGGAGATAGGTGAATTGATGGATCATATTAGGAAAAAAAACATTTTAAAATTTGGAAATTTTCATATATGTTATATGTATTTTTGATGGGTAACGGGAAGTATCTATCATATCATCGTAATTCTTGAATATTACGAATATATATCATTCACAGCTTCATTTCGAAAATTGCTTTTGTGGTTATATGACATCTGCATCCGTACGTATACATAAAAATATGCGTTCAAACGGTGGAAAACTAGCGAAGAAACAGTTGGGGAAGGATTGATTAATGATGAAAATGTCCTAATTACTAGTGCACTCTATTTCTCTAATGGCATCAAAAGTAGTAGTGGTTGTCGGTAGTTACAAGAAAATAGAGATATGTCAACAAATATATATCAGTGACCGTAATATAGCCACTAAAAAATCTGACAAATCAAATATAAATCAATATAGTTACAAAAAATCATTAATTGGTAGATAATGTGTAAGATGTGAAACACCGTAGATGAGTAGGTAATAATGAAACTTATTTGATTGTGATTGTTCACAATTATATACTTGATATAAATTTGATAATAAATACGTATTCTTCTTTTTTAGAGGATTGATGTATATAATAGATAGAACCATTCTCATCAGTTCATAATATATAGATGGGATAGAATTTGTCATTATGATAGCCGCTGACAATTCTTTTATCAACGGTACTAATTTTTCTCGACGAATTTGATGACAAGTTTTTAACAGCTCACATATTTGTAGCTGCTGATATATCCCTTCATTCCTGTAGTGGTAGGTTTTTCTCTCTTTTTGATGACGTCTGACAGGATCAACATCGTCGATCAATAATGACCTCTAGCCCCTCCGTGGCACCATCGATCCAATTCCCAAATTTGATATCAAAATTAATTTTCGACTAATAATTAAACGGATGAGAAATATTTCTTGCAATAAATTTATGTGGATTGCAAGCACTACAGGAGATAAGATATATATATATATATATATATGTAAACAGCTGAAAATTGTAGCCGTCTACAAACACACCATTTGTAGATGGTTTACCAGGGCCGTCTACATATAAAACTTATGTAGACAACTAAAATTAGCCATCTACATATGACAGATATGTAGACGGTTAACAAGCCATCTATGTAACGTACGTAAACGGCTTCACTTGGCCGTCTACATATGTGGGATATGTAGACGACTGATTTGTAGTCGTCTACATATATTGTACACATGTAGACGGCTGTGTTAGCTATCTACATATACTCCCCAATATTTCCCACCTCCCCGCCCACCTTTTCCCCTTTCCCTCCTCCTTCGACGCTCCCTGCCGCGCTCTGTTAGATCGCCGCCCGCTACTTGAGACGCTGTCGCCCCCTGCTAGAGCGTCGCCTCCCAGCGCCGGAGACGCTGCTGTCGGCGTTCACCTCTCTATCTTGTTGTAAGTTTCTCTCTCTCTCTCTCTCTCTCTCTCTCTCTCTCTCTCTCTCTCTCTCTCTCTCTCTCTCTCTCTCTCTCTGGCGTCTCCGGCCCTCTCCCTCTCTCGATCCGACGATGCCCCCTCTCTTTCTCCTTCTTTCTCACCCTCTCTCTTGTCCTCCTCCCTCTCTCAGCTTCTCCTTCTCTCTTACACACAGTGTGTGTGAAGGGGGGGGGGGGGGTGTTCGATCAATTTGGGGAGAGAGGTGATGGTCAGCCGGGAGGAGAGGGGGTGGTCGGCTAGGGGGGGGGAGGGGGGGATTGGTGGGCACGTTGTGTGAGAGGGGGGGTGTTCGATCAATTTGGGGGGAGGGGTGGTGACTTGCTGGGAGGGGGGGTGTTCGATTAATTTGGGGGGAGGGATGGTGGCCGGCCAGGAGGGGGGAGGGGGTTGGTGGGTTTTGTGGTGGGCTCTAGGAGGGGGGCAGTGGGGTGTCACTGTGGGAGGGGGGCAGTGGGGTGGCTGGTGCTATGGGAGGTGGGCAATGGGGTGGCGCTGTGGGTGGTGGGCAGTGGGGTGGCGTTGTGGGAGGGGATCGAGCAGTGGGGTGGCCAGTGCTATGGGAGGGGGGCAGTGGGGTGGCCGGTGCTATCGGAGGGGGGCAGTGGGGTGGGAGGGTGGCAATGGGAGGGGGGCAGTGGGGCAAAGGCACGAACAAGGGTACGAACAGAGCTTGTGTATGCCATGGAAGCTATATGATGATGAATAGATGAGTACTTCAGTGACATGCAGAGCTTTGGCTTGGGCTTGACTGAACCCCATTTGTTTCAGGTGGTACCCTAAGCAAAGGTACGAACAAAGCCTACGGCACGCTGCTAGATGGTGCCCTCGGCGTCAGGGCTCACCGCTATCCTCTCTAACACTGGGGGCAGCCCTGCTCTTCTTGTCATCTTCTTCCTCTTGATAGGTAAACGATTGAGAAAATAGATAGGTTGACCAGAGGCTATTTGGTGTATTTTAAATTACTGTAATAATGTGAATTGGAGGATGCATGCGCATGGGCCATGTGATCCATGTGGGCCCATTTGATTTTGTAATATTAATTTAGAATCATTTGTATGGATGCAATTTTTGTATAACTTGCTACTGTTTTTTTTAACTTGACTAAATTGCACAATCCTAAAATATTTGAACTCTTGTTTTCATTCCTATATCTATTTACCTTCTACCTTAAAATTTCAAATAAAAACACCCACTTCTACTTCTATTTCCAATTCATCTACACACTCACAGCACAACCCTCATTGGCTTATTTGGCATTCCAACAAGGGATTAGTGATATGTCTACTCCAAGAGTCTCCAACAATGGGTTATGCCATCACTGAGTTGTTTTGTTATTGGAGTGTCCACCAATTTCTAATGTGGTAAACATCATAATGTGCCCATGCTTGAGGCATACATGCTTTAATGTTTGTTTAGCTGGTAGATCTTGGTTGCATTCGAGTAGTCATCATTAGTAAGATAGCGTAGCTAAGGGACTCCCATTTTGTGGTATTTAAAGGATATCTTTGTCTCTGCTAATTGGTTTACGGGAATATCCCTTTGAGTAAACTATTTTATGTTGTGTCATAGGTCAACCTGCTAATCGACATTCTTCTTGTGAAGCCATTTATTTTGCATTGTTAATCTTTTGTTTATCTTAGTAGATCGCAATGCTTTGACGAAATAGTTAAAAACCCTTGTACATATCGTAAGCTTCTTGGGAGGTATATGCCAACCTCAGTTTATTCCATATTATCATCATTATTGCTTACTCATTGTGTCAATTTAATTTGCAACATGTTTCCCATGTTGTATAAGCAACAATGAGCAATTACCTTTATTTTGTTATTGAGCAAAAATAGCTTATAATCACACCACCACTATGATTATGATAGAAAGCACAAATTTTTTTTCCCTGTGACTACTCCTATGCAAGTGATACCATATAGTCGACTTCTGATTTTATTCAATTAACATGCTTCTAAAAGTCCTTAAATATATATCCCTATTGCAAACATTTAGTTCTTGTTAGCGATATAAATTGTCTTGATTTACCCATCACTTATTAATATATTTTTTTGTAAAATATGATGACAGGTTTTGTTCGAAATGCCTGCGGAGATCGATCTGTTTGCTTTCATCTTTTGAATCTCTTTGTACAGGTAAGATCTAGCGAGCCTGGGTGGTGGCTTATCTTTAATTAATCTAGCGCGCCTAGGTTGTAGCACCCTTGATTTTTAAAATCTAAATAAAATAAAATTTTTATTTTAAAATAAATGAGGTAAATAGATTTAGTTAGAATAAAGGGGGAATAAGTGAAATAAAAAGAAATTAAATCAAGCCCATTAAGTTAAATAAATAATGGGTTGTGTAATTGGCTCAAATACAAAATAATGGGCCTAATAAAGAGGAGCCCATCATGGGATGAGAATTAAATATCTCAATTTCGGATTTAATTAATTAATTAATAGTAAAGGACTAGGATAAGCACTAAATAACTTGTAATTATCTAAAACAAAAGCCATTAGCCCATCCTAATCCTTTGGCCACAAGATTAGGCCTTATCCTCATCCTAATTAGGTGGATAATTAATAGGAAAATAGGATATAATTATCTATTTTCGGAATTTGGAAGAGAAAGAGGAGTTTTAGGCATTTAGGACTCTAATAGCAATAAAAACTCCACCAATTGGCCCCCACCAAACCCTAGTTCGTGTCTAGAGGCTTGGGAGATGAAGGGGAGGCGATTTTGGACGAGGAGCTTGGAGGAGAAGGGCTGGAGCTTGGGATTTTCTTCTCTATTTTTCGTCATCAACTAGGGATTTCTTTACTCTATGAAAAAGGTAGGCAATCTCTCAAGCCAAATTCGTGTAAAAATTACCCTAGGGAGACTTCATGTTTCCGTGCAAAAGCCCTCTAGTTTCGCTCTATTTCGATCTCCCATGAGGGAGAATTAATTACTTGAATCCCTATCAGATCCATGTACCCGACCCTTCATGCTTGCTTTCAAACCTCGTGCATACTTAATCCCATGCCATGAGAAAATTCTCATAAATACTACATCATGTTAGCTTTCAAACGCCCCTAGTTTGCCTAATTTTCATCATGGATCCATTGCTAATTAATTCGTTGAACCTTGACTGCATATGTTTAGGTCACCGAAATGTAACCTAATCAAAGCATGCCTAAACCATGTCTATTTTCGAATTAATCATACCTGTGGATAAATCTATGTGTCTACTTTTGTTTAAAACTGGTTTTGTGATTTTTGTATCATCGTACAATTTTATATTGAATTTAGAATGACCCTCTATCAAGCAGGACTAGCTCTGGAAAAAAAAAAAAAGGAAAAGGGCCGGACCCTTTCTGATATCGTGACGGCGCGACCCGCCGCGATATCAGCAGGGTCACGCCCAGCAAGCGCGTCGCATTAAGAACACGGCGGCCTATGCCACCGCAATTTCCAGCGAGAACCGGGCCAAGCCGGCCGGTTCGGCTGTCGCGCCCGGGTGCCCGCCACTACAGGAATCGCGACCGGGACCCCCGCCGCGTTTTGGCTGATGTCACGCCACTCTACCCCGTCGCATCTTGATCGCGATGGGCAACCCTGTCGCCTCTTTAAAATTCCTACCATAAGTATAATTTATGCATATACCCCTGCTGTTTAGGCTATATACCCCTTCTTTAGCAATGATTAAACCATGTTATAGATAATTTGACCTGGTAAATTAATAAATGGTAATAATTATATAAATTTAATTATTTAAAAGCCATTTGTAGGATTTATCATATTCTCATGATTTCTTTACACTTACACACACATAACATTAGTGTAGGATCGAATGGGTGGATGGATCAGATCTAGAAGGGGGGTTGAATAGATCTGACACCAATTAATGCGAAAGCTCAAGCAATTTAAAAAATGCTTCGAATCAGATATCAATTCACCTAAACAATTTACTGATCTGAAGTGTGATTAGTGTGTGTGAGCAAATCGATTAGTAGTGTGAACGAAATCCCTATGCATGCATCTAGCATAATACAAAGTCAAACCACAATTCAAACCATTGCACAGAGGATTTTTAGGTGGTTCAAAAATCACCTCCAGTGACTCCTACATCCACCTCTCACACAGTGAGGCCACACTACTCAAAACCTTAAGTACAACACACACTGGAGCACGACGACTCCAAACATCCTTGAGCACGATGGCTCAACACACAACCTTGAGTTCAACGACTCACAAACTGAGTGCGACGGCTCAAACAACAATCGGAGCACGACGACTCCAAATTGAGCACGATGGCTCAAACCACAACGTGAGTGCGACGACTCACAAATCAGAGCTCGACGGCTCCCAAAACACAAGCTAGATCAAAGACAACAGAAATCAGATCCTCTAGAAATGATCTGATTCAAGACAAATTCGTACACATAAATTTGTGCAGAACTTCATGCACAAATCTCATAGACGAAATAAAGAAGAACAAACTCTGAAGTGAGAAATGGATGTAGAATGAGTGTTCTTCGATGAAGAGGCCTTTCAGACGCTTCAATTGAGGAGCCTTGATGGAAATCGATGGAGATTCTCCTCAATTGGCGATGCTCTGCTTTGATGGCATCTGAAATGCCAGAAATCCTTCTTCTCCTGCGCCTCTTCAGCTGGATCTACTCCCTTGCCTAGCACAACAAGCTTCTCTCCAGAGATTCCCCTTGATTCCCACGTCCTTCCTCTTGAAAGGATAGCCTGCAACTTCTGGAGATGGAGCAAGATCTGGAAAGCCCCCTTTGGCTGCCAAAAAGCTTCTTCTGGAAGTGTATGGGCTCTCTTGCCTTTGGGGTACAAGGAACATGGGTATTTATAGCCCCATATGTCCATAAAGTGCCTTGGGGTGCATGGGCACGGAAACCTAGGTCAAATCCCCTAATTCCCAAGTAGCCACGTGTCCAGAGAAATTCACATTTTTTAGTTTCAGTTGGAGTGTGTCGACACCACCATGGAGTGTGTCGACACACTGTCCCAAACTGGCAGAATTGGTTCTCTGGGAAGGGTCACTAGTGTCGACACTACTTCAGGCTGTGTCGACACACTGTCCAGAACTGACAAACAAGTCTTCTGGGAACTGTATTTAGTGTCGACACCACTTGAGCTTGTGTCGACACACTATACAGACCTGTCAACTGGGTTCTCTAGGATCTGGGACTAGTGTCGACACTGCCTGGGACTGTGTCGACACACTTGACCCTGTCTTCATGAAAAACCTTCAGGGACTCTGACCCAGTGTCTACACCATCAATGGGTGTGTCGACACTACCATGACAAAATATATATACACCTGCAAATTTAACACATAAATCATAAGTACAATGTATTATCATTAAAATATGAGATATTAAACATCAAAAATATGTGTTCTAAGCATTGTTGTGATATGTATAAAATAACATGTTCAACATGTCATCATCAAAATCACAATATGTCATCATTAAAATCACAATATGTCATCATCAGAATCAAAGTATGAGTGATGTTCATTGGTCATCATTAAAATACAACTTTAGGAAATTCCAAAACACACTCAACCCAACAATCTCCCCCTTTTTGATGATGACAAAACATATGCACAGTCTCCCAATAACCTGACTCCCTTGACTGCAATAACTCCCCTTGACCATATACACCCTTTGAACTTTCTCCCCATAAAAAACTTTCTCCCCCTAGAAACTTTTACTTTCTCCTCCTTTAAGAAGAAATGAAATGTAGGAAATAAATGGTCAGAAGTAATCAAAATAAGTGAGGCAAAGTGATATTGTCAAATGAGAGAAATGATTGTGTTTTTGGTATTGTGCCACAAAGTTTAATCACAAAGACACACTCAACACAAGGTAGAGCAAAAATATAATGATCTGATTGTAGTTAAAATAATAATGCAAATGTGAAGTAAAGTGACCTATATGAATGAGCAAAAATATTTAACAAGGATGTTAGGAGCTCTAAGTTTAACACAATGTAAAATAATAGGTCTAAACTCAGTATACATGAACTTTATGAAGGTCTTAAGCATTTTCATCCTGTCAATTTGATTTTCTTTTATTTTTTGACTGGGAAAGAATACAAGAATAAATTAGTTAAATCTCACTTTTCAGTGCAAGAGATCACATTGATTAGATGTAAAATCTTCTGATTACTCAGTGGTTTAACTTTCATTATCTTATGCAGAGTTAAAATTTTTGATTTCCACTTTTTGACGCAAAACATATCACTTTTTAGGTGAAATGGCCCGGTTACTCAGTGGTTCAAGAATTTGCATTGCTCTATTTGTATCTTTCCAGATTGTTGATCATTTTCATCATTTTCTTTTGATGTTTTGCAGAAATATGTTTGCTTTGACCAGACAAGTCATGACTATGAATTTAGAGAAATTATTCTTAACATGTGGTAAAAATGAAGCTTAAACATGCACATGTTAAATAGTAAAGCCACTCATGTGCCTACAAGTGTTTTGCAAGTCATTTTAAAGACATTCAGTATTAAGATTGCTTAACCTTGAAATGATACTGAATCTTTGAAATTAAACTAAATGCACAATGAGTTTAGTTTCAATATTTTAATTCTCTCATAAGAAAATAGCACAATGACTCAAAAATTCTGATGACTTTGGGGTTCAAAATAGACAAGTAAGTTCAAGAGATATGATAATGACTCCCCCTTTTATGTATCTCCCCCTTACAAGGTGAACATGAAGATTATTGAAGAAATAGGAATGGAATCAAGTGAAAATAGAATGAACGTGAATGTTTTATTTGAAAGACAAGGACTCCCCCTCAACAATTGCATACAAGGCTCTTGATACTTGGCGGAGACATATACTCACGCATAGTGAAAGTGTCCAGATAAGCCTGACTTGTCTTTCTTCAAATCACTATTTGATATACCAAGAATGCCAATGCAATGTGAGAGTGAGGAATTCATTTGCAGGAACATTTGTCAACAAACTGAATGGGAGTTGATGATAAATCAGATATGAAAGAATATTTCTTCAGCGTTTCACTCGAAGATTCTTTTGACTCACTTCCCCATAAGATATGCATGATATGAAATGATCATTTAAGCAATTCAGATATGTTCATTCAAAGTAGTTTGCACAGAAAGAATATGAACATGATCAAGCTGTTGGTTAACTGCCATCGACTCCCTTAGGGAATCGTTGCCACTATGCTATTATGGGGCAGCATAGTGACAACGGGGCTGGAAACCCAACCCGCCGCAGGGGTAAAAACCCTGTGCGAAGCCCCTTATGCCGACCACAGCATTGACGTGGTGCTTTACGCTTCACCTTAAAGATTTGGCTACCGCCTTCACTACCAGCTGGAGCTTTTGGTGCAACGGTAAGGGGCTCGGTCCAACAAGTGGTATCAGAGCAAGGTTGCGGGTTCGATTCCCCCGGGTGCCACTGGGGGGGAGTTTGTTGGTTAACTGCCATCGACTCCCTTAGGGAATCGCTGCCACTATGCTGTTATGGGGCAGCATAGTGACATCGGGGCTGGCAACCCAACCCGCCGCAGGGGTAAAAACCCTGTGCGAAGCCCCTCATGCCGACCACAGCGTTGACGTGGTGCTTTGCGCTTCCGCCTTAAATATTTGGCTACCGCCTTCACTACCAGCTCGAGCTTTTGGTGCAACGGTAAGGGGCTCGGTCCAACACAAGCATGCATTAACAGGCAATTTATTGAAGGAGAAAATTTTCAAAGACTTAAAATAAAGTTTTTGAGATTTTCATTTTTCTTGATGACCTTTTATGCAGGAAAAAAAACTATTGATACTTGGCGGAGAATTTTTCTCACGCATGATGAGAGTTTCCAGACAAGCCTAACTTGTCCTATCACATTTCACCATTTGATATACCACATAGTCACTGCAAAAAGGTCAATTATTCTTTAGTTTTAGCATGAAACTCATTACATTTTCAAGAACATTTTTTGCACTTTTTCAAATTTACTCCCCCTTAATATGTGCATGGAATGAAAAAACTAGCAAGCAATTTACACATGATTATGAACACAATTAGCTTTAAGCATAACATGACTTTTGGTACTTGGCGGAGTATTTTACTCACACATAATGATAGCTTCCAAACAAGCATAACTTGTTTTTCCACATGTCAACATTTGATATAACAAAAAAGTCAAAGAAGTTGATATGTACACAGAATCATGGGCACAGTTAAGCAAGCATGATAACACAAACATGATTCCAAATGTTAAAACACAAAGTTATTGTTGGGAGTAGCTTTAGAACACATTTTTCATTGTTCAGATACAAAATCAAACATCATTTCAATTCAGGCAATTCAAATTTGAAATGATAAAGAAGTTTTACCTGAATGGACTTCAATTGCTTTTCAAAGATTTTACCTGTGTTCTCCAATCATTTCTTGCCTTGCACAGCCAATATCTTGAATCCATTTACAATGTATGGCTGCAAGACTCCTCAGCTTGCTGATCAAGCTGGTTTTGGGACCCACACTTGCTTGGGTCCTGCAATGAAATCAATGTTAGAGTGCAATAAAGATTTTTGAATCCAAAATGATTTTATTTTTGGTATAGATGCATTTCTTTCATTGACAAAATTATGAGCAGAATTAGTTCCAAATTTTCTTTTTGCCTTGCTCAATGCATCTATGTTTTCATGAAGTGTTCAATTTATATTCACATGGAGTTTCTGAGCATTTTCAACAAAATCATGATTCTTAGTTACATGTGAATGATGTGAAAATTTTTGCAAGTAATTCAAGCTAAAATCATCATAGAAGAAATGAAATAAACAAGCAATCATGTTTCAATGACAACCATTTTTTATTTTTATTTTTAAAATTAATGACTCTTACACAAGGAAGATCATTGGTACTTGGCGGAGGTTATTCCTCACACATAATGAGAGTTTCCAGACAAGCATGACTTGTCCTTCCACAGTTCACCATTTGATATACCAATTGATCTTTGCATAAGAGTCCCAATTGATTTCAGTTTTTATTTAGCAGAGAATCACTCAAGAGTATTTACCTGGTGAGATTTTCATTTTCTTTTATTCTCTTCACTTACTTTCCTTGTAGCCTTTGTCATGAAGCCTTCATTTTGAGATTGACTACAAGGATCCCTACATCCAGCATTCAAGCAGCACATTTTAGAACCCAAACTTGTTTGGGTCCTAAGGATCTTCCATGAATTTTCAACAATGATTTTTGAATCCAAAAGAATTTGATATTGGGTGCATTTTTCTGAAGACTAGAAACACTGGAATCTTGGTTTCTAATCTTAGAGCTATTGGTATAGAATGCACCACTGACATACTGAACATTTTGTTTTCTATTTTTCAGATTTTTATCATTGAGATTTTTAACATGGAATTCAGAAGAGATCTTTTGTGCAACAGTTCTTTTTTTATGTACATAGAATTTCTAAGTGTTTTCAGCATGAACATGATCTTTAGTCTTATGTACATTAACATGAAACATGGGATCATGCACAAGATTATCAATTCTATGCCAACATTCCCTAGAAGTATGCCCAATATTATGACATGTGAAGCACTGGACTGATTTCACATATTTATGGAAATGTTGATCTCTATTCCAGCAAAATTTGGCTAAATGACCAGGTTTATTACAATTAAAGCAAATGAGATCATTTCTTACCTGGTACTTACCTTGGCATGTATGTATTTGCTGGAATCTCCTTTTCATGTGAGGAGGCTTACCATGAGAAGAAGGAGATACCTTTTGGTGGCTCTTGGCATGATGTGAATTTGGAACTTGCCTTGGAGCTTTTTGAACTGATGGAGAAAGTAGATGAATCTTCTTGACAGTAGCATTCTTCTTTTTCTCTGTCTGTTTTTGAACAAGAACTTTCACAAGCTTTTCATTAGAATTAACAGAGTTCTTGTTCGCAGCAGCTTTAACAATTGTTAATTTTGTTTTATTTTCATTTTTCTTATCTCTCACAGAGGTAAGACTTGTGTATTTATTATTTTTCAATTCATGTTGAAGCTTCTGTTTTTCAGCTTTTAATGCAACAACTTCTTTTTCTGAAATTTGAAGTTTATCTAGCATGACATCCAAACCATTTTTTATCTTGTTCTTTTCTTTTTCAAATTGAGCAATTTGTTTTTCCAAATTAGCAATTTTATTACTCAAATTGCTACAATCATTGTCCAATGGTTTATCATGCACCAAACATTCAATCTTCCATTTTAGATGACTATTTTCTTCAACAAGTTGTTTGCATCTTTCATTTATTTGATGATCATGAGCCATGTTAGAAATCTATTTGTTTAATTGATCATTGTCAAATTTGAAGTTTTCATTGAGATCAATCAATTTTTCATTTTCATCTTTCAAATTAAGATTTTCAAATTCCAACTGATCATGGTCTTCTTTTAACTTGGACAACTTGTTTTCACAAATTTTGATTTTATCTCTTAGACTTTCTTTTTCAGAATTCAGTTTCTGAACTTCAATTTTCAAATTCTCAATTTCTTCTAAAAGATCTTTATCATTGTTCTGGAACAATTCAAGTGTGTTTTTCAAATTTTCACTTTCCTTATGGCAATATTTTAAAGTCTTTTTCAAATCTTTATTTTTAGTGTTAAGCTTTGCATTAAGATTTTGCATATTTTTACAGAATTCAATCAATTCAACATAAGACATGCTTTCATCTGCATCAGAATCAGAATTTGAATACATAAATGGATCTGGAATTGATTTACCTGACCTTGTAGACCCATTTGAATTATTGTGTTCTGAAGAGGATGCAGAATGCTCTGAGCTCATAGAATGTGCTGTTAGAGCCAAAGTCTTTTGAATTGTTGATTTTCTAGATTCATTGAAGCTCTTCTTTGCCATTAAGTGCTTGTGAATTTCTTTTGCTCCTTTTCTTTATGAATCCTTTCCATCACTACTGTTGGCCATAAAGCATAACTCCTCATTTGCTGAACTTGAAGAGTTCTCTTCTTCATCCTCACTTTGGTCTTCATCCGACCAAGTTGCAATCATGGCTTTTGGCTTCTTCAATTTGTTGTTCTTCTTGTATTTGTCCTTTTTGATCTCAGGACACTCACCCTTCATGTGTCCTATTTTGTTGTACCTATAGCAAACAATATCTTCATCTGTTTTTTGATTTCTGCTAGCATTAAAATTTGAAGAAGAAGCATTCCTTTTACTAGAAGAATATTTTTTCTTTCCATTGAATTTTCCTCTTCTTGATTTTAAAATTTTTCTGAATTGTCTAGTCATGATGGAAAGTTCATCCTCATTAGACTCAGACTCATCAGAACTTGATTTTTCTTGATTTTTCTCTTTGTTGCTTGATGAAGCCTTAAGTGCTACTGGTTTAGCCTTAATCATGTGTTCTTCACTTCTCTTCAGATTTATTTCATAAGTCATTAAAGATCCTATGAGTTCATCCAAAGAGATTTTGGATAAATCCTTAGAATCTTCAATTACTGTAGCCTTTGTATGCCAATTGGATGATAGAGAGCGCAAGATTCTTCTTACCAAATCAGCATCAGTGTAGTCCTTACCTAGAGCCTTCAGTCCATTTACAATAATCATGAACCTAGCAAACATTTTAGAAATTGATTCATCAGATTTCATCATGAATAATTCATATTCAGAAACAAGAATATTTGCTTTGGTTTCTTTAACTTGGGATGTTCCCTCATAAAGTAACTCAAGCTTATCCCACATCTCCTTAGCAGATTTGCACATGGAGATTCTTGAGTACTCTTTTGGGTGGACTGCACATTGAACCATGTTCATGGCACTGTAGTTTAGGGTGGCCCTCCTAATTTGTTCCCTTGTCCAGGTTTCCTCTTCTCCCTGGTTCTCATAAGGACCTACCTCAACTACCCTCCAAATCTCATAGTTCTGGGCTCTAAGGAAGACTTGCATGAGATTCTTCCAATAAGAATAGTCAGTCCCATTGAAGAAGGGTGGCCTATTGATGGAATGGCCTTCAGCAATAAAACCTTGAGAATCCATCAATTGAAATAAGATAATGAAAGGGCAAGCAAACAATTCAAGTAATTAACACAGAGATCAAATAGAAGCAATCAAATCAGATCAGAAACAGATATTAACCCGCTCTGATACCAATTGTAGGATCGAATGGTTGGATGGATCAGATCTAGAAGGGGGGTTGAATAGATCTGACACCAATTAATGCGAAAGCTCAAGCAATTTAAAAAATGCTTCGAATCAGAGACCAATTCACCCAAACAATTTACTGATCTGAAGTGTGATTAGTGTGTGTGAGCAAATCGATTAGTAGTGTTAATGAAATCCCTATGCATACATCTAGCGTAATACAAAGTCAAACCATAATTCAAACAATTGCACAGAGGATTTTTAGGTGGTTCGAAAATCACCTCCAGTGACTCCTATGTCCACCCCTCACACAATGAGGCCACACTACTCAAAACCATGAGTACAACACACACTGGAGCACGACGACTCCAAACACCCTTAAGCACGACAGCTCAACACACAACCTTGAGTTCAACGACTCACAAACTGAGCGCGACGGCTCAAACAACAACCGGAGCACGACGACTCAAAATTGAGCACGACGGCTCAAACCACACCATGAGTGTGACGACTCACAAACCAGAGCTCGACGGCTCCCAAAACACAAGCTAGATCAAAGACAACAGAAATCAGATCCTCTAGCAATGATCTGATCCAAGACAAATTCGTACACAAAAATTTGTGCAGAACTTCATGCACAAATCTCATAGACGAAATAAAGAAGAACAAACTCTGAAGTGAGAAATGGATGTAGAATGAGTGTTCTTCGATGAAGAGGCCTTGCAGACGCTTCAATTGAGGAGCCTTGATGGAAATCGATGGAGATTCTCCTCAATTGGCGATGCTCTGCTTTGATGGCATCTGAAATGCCAGAAATCCTTCTTCTCCTGCGCCTCTTCAGCTGGATCTGCTCCCTTGCCTAGCACAACAAGCTTCTCTCCAGAGATTCCCCTTGATTCCCACGTCCTTCCTCTTGAAAGGATAGCCTACAACTTCTGGAGATGGAGCAAGATCTGGAAAGCCCCCTTTGGCCGCCAAAAGCTTCTTCTGGAAGTGTATGGGCTCTTTTACCTTTGGGGTACAAGGAACATGGGTATTTATAGCCCCATATGTCCATAAAGGGCCGTGGGGTGCATGGGCACGGAAACCTAGGTCAAATCCCCTATTTCCCAAGCAGCCACATGTCCAGAGAAATTCACATTTTTTAGTTTCAGCTGGAGTGTGTCGACACCACCATGGAGTGTGTCAACACACTGTCCCAAACTGGCAGAATTGGTTCTCTGGGAAGGGTCACTAGTGTCGACACTACTTCAGACTATGTCGACAGACTGTCCAGAACTGACAAATAGGTCTTCTGGGAACTGGATCTAGTGTCGACACCACTTGAGCCTGTGTCGACACACTATACAGACCTGTCAACTGGGTTCTCTGGATCTAGGACTAGTGTCGACACTGCCTGGGACTGTGTCGACACACTTGACCCTATCTTCATGAAAAAACTTCAGGGACTCTGACCCAGTGTCGACACCATCAATGGGTGTGTCGACACTACCATGACAAAATCTGTATACACCTACAAATTTAACACATAAATCATAAGTACAATGTATTATCATTAAAATATGAGACATTAAACATCAAAAATATGTTGTCTAAGCATTATTGTGATATGTATAAAATGTATAACATGTTCAACATGTCATCATCAAAATCACAATATGTCATCATTAAAATCACAATATGTCATCATCAAAATCAAAGTATGAGTGATGTTCATTGGTCATCATTAAAATACAACTTTAGGAAATTCCAAAACACACTCAACCCAACAATTAGTATTTGCCATTTGACCATAATAAATTATTCAATAATGTATCTGGTAAATTAGCGAAATAAATAACTAAATTTCCTATTTAATTAAATATAATTGTTTTCGTTTTATACACGCGTTTTGAACTCCGTTACCGTTTTCCCTCGGCCTTCGAGCACTCGAGGCACGACGGACTAGTTTCTACACACTTTCTCTTGACTTGGACCATCTCTCCATCGGGAATACTCTTGACTGGGCCAGGGACTCCTTGTCAAGGCCTTCATAAGTCTTCTTGGCTTTGGCACATGTCCTTAGCCGACGAGCTGGTTGTACCTTAAAGCTCGTTACACCTTTAGGGATCAGTACGATCCATGGCCTTAGTGTGTTCTCTTCTTACCTTGTGATCATGTCGGACCATCTAGCCTGTGTTCATAGCACAGCTAGTGGGCGGTGATGATTTTTACCAGACTGCCGATACACGACCTTGTGCCGTGCAACTGTGACTATCGTTGTTTATCATATTTTACGATATTGTCCTTATCTCATCTACTATCTATATCCTCTCATCTGCTCGTGCTCTCTCTACACTCTCGTCTATCTCGTCTACTACTCTCATCTATTTCTTGGTACTCTATTGGCCATTCTTGTGATTGTGTAGGATAAAGAAATGACTATTGCCAGTGCAATGGGGCCTGATCAGGTCCTGGGAGGTGCGCCCGAAAAGTGCCAGTGCCCATGGGAGTTAAAATGATCAAGGATGTGTTACGGCATGCATCCAGCGCCATCATACTATCAAGATTAATCTATGACAATCAAAGTGCTATCTATACAAGTGCAATCGTTATCATTACTAGTGCACCGTTATGCAATTTACATGCTATATCGTTACATGGCCATTCTATTATCGTTCTCGTTGTGCTATTTTCCCTATGCCAGATGCTATCGTTCTCTTGTTATCGTTACTCGCTCTACATGACTATGCTCTTTAGTTACCCTGCCATTAAGACATTAATTATTTAAAGCATGCTTGTTTTTATGAGATATTAAGTACTACTGGGCATTATTCGCTCATCCTGTGTATTTATTTAATGTGTTTCAGGTGAGTTTGACGATGACCACACTCACGAGGATGGGACTGAGGAAGATGCTCAGGAGTGACCATTTTCAGCAACTCGAGCTTTAGTAGTTAGTTAGTATAGAATGAGTCAGATAGTTATGATATATTAGTATGGATTTCAATAAAGTACTCTGGGCCCTAGTTTTGGCTCTGATACGTTGATGTAATAGTTAGTCTATGAAGATGAGGAGATATTAGATATTGTAATAAAGTTTTTGTGGATTATTAATGAAATTGGAGTTTATTTAGTATTGTTCCATTGTATTTATATTCTTGCTCTGTACTATTTAATAACTATAATCCCGCTCTGATATTCCACGTCGGGGCGTTACAGTTTTGTGGTATCAGAGCCTAGGTTATTCTTAAGTATAGGATGATCTAGGTTTGACCTGCCTTGACTTAGAGTCTAATTCCACACCTATGTGAGAAGGGTAGAACCAAGGGTAATTAAGATAAAAAGAACTCACACACGCACAAATATAGTGCAAACTCGTTATCTTACGTTAAAATTCTCTTTTGAAGGAACTTAAAACCACAACAATGGCAGCGGAGCGTGCACAACTCTGTGATATGCAGCACACCATTCAGCAGCTCACACAGGCTTTACTCTAGGCTGCTGGAGCTAATAATAACAACAGCCGTGGTGCTGGAGACTTACACCGGAATTTCTGCAACCTGAATCCACCCCAATTCAGTGGACCCACAGATCCTGATGATGCAGAAAATTGGCTCAAGGAGACTGAGCGCATCTTTCGCGTTATGCAATGCGCGGATGGTGATAAGCTACTACTAGCAACCTTCCAGTTAGAAAGGGACGCCCGTGCGTGGTGGGAGTCCATTGAGGCTACAAGAGCTGATGCACTATTCACATGGGAGGAGTTTAAGGAGCACTTTAACTCCAAGTACTTTTCTGAACGGGTCCAAGAGAGGAAAGCTGTTGAGTTCGCAGCACTGAAACAAAGGAACCTGACTGTTGCTGAGTATGAGGCTCAGTTCTCCTGATTGGCGTGCTATGCTAATCATCTAGTTAGCACGGAAAGAATGAAGACAAAGCACTTTCTTAACGGGCTCAGGCCCGCATATATCACATAGCTGGCACCCATGGATATTCAGACCTATCCAGAGATGGTCAAAAAGGCACAGTTACTAGAGGATGAGACCGATCTCACTAATCGCATCAAAGGCAGGATGGTCAGGAAGGAACAAACTTCCGGAGCATCGAGCAAGCCTCCTAACGGCAAGAAAAGGCCGTTAAGCATCACTAACAGGCCGAGCCAAGAGCGAAAGCCCAAAGTCCCCACCTCTACTACTCCGAACAACAAGCCCAGATGCAAGCACTGTGACAAGCTTGGTCACATGACAGAAGAGTGCTGGAGGAAGGTAGGTGCATGCCTTCGTTGTGGGAGCCGAGAGCATCGGATTCCCGAATGCCCATTACTGAAGGAGAATGAGAAGCATCCTACAGGACAAAAGAAGTCAGGCAGACTTCAAGCTATGCAAGAAGTGGAAACCACTGAGGAAGGTGGAGTCGTCGAAGGTACCTTACCAGTCTTTTCTCAATCAGCATTTGTTTTGTTTGATACTGGCGCAACACATTCGTTCATATCACAAGCATTTGTTGATACATTAACTGAACAACCTGCATCTATGGAATTTGAATTGCCTGTTACTACACCATTGGGAGAAAAGGCTCAATTGAATAAATATTTTCCTTTAGCTGATGTTAAGATTGGTGAACTTAACCTTAGAGCTGACCTAATCTGTATGCCCATGGAGGGCTACGATGTTATTCTGGGAGCCGATTGGCTATCTACTTATGGGGCTTGTGTTGATTGTAGAAGAGGGAAGATTACTTTTAGTGAATTCCCTAAGCTGACCTTCACGGAACGTAGACACAAGAGACACTTGTCCCTCATCTCTGCTATAAAGGCACAAAACATGATAAGAAAGGGCTGTGTGGCATTTCTTGCCACAATTGTTGTAGAAAAGAAGACAGCTAAGTTATCAGACATTCATATAGTACAAGAATATCCCGATGTGTTTCCCGATGAGCTGCCAGACATTCCACCCAAGAGAGATGTAAATTTCTCAATTGATCTCGTACCTGGAGCTGCACCGGTATCACGCCAGCCCTACAGAAAGTCCCCCGCTGAATTGAAAGAATTAAAGGAGCAATTGATGGAACTGCTGGGGAAATGATTTATCAGACCAAGTACTTCTCCTTGGGGAGCACAAGTGTTGTTCGTCAAGAAGAAGGACGGATCCATGAGATTATGCATCGACTACAGGCAGTTAAATAATCTAACTATCAAGAATAAGTACCCTCTGCCACGTGTTGATGAATTGTTTGATCAGATATCAGGAGCTAAATATTTTTCTAAGATTGACCTGAGATCAAAATATCATCAGATGAGGATTAAAGATGTAGACATTTGCAAGACGGCTTTCAGGAGCAGGTACGGTCATTACGAATTTGTAGTCATGCCTTTTGGACTAACCAATGCTCCTGCAGCTTTTATGCAACTAATGAACAACATCTATCGGCCCTACCTCGACAAGTTCGTCGTGGTCTTTATTGATGATATTCTCATATACTCCAAGACCAAGGAAGAGCATGAGGAGCATCTGAGGATCGCTCTGCAAATCTTGCGGGACAACCAACTCTACGCCAAATTGAGCCAGTGTGAATTCTGGCTCGAGGAGGTGTCATTCCTAGGCCATGTTATATCCAAGGATGGTATCGCTGTCGATCCTTCCAAAGTAGAAGTCGTGCTCAACTGGGAAAGGCCGACTAATGTCACAGAGATAAGAAGCTTTCTTGGACTGGGTGGTTATTACAGACGGTTCATAAAAGACTTCTCCAAGATAGTTGTACCTCTTACGCGTCTTACCCGGAAATAAAACCCCTACGTCTGGAGCAAGGAGTGCGAGAAGAGCTTCCAAACCCTGAAGCAATTGTTGACTTCTGCACCTGTCCTCGCATTACCAGTTGAGGACGCCAGATTCTCAGTCTACACTGATGCATCTGGAATCAGTCTAAGCTGCATACTAATGCAGAACGAAAAGGTGATAGCGTATTCTTCAAGGCAGTTGAAGCCACATGAAGTTAATTACCCTGTCCATGACTTAGAATTGGCTACGGTGGTATTTGCACTTAAGATCTGGAGACATTACCTGTATGGGGAGCAATTTATTGTCCACTCCGAGCACAAGAGCTTGAAGTACTTATTTTCTCAGAAGGAGCTCAATATGTGACAACGGAGATGGCTGGAGTACTTGAAAGATTTTGATTTCAATATCCAATATCACCCAGGCAAAGGTAATGCAGTTGCTGATGCACTAAGTAGAAAGCCAGTAGCTTCATTATCATGTCTAGTCATGGGCGAGATGCAATTATTAGAACAGTTCGCCAGTCTTGATCTGAACATTGAGAAGAGAAGTGATCATGTGTTAGTGGCCAATTTGAGAGCTAAACCCGACATATTTGTCGAGATCAAAGAGCAACAGGAAAATGATCCATTCCTAGTCCGATTCAGGGAGACCATAGCTGACAAGCCAGATTTCTTCATTGTTGAAGATGGGAGAATATTATTCCACGCCAGGACTTGTGTGCCTGACAATGAAGAACTGAAAAGAAAGATGATGGATGAAGCCCACAAGACCAAGTACACTATTCACCCAGGCACAACCAAGATGTACCAAGACATGAAAAGGTCATTTTGGTGGCCAAACATGAAGCGTGAGGTGGCTGAGCATGCCGCACACTGCTTCACATGTCAACAGGTAAAAGCATAACACCGTCGTCCTGCGGGTGTACTCAGACCCCTAGACATACCCGAATGGAAGTGGGAAAGTATTGGCATGGATTTCATCATAGGTTTACCCCGAACTCTTGGTGGACTTGATGCTATCTAGGTTATTGTGGACCGTTTAACCAAGTCTGCACATTTCTTGGCAATCAAGAGTACTTGGAGTGTGGATGTGCTAATAGCCCTCTATGTGAAAGAGATTGTAAGATTACATGGAGTCCTTGTATCCATAATCTCATATCGTGACCCCAGATTCACTTCTAGATTCTGGAAGGGGCTTCAGACTGCATTGGGTACTAAACTCAATTTCAGCACTGCTTTCCACCCTCAGACGGATGGACAGACTGAAAGGACAAATCAGATTATGGAAGACATGCTACGTGCATGCACTATAGATTTTGAAGGCTATTGGAATGAACATCTGTCCCTAATTGAATTTGCCTGCAACAACAGCTATCAGGAGAGCATTAAGATGGCACCTTTTGAAGCACTATATGGCAGAAGCTACAGATCGCTAGTATGCTAGAATGAGGTAGGTGAACAGCAATGGCTGGGAGCAGACATGGTGCAGAGCACTAGTAGGGATATACAGATTATCCGAGACAGGATCAAGATAGCTCAGTCTAGGCAGAAGAGCTATGCAGATAAGAGAAGGAGAGACTTAGAATTTCAAACTGGAGATCACGTGATGCTGAAAGTATCACCGACTAGAGGATTTCAAAGGTTTGGGATGAAAGGCAAATTGAGACCGCGATTCATAGGTCTATTTGAAGTGTTGGATAGAGTTGGCGAGGTGGCGTACCGACTAGCACTACCTCCCCAGTTCTACACCGTACATAATATTTTCCATGTGTCAATGTTGAGGAAGTACGTGTATGATCCGTCACACGTAATCAGCTATGATGACATTATTTTGAACAAGGACATGACCTATGAAGAAAGGCCAGTGAAGATATTGGACAAGAAGATGCAACAGCTTCGGAATCGATCTATACCCGTGGTCAAGATATTGTCGAGAAATTACGAAGTTGAAGAGGCCACGTGGGAACCCGAAGCCACCATGCGACGGAACTATCCAGAGCTATTCGGCAAGTCACTCTTCCTCTCACGATCATATGAATTTGGGGACCAAATTCTTTTTAAGAGGGGGAGGATGTAGCACCCTTGATTTTTAAAATCCAAATAAAATAAAATTTTTATTTTAAAATAAATGAGGTAAATAGATTTAGTTAGAATAAAGGGGGAACAAGTGAAATAAAAAGAAATTAAATTAAGCCCATTAAGTTAAATAAATAATGGGTTGTGTAATTGGCTCAAATACAAAATAATGGGCCTAATAAAGAGGAGCCCATCATGGGATGAGAATTAAATATCCCAATTTCGGATTTGATTAATTAATTAATAGTAAAGGACTAGGATAAGCACTAAATAACTTGTAATTATCTAAAACAAGAGCCCTTAGCCCATCCTAACCCTTTGGCCACGAGAATAGGCCTCATCCTCATCCTAATTAGGTGGATAATTAACAGGAAAATAGGATATAATTATCTATTTTTGGAATTTGGAAGAGAAAGAGGAGTTTTAGGCATTTAGAACTCTAATAGCAATCAAAACTCCACCAATTCGCCCCCACCAAACCCTAGTTCGTGTCTAGAGCCTTGGGAGATGAAGGGGAGGCGATTTTGGACAAGGAGCTTGGAGGAGAAGGGCTGGAGCTTGGGATTTTTTTCTCTATTTTTCGTCACCAACTAGGGATTTCTTTACTCCGTGAAAAAGGTAGGCAATCTCTCAAGCCAAATTCGTGTAAAAATTACCCTAGGAGGCTTCATGTTCCCGTGCAAAAGTCCTCTAGTTTCACTCTATTTTGATCTCCCATGAGGTTGAATTAATTACTTGAAGCCCTGTCAGATCCATGTACCTGACCCTTCATGTTTACTTTCAAACCTCGTGCATACTTGATCCCATGCCATGAGAAAATTCTCATAAATACTGCATCATGTTAGCTTTCAAACGCCCCTAGTTTGCTTAATTTTTATCATGGATCCATCGCTAATTAATTTGTTCAACCTTGACTGTGTATGTTTAGGTCACTAAAATGTAACCTAATCAAAGCATGCATAAACCATGTCTATTTTTGAATTAATCATACTTGTGGTAGATCTATATGTCTACTTTTGTTTAAAACTAGTTTCGTGATTTTTGGATCATCGCACGATTTTATATTGAATTTAGAATGACCTTGTATCAAGCAGGACTAGCCCTGGAAAAAAAGGAAAAGGGTCGGACCCTTTCTGATATCGCGACGGTGCGACCCTCCGCGATATCAGCAGGGTCGCGCCTGGCAGGCGCGTCGCGTTAAGAACGCGGCGGCCTATGCCGCCGCAATTTCCAGCACGAACCGGGCCAGGCCGGCCGGTTTGACTGTCGCACCCGGGCCGCCCGCCACTACAGGAATCGCGGCCAGGATCCCCACCGCGTTTTGGCTGATGTCGCGCCACTCTACCCCGTCACCTCTTGATCGCGACGGGCAATTCCGTCGCCTCTTTAAAATTCCTGCCATAATTATAATTTATGCATATACCCCTACTGTTTAGGCTATATGCCCCTTCTTTAGCCATGATTAAACCATGTTATAGATAATTCGACTTGGTAAATTAATAAATAGCAATAATTATATAAATTTAATTATTTAAAAGCCATTTGCACAATTTATCATATTCTCATGATTTCTTTACACTTACACACACATAACATTAGTATTTGTCATTTGACCTTAATAAATTATTCAATAATGTACCTGGTAAATTAGCGAAATAAATAACTAAATTTTCTATTTAATTAAATATAATTATTTTTATTTTACACGCACGTTTTGAACTCCGTTACCATTTTCCCTCGGCCTTCGAGCACTTGAGGCACAACGGACTAGTTTCTACACATTTTCTCTTGACTTGGACTACCTCTCCATCAGGAATACTCTCGACGGGGCCAAGGATTCCTTGTCAAGACCTTCGTAAGTCTTCTTGGCTTTGGTGCACGTCCTTAGCTGACGAGCTGGTTGTACCTTAAAGCCCGTTACACCTTTAGGGATCAGTACGATCCATGACCTTAGTGTGTTCTCTTCATACCTTGTGATCATGTCGGACCATCTAGCTTGTGTTCATAGCACAGCTAGTAGGCGGTGATGATTTCTACTAGACTGTCGGTACACGACCTTGTGCCGTGCAACTGTGACTATCGTTGTTTATCATATTTTACGATATTGTCCCTATCTCATCTACTATCTATATCCTCTCATCTGCTCACATTCTCTCTACACTCTCTTCTATCTCGTCTACTACTCTCATCTATTTCTTGGTACTCTATTGGCCATTCTTGTGATTGTCTAAGATAAAGAAATGACTAATGTCAGTGCAATGAGTCCCGATCAGGTCCTAGGAGGAGTGCCCGAAAAGTGCCAGTGCCCATGGGAGTTAAAATGATCAAGGATGTGTTACGGCATGCATCCCGCGCCATCATACTATCAAGATTAATCTATGACAATCAAAGTGCTATCTATACAAGTGCAATCGTTATCGTTACTAGTGCACCGTTGTGCAATTTACATGCTATATCGTTACATGGCCATTCTATTATCGTTCTCGTTGTGCTATTTTCCCTATGCCAGATGTCATCGTTCTCTTATTATCGTTACTCGCTCTACATGACTATGCTCTTTAGTTACCCTGCCATTAAGACATTAATTATTTAAAGCATGCTTGTTTTCATGAGATATTCAGTCCTACTGGGCGTTATTTGCTGATCCTGCATATTTATTTAATGTGTTTTAGGCGAGTTTGATGATGACCACACTCACGAGGATGGGACTGAGGAAGATGCTCAAGAGTGACCATTTTCAGCAACCCGAGCTTTAGTAGTTAGTTAGTATAGAATGAGTCAGATAGTTATGATGTATTAGTATGGATTTCAATAAAGTACTCTGAGCCCTAGTTTTGGCTCTGATACGTTGATGTAATAGTTAGTCTATGAAGTTGAGGAGATATTAGAGATTGTAATAAAGTTTTTGTGGATTATTAATGAAATTGGAGTTTATTTAGTATTGTTCCATTTGTGCAATGGTTTGTATTTATTTTCTCGCTCTATACTATTTAATAACTGTAATCTCGCTCCGATATTCAGCATCGGGGCATTACATAGGTGGTGGCTAGTTAATCCAGCGAGCCTGGGTGGTGGCTCATCTTTTGTTAATCCAGTGAGCCTAGGTGGTGGCTCAACGTTTATATTATGTGTGGATGTGTGAATATATTTTTTGCAAGATGTGTGAATGTATTTTAATGCAAGATGCAAGCATTGGATGAAACATATGATGTGAGAATGAGTGGACCTTTTTTTTTTTGTCCGTTCAAGACTTTTGTTACGATATATGTTGTTGTCTTTTGATAGTAATGTCGTATATCGAACATACAATCTTGAATTGTCCAAATTGGACAGTCTGTGGATATTTGATCATCTGATGTTCTTTATTATATGTGTTTTGAGATTGTCTTAAAATTTTGGTAGCACCTCCTCACTCTTCTCCAATATATCTGCTAACTTTAACTGCTCTTCTTATCACTTGTATTCTATACAAGTGATTTTCTGAGCATAGTTAAAATTAGTAAATAATAGTGGTATATTAGAGAAGTGTGGGGAGATGCTGTCAAAATTTTAAAAAAATCTCAAAACATATATAATAAAGAACATCAGATGATCAAATATCCATAGACGGGCAAGATTTCATGTAGGTACCCCATTTTCTTTGCAGGAATGTGTGAATATAGATAGTTGTGAAAATGTGGGTTTCCTCCCAGTACAGGGGAGATGTTGTCGAAATTTTCTTTGAGTTATATGTTCATACCCAATTATGTCATTGTATAATGATTAGGTTTGTAGATATGATGTGACTTAATTCATATCTGATATTTTTTTCTTTTACTTCTTAATTCTACATTATTTTGAAATTGCTGGAGTTGATAAGAGTTGGATGAAAGTTATGGATCATTTGGATTCTAGGTATGAGAAAAGAGTCGAAGAACTATTGGACTTTGCTTTTCATGAAGATAGGAAGAGTTTCGGACATGGAGATAATGGACAATTGATACAATGTCCCTGTAAAAAGTGTCGTAATGGATTGAAGTTCACTCGATATGAAGTGAAAACTCATTTGATATGTGATGGGATATGGCTTCATTATACAAATTGGGTGTGTCATGGAGAGGAACCCATTGGTGACGTATCCTCGGAGGAGATAAATGAGCAAGAACAACATATGACTGTTGATAATACAATTTAGATGTTACATGAGCTGCAAGATGCTCAAATGGCTGTTCGTTGTGATGAAGATGAACCAAATGCAAAGGCAAATGAATTTTATAAACTATTAGATGATGTGAAAACGCCTTTGTATCCCGGTTGCCAGAAAATGGGTAGATTGACATTTCTTTTAAAATTACTACATATTAAGATAATGAATCAGGTGACAGGCAACTGCATGGGTATGTTCCTTGATCTTTTGCGTGAAATATTACCAGAAGGATCCTATGTCCTTGAATCATGGAATGAAGCTAAGAAGGTAGTTAGAGATTTGAGGTTAAGCCATGCGAAAATAGATGTATGTGAGAATGATTGTGTATTATTTTGGAAGAAAAATGAAGATAAAGATGAGTGTCTGCAATGTCATACACCAAGATATAAAGAAAGAGTCAATCATACGAATGAATCTTCTACACACAAGCGAGTACCTAATAAAATCTTGCATTATTTTCCTCTGAAAGACAGATTGCAAAGAATGTTTATGTCTTCTATGGTAGCTAAGTGGATGACATGGCATAAAGCTGGTCGAATTTTGCAAGAAAATGGGGAGATGCGGCATCCTGCTAATTCTGACGCCTAGACACATTTTGATAATCTCTATCCAGACTTTGTTGTTGAAGCCTACAATGTCAGACTCGGTTTGGCAAGTGATGGGTTTAATCTATTTGCAAACATAAGTTGCAGGTACAGTACATGGCCTGTGGTTATAGTTGTCTACAACTTATCGCCGTGGATGTGTATGAAGCAAACATATACCATGATGATGTGTATGAAGCAAACATATACCATGATGTCCTTATTCATTCTTGGTCCTAAAGAGCTCGAAAATGACCCTGATGTGTACTTACAACCATTGATAGATGAGTTGAAGGATTTATGGTATAATGGTGTGCAAACATATGATGCGACAAAGAAACAGAACTTCACTATGAGAGCTGCTCTCCTCTGGACGCTCAATGACTTCCCTGCATATGCTAATCTATCAGGGTGGAGCACCAAAGGAACATATGTCTGTCCGACATGTAACTATAGTACTTATTTCAAGAAGACTTAAAAATTGTAAAAAAATTTGTTATCTCGGGCACCGTCGTTTTTTGCCAGTACATTATAGATAGAGGAAAAGCACATACAAGGATAGATTTGATGGCAGAGTCGAAGCTGGAAAAGCTTCGAAAATTTTGAATGGTCATGAATTGTGGGAACAACAACAACAGAAGGTGCCTATTATAAGATTTGGGAAGACATTTAAGAAAGATATTGGTAAACTGAAAGGATGGAAAAAAACAAAGTATTTTTTTCAAAGAGTTACCATACTGACAGAATCTGCTTCTCCGTCATAACTTAGATGTGATGCATATCGAAAATAATGTATGCGACTATCTATTGGGCACTTTAAATCTCCTTGGATCTGGTTACAGTAAGGACACAGTTAAGACACGAATGGACTTAGAAGATTGGGGGATACGTCCACAACTTCATCTGCCGAAAGATCGAGAAGGAAAACCACCTACAGCGATTTTTACATTCAACATAACACAACGGTTATAGATTTGTGAGTTTCTAAGGAACATTCAAGTCCTCGATGGATATTCATCTAATTTGTTGAAGTGTGTGGACTTTACACATGGGAAACTCATAGGGTTGAAGAGTCACGACTCTCATGTTTATATGCAAGTGTTGCTACCTTTGGCACTTCGCAACATTTTTCATGCAGATGTAACTGAAGCAATTACTGAGTTGAGTATGTACTTTAAAGATGTATGTTCTAAAGTTCTGAGGCCTGATCATTTGCTTAAGTTAGAAGTTGATATAGCAGTAACACTATGCAAGTTAAAACAAATTTTTTCGTCATCATTTTTTACTATCATGATTCATTTGATATCGCATTTGGCGTATGAAGCAAGAATTGCTGGCCCGATTCAATATCGGTGGATGTATCATATAGAACGATACCTGAAGAAATTGAAAGATTATGTGCATAATAAAGCACGACCAGAAGGTTCAATTGTAGAAGGCTATCTTCTAGAGGAGACTATTTCGTTCTATTCTATGTACTTTCCTAACATAGTCACTCGACTTAATTGTACAGAAAGAAATTATGATGGCGCTCCTAGTTGCAGTGTTGATGTTTATTCCTTATCAATCTTCCCCCAAGACGTTTTTTGAAGGGTAAAGTTGAAAAGTGTGTGTTATCTGAGGAAGAAGTGCAAATGACACATATGTTGTAACGACCCTGGATACTTAAGCCCAATAAGGCTCTATATCCAGACCTGCCTCCCGCGAACAGACCGAAGTCTCACCAGGGATAGCTCACACAAGTGTCCAGTGAGAATATAAAAGACAACCACAAGAATATAAGATATAAGAAAGTACATGTTCTCATATTCAATAACCATAAATTACATTATCCTAATACATTATTACATGTCCAAGAGAAAATACAACTACCTGGGGCATATCCCGAGAGAGAAGAAGCCCACACAACAACAACTACGACTCAACTGTTGGTGGTACGAGTCTGCCACAACACTACTGCAAGTCAGCCACACGGCTAACACCTGAAAAGAACTGTAAGGGAGTGAGCCTCAAAAGTCACAGGTACAGCAGGGACCTCCCAAAAACAATAGCCGAAAACTGAAGGGGAACCGAGATCTCAACCACAAAGGGTCTCACAGGTAACACTAGGAGGAGAACCACAAAAGTAATTGCGTACTTGCAATAACCATAAATAAACTGCATTTAAAGATAAACGTGCTAACCAGCACATCTCACGTCACATAGAAGAAATAATAGGATTGGTACAGAAACACCAGTCCACCCAACAACGGAAATAACTACTCTACAAGCCACACAGGCAAACCGATAACAAATAGCAATACAACACACACCTGAAGACTACCCTTAGAAGGGTATAACACAACAAGTGGAAGGTCACACAACACGACCTCCGCGGAGCACAGCTCCACCTCAACACCTGAAAAGGCTAGCACATCACGTGCCATGACAACCAGCTACCAACAAAAAGTACAGGTACCTACAACCACAAGATACCACAACTGAACCACAAGCTCGACTGTGCCACAAACAAGGGTACACCACAAACGAATAGAAACCACAATTGGTGAGTCACCACTCACAGCCACAACCACTGACAAAGCTTGAGTCGGAAGGAACGATGCTACCACACGGGTAAAGACTACTGGTTCATGATGCTAATATCCAACCCGAACAACACAACACAAGAACTACCTCTCAGTCTCGCAGTCCAAGACGAAAGGTCCAACTGTCGCTCCACAAACAAACAACGAAAGTCAAAGAACTGTAGAGACCAACCAACACCACGCTGTAGACCACACTGCTGCAGGCCCATGCTTGGCACCCTTAGCGACTCCGGCCCGAGCTCCCTATGTAGGAACGAATTGGTGGATGGATCAGATCTAGAAGGGGGGTTGAATAGATCTAACACTAATTAATGCGGAAGCTTAAGAAATTCAAAATTACTTCGAATCAGAGATCAATTCAAACAAACAATTTACTGATCTGAAGTGTGGGTGTGTGTAGATTATGTGTGAAGCAATTAAACACTTAGTGTAAGAGAGAAATCCAATGCAAGCATCTAGCGCAGACAAGTAGATCAAACCATTGCACAAAGGATTTAGGTGGTTCGGAAATCACACCAGTGACTCCTACATCCACCCCTCACATAGTGAGGCTCCACTACTCAAAAGAGTACAACTCACACCGGAGCACGACGACTTCAAACACCCTTGAGCACGACGGCTCAACACACAACCTTGAGTTCAATGACTCACAAACTGAGCACGACGGCTCAAACAACAATCGGAGCACGACGACTCCAAATTGAGCACGATGGCTCAAACCACACACTGAGTATGACGACTCATAAACCAGAGCTCGACGGCTCACAATACGAAAGCTAGATCAAAGACAACAGAAATCAGATCCTCTAGCAATGATCTGATTCAAGACAGATTCGTACATAGAAATTTGTGCATAACTTCATGCACAAATCTCATAGACGAAATAAGGAAGAACAAACTCAGAAGTGAGAGAAATGGATGTAGAATGAGTGTTCTTCGATGAATATTTCTTGCAGAAGGTTGAATTGAAGAGGCTTGAAGATGCTCCCTGTCAATTGGCGATGCTCTGCTTCAATAGCTTCTGAATCGCCAGAAATTCCTCTTCAATTACTGTGCTTCTGCTGAATCTGCTCCCTTGCTCTGAACATCAAAGCCCTCTCCAGAGATTGACCTTCACTCCCTTGTACTTTCTCTTGAAAAGATGGATCACAGCTTCTGGAGATGAGCAAGAACTGGAGAGATCCCTTTTTGCCGCCAAAAAACCTTTTCTGGGAGTTGTATGCGCTGGCTTACCTTTGGGGTACAAGAAGCATGGGTATTTATAGCCCCATATGTCCATAAGGTGCCTTGGGGTGTGTGGGCACAAAAATCTAGGTCAAATCCCTTGATTCCCAAGTAGCCAAGTGTCCAGAAAAATTCCCATTTTTGAGCTTTAGTCGAAGTGTGTCGACACACAGGCAGACTGTGTCGACACCACAGCCATTGTCTTCAAACTGGGCTTAGTGATCTAGTGTCGACACCACAGGGCACTGTGTCGACACCACAGGCAGACTGTGTCGACACACAGGCAGACTGTGTCGACACCACTAACTACTGCTTCAGAACAGGCTTCTAGGACAGTGAACTAGTGTCGACACACAGGTGGACTGTGTCGACACCACTGTGACAAATTTGTGTAAACCTAAAAATATAAATTGTAAACCATTAATACAAGATATTATCATTAAAATGTGAGATATTAAACATCAAAAATATGTTGTTTAAGCATTGTTGTGATATGTATAAAATGTATAACATGTTCAATTAGTCATCATTTTAATATGTACAAAATGTCATCATCAAAATCAAATTATAAGTGATGTCAATTAGTCATGATTAAAGTCATCATTAAAAGGTTTCAAATACACACTCAACCCAACATTCTCCCCCTTTTTGATGATGACAAAATATATGCACAATCTCTCAATAGCCTGACTCAAATCTCCCCTTTTTGAATTTTCTCCCATAAAAAAAAAATTGTCTCCCCTTTAAGGAACTTTCTCCCCCTTTAAGGAACTTTCTCCCCCTTTGACATCATTAAAAAGATAGATAAGAGAGAGAAACAAAGAATTGTAGGAGATCAAGAAATGAAATATAGGAAATGAAGGTTCAGGAATGATCAAAATAAGTGAGGCAAAGTGATAGTATCAAATGAGAGAAATTATTGTGTTTTGGTTATTGTGCAACAAAGTTTAATCACAAAGACACACTCAACACAAGGTATTACAAGATATAATGATCTGAATGTAGTTAAAATAATGATGCAAATGTAAAGTAAAGTGACATATATGAGTGAACAGAAGTATTTAACAAGGATGTTAGGAGCTTTAATTTTAACACAATGTAGAATAATAGGTCTGAACTCAGTATACACGAACTTTATTAAGGTCTTACACTTTTCTTTCCTGTCAAGTTGATTTTCTTTCATTTTGAACTGGGAAAGAATACAAGAATAAATTAGTTAAATCTCACTTTTCAGTGCTAGAGATCACATTGATCAGATGCAAGACCTCCTAATTACTCAGTGGTTTAACTTTCAATATCTTATACAGAGTTGAAAATTTTGATTTCCACATTTTGACGCGAAATAAATGACTTTTTAGGTGAAATGGCCCGGTTACTCAGTGGTTCAAGAATTTGCATTGCTCTGTTTGTATCTTTCCAGATTGTTGATCATTTTCTTTTGATGTTTTGCAAGAATATGTTTGCTTTGACCAAAAAAGTCATGACTACGAATTTAGAAAAATTATTCTTAACATGTGGTAAAAATGAAGCTTAAACATACACATGATAAATAGTAAAGCCACTCATGTGACTACAAGTGTTTTGCAAGTCATTTTAAAGACATTCAGTATTAAGATTGCTTAACCTTGAAATGATAATGAATCTTTGAAATTAAACTAAATACACAATGAATTTAGTTTCAATGTTTTAATTCTCTCATAAGAAAATAGCACAATGACTCAAAAATTCTGATGAGTTTGGGGTTCAAGATAGACAAGTAAGGTCAAGGAATGTGACAATGACTCCCCCTTTCATGTATCTCCCCCTCACAAGGAGAACATGAAGATTATTGAAGAAATAGGAATGGAATGAAGTGAAAATAGAATAAACAAGAATGTTTTATTGAAAGACAATTACTCCCCCTCAACAATTGCAAGCAAGACTCTTGATACTTGGCGGAGACATATACTCACGCATAGTGAAAGTGTCCAGACAAGCCTGATTTGTCTTTCTTCAAATCACCATTTGATATACCAAGAATACCAATGCAATGTGAGAGTGAGGAATTTATTTGCAAGAACATGAAGACTTTTATTTGTAAAAAGAGATAGAAGATATCAACAATATGGAAATTTGCACAAACCAAGCTCTCTTCTTAAAGATGAGAATTTGTTTTCTAGAAGAGGCTTTGTGAAAATATCTGCAATTTATTTTTCAGTTTCAATGAAGTGAAGTTCAAAAGATTTCTTAGCGACCTCATCCCTTAGAAAATGGTTCCTTATTTCAATATGCTTTGTTCGTGAATGCTGAATTGGATTTTTAGATAAATTAATAGCACTAGTGTTATCACACAAAATAGGAATACAACCCAATTTGTGATTATAGTCTAGGAGCTGATGTTTCACCCAAAGAACTTGAGTGCCACAACAACCAGCTGCAACATATTCAGCCTCTGCAGTGGATAGAGCTACTGAATGTTGCTTTTTAGAAGCCCATGAAATTAGGCATCCACCTAGATATAAACACAAGCCACTAGTACTTTTTCTATCAAGCTTACAACCAGCATAATCAGCATCACAGTAAGCAATTAAATCTAACTTGCAACCAACAAAATACCAAATTCCAAGTTCACATGATCCAACAAGATATTTAAAAATCCTTTTGACAGCTAACATGTGACTTTCTTTAGGATTGGCTTGAAACCTAGCACACATGCACACACTATACTGAATATCTGGTCTAGAGGTTGTGAGGTAACGTAGAGAACCAATCATACCTCTGTAGGTCTTTGGATCTACTGACTTACCAAATGAGTCTTCCTCTAGTCTTACATTTATTGCCATTGGTGTGCTTGAATGCTTGAGGTGCTAAAAGTCAAACTTTTTCAGAAGTTCTTTAACATACTTTGTTTGACTTATGAAAATCCCTTCACTGTTTTGATCTACCTGCAATCCCAAAAAGAATTGTAAGTCTCTCATTAAACTCATTTCAAATTCAGTTTTCATGTGATCAGCAAATTCAGTACACAGTTCTTTATTTGTAGCCCCAAAAATTATGTCATCAACATATATTTGGACAGCAATGATTTGATTATTGACAATTTTTGTAAACGAGGTTTAGTCTACATTACCTCTTGTGTAACCTTTATTCAACAAAAATGAGCTCAAACGGTCATACCAAGCTCTTGGAGCTTGCTTAAGACCATAAAGAGTCTTATTGAGTTTGAAAACATGATCAGGATATTTTTGATTTTCAAATCCAGGAGGTTGTTCTACAAAAATATTTTCTTTGATGTATCCATTCAAGAAAGCACTTTTCACATCCATTTGATAAACTTTAAATTTTAGGGATGATGCAAAAGCAAGAAATATTCTCACAACTTCTAGTTTAGCTACATGGGCATATGATTCTTCAAAATCAATTCCAAACTCCTGATTGTACCCCTTGGAAACTAGTCTAGCTTTATTCCTAACAACCTGTCCATTTTCATTCAATTTATTTTTGAACACCCATCTAGTACCAATAACAGATTGGTCACTAGGTCTAGGTACTAATTCCCACACTTGATTTTTGTCAAATTGATGAAGTTCATCATGCATTGCATTGATCCAATCCTCACTAGTTAGGGCTTCTTCAATTGACTTGGGTTCAATTTGAGAAATTAGTGCTAGTGGGTCTTCATTTATTGCATTCAGAAAAGATGATCTAGTTCTAACTCTATCATGCACATTACCAACTATATTCTCAATTGGATGATCTCTTAGAAATCTGTTTTCAGGAATTACCTCTTGGGATGCATTCAGTTCTGGAACAATATTACCTGAACCACTTGTGGTAGGTGATTGATTGTCCAGATTTTCAAATGGATCTTCATCCTCTTAACAGTTGGTGAAGATTCGACAACGAAGTCATCCTCTTCATTATTTTGAAGAACCCTGCAAGATGTAGAGTCATCAGTTTGATATGAGTTTTCATCAAAAACTACATGTGGAGATTCTTCCACAGTTTTATTCTTGAGAATGTAAACTATATAAGCTCTAGAAATTTCTGAATATCCAAGAAAAATGGCTTCAATACTTTTGGCATCAAATTTATCAAGATTTTCTTTATTGTTGTTATGTACAAAACACTTGCAACCAAAGATTTTAAAATAAGATAGAGTTGGCTTTTTGTTTTTCAAAAGTTCATGGGGGGTTTTTCTGATTTTTGATCTGACCAATGCTCTGTTCAAGATGTGATTTGTTGTGTTCACAGCTTCAGCCCTGAAGGATTTTTTCCAAAGCATAGAAGCCATTTTTCTATTATTCCTTTCCACAACTCCATTTTGTTCTGGAGTTCTTGGAAAAGAGAATCTGTGAAAAATGTTCATTTCAGCACATAAATCAGAAAAAGTTTTGTTCTCAAATTCTCCCCCATGATTAGTCAAAATGGATTTGATTTTATATGAAAAAACCATTAAGGCAGTGGTGCAGAAATTCCTGAATTCTAAACAAGCATCACTTTTGTGAGATAGAAAGATGACCCAAGTGTATCTAGTACAATCATCAATGATGACAAATCCATATCTTTTACCACTAAGACTAAGAATTCTTGTTGGCCCAAAAAGGTCCATATGAAGTAATTCTAGTGGCTTAGAAGTGAGTACATCATTGAAAATTTTAAAAGATTTTCTGGTTTGTTTTCCTTGAGCACATATCCCACAAAGTTGATCTTCAACATTTGGAAAAGACTCAGGAAGTCCTTTAACCAGATTTAACCTTAAGAGTTTATTTATTGTGTTGAAACTTGCATGACCAAGACTTTTGTGCCATGTCCATGCAATTTCATTTTTATTTGCCACCAAACAAATGTTTTCAGCAAAGTTTTTATCAAGATTGATCATGTAGACATTATTTTCTCTTTCACCAAAGAAATTTATTTTTTCAGTTGAAGAATCAATTATTTTGCAAAAATCAGATTCAAAAACAACCTTGTGACCTATGTCACACAATTGGCTTATACTCAAAAGATTATAATCCAAACCATCAACTAACAAAACATTTTCAATTGAGTTTGAGGAGGATTTACCAACCTTTCCAGATCCAATGATTTTCCCTTTATTTTTACCTCCAAAAGTAACCGATCCTCCTTCCTTTTCAATCAGAAATGAAAACTTTGTTCTGTCTCCAGTCATGTGTCGTGAACACCCACTGTCAATGAACCACACATTGGAGTTGGGTGCATGACTTTCCTGCATAAATCAGATCAGAGAAGAAAATATTTTGGTACCCAAACATTGTTGGGACCTTCAATTTGTTTGAACAAAAACAATAAGTCTTTTCTTATCCATATTTGAGTTGTCTTTTGTTTTTGTTTTGTTTCAGAAATGATTTCCCTTTTGGGCATTTTAACATTCTGATTTAGAATGAAAACACCAGTATTTTTCCTTTCATGAGCAGAGAAATTATGCATTTTGGCATGATTGTTCATGTATGGAAATCCAAACCAAGAATTATGTTGATATCTTGGAACCTTTGGATAAAAAGATTGTGAATGGTACCAATAAGGATTATGATACCATTGATTCCAAGAATTGATCCAATTAAATTGACATGATGTCCTGGATCTCCAATAACCATCATGAAAGTTTGTTTTTGTGTTTTTACAATTTTTCATATTTTTATTTGAATTTCTGTTCAACTGGTTGTTGTTTTTCAGAATTGGACAGGTCGACCTATGTTGGACTGGTGTCTACTCAACAGTCACAGTTTTCAACTTGTGGTTGACTGGTGTTGACCTATCAGCAATGTGTGTCGACCTGTTTTATTTCTTTTGGTTAGAAACATTCTTTTTGTTATGATTTTTTGGTATTTCAAATGTGTTCTTTGACACTTGTTTATTTTTGTTTCCTGGACTAGTGCTTTTGACAATTTTTATCAAAGGAATTTGAAGGTTTTTCTTTCTTTTCACAAGATTTATTTTTCAAAGATTTTTCTGTGGTGAATCCTAGTCCATGTTTTGCAACATTCATTTTTAGTCCTAACAATGCATCAAGGTTTTCCTTTCCATTTGTGAATTTTTTATCACTTGTTCCTTTACATCCAACAACTTCTTGAGTTTCTGAACTTCATCAATGACTTGTTGTTTTTCTTTTTGTTGCAATTCTATTCTTTCAGAAAGTTTTTCAAAATCATTGTTGGCCTTTTGAGATGCAATTTTAAATTCATCAATGTCATTCAAAAGATCTTCCTTTTCTTCATTGAGTTCAGTTATTTCATTTTCAAGTTCAGATATTCTTCTATTTAAGGAAGTGTCATGCATGACATTTTCAATTTTCTTTTTCAGATATTTGTTTTCTTTTCTTATTTCAGAATATTTTTCAATCAACTCAGCATATGCATCTTGCCAATCTTCAACAGTATATTGTTCAAAAGAAGGACTTACATTTCCATCACTGTTGTTTGCCATAAAGCATAACTCCTCATTTACAGAACTTGAGGAGTTCTCTTCTTCATCTTCACTTTGGTCTTCATCCGACCAAGTTGTTATCATGGCTTTTAGCTTCTTCAATTTGTTGTTCTTCTTGTATTTGTCCTTTTTGATCTCAGGACACTCACCCTTCATATGTCCTGTCTTGTTGCACCTGTAGAAAACAATATCTTCATCAGTTTTTTGATTTCTGCTAGCATTAAAATTTGAAGAAGAAGCATTCCTTTTACTAGAAGAATATTTTTTCTTTCCATTGAATTTTCCTCTTCTTGATTTTAAAATTTTTCTTAATTGCCTAGTCATGAGGGCAAGTTCATCCTCATTAGACTCAGACTCTTTAGAACTTTATTTTTCTTGACTTTTCTCTTTGTTGCTTGATGAAGCTTTAAGTGCTACTGGTTTAGCTTTAAGCATATGTTCTTCACTTCTTTTCAGATTTATTTCATAAGTCATTAAAGATCCTATAAGTTCATTCAAAGAAATTTTGGATAAATCCTTAGAATCTTCAATCACTGTAGCCTTTGTATGCCAAATAGATGATAGAGAGCGCATGATTTTTCTTACCAGATCAGCATCAGTGTATTCCTTACCTAGTGCCTTCAGTCCATTGGCAATTATCATAAACCTAGCAAACATTTCAGAAATTGATTCGTTAGATTTCATCATAAACAATTCATAATCAGAAACAAATGTGTTTGCTTTGGTTTCCCTAACTTGAGATATTCCTTCATACATTAATTCAAGTTTATCCCACATTTCCTTAGCAGATTTACGCATGGATATTCTTGAATATTCTTTAGGGTGGACAGCACATTGAAGCATATTCATGGCACTGTAATTAAGAGTAGCTTTCCTAATTTGCTCTCTAGTCCAATTCTCCTCATCTCCATGATTTTCATAAGGACCCACTTCAACTATCCTCCAGATTTCATAGTTTTGAGCCCTAAGAAAAACTTGCATGCGATTTTTCCAATAAGAGTAATCAGACCCACCAAAAAATGGTGGTCTATTAATGGAATGGCCCTCAACTACAAATCCTCGAGAATCCATCAATCACAATAAGAGATAATGAAAGAGCAAGCAAACAACTCAAGCAAGCAACACAGAGATCAAACAGAGGCAATCAAATCAGATCAGAAACAGATATTAACCCGCTCTGATACCAATTGTAGGATTGAATACGTGGATGGATCAGATCTAGAAGGGGGGGTTGAATAGATCTAACACCAATTAATGCGGAAGCTTAAGCAATTCAAAATTACTTCGAATCAGGGATCAATTCAAACAAACAATTTACTGATCTGAAGTGTGGGTGTGTGTAGATTATGTGTGAAGAAATTAAACACTTAGTGTGAGAGTGAAATCCTATGCAAGCATCTAGCGCAGACAAGCAGATCAAACCATTGCACAAAGGATTTTTAGGTGGTTCAGAAATCACACCAATGATTCCTACATCCACTCCTCACACGGTGAGGCTCCACTACTCAAAAGAGTACAACTCACACCGGAGCACGACGACTCCAAACACCCTTGAGCACGACGGCTCAATACACAACCTTGAGTTCAACGACTCACAAACTGAGCACGATGGCTCAAACAACAATCGGAGCACGACGACTCCAAATTGAGCACGACGCCTCAAACCACACAGTGAGTACGACGACTCACAAACCAGAGCTCGATGGCTTACAATACGAAAGCTAGATCAAAGAAAACAGAAATTAGATCCTCTAGCAATGATCTGATTCAAGACAGATTCGTACACAGAAATTTGTGCAGAACTTCATGCACAAATCTCATAGACGAAATAAGGAAGAACAAACTCAGAAGTGAGAGAAATGGATGTAGAATGAGTGTTCTTCGATGAAGATTTCTTGCAGAAGGTTGAATTGAAGAGGCTTGAAGATGCTCCCTATCAATTGGCGATGCTCTGCTTCAATAGCTTCTGAATCGCCAGAAATTCCTCTTCAATTGTTGTGCTTCTGCTGAATCTGCTCCCTTTCTCTGAACTTCAAAGCCCTCTCCAGAGATTGAACTTCACTCCCTTGTACTTTCTCTTTAAAAGATGGATCACAGCTTCTGGAGATGAGCAAGAACTGGAGAGATCCCTTTTTGCCGCCAAAAAACCTTTTCTGGGAGTTGTATGGGCTGGCTTACCTTTGGGGTACAAGGAGCATGGGTATTTATAGCCTCATATGTCCATAAGGTGCCTTGGGGTGCGTGGGCACAAAAATCTAGGTCAAATCCCTTGATTCCCAAGCAGCCACGTGTCCAGAAAAATTCTCATTTTTGAGCTTTAGTCGAAGTGTGTCGACCCACAGGCAGACTGTGTCGACACCACATGCATTGTCTTCAAACTGGGCTTAGTGATCTAGTGTCGACACCACAGGGCACTGTGTCGACACCACAGGTAGACTGTGTCGGCACACCGGCAGACTGTGTCGAAACCACTGACTACTGCTTCAGAACGGGCTTCTGGGACAGTCAACTAGTGTCGACACACAGGTGGACTGTGTCGACACCACTGTGACAAATTTGTGTAAACCTGAAAATATAAATTGTAAACCATTAATACAAGATATTATCATTAAAATGTGAGATATTAAACATCAAAAACATGTTGTTTAAGCATTGTTGTGATATGTATAAAATGTATAACATGTTCAATTTGTCATCATTTTAATATGTACAAAATGTACAAAATGTCATCATCAAAATCAAATTATGAGTGCTGTCAATTAGTCATGAATAAAGTCATCATTAAAAGGTTTCAAATACACACTCAACCCAACACCCTAAAGTGAGGCATTGCTAAACAGGACTAGCTGGGGACCAGTACGTTTACTGGTGTCCGTCCCCCAACCACGCGCGCGCTACAAGTGACCAACACAAACGTACATAAGTCGCTGCCTCATTGCCGTCTTTCCCTTAGCCGGACGTACAACTCAAACAAAGGAGTGAGGGTGTCTAGGAAGATGACACAGACCTCAATAGTACACTCATAGTACCGGGACAAATCACGAGTAACAACGCCCCTGGCTCACAAAGAACCTAGGGTACTCAACTAGAGAGACATTCCGGAATAGGCGTCGGACTACCATACTCGGCTAACACACAAATCGTGCTAAACACTTAACGTACTCATAAACCATGATATCATATATTATAAACTTGCTTATCATTGGTCATCACATGACCTCCATAGCAACCACACACCACTATACACACAAATCACATTATCTTAACACGTTACCCTAACTGCCATGATTAACATAATTAACATGATTAACATGAACAACATGACTCACTAATTAACCATAAACTAAACCATTATCCCTATAACATGCTTTCACTAACATTAACCAACTTAAAACATCACCAAACATGACCATAAAACTAAAGCTAGGCCCAAACCAGACCATCACAGCTCAACCTCCACAAAACACACCTCGGAAGCTAAATCGCGACTGACATAGATGTCGCCTTCAGAAACGCGATGACCCTAATGGTCGCGATTCCAAACTGAATGCAACAGGGCACAATGGCACGACAAGGATGCGACAGCCCAACATGTCGCGACCACGCCCACCAACTTAGTCAAACACAATTTGTGACAGAGCCACCCGTCGCCTTCAAGGCAATCGGTACAACCCTGACAGTCGGAGTGTAAACTGCCATAGACGACGACATCACATTTACACCAGTCGGTTGAAACACCAGAAACACGACCACTCAAAGTGATGCGTTCACCCTAAGAATGCGGGCAGTCAAACAGGCGCGTTAAGAACGCAACAGAACCAATCGTCACATTCACACAAAACACGACAGTCCAGACGGTCGCCTTTTCAGGCAGACCGCCAGACCCCCAACCTCTTCTAAGAAACCATTCCAAACACTATATAAATTTACAAATAAGCTCATAAAGCGAAAGCTGAGCTACCACACACAATCATAGCATGACTTGCTAAGCTCCAAAGTAATTAAATCAAAACTAAAACACCAAGGAAGTATCCCTACAAACTCGAAGAACCCGTAGAACGCAAGAAACACCGCACCACCGGCCAATCCACGCTAACATCCTCCTCGCATGGAAGCCGCGTTGAATCAACTACCAGCCAGCTGAAATCGCCAAGGGAAGCCGCAAAACTCCCCCCCCCCCCCCCCCCGGCCGGACAGAGCCACCTCTGCTCTGTCTGGCCCGAAACACAGTATTAAATGCACAGTCAAAATCGTGACGGAGACAGATGTCGCGTTTAAAACACCCTAAATGCGACCAACCTCACTGTCGTCAATCGCGTCGCACACAGGAAAGACGGCTCAGTGAATCGCGACATAGTTAGCCGTCGCGTTCAAAACGCGACAACATACTCCATCGCCTTCTTCACCAGAAAATTGGCAAGCCTTATGGGCCAAAACCTAAGGCTCACAACACCCACAAAACACACGGGATCCACAACCAAGGCTCAATGACCACACATTAGCCAAGAGCACCACACCAGACCCATTAAACACGGATTCGAGTGACCACGACATAACATATGTATATTTTGATAGAGGAGATTGATCCTTTTTTGGTTGAACACAGACGAGGACTAGAAACTTGTAGAGGAATTGAGAAAGATTTTAAAAAATGGTTTCAAAGTTATGTTCAAGAATTAAAAGATGCAAATAATCCTCGATGCACTCAAGATATCTAAGTTTTGTCACAAACACCATCAAGAATTGCTTATTCACATTCAGGCTATATTGCAAATGGGTTTAGGTTCCATACAAGAACTGTAGATTATACAAAGAAGACTCAACTATGTGGTGTTAAGATTGCAGATCTTAATAATAAATGTGATGGCTATTATGGACATCTTAAGGATGTTGTGGAAATATATTTTGACAATAACAGACGTGTTATATTGCTTGAGTGTGACCGGTGGGATGTTTATCGTGAAGGCAGAAGATTTTAAGTTGACAAATATGGGATCATCAGTCTAAACGCAAGTCAGAAATTAAGGACAAATGAGTCATATGCAGTTGCCCAACAAGTAGAGTAGGTGTTTTATGTAGACGATAATAGAAGAACAGAATGGATCATTCCTATCAGAGCACAGCCCCGAGACTATTATAACATGCAGGATGAAGTGTCCGATGATGACATTGTCGAAGCATATCAAGATATTTTGATTGATGTTAACTAGAGTGGTATTTGATGTGGATGTAACTGAACGAATCAATGTGAGAGTTGGAGAATATATGGAAACTTAATTTTCTTGCAAGATGTTAATGGCTTGATTTAAATTTGTTTTTACAGAATGTGAATGTACATATGTAGATATTTTCCTTACAGAATGTGAATGTGTGGATGTTTTTTTTTTTTTTTACAGGTTGTGTACAGATTTTTTTTTACAGGTTGTGTACATGCTTACAAAGTTATTTTTTATATGTTATTATAGACACACCATTTTGACAATGTATAAAGTAAATTTCATGTTATACCAAAATGCCTCAAAGTGGCTCTCTTCAATTAACCTCTTGAGTGATTTTCTTTTTTTTTTTGGATTTTTCTAACATTTTTAGGAATTTTTCTAGGGGTCTGGAAGGGTCTGTTGTGCACAATTGATTCGCGTCTGACACAGTTGATGCCTTTTAGGATGTTTGATCCGCAGCGGGTAAAGCCAACGCATATCACACTTCCTTTTCTGGCACTTACCACGTTTTGAATCGCGACCTACAGAGTTGACGCGTTTAAGAGTTTCCATTTTCGAATTACGGCAAATTTCAAAATTGTTTTTGGAAATATTTTCTTGCTAATTAGAATCGCATCTGCATTTTCTATCGCGTGTCTGACCTTCCATCATATGAAGATCGGCTCTCTTTAGAAGATTGATTTTGTTCAAATACGCGGCCACTCAAGTCGTCGCGATTCATTATTTCCATTTATTAATATTTGGAAAGAATCATCTGAAATCGAAAGTGTTTGAAACGCAGCAGTCACTGTCGACGCGATTCTAAAGCCTGCTATAATCGATGTGGGGAAAGGCTCAATCAGAGCAAGTCGATCTTGGTAAACGCGATGCTTTTGGCGGATGCGATTCACTAAGATAGGCGTCCACTGTGTTCGACGCGATTTCTTGATTTTTCCACTATAAAAAGACCCCCGAGGCCATTGTTTTGGGCATAACCCAAGCACTACGGCGAAGCCCTGCCGCGTTGAAGACTCAACTTCGAGCTAAAGGAGAACCCCATTTCCAAGCTACTTCAAGCACTCGTACTCTGGAGCTTGGTTCCTCTTCGTCGCATCCCATTGGAGCGAGGCGGGGTGTAACGTCACGCGTTTTTTTCGGATCCTTGTGGATCCTTGTTAGCGGGTTTGGTGGCCAATGTATGGCCCATTAGCTTGTGTTTCAGTGTTTGCGCAAGTTGTGAGGCTTGGTGGGCCGGAAGTTAGGCCCAAAGCACTCACAGGTCTTGTGCCTGTGAACGCAACAACGGGTTGCATCGCATTCTGAATGCGACGGCCCTGGTGGTCGCGTTCATGTTACCGATGTTTGGCAGTCTTCGTCTGCATGGCTGCCGCGTGTCGCACGCTGGGCAGTCAGCTGACGTCGGCCTTGGGAAGGCGACGGCCTCCTACGTCGCGTTCAGGTTGCGACGTAGGGATGCGTCGCATCCTTAACTGCTGGGTGTTTTTAAGTTACCTCTGGCCGGACAGAGCTGTGGAAAGCTCTGCTCGGCCAAGAGGAGCTGCTGCGGAGTTCTCTCGGGCGATTCGGCATTTTAGAGCGGGTTTTGGCGTGCTCTCACCATGAGGACGTCACGTGGAGCGGGGGAGACGCCGTGTCGTGCTCAGTCTGCACGTTCTTCGTGAAGGTAGGAGATCCCACCTGGTTTCGTTGCGTGGATTGTGAATGGTGCATGTTTGATTTGCTTAATGCTTCATAAACAGTAGATACCATGTTAGGGTATTCATTAAAGCATGAAAACTGGAAACTAAATGTGGTTTGCATGGTTTGGGGTGGTAATCCAGAGAGTGGTTCTGGATTAGGGTTGTCGCCTGTGAAGGCGACAGACCCTTCTGTCGTGACCAGGTCGCGACAGGCCAACCTGTCACGTTAGGGTTTTCTAACGCAACACATCGGGGTGTCGCGATCTGAAGGCAACAGTACCCCATGTCACAACCTCAGCCGTGAGGTCCTTTTTGTGCATGTTTTCAAGGTACGATTATCTGATTATCGTACTTGGTGTGTGTGGCTTTGGTAAGTGGTGCATTGGCACCCATAGCGCTCCTTAAGCGTGTCATTTCTGTGGCTAGCGTGTTGTTTACGCAAGTGGTGTGTCGTTTACATAGATTAAGTGTGTGTGTGTGCATGGCGCACACATTATCGTGATATACTTCTTATGGTTTGTCGTGGTAATTGGGCTGTGAGGTTCCAGTGTGAACCTAGCCATGATCTTTAATGTCTTTTATGGGTCCCTTCAGATGGTTTAACTAGTAAAGCCCGTGTAAGATTAAGAGTTTGTGCATGGTTAATGTACATGGTATTTAATGTGATAAAGGAGGTCATAAAATGACCGATGACTAATGATTAATGTAATTCGTAAACGTGGTTGTGTAGGTTAGCTTGTAGGTCACGTGGTGACCAGGGACAAGCTACTCCTGACACTTGTGCCGTGGTTTGTAATAAAGGTTGTATATGTAAGTACTGTGGTTTGTGTGTTGCCGAGTTTGGTTGTCCGGCGCCTGTTCTGGAATACCTCTGCAGTTAGGTACCCCAGGTTCTGTGTAAGCCAAGCACGTGTGTTTGTTGTGCTCGGGGCTTGTCACGGTACTTGTGTTGTACCATCGAGGTCTGTGTCGTCTGTCCTAGACACCCTCACTCCTGTGTTTGAGTTGTACATCCAGCTGAGGGAAAAACGATAGTGGGATAGCGACTTGTGAGAGTTTGTGTTTGGTCGCTTGTTGCGCGCTCGTAGTTGGGGGTACGGACACCAATAGACATCACTGGTCCCCAACTAGTCCTGTTTTCCAGTGCCTCACTTTAGGGAGCTTAGGCCAGAGTCCCTAAAGGTGCCAGGCATGGGCCTACAGTTGTGTGTGGTCTACAGGTGTGGTGTTGGTTGGTCTCCACTGTTCTTTGGCTTGTGCTTGTGGAGCGGCAGTTAGACCTTTTGTAACGGCCCTGGATATCTATACCCAATAAGGGTCTATATCCAGATCTGTCTCCCACGAACGGACCGAAGTCTCGCAAGGGATAGCTCGAACATGTGTCCAGGAAGAATATAAAAGACAAACCACAATAATAAGAAACACAAGAAAGGATATGTGCTCATACCTGCATATTCAAATTACAACTGTCTCATTACATTATTACATGTCTAAATTAAAAAGAGTACAACTACCTGGGGCATACCGCGAGGGAGCACAAGCTCACATAACTCTACTAACACTACTTCTGGTGGTACAAGTCTATCACGACACCTCCGCAAGTCATCCCAATGGTAAACCCTAAAAAGAACTGTAAGGGAGTGAGCCTCAACAAGTCACTGGCTCAGTAGGGAACCACCCAAAACCACACACAATACGGGAGGACCTCAACCCCAAAGGGTCTCACTGGTAACACCAATAGGCAAACCATGTCATGCTTACAACAAAGCATAATTAATAACAATAAACACATTTCCATTCGCTAATACAATTCTCAAAAAGTAGGAGAGTTAGCAAATTTAGCATCACGCTACTAGTCTTTCCAAAAACTGGAAAACCTAGGCCACAAGCCTCATAGGTACACCACCTTAACAGCTGGTCACCTAAGCTGTAAGCCACACAGGCAAAGCATTGCCTAAGCTACTAGCTTTACTAGCAAGCCTCCAACACATGGGTACCAGACTGCTAGCCAAGAGCTAATCCTTTATACCCTTAAACCACAATGTAAAACCACAATGTATCGCATATCATATTTAAGTAACAGGATTGGCAATCATGAATTCAATCCATTGCATACTAAACCTTATTCGGAAGCTACCCAAGGAAGAGTAAAACACATCAAGTGGAAGGTCTCACCGCATGACCTCCACTTCACCACCTAAAAAGGCTAATATTCAGTGTACTACGAGAACGCGATGTATCGTCCTATCGCGATATGATCGCGACAGGGGAGACCGTCGCCTTCGCAGGCGAAAAACCCTAACCGGATCCCCTTCGCCAGAAAACCCCAAAAACCCTGCCAAACATGGTTTCCAGTCCATTTTCCATGCTCTTTGTGATGTCCTAGCATGCTTTCTATGGTTCTTAAAGCTGTAAGCACACCACACACCACACACCTATGAAATCCACGGAGAAACGGGTAGAATCTCCCTACTTTGATGAAGAACACGAAAACGGGCGATAACTCGGTGTTTCACCCACTCCACACGCGATCCTCGTGGAGAAAACACGACCAACTGAGGCCCACAAGCTCGACAGGTTAGATCTGCCAGCAGACTTCGCAGATGTCTATAATGTGTTCCATGTTTCCATACTCAGAAAGTACATTAAAGATCCATCCCAAGTGGTTAGCTACCAGAGGAGTGAATTAAAGCCAGATATGACTATGCCAGAATATCCAGTACAGATCACAGGCCGCAGAACCCAAAAGCTTAGAAATAAGAGTATTGATTTGGTGAAAGTTAGATGGGAAAACAGGCAGGGCGGTGAAGATACTTGGGAACTAGCAGAGGAAATGATGAAGACGTATCCATATTTATTTGAGTAAGCTTTTAATTCTTTTAGGTGATAATACCCTGTTAATTTTAAAAGAAATTTTTGATATCAGATTCCACTTTAAATTTCGAGGATGAAATTTCTTTTAGGTGATAGTAATGTAGCATATCGACTGTTCGAATCGTCTTATATTGGTTGTGGTGGCCAGTGTGTGGCCCATGTTGTGTGTAGCAGGTGCTTACACAGGTTTTCAGTGCGTTGTGGGCCGGCTGGTTGGCCCGAATTGCTTGTTTATTCTCTATCTTTAAACGCGACAGAGGGGTGCGTCGTGTTCTCATCGTGACACCCGGGGATGTCACGTTCTGGATGCCACTGTTTTGTCTCGTCGTCTACATGTGCGCCGCGTGACGCGCGTGGGGCGGGCGTGATGTTGAGGTGGTCACCTAAGCTGTAAGCCACACAGGCAAAGCATTGCCTAAGCTACTAGCTTCACTAGCAAGCCTCCAACACATGGGTAACAGGACTGCTAGCCAAGAGCTAATCCTTTATTCCCTTAAACCACAATGTAAACCCACAATGTATCGCATATCATATTTAAGTAACAGGATTGGCAATCATGAAACCAATCCATTGTGCACTAAACCTTATTCGGAAGCTACCCAAGGAAGAGTAAAACACATCAAGTGGAAGGTCTCACCGTATGACCTCCACTTCACCACTTGAAAAGGCTAATATTCAGCATACTACGAGAAACTAGTACCTACAAAGAGTACAGGTACCTACTACCACGAGGTACCACCACGGAACATAAACACAACTGTGCCACACTAGGGCACACCATAACCAATCAAACCACAACCAATGAGTCTCCGCTCACGAACCACGATAACAACTATGCCAACACCATGGCACACCTCGACGAGTAAAACCACAACCAACACACGCTACAACCAATAGCAAAGCACAATCTACAAAGCACGACGCCACAACACGGGATAGACTACTGGTTCATGACGCCAGTATCCAACTCGGACAACACAGCACAAGAACTACCTCTCAGTCTCGCAGTCACGGACGTAAGGTCCAACTGCCGCTCCACAACACAAGTAAAGCTAAAGAACTGTGGAGACCAACCAAACCACCACAACCTACAGGTCACACACCCTGCAGGCCCATGCCTGGCACCTTTAGAGACTCTGGCCCGAGCTCCCTAAAGTGAGGCACTGGAAACTAGGACTAGCCATGGCCCAGTACGTCTACTGGTGTCCGTAACCCCCAGCTACGAGCACACTACAAGTGACTAAACATAAACTCTCACAAGTCACTGTGCCACTGTCGCCTTTCCCTCAGCCGGACGACAACTCTCCCTGAGAGTGAGGGTGTCCAGGAAAACGACAAGACCTCGACGGTACCACTGTACCGGGACAAGCCCCGAGCACACCCACGTGCCTGGCTCTCCTCGGAACCTGAGGCACCCAACTAAAGAGGCATTCCAGAATAGGCGTCGGACCACCAAAATTGGCAACACATTAATCACATCACAAACTCATACAATCTTCATTAAAAATCATGATACAAACGTAAGGACTAGCTTGACCTGGTTACTCTGTAACCCACAAGCTATCCTACACAGACACACATAAATCACGAAAGTTAACCATACCTGGCCTATCATTGATCACAAGGTGACCTCCATTGCCACGTTAAACTCATTACTCGGTAACCACTTAATAACCACACTTGCGCTTCATTAATTAACCATCTTAACCTACCTATAATCACATATTAGAATGCTAGGGCTAGGTTCACGCAGGGACCTCACTGCCAAACCACAACGACAACCAGTGCATGTGCCATGCACACACACACACACACACACACACACACACGCGCGCGTAATATCACCACATCGGAGTATGTGCCATGCACATACTGAAACCACGATAACACCACACCATATACATAAACCACCCATTATCTGTGTGGGCAACTTGCTCACAGAGCTTTACGGGTGCCAATGCACCTCTTACCAAAACCATGCACGTTAAGCATCGATATTCGGATATCCTAATTGCCAAAAGCATGCAAAATAGTATCCTCGGTTGTGATCGCGACAGAGGCCAAGGCCGCCTTCTGATCGTGACACCACGACATGTCGCGATAAGAAACCCTATCGCGACGGGTCGGCCTGTCGCGACCTGGTCGCGACAGCAGGGTCCGTCGCCTTCTTAGGAGAAAACCCTAATCCAGGAACCATCTCCGGATTTTCCATGCAAACCACCCTACACATGATTTCAACCCGGTTTTCATGCTCATTTCACCTCCTAGGCATGGTATCTACTGTTCTTTAAGCGGTAAACAAGCTAACATGCAATCCACGTAACATATTAAGGTAGAACTCCCTACCTTCACGAAGAACACGCAAACCACGCATGGCATGGCGTCTCCCCCGCTCGATGCGACGTCCTCGCGTCGAGAGCGCGATAAGAACTCCGCCGAAATGCCGAATCGCCCAACAGAGCCGCAGCAGCTCCTCCCCTGGTTAAGCAGAGCTTGTGAAGGCTCTGTTCAGCCAGCCTGCTTAAAAACCGCACAGCGGTTGGGATCGCGACATACCTCCCCGTTGCGACCTTATCGTGGTGGACTAAGGCATCGCCTTCCCATTCCCGACGTCAGCAAACCCCACTCCATGCGCGACACGCGGTGCACATGCAGACGTCAACCCCACCGGCGGCAACTAGAATGCGACCCCCACTGCCATCGTGTTCAGAACGCGACCACCCTCGTCGCGTTTGTAATCATAGGGATTGTGCTTCCCCTCGACACGTTAACGGATATTAAATCTAATGGAATGGAAAGATGTATGTGATCGCCACCTAGTAAGCTACCTTATGAACAGAAAACAAAGACGGCTAGCTTAACTAGGAATAGGAGAGAGAAAGGGAGGCGGACCTGGTGTCGCGGCAGCCTTAGCGGCCGCGACGAAGCTAATAATGCGTCGCTAACGCCTGTCGCATTTCTTGTCGTGTCGTCCTCCACCGTCGCGTTCTCTTTGTGCGGGAGTTGTTGGATGTAGACCTTCTTCCCGTCTTCCAGCCGGCTAGAAGATGAGAGCTCCTCGTGGAGAAAGATTGATTGCCTGCCACACAAGAAAACAAACAAAAGAAAAACCTATTAGAACACGTTGAAGGTAGTATCTACTCTAAAATAGAAAGGAAAGATGTGATCATGGAGGGAACGAACCTGGGGGGGTTTTAAACCCCTTTGGGTGTAGGAAAACGTGGGTGCGTGTGTGCTAAGTATGCTCTATCTAAAAATGACATAAAAGTGCATGTAATGAGAAAGGGAAAGGGAGAAGGAGAGAGTGAGCCCCATTGAGGCGTCTCCTTGGCATGTTTGCTGCTCCAAAGGTCGTCCGGAAGCTTCAGGAGGATGCTGGAGTCGCCCTCTTCACGTCCCGTACTCCGAAGATGAGGAATGGGTTGTTTTAGTGGAGGAGGGTGTGAAGGAAGTGAGGGAAAAGGATGGTTGCGGGACTAAGTATGGATCAGAAGGGATTTCGGCAGCCCTTCGGAGTAACAAATGAGGCTCTCCTCGTCCTTGAGGAGGGGTGTGACGGACCGGGGTATTTATGCCCATTAAGGCTCCATATCCAGATCCGCCTCCCGCGAACGCACCGAAGTGTCGCAAGGGATATCTCACACTAGAGTCCAGTAAGAGTACAAAAGACAAACCACAAGAATATAAGACACAAGAAAGTACATGTGCTCATATCTGTTCACAAATTTGTACAACTGTCCCATTACATTAATACATGTCCAATTAAAAAGAGTACAACTACCTGGGGCATACCCCGAGGGAGCACAAGCTCACACAACACTAACTACTAAACTACTGCTGGTGGTACAAGTCTGTCACAACGCCACTGCAAGCCAAACACACGGCAAGCCCTGAAAAGAACTGTAGGGGAGTGAGCCTCAACAAGTCACTGGCTCAGTAGGGGCTACCCAAAACAACACGGTAACCACAAACTCCTCGACCCCAATGGGTCTCACTGGCAACAATAATAGCCAAACCATTTCATGCTCACATCATTACAATAAATAACAATTAAACATGCTTATAATAATAAACATAACGTCCTCAAAAGAAATGTAGGACTACAGGACTAACATAATATCATTAGTCAGCCCAACAACCAAAGTGCCTAAACCACAGTCTCACTGGCACACTGCTACAACAACGGGTTGCCTAAACTATAAGCCACACAGGCAAGTCACTGCCCAGGCTACAAGCTTCACAGGCGAACCTCAAACACTTGAGTAGTAGGACTGCTAACAAAGAGCTGGTCCTTTATACTCCAAACCACTTTACAACAGAACTACTCAAAGGTAATAGAACTGGCTAACACGAAGCCAATCCATAACACACTAAAGCTATAATTGGAATCATACCCAAGAAGAGAGTAAAACTCAACAAGTGGAAGGTCTCACACGGCCTCCACAGAGTATAGCTTAACTAAATCACAATATGCCTAGGCCATGAGCCTCATCGGCAAATTACCCACATAAGTAACATAATTAATAATCACAACCAATCCACAATAAATTATAAACAAAGATCTACCTAAAACAGTTAGGATACAACAAGTGGTAGGTCAAACCACAAGACCTCCACAACACACAAGTACCCGGAAAGGTTGGTACACAATGTACCATCACAAAACTACAAAGTAACCCACGAAGGGAACAAGTACCTGCTACTCTGAGGTACCACAACACAAACACCCGAACAAGGGTACAGGTAGGTGATAAACACCACACTGAACCATAATTATATTATACCTTTAGTTAGACACAATATTACAGGTAAAACCTTAATCGACAAGTCACACAAACCACAACTCAGTCACAACTGTGCCAACACCAAGGCACACCTCGAACTGGTCAAACCTCGACCACGAGTCACAAACTCACGAACTACGACAAGTAGCAAAGCACGAGTCAAGCTACAACTAGCGTAAGCAAAGCACGAGTCAGAAAGAACAGCGCCACCACACGGGAACGGACTACTGGCTGATCAGGCCAATATCCAACCCGGACAACACAACACAAGAACTACCTCTCAGTCTCGCAGTCACGGACGAAAGGTCCAACTGCCGCTCCACAAGGAAGAAGTCAAACAACTGTGGAGACCAACCAACACCACACCTGCAGACACACAACTGTAGGCCCATGCCTGGCACCTCTAGAGTCTCTGGCCGGAGCACTCTAAAGTGAGGCACTAGAAAACAGGACTAGCTGGGGACCAGTGTCGACTACTGGTGTCCGTACCCCCAACTACGAGTGCGCTACAAGCGACTACACACCCACAACACAAGCCGCTGCCCTACTGCTGTCTTTCCCTCAGCCGGACGTACTACTCAAGCACAAGAGTGAGGGTGTCCAGGAAGACGACACAGACCTCAACGGTACCACACTGTACCGGGACAAAACCCCGAGCACAACAAACACACATGCCTGGCTCACAAAGAACCTGGGGTACCCGACTAGAGAGGCATTTCCGGAATAGGCGCCGGACCACCACACTCGGCTAGCACAAACCACGATATTTACATATATAGCCTTTACTTATAATTCATAATATACAAGTGTTAGGATTAGCTTAACATCGGTCACCATGTGACTCCAAAGCTATCCCACACCAACACATACCTGAACCACAAACTTGCCTTTCATTGGTCACGAAATGACCTTCGTGGCAACACAGACCACTTAACGCATAAATCAATATAGTATTATTCGAAAGACAACAACGAACCAGGGCTAGGTCCACATATGACCTTCACTGCCCAAACACCACAAAGTCATGGCTAGGCTCACACAAGAACCTCACTGCCCAGTTACTACGATAAATCACCAGAATTATATTACCACAAAGTGTGTAGCACACACACACTCAAACCACGTAGACAATACATGTATATTACACCCTGGATGGTGTACCACACGTCTTCCACGTAAACCACATGTCCAACACATGGACAACGCACTCCAAGAGTGCCACGGGTGCCAACGCACCACACACACTACGGAAAGCGATTACGTACATCACATATCATTTACGTAAAACATGCCCATTACATGAGCAGTATAAAGCATACCAAGTGCATTGGCTCACACCGGTCATCGCCATGCACACACAATCACACATTATTCATAACCAAGAAGGCTACGTAAACAACACTGCATGAACACATGCACAGGTTGGCGGCAACATCGACTGCCGCTGGAAGGAAATAAACGGCAAGCGATCTAGCCGTCTATATCCCGGCTGGTGATCTTGGCGGCAAGCGATCTTGACGCCAAGTTCTCCGGCCTAAAACCCTGCAGAAACCCTAATCCAGTTCTACAGGTTTTCCAACCATTTAAACTACAGAAAAACATATAAAAATGGTTCCTTTAACATACTAGAACCCGGAACAACCCATTACAACATGCTTTACACATTAAATTCATCAAACCACCCTTTAACCCCGCATGGTACGACTTGATCCGAAAATACAATAAAAATGCTGGTTCAAGTGATTAAGTCGTGTTTTAATGTTTCTAACAAGCTAACAGGGCTCGACCCCTACCTCAGAAATGTAATTAAACTCCCGAAGAACCTCGAATCACGCCGAAACCCGAGAAACGTCCCACGAACACCGCGCTCCAATCCGTCATTCCCCGCCCGATCTGCCGCTACCACGCGCACCACGGCCTTCCCACGAGCTCCCGCCGACCGTCAGAACTCGCGAAGAAGCTCAAGGGTGAAGGTGGGGGAAGAGGAAGGGAGAAGGAGGAGAAAGAACAGAGCTCGGGTCTGCCATAAAAACACAGGCATGCCAGGTTAACGTCAACCCTTTGGCCGTTTAACCAGACCGCCACAACTAGACGTCCACAAGACTTGACGCCAAGTTCAACAGTCGACGTCCTCATCGATGGACGTTAACACCATGTTAACGGCACACCACTGCCGCCAACACACAGTCGACGTCACCCACTTGGATGCCAACACACTGTGTCCAGCAAGCTGAACACCAACACGGACCCAAACCAAACCCAGTAAGGATCTAGTAAGAAACACACAACACTAATGGGCCTCACATTGGCCAGCAAACCCACTAAACCTCGATCCACGGGGATCCGAAAAACGTGCGACGTTACATTATTATCACCTAAAAACAAATGTCGTCCTCGACATATAAAACAAATCACAATAAACCAAATTATCACCTAAAAACAAATAAAACCGAACACAGAACAAGTAGGATACTCTTTCTCTGCTTCAGCCTTTCAATTCATCTCACACTTACTCTGTTCTGTCAATTCCATTGCCTTTCTTTAGCTTTTAACCGTAGGTGATCCTACCTTGCCAATGGCGCTTTATCTCCTTGGACTGAACCTGCTTCCACAATTTCTGGGCTGTGTTTGTAACATTTCTTTCGAGACTACTTTACCTTTCTCAAATATCTTACACTGTAATATTCTTTCATGCCACCATTTTCCCTTTCCATTTATCACTGTCTGCCGTTATCTTGCCTCATCTGCATTTATATTCACAACTGACATTTTTTTCAAAGAAAACCAATCACCATCTTTGAATTTTCTGCTCTTTCATATTATTCTGTTCATACCGCTTAAAGCCGATCTCTGATTAAAAACCATAATAAATTCTGTTCCTTTATTCCGCTACGCAAAACTTTACACTTTCTTTTTATCTCAGCAAAGCTTGAACAATTTATGAATATTAAATCTTTCTTGCTTCTGCTTCCGCTGCGCTACTCTGATCAAACTGAACACTTTTGCAAAATATTCCACAATTTCTGTTCACAATATTACTTTCAATTGCTTTCTTCTGACTTCAACTGCTTCTCAAATCATCCCATTCAATTAATTCCTGCTGAAGAAATTACTGCAATTTCTGATCTGCAAATCACTATTGACATATTGCGCTTTTCATATATCTTTCCTACTTTACTGACATTCTCTGGTTAATCTCATAGCTTTGTTGCATAAACTTTCCAAATACTCTTTAATTAATTTATTCTTGCTTCTGCACGAAACTCTGGATAACAATTCCTTTCTGCTCAATTAAATCATTTCTTTGCACCAATATGCAAACTTTAATTGACATTTCCTGACTCATCTGATCTTATTCACTCCATCATTTGCTAAATTCTTCCTTTCTCTAATCCATAACTTTTCTTTATCTAAACTGCCAATCATCAACTAAATATTCCTCTTGTGCAATTTTCACAAATCCTTATTGCACATTAATCCTTCTTTTCTCTCTTTCTTTATTCAACTGATCATTTCTATACTTATTTATACAAATCTTCATATCACACTTCCTTCCTGCTATCATTATATTTCATAACAATATTTTTCTCAGATTTCTGATCTCGGGCATATTGAATCTATTTGCCATAAATCACTGCTCTTATATGTACTGATACCTCTTTTAAAGCTGGTCTGCCTTTCTTGATCATATCAAACTCTTCATGACTCTAATCACATTTTCATCCACATTGTTTCTTAATATCCACTGACTCAAATCTCTAATGCCACAGCTTAACTGCAATTTATCACACACACACTGACCTGATCCTTATCACCTTGTTACCACGCACCAGTATTGCCTACGTGCATGGACAATGCATGGGCTGTCGCGGCTGCCAAAACCGTCGCGACTAGAGACGCGGCGCCACGATGCGTCGCGACAATAAATCCGAATTATTTGAGAATTATCAGCCAACCATATAGTAGGATGAGAGTTATTATGCCCCAAGGACTCTCTCAAGGTGATAATGTGCGGGATTTCAAGGCATTTTAATGGTTTAATGGGCTCAAAACAAAGCTAATGATGGGCTCAAGGTGAGTGACCAAATAGGGGCCCACTAAGATAACAAGAAATGTGGTTCAACCTATTAGCCGGAACTGGGTGTCCACAGATTGCCCCTCCTTGGCTTCCACTTTGCAGGGGAGCGAAGCGGAACTGGAGTAGAGGTGTCAGGAAGTGACGGCGGAGCGGAAGTGATGCGGAGTGGACTGAAAAGTGGAAGCCAAGGTAAAGAGACACCCGGTCTTACCAATGAGCAATTGGAATCTTTGTGAAAGCCCCGAGTTGATTGCTCGAGCAGGATGCCAAGAAGAACACAAGTCTGGACGAGAAGAAGAAAAAAGGAGGACGATCAACCCCTCGATTGAGAGGTACCCTAGCCGACTGGCCTGCAGGTTTCGTTTTGGAGGGACATGTGCGTGCCAGGCAGTTAACTCATGACTCTGTCCTAGGAGCGGTTCGCAACCAAAACGGATCGAAGGAGCAAGATGAATAATTGGATAGAAAATCCAGACAAGGAAATCCTTGTCAAACTGACAGGAACAACTCTCTCGGAGGCAAATCTTCCGATTCGGAGTGGAATTGGGATTTCTTGTTTTGGAAATTTGGTATGATTGGGCACTCAACAAGGGCTCATCAAAAGTCTAAAATGAGTCAGGAGAGCTCAAAGTCCTACATGATGCATGTTGGGCTAAAATAAAAGAAATCATCAAAATAAATGCAAAAGAAAGGAGAAAATAGAAAATATATCAAGGATAATATTACTAAGCCAAATAGGGACGGGTCAAGAGACTATCTGTAACCACAGTACAGGCCTGAACCCATCGTTCCCGTACTTATCTAACTCAACGGCCTGTCCAACGATTAACAATGTGCACCTAGATTATCATAGTTTTTGGTAAAGGGGAACTCAAATCCTAGAGCACATTGAGAACCAGCCGGTCCTTGAAGCGATAAAATAAGTAGAATATCATATAGTAATACAGGGAGTAAGGATAGAGATACAATACCTGGCTTACCTGTGACGATATCTCTTTTTTGATTTTCTGGTTTTCTGATTTTTTCGGATTTTGGTATTTGACATTGACAAAAAAAATAATCAAAAATGAGGTAACAAACACGCAACAAATTGAAGACAATCAAACAACACAACATAAACATAAAAACAACCCCTCGGGTAGAGAGGCGACTCCCTAGACGATCGCGACCAAGCAGCGTCGCACCGCCCTGCCGCGACAAGGTCGCGTCAGATCGCGGTGTCGCGACTCGGACAGAGCCCTGAAAAGGCAGGAAAACGGGGTTTATCCTTATCCTAGGACTCTTAGACTAACACTAGGACTCCTAAACTTCTTCTAATCTCACCCTAACACCTAGTTGCGGGATTAGAGTGGGTTTATGACTCTTAAGACTCTATAAGTAAGGGGGTGGGGGTGCTAATCCCGCAGCTAATCTCCTTTCTCCTCTTTTCTTCCAGATTGCCCTGTTTTGCAAGTATGAAGAGGGGTTACTCTGCTTTCCAGGAGGAGATACCTCCCTACTCCGGCCCAAAGGCTGCAAGGGAGTCCCATGCAGATCTCCAACAGCTGAGGGCCATCCCGGGACACATTTGCATGCGCCCGGACCTCCAAGTAAGTTTTTTTTTTTTTTTTCTTGTTCTGCAATGTCTGCACTTTTCGGTTCTGTTTTGCTCTGTTTTGTTCTTCCTGTTCTTGAACTATCATCTTCTTCTCCCCTTCAGATTTTGCCTGGTCAAAGGAGATTCTCCAAGCCACCATGGCTTTCCCCTATGCTGGAACTACTCCCTCATGCTTCCATCAGTCACTTAAAAGAGTGGGGTTTGAGCACCGTTCTAGCGCTTGCTAAGAAGTATGACAAAATTATACATGTGTGGGATAGCATTACAGCGCTAGCGGAGTTGTGGCATCCGCAGACCCACACGTTCCTCTTCCCAACATTTGATGCCACGATCCTTCTGGAGGAGTTGGAGGTCATGCTCGGCCTCCCACGGTACCAACGGGGTGAAGAATTAGAAATCTCCTATACCGTGAAGCCAATCAACTCCTGGAGCATTCTCTCGGAGATCACTATGAAGAAAGAGGATCTACGGTCTATGACGAGCGGGATGCATGCTCACCTCCTACCCATTGCGCAGTGGATCACTTCGCAATGTAAGCGTAAGACGCGCAATTATCAGGCCATTGCTAAAGCGGCTGCGATCTGCATATGCGGGGTCATCCTCTTCCCCACGACGGACGGGGCCATCTCCTTTGCAAACCTCAGCATCGTGGATTCCCTTTCTGAAGGTATGAACATTGGGCAAGCAGTCTTGGGATTTCTTTACGCCGGCTTGTCTTCCGCCGCTATGGGAGGTCCCTTCTTTGGCTCTATTATTGCCCTCGAGCTGTGGATGGGGGTTCACATTCAATTTCGGGCGATGGATGTTCTGGCCACGGAGTGCAAATCGATGCTCAATCACCCATTGGCCTACGTAGGTGGTCCTCTCCACATGTCTACCTGGGTTTGGTGCAAAACCGCGCAGGTGAAGGGGTTGAAAGCTTGGCGTGATTATTTCAAGAAGCTTACTGCAGTGGGGTTTGATATGCGCCACCGCTTCATGCATGGCCGGATAATCCACCTTCCTCAGCACACCTGGCTGGCCCTGAGGTTGATAGGCAATGAAGCGCTAGTTCTGTACAATCCGGATCGATGCTACCTCCAATGCGGTGCGGCCCGCACGGTGGTCCCCATTCTCTCACATTATCCGCCTATCCAAGAGAGGAAGAGGGGTGACAAGCAGGACGAGCGCGACGTGCGCAGGGCCATCGTCCATTGGGAAGTAAGCATGATGAGCCCTCTCCAAGTCGAGGTAGAGGAAGAGGAGGACGTGACTAAAGAGTACCTCGAGGCGTTGAAGGAGATCCAACCGGCAGTGGGGAGTATTTGATTTGACTTGATTTGATTTGATTTGATCTGTAGGCAAGATGGTAGTTAGGAAAGAATTTGTAGTTTTTATTTGATGCTTAGAAAGAATTAAAGCGTGTAATGATTTGCATTTGAAATGAATAAAACTGAATTTTCCTGAAACGCATTGGGCTCTGTTGATGGCGCGACGGTAGTGGGTGTCAGCTTAGTGTCGGGGCCAAGCGGGGCATCGCGACTATGTCGCGACGGCCATGGGTGTTGCGATATTAACACGATCGCCCGCTACGCCGCGTCAAAAACCGACTCGTTCAAAATTCAAATGGCTCTCTTCTTCCTCCTTTCCGGCTATCAACTTCCCAAAACCCCAAACCTTCTAACCCTCTTGCAACCCCCTCACCCTTTGCTCACTTCTTGACCCTCTCTTTGCCTCCCAAACCCAAAGATCACCCGAGATTGTAATGGAAGGAGGAAAGGACTCAGGTGAGGGTTCGTCCCGCGTGAAGAGACAGGCAGAGCGTCGGAGCTCCCGGCGCCGGGTGGCGAATCCTCCGGTTGAGAAGGAAGTGCCCGAGGTTGAGATGGAGGAGGAGGCGGATGTGGATGCTCCGACGATGAACGTGGAGGAGGAGCGGAAGAAACGAGACAAAGCCATGAAATCGATAAGTAACTCAACCCTAAAACCTTGTATGATCGTAGGATAGAGGTAGACGGAGCCCCTAGAGGGCGTATGTAGGGCGAAAAGCCCAAGAAAAAGAGGATCAAACAAAGGAGGCTCCGGCCGATTTGGTTCTGAGAACGCGTCGGCCCGACCAGCCGCGACATCGTGTCGCGGCGGGGCGGGGCGTCGCGACCATGTCGCGGCATTCCAGGATGACGCGACCTTATCGCGGCCTTGTTGGTTGACGCGATAAGGTCTCGGTGGCCCGCTTTGACGCGACATGATCGCGGCTGCCATGGCTGCCGCGATCCCAACCGAACATACAAAAGGTTTTAATTGAACTTGAATGCATCTGCAGGGTGAGATGAGGGCCCGAGTATCATGGATTGCAGTGTTGGCGGTTTTCCTGGCATTCCCCCCTTTCCAGAGAGAGAGGGTAGAGGAGATGGGGTTCAGAGAGATCCTCAGGATGGTTAGGATGAGGGTGGATCCGTCCCTTACTCAGGCTCTGCGGAGCAGGTGGGATGCGGAGGCGACCGCCTTCGCATTCCCATGGGGACATATGATGCCCAGCCTCGAGGATGTGAGCCGGATCACGGGGCTCAGGATCTATGGGCGGGCTGTGAGCGGATATACCTACCCTTGCTACCACGACCTGGCCGAGAGACTCTTAGATCTACCTGTGGAGCGTAGGTCTTCCCTAGTTCCTAGGGTACCCCTCCAGGAGAGCCTAGGTCTGTTCGATGTGGGGAAGGTAGCGGGGGAAAGTGACAATGAGCACCTAGACAGGCTGACCCGAGTGAGTCGGAAGGAGTTAGTTAGTGAGCCTGGGGCGCAGGCAGACTTGGACCTGCGTCGTTTCCTCGTGCTTTTCCTTGGCAGACTTCTGTTTGCTAAGAGGGGCGACGTAGTCCGTTGTCGCTTCCTACCGCTGCTAGAGGAGCTGAGTGAGGTAGGGGGGTATGCCTGGGGAGCAGCCTTCCTGGCACATCAGTTCGATAGCTTGGGCGCCTCGAAGCGACAGACGTCGACCAGCGGATTCTTTCCCTTCCTCCAGGCATGCACCTTCTCCTTAACCTTTTGAATTGAACTACACCTTGCCATAAACTTCCATCTAACTTGATTCTTATCTTGCAGGTCTGGGCCTATCTACACCTCCCAGTTTTGAGGAGAGGAGAGCTTGCACGGCCGGGTCTGGTACCCATTGCACGCCGTTGGGGTCCCATCTCGGATTCCCGCAGCCTCGGGGACCAGCTCGAGCGACTTCAGGAGGCCATAGACAGCTACCCCTACCTGGATGTAAGTACCCTTAATCTTTCCCTTTGCATAAATTACTCACTTGATTCAATTGCTTGATGACTGATCAGATCTGCCCTTTTTTTGCAGGTGGTTTGGCAGCCATACCTGGGGGAGAGTGATGAGGGACAGCCCTGGTTAGTGCAGGCCCGCCCCTACTTCGGTAGGTCGGTGTGGTTGCATGCACTAAACCTTGTGTTACCTCTTCACTTGCACCTTTGCCAGCGCTCCCTCGGGCTCCGACAGAGTGCCGTGGAGTTCCCCGTCCGAGACTGCTACCGCCGACCGGGTCGGAGTTTCCAGGGGCTTCACGACATGACTGATTGGCGTGAGAGGGCGAAGGAACAGATCAGTAACTGGGAGCGCAAGGGAAAGGCCGTCAAGTCAGACGCGACCACCGACGATGCCTACCTCCAGGCGTACGCCTTGAAGTATGGAGGAAAGGTATACAAGAGTGCCCGACACCAGGTAAAACTCCTAAACCACGACTCAATGAATTTAGGAATTATGGAATTAAGCTGATGATTTGATAATGTATTGCAGGTGGATGTAGCTGGTGAGATCGCGTTGCTCCGAGCACTATTGTACTCGGTGATGCAGGATCGGGAGGCAGCACAGAGGCAGGCAGCAGAGCTGGTAAGTACCTCGCCCAACTTCAGTACTTAATCTTATTTAGGTGAAATTTGGAAACTGACATGTGCTTTTGTGCGCAGCGGAGTGAGTTGGAGAAAGTGAGGAGCACCGGAGCAGGCGGTGCTTCCTCTTCTCGAGGTGCAGGGGGCTCTCCATCACTTCTGGAGGCCCGGCTGGTGAGGGTGGTGCTGAGGGCCGAGGAGGCTCAGCGACACTTGGAGGAGCGGGTAAGCACAATAGAATTCACAATTGATCATTTTTTTAAAGATTGATTATTGATTATTGACTGATTGCTCTGATGCAGGAGAGAGATTTACAGCTTACCACGGAACACGCCATGGATCTCCAGGGTGAGAGGGACCGACTCCAGGGGGAGGTCCAGACCACTCGGGGTGAGAGGGACCAGCTGCACATCCGGGCGGAGGTGGCTGAGGCGCAGGTCATGGAGGCGACGAGGGACCTGGCGGCGCTGCGGGTGCAGAGGCCGCCCAGAGGCCAGGAGGAGATCACCCGACTGCGCGCGGAGCTGCTGGCGCAGCAGACGGTGGCACGGAGCCTTCAGCAGATCGTGACGGACATAGGTCCTTCACGTAGCAGGAGCCGGAGCGGGGCGAGTGTCAGCCGGGCGACCGGCGCCTCCGTTGGACAGTACTTAGCAGGTTCCTCCAGTCGGCGGAGGAACGAGGAGGAGGAGAGGCGCCGCCAGGGTGAGGGTAGTGCCCAGAGTGGCAGAGGTGGTGGCGAGATGCTGCCACCTCTAGATGGGCAGGAGGGATCCGGGGAGAGTGGTGGTGGACAGTGAGGAGTTTGTGAACCACCTCCCCATTATCTATGTACATATTGTTCATGTTTTCGTGGAACTTTTACTTTCATGTCAATTGTTTATGGAATGAATAGTTTGCTTGTTGACACGAGTGTGAGGAGGAACGAACACAGGGAAGAGAGAGGCTAAGATAGTGAATGTTGAGTACGGCGTTGCTGGTCTCCTTCTTTTTTCTTTCAGAACTACCTGTCCCTGTACACTTAACAAGCAAAAAACAGGTTAGATCTGTTCTTTGGCTCAGCCCCTTGTGCTTAAAACAAGGATTTAACTTCATATTTGTCAAGGGGCTGAGCCTTATTAAATAGGCGAAGGAGAATTAAAATAAAATGATGCATGCTAAAGGAAAGCAATATGTAGACTCATATTTGATCTTTTTTTGGATTTTTGGTTTTCTGATTTTTTTGAATTTTGAAAATATTTGATTTTTTTAGATTTTGAAAATATTTGATTTTTTTTTTAAGATCTTGAGAGTCTATTCTGATATGAAAGCACATGATCGGCTGCAGCTAAACGCCGTTCGTCTAAGAGTTCTAGTTGTGTAAGTAACGCCTCCTGATGTTCATCGGGATCAAGTTCCTTATCTAACTGAATTCTTAGTGAAGGGATAAGGATCTCATGTGGACATACCGCTTCCATTCCGTATGTAAGTGAAAAAGGAGTTTGCCCAGTGGGCGTGCAGACGGAGGTGCGGTAGGCCCACAGAGCCTCAATTAGTTTCTCTGGCCAATCAGCAAATTTATTAGACCCACAAGTTTTCTTTAGAATTTTCAAAAGTGTTTTATTTGTGGCTTCGGCTTGGCCGTTGCCCTGCGGATAGTATGGAGACGAATGATGCAAGGAAATGTTGAATTTCTTACATAGATCTTGAAGCTCTTGGGAGATAAACTGGGGTCCATTGTCGGTGACGAGACTGTCTGGTACTCCGAACCGTGCGATGATGTTCTTCATGATGAATCTGCACACAGTCGAACCTTTGATTTCTGCAAATGCTTCTGCTTCGGCCCACTTGGTGAAGTACTCAGTAGCAGTGAGAATGAAGGATTTTTGTTTTACCTGAGCATTAGGATCACCAAGAGGACCAATGATATCAAAGGCCCACATGGAGAAAGGCCAAGGAGAAGATAATGGATGTAAAGAGGAGGATGGAGCATGGATTTTGTCGGCATGAATTTGGCATTTGACACACCTACGAACGTAGGTGGCGCAGTCTTCTTCTAAGGTCGGCCAGTAGTAGCCCTGCCTAAGAATCTTCTTAGCCAACATCTGACCATTTACATGCCCTCCACATTCTCCAGAGTGGGATCCTTCCACTATCTTTCGAGCCTCTTCATCTGTCACACATCTAAGGAGCATTCCATTTAGAGCGCGTCTGTAAAGAATTTCACCAATGAGGGTATACTTTAATGCCTCTCTACGGATAGCCCACCTGTCTTCAACTTCACCTTCTTCTGGGAGGGTACCATCTCTGCAGTACTGCTCAATTTCATGGTACCACGGCCTTTCTTCATCCATCAATTCCCCTAACTCAACCAGCAATAACTCCTTCGCCTCCTTCTTCTCTGCCTTCAGAACTAGAGAGCTCCTAAGGTTTAAGAACCAAGGATCTTGAGTTGAAGGAGCTTCTAATCCTTGAATAGTGATAGTCTCAGCGCTGCGGCTGAGAGGGAAGGAGAGAGAGGATGACAAAGAGGCCAAGGCATCGGCCAGAATGTTCTGAGAATGAGGAGTATGGATGTAGATGAGTTGACGGAATTGCTTGGCTAGAAGCGTGACCAGATCTTGATAGGTCTTGAGTTTGGGGTCACGAGTGCGATAGGTAGCAAGGACTTGCCGAAGAATGAGTTGAGAGTCTCCTATGATTTTGAGATGGCGTGCGCCTAAGAGGTAGGCAAGCTTAAGACCAGCAAGAAGAGCCTCATACTCGGAGATATTGTTGGTGGCATAGAACTGGAGTTGATAGGCTAGAGGAATGGTGATCCCTTCTGGGATGAGCAAAACAGCACCTATGCCCCGTCCCCTAGAAGTGAGAGCTCCATCGAAGTGGAGCGACCAGAAGGGGACGTGAGAGACGAGTGACAGGTTTTCATCGGGGAATTCCTCTTGAACCGTGTCACTTTGAGGAAGAGGAAGGTGAGCAAGGTGTTCGGCAATGGCGTACCCTTTTATAGCCTTCTGAACTATAAAGGAGATATCAAATTGGGAGAGGAAGCTTTGCCAGCATGCCAATCTGTCGGTGAGAACTGGCTTCTCCAGGAGATACCTAATAGGGTCCATTCTAGAAATCAAACTCACTTTATGAGCTAGGAAGTAATGCTTCAATTTCTGCACTACCCAAACTAGCGCTGCACAGGTTTTCTCCATTGTGGTGAGTTTGAGCTCTGAAGGATTGAAGAGCCTAGATAGGTAATAAATTGCCCTCTCCTTGCCAGATTCATCGTGTTGAGCAAGGACAGCTCCTAGGGAGTCCTCAACAGTCGACAGATATAGGATTAAGGGTTTCCCAGGAATAGGCGCCTGAAGCACGGGCGGATTCATAAGATAACTCTTGAGTTCATCAAAGCCTCTTGGCACTTGGCATTCCATTCAAAATCGACTCCTCCTCTCAACAGTTCATAGAAGGGACGGCACCTTTGGGAATGCTGAGATATGAATCTCCTTATGAACTGAAGCCGACCAATCAAGCCTCGAAGTTCGGATATGTTCTTGGGAGGAGGCATCTCATTGATTGCCTTGGCCTTGTGCGGGTCTATTTGAATCCCCCGTTTGCTAACTATGAAGCCTAACAGTTTGCCCGAAGCAACCCCGAATACGCACTTCTTCGGATTCATCTTTAATTGATACTCTTGTGCGCGACGGAACACCTTAGCAAGCACGGAGGAGTGTTCTCTTCGGGTCCGAGACTTCACCACGATATCATCCACGTAAACTTCAACATCAATATGTATCATGTCATGGAAGATAGCTAACATTGCTCTTTGATAAGTGGCGCCGGCATTCTTCAATCCAAACGGCATGACCACATAACAATATGTTCCCCATGGGGTGGTGAAGGAGGTTTTCTCCTGATCCTCTGGGGCTAGACGAATCTGATTATAACCTGAGTACCCATCCATGAATGATAGAGTTTCGAACCCCGCTGTGTTATCGATCAAGACATCCAAATGAGGTAATGGGAAATCATCCTTTGGACATGCCTTATTCAAGTCCCGGAAGTCTATGCATATGCGTACCCTTCCGTCCTTCTTCATTACTGGGACTATGTTCGCCACCCACAATGGATAGAGGACTACACGGATGAATCTAGCTTTGTGTAGTTTATCGATCTCCTCTTTCATCTTCAGCGCAATGTGGGGGAGGAACCTCCTTAACTTCTGTTTAACGGCGACTGCCCCTGGTTTCAAAATCAACCTATGTTCTACCAGATTGGGGTCAATGTCGGGCATGTCGTCATAGGACCAGGCAAAGGAATCCTTAAACTCCCTCAATATTTCTATGAGCGCTTCTTCTTCTTCAGGAGGGAGACCGAAAGCTATGGTTAAGAGCCTGGGGTCCTCTTTTGTTCCCACATTTACCACTCTGGTGGGTTCATCTACTGCCGAGGTGGGTTCATCGAATTTCCTCATGCCACTTGCATACATCTCGGCAGCATCCTCTATCTCACAATCTCCTTCATCTAATGGGTCGTCTTCAAGCAAAATCTCGTATACGCCGAATCCATCGTCTAGCCCTTCCTCTAAACGCAGATCCTCTAAGTTCAGAACCACCGCTTCCTGGACGAACTCTTCAACAGCTAGAAGAGCACCACACCTATGCACTAGGTCTAAGAGATATCTACGAGGTATGCTACTACCCTTCTTCTTCCTAGACGGGGACGGGGACTTACTAGATTCTACCCCTGAACCTGAACTAGACTTGATATTTACAGAAGACTCCGGAGAAGTGTCCAGAGGTTTATTGGAATGAACAGAAAAAGGTGCGGCAGGGCCGCGAGGTTCCTCCGATGGGGCTGGAGGAAGAGGCAGGCCACCCGAGCACAGGGTGCCGGCAACATAACTGGGGTGTAGGGGAACAGGAGGCCCCTCACCGAGATCGCCAAAAACGACCATGCTGGTTGACGGGCGAAAGCGCAGTTTGAGCAAAAGCAGGGCGGGGAATGACGGGGATCGCCGTCAACAAGAAAAAGGAGTGCGGAGGTGACGGGGATCGCCGTTGAAAGAACGGGAAAGGAAGGAGACGGGGATCACCGTCTGAAGGAATGAGAGAGGAGAAGACGGGGATCGCCGTCTGGGGAAAGAGAGGAGAAAGGAGAAAACGGGGATCTCCGTCTGGGGAAGAAGAGGAGAAAGGAGAAGACGGGGATCGCCGTCTGGGGAAAGAGAGGGGAAAGAAGAGGACAAGAATCACCGTCGGAAGAAAGGGGAGCCACAGACCCCCACACACATTTTCATTTTTTTATTATTTATTATTATTATTTTATTTTTTTATTATAAAGACAAGAGACTAACTTACATTGGGAGGCTTCGGGAGAAGGACAAGACCGAGCCATTGAAGGAAATGGTGAAGAGGGTTGAAGGGTGAATCAATGCTTCAACGGCGTCGGGGGAGAATTGAACAATGAAGGGGGGAGACATGGGAATGAAATCAAAATTATGAACAAGAATAGATAAGACAAAATGAATGGGAGACCAGGAAAACCCTGGCCGGAGCTCCTATGTTAAAATGGCTGAATGGGTTGACTGACCTTCCTCACCAAGTCCAAGCAACTGTCGCTTGGTGGTGTTCGCTGATGCTGACAAAACTGCTACTTGCGGCATGTCTTCTTTGCTGAATAGATGATCGACTGCAGAAACAAGGTCTTCTAATTCTGGCTCTTCTGTCCCAACTTCTGGTTCTTCAAACAGCAGACTAACTGCGGAAATCAAATCTTCAAGATCTGGTGTTTCTGTATCCGTCTCGGCCTTCTTCTTCTTGCCAGGTCGCTGAGCTTCCAGTACTTGATATGCTGACTTTGGAACTTCTTTCACCGTAGTGTCATACCCGGGCTGCATAGGTCCCCTGATGAAATGATCATACAGTGTCCAAGTAAGAGGTTGTTGATCTGACTGCAGATGGGTGAGAATGCTGCCCATTCTGCATATCCTAAGCCATGCTTTGTAGATTTCCTTGTTCCGGTGACAGCTTTGACTCTGCCTTGAAGATGAGCACCTAACCCTTTTCCGATCTGGTAGCCGACCCTGAACATGATGTCCCACCCCTTGGCATTTGCTGGCACATTCTTCCTGATAGCTGCCACTGATGGAGACACAATGGGGCGATTGGAAGAGAAGGTATAAGCCCAGGGATAGTTTACGTCAAGTATAGAAATGACGGGTTTGTTGGATGGCCAAACCGACGGTAACACTCTTTCAACAGCTTCCACTGTGTGGGTTGTTGTCATACTCTTTACCTTGACTATCCTCCTTTGGAAGGGGAACTTCAAGCATTGGTGTGCTGTAGAAGGCACTGCCCCTAGTGATTCGATCCACGGACGCCCCAGGATGGCCTTGTAAGTATGATCAATGTCCAACACATAGAACTCGACTGGCATGACAAGCGGCCCCAGTTCTGCCTGTAGTGTGATAACCCCATGACAAGCCCGCCGGGAATTGTCATATGCCGCTATGGTGGTAGGGGTAGGTTGCAACTGACGTTCTGAGATGTTGCAGGCTCTCAAGGTGCTTAGTGGACATACATTGATGGAAGCTCCTGTATCCACTAATGTTGCATCAATAGCTACTTTATTTATTGTGAGTGTCATGCACAAGGGCATCTTCCTGGCTTCAAGAGCAGCCAATTCGCCATCAGAGAAGGTAATTGTGGGTCCCCTGTTCACAATAGAAAGTACAGAGGGCAGATTGTCGGGGTTCATGTCCTCACTGACCATGACCCTTTGCAGGAAGGCCCTAAGGGCATCTTGATGAGTTTGGGATCTCTTGATCAACTCCAAAATAGAGATCTTGGCGGGGGTTTGATCCAAATGTTTCAAAATATCATATTGGGTCTCCGGGACCGGATCAACTTCTTCCGTATCGTGCTGCTGCTGAGTGCTAGTTTGCTGTACCGGATGACCCGGCATAGTCACGGATGCATTAGGGTACATCCGATGGAACATTCGCCCGCTCCGGAGGGCAAGACTATGGTGGAGTGGAGGGGTTGTGGTGTCAAGAATGGAGGGGTTGGCCAGTAATGGTGCTGGCGTAGGGGATAGCGGGATGCTGTTAGGTGAGGGAATGATGGGTGATATGACAGGGGAATTGTAGGGTGGTGAGGTGATGGTGGCAATGGTGGGTGTGGAAGAGGGGGGTACAGTGGATGCAGGCGTGGTAGTGGTGGGTGTAATATGGGATATGGCCAAAAGCTGGCCCACTTCGTGTTCATCGTCAAAGGCCCATTGAGCTTCTAGTGGTGGGTGGTGGACAACTGGGTTAACTTGCGCGGGTGGAGGAGGTGGCGGAGCTGGCTGGGGGTTCTGAGCGGGCTGATGTTGTGGCATGGGATTGCAAATTATGCCCAGGTCATTCACCGGCTGCTGCGGCTGCTGCTGTTGTTGCTGTTGCTGATATTGCTGCTGGAAGGGCTGGTACTGCTGTTGCTGTTGTTGTTGTTGTTGTTGCTGCTGTTGTTGTTGCTGTTGTGGCTGCTGTCGCCTCTGCTGCTGCTGTTGTAGTCTCTGACCCTGTTGGTCCCTTAGAGTCTGGATTAACCTTCTCATCTCTGCCCAGTCAATTTGGTTCTGCTCATGGAGGTCATATATCATGTCCCAGAATTGAAAACAATCCGACACATTATGGCCCGGATGGCGGTGATAGACACAGTACTTTGTCTGGTCAGCTGCCATGTTCCAGTTTGCCTTCTCAGAAGGGAGTCTCAGGGCATTTAAGGATATGAGGGCTGCAAAGACATCGGCTAGAGACTCGGGCAAAGGAGGATATTGGGCTCTTTTGGGTCCATTGGGCTTCCTAGTGGCGTAGCCATTTTGAGGTGGAGGGACCTGGGAGTACTGGTGCTGATCTTGTGGAGGATTTTGTCCCTGGGGAGGTGGCTGTCTACTATTGTTGTTGTTCCATGGCTGTTGGGCTTGCTGGGTATAGGGAGACCTTCCTACCGGGCCTTGGGGGTTACTAACTGCACCTACCTGTTCATTGGTTTGGATCCCTTCGGTGACTGGGCCTTGAGGTTTCTTGGTGTAACGGGCCTTGGGGGTCTCGAACATGGAATGTATAGGCGAGTCCTTAAGTTGGGTTTGAATGAAACGGGCTCGGCTATATAGCTGGTGCATGGTGGAAATGTCATTCATGGCCAAGATAGCTCGGTAGGTTGGGGTGGCATTGGAGATCAACAGCTTCACCTTTTCCTCCTCGGGCATTGGGCAACGGACCTTTGCGGCCAAAGAACGCCACCGATCAGCATAAGTGGAGAACTTCTCTTCTGGCTTCATCTTCTCAGCTACCAGATCCACAAAAGAATATTCAGGTCCCACCCGATCTTGGAATTGCTGTAGAAATCTTTCTTGAACAATTTGGAAATCCTCGGCTTCCTCGGGGGGCAATGAGTAGAACCATTCCAAAGCCGGACCATCCAGGGACTTTCTGAACAAGTATGCCATAAGGTGACGGTCATACTTGTGTGGTGCTGATTCGTAGACAAAATCCTTCAGATGAATATAAGGGTCCCCTACCCCATAGTATCACCGGTAAATAGGGAGCTCTGACTGGGGCGGTACCCAGAGGTACTGGAAGGATGGGAGGGCGATATCGGCTACCTTTCAAGGATCGATTTGCCTCCGGAGGTCATAAAGCTCCTTCTTCATACTCGTCCACTCCACAAAGAAGTCAGAGGGAGACTGGACTGAATGCGCAGAAACAAGGGAGCGAGGTTGCTCGAAGGAGTGAGACCTCTCGCGAGGGAGGGGAGCTGGTTCGGCCGTATAGTATGTAGTTGGAAAGGATCGAGGACGGACCTCTTGCGGAGGAAGGTAGCTTGGTTCCAAAAAATGAATGGTCCGAGGACAGAGAGGTGTAGGTTCTGCCCCTGAAGAACCAATGTGGGGTGCTGAGGCAACACGGGCGGAGGAACCTGTCGGCCGAACCAAATCACGAGCAGATGGAGACATGGGTTGTTTACCCTTGGCAACAGCAATGAATTCTCGGACTTGGTCCGGAGTTAGATGGGGGAGTAGTTGGCTGAATTGCGAATGGGGGTCATCTGCCCGATGGGTAAGGTGTCGTCTTCAAGGACACGGAATTGGTCCATGTCGAACAGGGGATTATGATAAAGCACAAGGATCGGAGGGCACTGACTCAATCTTCCTAAGCACTGATGCATGCACCCCCCCAACCAATTAGGGGGTGACACAGACAACACCTAGACTCTATCACAGGAAGAAAGACTGAGATGAGGAGGGGTGAACCCAAAACACTCAAGTTGTCATGCTTTAATGCGCGAATCTTTGAGGTTCGAACTTGACCTTTTAGATGAATTAATTAAGGGGATGTCACTCGGTCAAGCGGACCCTAATAGGAATGGACTCAAGTGCTCCAGTATGGCTAAGGGTGGTGTACACTCACAATGCAAAGGGTGGCTCAAACCACGGGTGCGATGGGTACAACCGGCCCGGTGAACCGCAACGTGCATACGGTCACGAGGACTTACGGAGGTCCTCGGAAGGTGGGCCCAAGTCAACCTACGAGTGCTCGTAGGTGAGAGGACTCACTCAACCAAGGGGGGAACCTGACTGAATGGGGTGAATAGCATATGCAGAGGGGGAAAATGCCCGAGAATGTATGCACAAGTGATAGATGAGAAGAAAACAGAGCGACCAAATGGCCCTCGAGCGGAGTCGCGGCGGCCGTATACGCCGTGACCTGATCGCGAAAGGACGACCTGCCGCGATAGGAACAGAGACCCGAAAACACCAAAAGGTCCTCAACTAGCTCAAACAGACTACCCTATCAAATGAAAAAAAAAGACAAAAAAGGAATCAATACCACATGGACCAATAAACACACAGAAGCCGATTCATGAACTAAAATAGGAAGACACAAAGCATACATGATAACGCGCCGCCAGAACACGATGCGACCTTGTCGCGCCCTCTCGGTAAGCCGCGACTGGAACCGAAAACTTACAAAAGGAAATAAAAGGAAAATTCGGATCCTGGCAGGATTCTAACAATCAGAGACTCGTCATCACGTGACACAGGGAAGAGAACAGGATACATGATCTCATGAACACAGGGTATAGCAGATATGATGGGAAAAAGCACAGACCTGATAACGCGTCCCGCTCAATCGACACGATCTGGTCGCATTGCTGCGATACGTCGCGACATGGACAGAACACGAAAAATATAGAAAACAAAGAACATAACACTAATAGGGCACTAAGATGGCAAGCAAAGGGGAAGACATGGCCGGCAAGCATTAAAAATCCACGAGGGTGGCAATGAAGGTCCCACTGTGTGACAGAACACCTCGGCCAAGCCTGTTAAACCGATAACGTACTTGATCCGAGTCCGCCTCCCGCGAACTGGTCGAAGCCTCGCAAGGGATACCAAACCACAGTCTGTGTAAACACAAAGGAACACACCACATTTTATATATATTTCACAAGTTACATAGTCATATTTCCACAAAACGGAAAAGAAGTACAAGAGCCTGGGGCATACCTCGAGGTACAACTGAAGAAAATAAACAACTAACTACACTACACTGTTGGAGCTGCTACTACACAGCTGGAGGTACCGACCCTGCACCGCTACGGCGCGGCTCTGAACTGGACGACGATCGTGAAACGTCCTCCTCGCTCTCACCTGTGGGGGTAGGGGTGAGCCTCGCTAGTCACTGGCTCAGTAGGGAACTCCCCCAAAACCGAGCAAACAAAAACCATAGGTACAAAAGCAATAAGCAGTACCAACAATTTATAGAATAGCTAAGCAGGATATGAAAGCTGTAAAAGTACTCACCGACTGCCGACTATGAAAAACAACTGTAATAATTAAACGGCAAACCAGTACAGGTGTACAAGCTAAAGTAGAGACAGCTGTAAACACAGGGATTGTACCCCCCCCCCCCCCGACACAAACATGGATACTAAAACTATAAGCATAGAAAATAGGATGTGATCGCCACCTAGCAAGTCGCCTAAGAATGAAAATGAGATAATGGCTGACTTAAACTAGGAAAAGGAGAGAGAATAGAAACAGACCTGGTGTCGCGGTCGCCATGGGCGCCGCGATAGACTGATGTCGCGTCAGCTTTCATCGATGCGTCTATGGTCGCGTCACCCTCGGCCGTCGTGTTCTCTAAATGCGGGAGAAAAAAGGTAAGGACCTTCTTCTCGTCCTCCAGCCAGCCGGAGAACCAGAGCTTCTCGTAGATTTCACCTGCTTGCCTGCCAACCAAAGAAAATCACAAAAAATGCCCTATTAGAATACGTGAAGCATAGTATCTATTCTAAAGATGAAAGACAGTGGAGAATCATGGTGGGAACGCACCTGGGGTGGTTTTAAACCCCTATGGGTGTAGGAAAAAACGTGGATGAATAGGGAATGTGCTCTATTCAAAAACAACACAAAAAATGCATGTAGAAATAGGAGAATGGGAGGAAGAAGAAACTGAGCCCCATTGGGCGACTCCCTGGCGTAGGTATGACTCCAAGGATGTGCAAGAGCTCCAGGAGATCGTCGGAGTCGCCCTCTTCACGTTCCGTGCTCCGTTAATGGTGAAGTAGTGGCTTTAGGGAGTGGAATGTGAAGGGAAAATGGCAAAATGGGTGGCTGTGGTGCTAAGTATAGGTGAGAGGAAATTTCGACAGCCCTTCGGGGTGGTAATGAGGCTCTCCTCGTCCTTGAGGAGGGGCCATGCTTATAAAGAGCTTGGGATGAGAATTACTCCCATTATCTCTTCAAAAATGGTTTAAAAATCATAATGGGAGATAAAGCCTTATAAAAATCGGATGGAGAGTCCTTAGCAACCCTTAGGAGAGTCCCTAAGGCTAGGATCCCACCCCAAGGGGCAGGGAAAATCCTTAGGATTAAGTTGAGTTCATAGGAGGATAAATAGGGGGTAGTTATGGAGGCCAGAGGATTCGGTCCTTGTCGCGACTATGACGCGACGGCATGGGAGGACGCGATAGCATTGCCCACGTGCATGGATAATGCATGGGCTGTCGCGACTGCCAGAACCGTCGCGACTAGAGACGCGGCGCCACGAGGCGTCGCGACAATAAATCTAGATTATTTGAGAATTATCAGCCAACTGCATGATAAGACAAGAGTTATTATGCCCCAAGGACTCTCTCAAGTGATAATTTCGGGATTTCAAGGCATTTTAATGGTTTAAAGGGCTCAAAACAAGGCAAATGATGGGCTCAAGGTGAGTGACCAAATAGGGGCCCACTAAGACAACAAGAAATGTGGTTGAACCCATTAGTCAAAATTCTGTGTCTACAACAGCCAAACACGAGCCACGTGAACTGGTTCGCGACACCAGAAACTGACTCGGACAAGCTAACACAAGTCTACCTCTCAGTCTCGCAGCCAAGAAGGAAAGGTCCAGCTGCCGCTCCACGTGAAAAGGTCAAGCAACTGTGGAGACCAACTAAACACCACCACCTGCGGACCACACGGTCACAGGCCCATGCCTAACACCTCTAGAGATCCTGGCCCGGAACTCTCTAGAGTGAGGCACTGGAAAAGAACTAGCTGGGGTCCAGTACGTCTACTGGTGTCCGTACCCCCAACTACGAGCGCGCTACAAGTGACTAAAAACAAACACAAGTGTTACTATCCCACTGTCGTCTTTCCCTCAGCCGGACGTGCAACTCAAACACAAGAGTGAGGGTGTCCAGGTCAGACGACACAGACCTCGACGGTACAACACAAGTTCCAGGACAAAGCCCCGAGTTAACAGCCTGGCTCACAAAGAACCTGGGGCACCCAACTGGAGAGGTAACCATGGTAGGCGTCGTACTACTTGCTACGTACACAAAACCACGTGCACGTCACACACAAACCACGTGAAACCTCGCGTAAACCTCAAGTAACAACGGTCCACTACACGTAAACCCAACTGGACTCGCGTAAACAACACGCAGCTTCGAAAGTGAGTAACTAACTGCATACCCCGTATGCTAAATATAGAAACCATGTGCACTCAGTGCACAACAAGTGCCAACACACCATTCATTATCGATAAATATCATAATCAGTCGTTTCTGCTTATACACAAGTTAGCGGCCACATCGACTGTCGCTTACAGGAAGTAGACGGCAATGGATCTGGCCGTCTGTATCCCGGCTGATGAGCTTGGCGACAAATGATGTTGACGCCAAGATCTTCAGCCTCTATTCCTGCAGAAACCCTAAACCGATCCTAGATACATTCTGATCCCAAAGCCATCGAGAAAACGTAAGGAAATAGTTCCTCTAACATCCACACATTATAATTAAGCTATAATAACATGTTTTACTACTTAAATTCATCAAACCACCCATTGTCCCCACATGGTGCAACTTAATCCGAAAATGCATTAAACATGCTGATTCATGTGGTTAAATCATGTTTTAATGATCCTAAGGAGTTACAGGGTTCATTCCCTACCTTAGAATGCACTTAAACCTCTTAAACTCCTCCGATTCTCACCAAACTCCCCACGAGCTCCTACGGTAATTGCACCACACCACGGCGTTTCCTCGTCCGATTCGACAACGCCACGCGTTCCACAATCTCCCAATTATCCTTTTACAGCTATTAGAAGCATTAAAGAAACAAGAGACATTAAATCCAGGCAAGGGAGAAAGAGAACAGGGTGGAAAACCTGCCCTCGGGTGACCCTATAACCTACAGATTGCACAGGTTGGCATCAACCCCTCTGTCGTTTAGGGCAACCGCCACCATAAACGTCCATATCCACTGTCGCTTAGTTCATGCAGTCAACAGCACCTTACCTGGACGGCAACAAGTCAACGACCACCCCTGGCCGCCAACTCCAACTCAACTGCAGCAGGTCCTATTTCATTTCAGGACCAAACTTGCACCTCACCTGAGCAAACCACACATGCAAACCACACATTCCACACAACCAACTCACACTGGCCTCACAACGGCCATCACAACCATTACCCACACGATCCGCATGGATCTGAAAAGCACGCGACGTTACATTACTATCATCTAAAAAGAAAATTTTGACCTCGAAATTCATAACACAACTCAAAGTTAAATAACTTAAACATATACACCTTTACAAGCACTATCATTTAAAAAGAAATACAAAGGCTTATTCAAACAGATAGGGATACCCTTTAGCCATCTCCTCGGCTAACTCTCAGGTATCCTCACCACCCAACCTATTTTCCCATCGCACTTTAACTAGCTCAATTTCTTTATTTCTCAGCTTCTTTATTTTTCGATCTGTGATCTGCACCGGATGCTCTGGCATAGTCATATCCGGCCTCAGGTCACCACCTTGATATCTGATTATTTGAGCTGGATCTTCAATACACTTTCTTAACATAGAAACATGAAATATATCATGAACATCCGCAAAATCTGCTGGCAAATCCAGCCTATAAGCTGTTTCCCCAATTCTCTCAATTACTCGGAAAGGTCCTACATATCTGGGACTCAATTTTCCAGTCTTACCAAACCTCATAATACCTTTACTCGGGGAAACTCTCAAGAAAATAAAATCTCCCACTTCAAACTGAAGTGGTCTCCTCCGGATATCTGCATAACTCTTTTGCCTGCTTTGAGCTGCCTGCAATTTTTCTTTAATAAGCTTCACCACTTCTGTGGTTTACTGAATCAATTCAGGATCCACTAACTGCCTTTCTCCCACTTCATGCCAGTTCAATGGGGTTCTACATGGTCTTCCATATAAAGCTTCATACGGTGCCATCCCAAGACTGGTATGATAACTATTATTATAGGCAAACTCAACCATTCCCAAATGATGTTCCCAGCTACCTCCCCAAACTAAACAACAAGCCCGCAACATATCTTCAATCGTCTGGATAGTCCTCTCTGTCTGACCATCTGTTTGGGGATGATAAGCGGAGCTATATCTCAGCTCAGTACCAATTACTTTCTGCAGACTTCTCCGAAAACCAGAAGTAAATCTTGGATCTCTATCAGACACAATAGTTTTCGGGATACCATGCAGTGGAACAATTCTTTCAACATAAATATTTGCTAATCTGTCCATTGTCCAAGACATACTTACTGCCACTAATCTGCACACCTTGGTTAATCTGTCAACAAATACCCATATTCCATTATGCCCGGAACTTGATCTTGGTAAACCTGCCACAAAGTCCATAGCAATATCATCCCATTTCCACTGTGAGATGGGCAACGGTTGCAATAAACCTCCAGGCTTCTGATATTCTGCTTTAATCTGTTGACAGATAGCACATCTTGCAACAAATTCCGCTATTTCTTTCTTTATACGAGGCCACCAGAAATGCTTCCTCAAATCATGGTACATTTTAGTACTACCCGGATAGATAGTGTACCTAGATTTATGAGCCTCTTCCAACACTCGCTGCTTTACCTCTCTTTCAGCTGGAACAAACAACCTGCCTCTGAGCCTGACCACACAATTATCATCAATGGTAACTCCTTCCATTTTCACAATTTCAGCTAAACTTACATCTGCTCTCTGAGCCTCAATAATCTGCCAATACAAAGACGGCTCTACAGCACTAGCAGCTAGTACTGCCCGTCGCTGACTACTAGGCACATACAAGGAATTCTCCACTACCTCTTCATACAACTTCCATTCTTTAATCATCATCAAACTTACATATGCCTTTCTGCTCAAGGCATCTGCTGCAACATTGGCCTTACCCGGATGGTAAGCCAAACTGAAATCATAATCCTTTAAATATTCAATCCATCTGTGCTAGCGAAGGTTTAAATCTTTCTGCGAGAAGATATACTTCAAGCTTTTATGATCTGTAAAGATCTCAAATCTCTCGCCATACATATAATGCCTCCACATTTTCAAAGCAAATACAACTGCTGCCAATTCCAAATCATGAGTGGGGTAATTCTCCTCTGCCGGCTTCAATTGCCTAGATGCATAAGCTATCACTTTGCCATGCTGCATAAGTACTGTGCCAAGTCCTCTCCTTGAAGCATCAGTATACAACACAAAACCACCACTCCCTGCCGGTAATGTCAATATAGGTGCTGATGTAAGTCTTTTCTTTAATTCCATAAAACTTTTCTGACATTCACCGGACCACACAAAAGGCACACCTTTTCAAGTCAATTTAGTCATAGGTGCTGCAATCTTAGAAAAATCTTGAATAAAGCACCTATAATAACCTGCCAATCCCAGAAAACTTCTAATCTCGGTTATTGTCTTAGGCACTCCCCATCTTATCACTGCTTCCACTTTACTTGGGTCTACTGCTACTCCTTTAGCTGAGATGACATGACCCAGAAACTGAATTTCTTTCAACCAAAATTCACACTTATTGAATTTAGCAAACAACTGGTTATCTCTTAACAACTGCAGAGTAAACCTCAAATGTGCTGCATGCTCCTCTTCAGATGCTGAATAAATCAGAATATCATCAATAAAGACCACAATGAATTGGTCTAAATACGGATGAAAAATTCTATTCATCAGATCCATAAAACCTGCAGGAGCATTGGTCAACCCGAATGGCATAACCACAAACTCATAGTGACCATATCTAGTTCTAAAAGCTATTTTATCTATATCCTCCTCTTTAATTCTCAATTGATGGTACTCGGACCTCAAATCAATTTTAGAGAAAACTTTTGTCGATTGCAACTGATCAAACAGATCATCTATTCTTGGCAAAGGGTACTTATTCTTAATGGTCACATCATTCAACTTCCTATAAGCAATACACATTCGAAAACTTCCATCTTTCTTTTTCACAAATAAAACTGGCGCTTCCCACGGGGAATGACTCGGTCTAATAAACCCTTTCTGCAACAGCTCTTCTAATTGCTTTTTCAATTCTTTAAGTTCTGCTGGTGCCATCCGATATGGAGCTTTAGAAATCGGCATGGTACCTGGCAGCAACTCAATGGTAAAGTCCACCTCTCTATGTGGAGCTAAACCAGGCAAATCTTCAGGAAAAACATCAGTAAATTCCCTAACCACGGGAACAGCTTCAACTGACTGACTAGCTTCTACCAGACTTACTGAGGCTAAATAAGCCATACATCCAGCATTTATCAACCTTCTAGCTTTAATTGCAAAAATTATAAACTTAGAGGTATAAAAAGGCATACCTTGATATTCAAATATCACACCATTACGATGACAAAACCTGATCCTTTTCTTTCTGCAATCTAACATTGCTCCATAAGTCTCCAGCCAATCCATACCCAAAATAATATCATAATCTGACAACTGCAGGGCATATAACCGACCCGGCATCTGGTTCCCTTCAATCATAACAGGAGCTTCATCTATATAGCTCGAAGTGAGCAGGAACTCACCCGAAGGAACCTCCACTACTAACTCACAAGACTTTTCCTCTAAAGGATGAGCTATATAATCCAGAAATTCTTCGGAAATGAAAGAATGAGAGGCACCCGAATCAAATAAGACTCTTGCTGAATAATCATAAAGAGGTAAAGTACCTTCTATCATATTCGATGCCTCCGCCTGGGCTCGGGTGATAGCCATAACCCGGCCTCTTCCTCGCTGTTGCGATGCTCCTCTGCCACGACCTGTCTGTGGCTGCTGAAACTGCTGAGGCTGCTGCTGCTGTTGCACACCTCTTCCATACCCATATTCTCTCGGATAGGGGCAATTGCAGATCAAATGCCCCGGCTGATTACAATTATAGCATCTATATCCTGGTGGAGTAATGGGCTGCCTGGCAGTACTCTACTGCGACTCCTCCACCTCAGGCCTACCACGACCTTGCTGAAATTGTTGATGACCTCCCCATCCTCTTCCTTTGCCTTTAAATACTTGCTTCAATTTTTGGCCCCATTTACCAAAGCCTGATGAAGAAGGTCCTGCTGGTGCTTTACCCTTACTTGCACCCACTGACTGCTGCGGTAGCCGAAAACTACCTGAACCTGACTCGCCCACCTGACGAGTCCGAATAGACCTCTCCAATGTAGCTGCTCTCTGGGCTGCTTCTTCCACTATTTTACACATGAGTGGTACTATTGCATCCTGCAACTCCACTCTCAAACCTCTAATAAAATACTCAACCATCATATTATTATCTGAAATTACATAAGGCGCATAACGGCTAAGCGCCATAAACCTCATCTGGTACTCTAAAATTGAAGAGTTACCTTGCTGGAGCGTCCGAAACTGCTCTCTTTTCACTTGCTGCACTTGAATCGGAAAGAATGTATCGTTAAATACATCAAGAAATTCCGACCAAGTAATAGCCTCTTCTGTCCTGCCTGCAAAGGTGGTCTGCATCTTCAGTCGCCACCATTCTAATGCAAAACCTCTCAACTGATAAGCAGTTAACACAACTTTATCTGCTGTCGGACACCTCATAGTTGCAAAGACTCTTTCGATCTCATGAAACCAGTGTTCTGCTGTATCTGGATTCGGCCCTCCTGAATAAGTAGGTGGCTGCAATCTCAGAAACTTTTCAACCTGCATCACTGGTTCCTCTGCTAATAACACTGGTGATGGTGGTGGCACAGGTGCTGCAAAAGGCACCTCTACTCTTGGCGGGACTAGAGCAATAGGTGCAGTCTCTCCATCCCCAGGTGGCACTGCAACCGGTGGTACCGGCGCCTGCTGATCCATCCTTGCCCGAATATCAGTGAGGCTTTCCCAAATCCTCTCAATCATACGCTGAGTACTTTCCTCTGGATCATCTCCTCCACCACCCCAATCTCTTCTATCAGCCATTCCAGAAATTTCTACATAAACAAAACACCAAGCAAAAAGCAAAACAACAAATTATCAGAAACCAGGGTCCCTACCAGCAGTGTACAAAGACCGAAATAAGACTATGTATCTTTCTAGTTCCCTTATATTAACACGGACCTTGCTCTGATACCAACTGTGACAGAACGCCTCGGCGAAGCCCGTTAAACCGACAACGTACTTGATCCGAGTCCGCCTCCCGCGAACGGGTCGAAGCCTCGCAAGGGATACCAAACCACAGTCAGTGTAAACACAAAGGAACACACCACATTTTATATATATTTCACAAGTTACATAGCCATATTTCCACAAAACTGAAAAGAAGTACAAGAGCCTGGGGCATACCCCGAGGTACAACTGAAGAAAATAAACAACTAACTACACTACATTGCTGGAGCCGCTACTACACAGCTGGAGGTACCGACCCTGCACCGCTACGGCGCTGCTCTGAACTGGACGACGGTCGTGAAACGTCCTCCTCGCTCTCACCTGTGGGGGTAGGGGTGAGCCTCGCTAGTCACGGGCTCAGTAGGGAACTCCCCCAAAATCAAGCAAACCAAAACCACAGGTATAAAAGCAATAAGCAGTACCAACAATTTATAGAATAGCTAAGCAGGATATGAAAGCTGTAAAAGTACTCACCGACTGCCGACTACGAAAAACAACTATAATAATTAAACGGCAAACCAGTACAGGTGTACAAGCTAAAGTAGAGACAGCCAAACACGAGCCACGTGAATTGGTTTGCGACACCAGAAACTGACTCGGACAAGCTAACACAGGTCTACCTCTCAGTCTCACAGCCAAGAACGAACAGTCCAGCTGCCGCTCCACGTGAAAAGGTCAAGCAACTGTGGAGACCAACTAAACACTACCACCTGCGGACCACACGGTCACAGGCCCATGCCTAACACCTCTAGAGATTCTGGCCCGGAACTCTCTAGAGTGAGGCACTGGAAAAGGACTAGCTGGGGTCCATTACGTCTACTGGTGTCCGTACCCCCAACTACGAGCGCGCTACAAGTGACTAAAAACAAACACAAGTGTCACTGTCCCACTGTCATCTTTCCCTCAACCGGACGTGCAACTCAAACACAAGAGTGAGGGTGTCTAGGTCAGACGACACAGACCTCGACGGTACAACACAAGTACCAGGACAAAGCCCCGAGCTAACAGCCTGGCTCACAAAGAACCTGGGGCACCCAACTGGAGAGGTAACCACGGTAGGCGTCGTACTACTCGCCACGTACACAAAACCACGTGCACGTCACACACACACCATGTGAAACCTAACGTAAACCTCAAGTAACAATGGTCCACTACACGTGAACCCAACTGAACTCGCGTGAACAACACGCAGCCTCGAAAGTGAGTAACTAACTACATACCCTGTATGCTAAATACAGAAACCATGTGCACTCAGTGCACCACAGGTGCCAACGCACAATTCATTATCGATAAATATCATAATCAGTCGTTTCTGCTTATACACAAGTTAGCGGCCACATCGACTGCCGCTTATAGCAAGTAGACGGCAATGGATCTGGCCGTCTGTATCCCGGCTGATGAGCTTGGCGACAAATGATGTTGACGCCAAGATCTTCAGCCTCTATTCCTGCAGAAACCCTAAACCGATCCTAGATACATTCTGATCCCAAAGCCATCGAGAAAATGTAAGGAAATAGTTCCTCTAACATCCACACATTATAATTAAGCTATAATAACGTGTTTTACTACTTAAATTCATCAAACCACCCATTGTCCCCACATGGTGCAACATAATCCAAAAATGCATTAAACATGCTGATTCCTGTGGTTAAATCATGTTTTAATGATCCTAAGGAGTTACAGGGTTCGTTCCCTACCTTAGAATGCACTTAAACCTCTTAAACTCCTCCGATACTCACCAAACTCCCCGCGAGCTCCTACGGTAATTGCACCACGCCACGCGTTTCCTCGTCCGATTCGACAACGCCACACGTTCCACAATCTCCCAATTATCCTTTTACAGCTCTTAGAAGCATTAAAGAAATAAGAGACATTAAATCCAAGCAAGGGAGAAAGAGAACAGGGTGGAAAACCTGCCCTCGGGTGACCCTATAACCTACAGATTGCACAGGTTGGCGTCAACCCCTCTGTCGTTTAAGGCAACCGCCACCATAAACGTCCATATCCACTGCCGCTTAGTCCATGCAGTCAACGGCACCTTACCTGGACGCCAACAAGTCAACGACCACCCCTGGCCGCCAACTCCAACTCAACTGCAGCAGGTCCTATTTCATTTCAGGACCAAACCTGCACCTCACCTGAGCAAACCACACATTCAAACCACACATTCCACACAACCAACTCACACTGGCCTCACAACGGCCATCACAACCATTACCCGCATGATCCGCATAGATCCGAAAAGCACGCGACGTTACACACCGTGATCGCCAAAAGGTGTAATCATAGGGATTGTGCTTCCCCTCGATACGTTAACGGATATTAAATCTAATGGAATGGAATGATGTATGTGATCGCCACCTAGTAAGCTACCTTATGAACAGAAAACAAAGATGGCTAGCTTAACTAGGAATAGGAGAGAGAAAGGGACGCAGACCTGGTGTCGCGGCGGCCTTAGCGGCCGCGACGAAGCTGATAACGCGTCGCTAACGCCTGTCACGTTTCTTGTCGCGTCGTCCTCCACCGCCGTGTTCTCTTTGTGCGGGAGTTGTTGGATGTAGACCTTCTTCCCATCTTCCAGCCGGCTAGAAGATGAGAGCTCCTCGTGGAGAAAGATTGATTGCCTGCCACACAAGAAAACAAACAAAAGAAAAACCTATTAGAACACGTTGAAGGTAGTATCTACTCTAAAATAGAAAGGAAAGATGTGATCATGGAGGGAACGAACCTGGGGGGGGTTTAAACCCCTTTGGGTGTAGGAAAACGTGGGTGTGTGTGTGCTAAGTATGCTCTATCTAAAAATGACATAAAAGTGCATGTAATGAGAAAGGGAAAGGGAGAAGGAGAGAGTGAGCCCCATTGAGGCGTCTCCTTGGCGTGTTTGCTGCTCCAAAGGTCGTCCGGAAGCTTCAGGAGGATGCTGGAGTCGCCCTCTTCACGTCCCGTACTCCGAAGATGAGGAATGGGTTGTTTTAGTGGAGGGGGTGTGAAGGAAGTGAGGGAAAAGGATGGCTGCGGAACTAAGTATGGATCAGAAGGGATTTCGGCAGCCCTTCGGGGTAACAAATGAGGCTGTCCTCGTCCTTGAGGAGGGGCCTTGTTTATATAGAACCTGGAGTGATAAAAGGTGGTATTATCTCCTTGAAAAAGCTCAGAAATTAAAAAATGGGAGATAAAGTCTCATTAAAACCGAGTAGAGAGTCCTTAGGGATGCCAAAGGAGAGTTCCTAAGGCCAGAATCTCGCCCCAAGGGGTGGAGATAATCCCTAGTGTTAAGTTAGATTCATAGGAGGATAAATAGGGGGCAGTTATGGAGGCCAGAGAGCTCGGACACTGTCGCGGCGTATCGTAGGACCGCGACTAGAAACGCGACGGGGCGGGCCGACGCGACAGTATTGCCTACGTGCATGGACAATGCATGGGCTGTCGCGGCTGTCAGAACCATCGCGACTAGAGACGCGGCGCCATGATGCGTCGCGACAATAAATCTGAATTATTTGAGAATTATCAGCCAACCATATGGTAAGATGAGAGTTATTATGCCCCAAGGACTCTCTCAAGGTGATAATGTGCGGGATTTCAAGGCATTTTAATGGTTTAATGGGCTCAAAACAAGGCTAATGATGGGCTCAAGGTGAGTGACCAAATAGGGGCTCACTAAGATAACAAGAAATGTGGTTCAACCCATTAGCCGGAACCGGGTGTCCACAGCGTTCACATCCAGTGAACCAACGGGCACTACGGGCCTAACCTGCTGGCCCACTAAGCCCCACACAACGCGTGGAAACCAAAACCAGGGCCCAATGACCCCATATTGGCCATGAGCACCATACCAAAACCTATAAACGCAAATCCAAACTACCGCTAATCAACGATCCGTGAAGATCCGAGAAACGCGCTACGTTACACCATTCGTCCGTGACTGAGAGGTAGTTCTTGTGTTGTGTTGTCCAGGTTGGATACTGGCATCATGAAATAGTAGTCCGTTTCTGTGTGGTGGCGTCATACTTTCCGACTCGTGCTTTGCTACTGGTTGTAGCGTGTGTTGGTTGTGGTTTTACCCGTCGAGGTGTGCCCTGGTGTTGGCATGGTTGTAGTTGTGGTTTGTGAGTGGAGACTCACTGGTTGTAGTTTGACACATGTGGTGTGCCCCATCGTTGGCACAATTGTGTCAAGGTTTTTCCCGTTGTGGAGTGCCTTGTGGTGGCACTGGTATGGTTGTGGTTTTTGTGGTGGTACCTCGTGGTGGTAGGTACATGTACCTTGAGTGGGTAACTGTTTCTCGTGGTACACTGTGTACCAGCCTTTTTAGGTGTTGTGGTGGAGCTGTGCTCCGTGGAGGTCATGTTGTAGGACCTTCCACTTGCTGTAATGTACCCTTGTAAGGGTAGCTTTCCGTTGTATTGTGATTTTGGGGTATGGCGGACTAGCTTCTGGTTAGCAGTCCTGTTACCCTTGCGTTTGTGGTTTCAGTGTTGGTACCTAGTGATAGTAGGTACCTATACCCTTGGGGGTTGACTTTGTGTTGTGGTACATTGTGTACCAACCTTTCAAGTGTTGCGATGAACCGGTGTTTTTGTGGAGGTCACGAGGTGTGACCTTCCACACGTGCTGTGTACCCTATTTAGAGTACGTTTCCGATTGTTGTTCCAATGTGTGCTGGATTTGGCATGTTGATGCCAGTTTGGTTACCCTGTGTGGGTAGCTTGCCTGTGAGGCTTGTAGCCGAGGCGATGGTTTGCCTGTGAAACTTGGAGCCTGGGCAGTGGTTTGCCAGTGAGGCTTAAGGTTGAGGTATTCCCAGTGGTTGGGCGGACTAGTAGTGTTGCGCTAGTCATGTTGTTACCTCTTACTTTTCGAGGTTTACGTTAATTGATATGTTTATGTTAAGTGTTGATTAATTATGATTTAAGTAAGTAGGATGTGGTTTGCTATTTGTGTGGCCAGTGAGACCCTTTGAGGTTGAGGTCTCTTCTGTTTAGTTGTTGTGATTTTTGGGTGGTCCTTACTGAGCCTGTGACTTGTTGAGGCTCACTCCCCTACAGTTCCTTTCAGGACTTGCCGTGTGTTTGGCTTGCAGTGGCGTTGTGGCATACTTGTACCACCAGCAGTAGTGTAGTTGTTAGTGTTGTGTGAGCTTGTGCTCCCTCGGGGTATGCCCCAGGTAGTTGTACTTTTTAATTGGACATGTAATAATGTAATGGGACAGTTGTACAAATATGTGAGCAGATATGAGCACATGTACTTTCTTGTGTCTTATACTGTTGTGGTTTGTCTTTTATATTCTTACTGGACACGTGTGTGAGATATCCCTTACGAGACTTCGGTTCGTTCGCGGGAGACGGATCTGGATATGGAGCCTTAATGGGCATAAATATCCAGGGCCGTTACACGGGGGCTTCTTCCACTCCGTCCATCTCCGTCAGCGGGCTTCTCACTTCGCCATCTTTTCTCCCTCCCCTTATTTTGTTTTCTTACTTCATTGCTTTTAGTGCATTCATCACAATTTTTACACACACACACTTCATTTTCTCCATACCTACATTTTAGGGGTTTAACACCACTCCCACGAGGTGTGTTAACGCCCATGTTATCACGTTTTTCATCTCCTTCGTTTGATTTGGTGCTACACTTCATAGTCTAACCTCTCTTTTCACTTGTTTGTTTGTTTTCTCATTTTGCAAGGTAACCGGTCGAACTAAAGTCTTCTTCGTCGGCCGACCGGTGGAAGGAGTAGAAGTCAACCCGCAATCACCTCTCCCACGATCATTGGGTGAAGGTAAGTACCCTCTATGCCTTTATCCATCTCCTTCGATACCCTCACGTGCCTGGCGATCACATTCCTCCTTGTGCACAATCGCACTCCTTTTCCTTTTCCCTACGCATATTTCTTTTCATATAAGTCTTTTCTTGTTTTTAATTACTCTTTGTGGAGTGTTTGAAAAAGCACGTTCACAGTTATTATTTTTTTACAGGAGGGGATATGCTCTTGATCATATAGGGGAGATGTTGTCAAATTTTTTTATAAATTATACCTTGTTTATTAATATCAATCTTTTCAGATATACATTCACTCAGTGGATCACGAGTTCGAAGATCACAGACTATAGATGACGTGCCAGGTCCTTCATCTCAAGACTATTATTAGACATCATTCAGTTCCTGCTCAAGCCCTTGTTCCTACCACTCATGGGGCATCTTCTGCTGCATCTGCATCTTCTTCTGTAGCAGGTATATTTTCACATTCAGTAGCATTGCAATTTATATTTATTTGAGTTTCATAAAATCTAATATTTTTTATGTATATATCTTTACACAAAGACACTGTAGTGGGGTCGTGGGACCAGTCGTCGGGGTCCCTCTGGAGGCCGAGGTGCCACGGAGAGAAGGATAGAGCCTGGACATAAGTGGAATGTGAGAGTGATCGGTAGATATGGCGTAGGTGAGCAAGGGACAAATTTTATAAGCCGTATGGGCATTGTCATCAGGCTATATTGCAAAATATGGCAGAATTGTTTTTCAAAATTGCCTAAAGAGACGAAGAATGGAATATTTTGAGATCTTGAGGTAAATAGATTAATATTTAAAGTGGATATTGTATATTTGTGAGATATTTAAATTGGACTTGTAATATATATGTAGATGACCTACTGATGGGACTAGACTCCACAGACGGATAAGGAGATGTTACAGTATATGACAGCCATTCAGAAAGACTGGCGTGGGATGTTGAAGTCGAAAGTAAGTGATTTTTCAAAAGTAATGTGTGATTGAAAAAAAAAATTGTATCTTGATAATGAACAATTTGTTGACTTTGTAATTATCATTTTGTAGCATTATAAGGGCAAGACTTTTGAGGTCGATGTTGTTAATTCTGTTCCACCTAGTGCTGATCCGTCAGATTGGCAGACAATGTGTGAAAAATGGAACACAAGGGAGGAGTAGGTAAAATAATATGATTTAATTGTATATAATATTTATGATTTTCTATTTGATATTTCATCAAATATATGTATTGTCTTCCTTTTAATAGGATATCGTTGAGCGTAACAGGCAGAATCGCGTCCATTAGAATATGACATATCGGCGAGGGCGAACGAGTATATATCAATTAAGAGATGACTTTGTAAGTTTTTCATTTGACTGAATGTAATTTTAATAATCTCTACTGACTATTTTATCTTACTTCATAATTATACAAATAATTTTAACAAGTGAAGACTCATCAGCGTGAGCCCAACCACATGGAGATTTTTAAGATGGAGAGATGTAAAGACCTCCCTGACGGTACTCAGCGGTGGGTTGATGATGAAAATAGCTCACGTTTTGTAAGTGTATCTATTACATAAAATATTCTTAATAAATTAGTTTATAATTAAAGATTTTTTTATTAATGAAATGAATTTTTTATGTAGGAGAAGATGACTCAGATGACGACTACTGACCTCCAGAGTGATGATGTCGCTCCTGTTTCAGCTGAGGATATCTTCATAGCTGTCATGGGATGAGATAGGCCTAGTCGTGTTCGTTGCGCGGGTAAGGCTGAGATGCTCAGCAGTTGGTACGGGAGAGGGGAGGGATCGAGCTCTTCAGACGGCTACCACACTTAGGTGCAGGATCTACGTGAGGGGAGGAGCAAAGATCGCCAGAAGATAGAGGATATGCGCAGTCAGATGTCAGAGATGCTTGCCCTCATGCAACAAATGGCTAGTCAGCCATCACATGTGCCTCCTCCTGCGCATGAGGGGGCTGATGAGTCTGTTGATGATTATGATGACGATGATGATGATTAGATTGTTATAGTTTGTGACATACTTTGTATTTCTTTTGGATGAATTGTTTATGAAATTTATGTTTATTTCTAGATAATTTCTGTGTGCATGGATGGTATCATTTTTATTTTAGATCGAGTACTGTGTACTTAACAGTTGGTAAATGTAATATTTAATACATTTTTAAAAAAAAGTACATATGTAGACGGATAAGTAGCCGGCCATCTACATAAATTTATGCAGATGGCTACCAAATCATCTGCATAAGTTTATGTTGATAGCTGGTAAGCCATCATTAAAAACATATAGGTAGACGGCTTTCCGTCGTCAACGTAAACATTAGTAGACGGCATTTTTTGCAGTCTACTAAGAAATAAGTAGACGGTTTTCCGCCATTTACATAACCCTATGTAGACAGCGCGGGTAAGCCGTCTACTTATATTTGTAGATGACTCCAGCCGTCTATGTTTGTTGTTTTCGTTGACGGCATTATATATCCGTCTACATATGATATGTAGACGATATATGTACGTTGACGGCTCCCTAGACGGCGGTCTAGCCATCTACAAAACCTTTAGTAGATGGTTTTAGGTTATATGCAGACAATAAGAAGTCGTCTACATATCTCCCATTTTCTGTAGTGATGGTTATCTCTTGCAATATCTTTTTCTAAATAGATCATGAGAGGCTATAATTATGATCGTAAAATTAACATACGTTGTACGTGTATACCAGTACTATGCAGGGCATCAGTTCCCATAATTGCATTATGTTGCATTTTCATTTATTGTCTCACAGATAAAGCTTAAACTGACCTATATATATACACTAGTTGAAAACCCGTGCGATTCACGGTAGTTGTTTATAAAATATTAAGATAAATAAAAAATATTATTTATAAAAGTATATAATTTTTATTACAAAAATTTTTTTAAACTAAACAGAGAAAATTTGTTCTTAAAACAAAGGAAGGTGGACTGCACGAAGGTAGGCTTAAAATTGAATTTTTTTTTTTAAGTTATGGTCTACTCAGTTTAGCAAGATTTTTTAGATGGTGAGTATCTTACCTTGTTTAGAAAGATTTCTTCGTTGATTTAGGTGACAATTAATATTTGAGACTTGCCTTACGGGAGGTGTGTTAAAGTTGATATATTTATTATTTTATGTTAGCTGCTATATGTTAGGATTTGTTTACCCGAATTTTGCTTAACCATATTTAGCTACGATATAGATAGATTTAGTGGGGAGATTTAGGCGGGAAAACTCTACTTCTGATGCTGTCAGGTGACTACTCCAGAACTGAGTTTTATTAAAATAGCATAGATGAAAGAAGAAGGTTTAAATCATCGATCTCAAAGTACTTGGAAAAACACGACATAAGAATATGATTAACATTGAGAATCCTATTTGAATTAGATGGTCTGATGACTTCAATTGATATTAGATCCTCGCTACACTTACCTTTTTGATAGATAGCTAGTCCATACTAAAAGCTTAAATAATCTGCATATGTGTTAGAGCTCAAGTTAGGTGGCCTATGCATGGGAGATTAAGGGTCTGTTTGTTTGTGGGTAAAACTCTGTTGGAAAACGATTTTTCAGGGAAAACAATTTTTTAAGACCATTTGGTATCTCTGAAAACCAAATTTTGGAAAACTTTATGCAGAAAACTTCGGATTTTGGCATTCCCGCGGATGACGCGGAAGCCGTTTTCCTCCTCCACGAAAGTGCCTGCTACCTCCTCCACGCATGTGCAGACCATTTATTTTGACACTATTCATGTGAGTTGTTTTTTTTTTTTTTCCCTTCATTTAAGTCATATTTGTCTAATCTAATAATTTTTCATTTATTATTTTAATTTTTAATTGTTTATTAAAATATTTGGAGAACACTATTCATTCAAGTTATGTTTTTATTTTAATTCTCTTAATTTAAATTATCTTTGCCAAAAGTATTCATTTTTCACTTATTATTTATTTATTTTTTATTTTTTAAAAATATCAAAAATAAAATAAAAAATTTGATGAATAGTGTTAGTACACAAGGAGTATATGACTCTCTCTCATTTGAGTGGATCATAAAATTTCATATCTTTTATATAACTTTATATTTTCCTAACAACCAAATAGACAATTACGTTTCCGTTTTCACGTAAAATTTTTCCGCGGAAAATTATTTCCCTCTAAAACTGTTTTACATGCAACCAAACGGACCCTAAGTCGAATTAAGTAATCTTATAACCTCGAGTGGAGATAGAAAGGGTCGATTTTTTCATATATATATATATATGTATATATATATATATGTGCCCCTACAAACTATCACAAATATTTATATAGTTTTCATGAACTAACTAATTAAAATGTTCTAGTTATATTCCTACTGTGCTGAAATATCAAGAATCTGGCCTCTAATTAACTAGGCTTCGTGGCGTGATGAGATCACATTTCCTGTGTGCATTTTCTAACTTTTCTTGACATTTTTTATGATATCTTGATGGTACCTATTTGGATGTGAGATATTTTTAGCAATTAATTCATGAAAATCAGATATATATATATATATACTACTTCAAGATTTTAAATCGAATAACCCAATAACCTCGACCTATATCGGTCATTCAATTGTTCAGGTGTTCGTATTGTATATGAAGATAGAAAGGGTGACGTACATATATACATACATACACATTGGAATTTGGAGGTGCCGCCCGGGGTTCCTTCTCACTACGTTCCTCGAGCGTCCATTTCCTCCCATGCCAGTCTTGTTGTCCTGATCCTATATCTCTCCCTCACGTACGTACTCCTCCCCTCTTCTCTTGCTGAAAGGTCACGGTCAAGTGTTCATTAAATGATCAGTCTGTTATATATAGCTCTCTTCCGGCCTGCATGTACTTAGCTTCTTTGGTAGAAGGCGTCAAGGCATACGGATGTGTTCTTCCTCTTTGCAATTTCCCTATATATCCCTGGCTCTTCAACTTTTTGAGATCCAATTTCGTATCTACATGCACAAGGTCCAATTTTCCTATTACACAGTGGCAATGCTTCTATTCCTTATTTCACCACAACCATCAGTTTTATCACATTGTTGCAAAGACACCCAAGACTTAAAATAAGTAATTATTTTTTCGATATATAGACACCCTATCACTACAAGAAATCCTAGTTCTGCCTACAAAACTTGCTTACGGTTCAGTATATTCGTAAGCTATTCGTATGGATAGACATATCTATACTTACGGACTGTACATGTCGTAAGTATATCAGACAAAGTTTGTTCTTAAACTTTTAAGATATGCATACCCCTATGGCATAATGTCGTAAGCACATAACTATTTCATTTACCTACGGAGTTTTAATTGGGCGCCCATTCAACTTTGGCCTCCCGCGCCCCGATTGAAGGGAAAAAAAAAACCCTTTCGACCCCTTGCCTCCACTCTCCTCCTTCGACCCCTCCACTCTCCTCCTTCGACCCCTTGCCTCCACTCTCCTCCTAGCGAAAAAGGGCACCAGCGGCGTTAGGCTAGGGCAACAGCGGCGAAAGGGCAAGCAGTGGCCTCTCCTGCCGAACTTGCGAAGGCGGTAGCAGGCAGGCAGTGCGGCAGAACTTGCGGAGAAGGCGGTAGCAGGCAGCGCCGTCAGCGGTTTAGGGCAAGCAACGGCCCGTGCCTCACATTTGTAGCAGAAGCAGGCGGCGAGCTTGCGGCAACAGCAGGGGAAGGACACTCCGGCCACCCGTTCCTCCTTCCCCTATTCCTCCGCGTGTCGTCCACGCCGCCGAGCGTCTCCTGCCGACCCCATCGCCTTCTTTCTCCTCCGCTTCGTAGCAGGCGATTGGCCTCTCCCACTGCTCGTCCCCCACCGCCCGTTTTCTCAAGAAGGCTGTGCTGTTGTGGTCTGTTTTTTGCAAAGTTGTGGGCCGACTAATCGCCAAAGGTGAGTCCGTCGCGGCGAAGGTGAGTACTCTTTTCCGTTTTCTTTGCTTCTTTGTCTCCCTCATGGTTGGGTTAAGGTTGAATGTGTGTATACTGATGACGACCGTCTTGATGGGAACCCCATTTTTTAGAATCCAAATTTAGCCCATCTGTGTGTGCCTGCTCAGCTTCTATGGTCTTTTGGCAGTGTGCCCATCAGGTGTGAAGTTAATTACTTTCATATTATTGTCATTCAAAGACATGAATTTGTGTGTTATGTGAACTCTTTGATACGTGCACAGAGCAAAAGTTATAATTATACATTTTGGATAACGTCTAGCTCCACGAACAATCCATTGACAAAAATATCTAGTCTTTGATTGCGAAGGCAATTTGTACTCGTCAGTAAGATGCTTTTGACGGACACTCTTGTTCAAAGTTGTTTCGTTTGGATATCTATAGAGGATTCCATGAGGCAAGCAGATCAGAAACTTTGTCAAAAATTTTGACCCTTCACCTACATCTTAGATGTTGTAGTTTGATAAGTATTTAAGTTTTATATAATGATAGTGATCTTCAATTGAAATTTTAAAATTACAATGTTGAGATTCACATGCTCAACGTCATATATATGCAGAAGAACTTCAACCCAAAAATTGATATAAGACTAATATCTAAGTTCTAATATTCCCTCTCATGGTTAAAATGAGCCATGAAGATTAACTATATATGTGGAGGTGGAAAAGAGTGGAGTTGAATCTAGATCCATCCTCTAATACCAAGTTGAAATTTCAAAACTATGATGTTGAGATTTACAAGCCCAATTATATGTACAGGAATCTCACCTAAAAATTGACATGGAATTAATGCTTAAATTCAGATATCTTTCATATTTGAGAACTTCTTTTTTTTCTCTTTTCCTATGGACATATTCAAATACAAATAGAAGGGTATTATATATCAAGAAAAATTTAATGTATTTGCTGCACTTGTAATATATAGAAGGGTATGTATCTAGAAAAATTTAATATATATATTTGCTGCATTTGTAAGTGTAACAAGGGACAACATTTATATATGAAAGCATCACAATTTTTTTGTTTTAACAAAGGTTGAACTAGGGACAACATCTGGGGATGGTGTGATCTCCCAGGATTTAATTAACAGGGGGCAGGCAAAGCCATGTCCTGCAACCTTATCTCTGAGGCTTTGTGATTGTGATGGCTGGCTGGTCAACTGTTTCACAGGCACTGGTTGTCCCAGTGGGATTAATCAGATGCAGCTGCTCAATCTCTCACCAACTCTTATTGATGGTTGAAATGGCATTTGCACTCAAAACTATAAGCTGTATAATATTCTGAAGGATGGGATAAAACATGGGTAAAAAATTGCCATTGTTGAACTTTTCTCTTTGTGGTAAGAATGGAGAGCATCTTTGCCATTTCAAAGATTTTCATTGTTTGTTTTGTGCTCTAGCACTCCTTTTTTATTGTCCTATTAATGTTAGTATCATGTGCTAATTATATCAAAACTATAACAGTGATATATCATACCGTAGTTGAGTCATGCCTTGGGACACTCTATTTTTATCTTGTTGGCATGTTCTTTCCCATGTACTCTAGCTTGTCCTATCGTTAGACAATTCATTGGACATCTAGCGACATTTATAGTATGAAGAATATAATGTAAATGATTTTTTTTGTAGTTAGAGTTTATTGGAGTTGGATGGATTGGATGGTATGGAGGAACACATACATGGATTTGACACATACATTCAATTTGCTTCTGCTCATTTTGCTCCATCAACAAAGATTAAGTGTCCTTGTTTGGAGTGTGTATGCCTCTTGAAACATGAAAAGGAATAGTAAGACAACATTTATTTCAATATGGAGTCATTAAAGACAAACAATTTTGAAAGTTCCACGGGAGTAGTTGTTCTTCCAGGCACATGCTTACGGATTTTACACGTACAATACTTCCGAAGGATGTTGGTCTGCATTCGATGTTGGAGGATGTTATTGGTGAGGAAACTTCAAAACATACAAAAGTGAAGTCAATGGATGATAATAAAGGAGAATATGGTGAATTTCAACAGTTGTTGGCAGATGTTGAACGGCCTCTGTACCCTTGTTGCAAGACATTCAACAAGCTTTCATTTATGGTCAGATTGTTCAACATAAAATGCAGAGGCAAAATGAGCAACAAATCTTTTGACATGCTTTTGAAGCTGTTGAAAGAGGCTTTTCCAGAAGGTGATGTGTTGCCAGCTACTTACTATGAATTGAAAAAAATCATTGGTAAAGTGGGTTAGGACTATCACAAAATTGATGCATGTCCTAATGATTGTATTTTGTACCGGAAAGAGTATGAGTCTTATGATCATTGTCCGAAATGTGGAGAATGTAGATGGACGAAAGGAACTGAAAGAAGTGGTCATAATAAGAAGATTAAGGTTGCAAAGAAAGTTCTTCGGCATTTTCCATTGATTCCAAGACTGCAAAGATTATACACTTGCAGTAATCATCTGCAACCATGTGTTGGCATAGTGATGAACGCCAAGAAGATGGCATTCTAAGGCACCCAGCTGATTCCCCTTGTTGGAAAGCGTTAGATGCGATTGATGGTTTTGGTTTAGAACCTCGTAATGTGCGCCTAGGCTTGGCAAGTGATGGTTTCAACCCCTTTGGGATAATGAGTACGAGTCATAGTACATGGCCGGTGTTGTTAACACCATACAAGTTACCTCCATGGTTATGTATGAAGCCACAAAGTATTTTTTTGTCGTTACTCATTCCAGGTCCTAAAGGTCCGGGAAATGATATTGATGTCTACCTTCAGCCACTTATTGAAGAATTACAGATTCTTTGGCACGGAGTTGAAACATTCGAGCTTATAAGGGTGAAATATTTTCTATGCGTGTTGCACTACTTTGGACAATTAACGATTTTCCTGCATATGGTTTTCTGTCTGGTTGGAGCACTAAAGGCCGATTAGCTTGCCCTACATGTAATGAAGATACATCATCATTATGGTTAAAAGGTAGTAAAAAATTCTGTTACACCAATCATCATCGATGGTTAGGTGTGGGTCATAAGTTTCGTTCTATGAAACGAAGGTTTGATGGAAAAGAAGAAATGAGAGGCAGACCAAGTGTGTTATCTGGGGTTGATATACTTAAGCAGTTGCATCCATTTAAATTTACTTTTGGGAAAGTTCCCAAATTTAAAGTGGGGGTGAGAAGAAAACGAAAGGAAGCTGCAACTTCATCATCCACTTTTGAGTGTCATACCAATTGGAAGAAGAAAAACATTTTTTTTTTACTTACCATATTGGAAGTCTTTACTATTAAGACATAATCTCGATGTCATGCATATCGAGAAGAATGTTTGTGATAGTATTATTGGAACTTTGTTAGATGTTGATGCTAAAACAAAAGATGGTTTGAAAGCTCGACATGATCTCTAACATTTGGGTATAAGGGCCACTCTTTAACCTCAAACTCTGGATTCTAACAGATTGCTATTGCCACCTACCATGTTCACTTTGAGCAAGATGGAGAAGGATACGATTTGCAATGTTTGAAAGTGTGAAAGTTCCAGATGGCTATGCATCAAACATATCAAGGCATGTAAATCCCAATGATCTTAAGAAAATTTGGGGTTTAAAAAGTCATGATTGTCATGTCCTCATGCAACAATTGACTCCAGTAGCAATGAGGGGAGTGACACAAAAGGAGGTGAGATCTACAATTAATGATGTATGCAATTTTACGGTAGTAGATTCCAAAGAAGTCAGAGAAGACTCGCCAAAGAAGAAAACGGGGCCATCATGCGATACCGATGTAAAAAAGGCTAAAAAAAAAAAAATGAAAGAAGTCTATGATGGGGAGCCCGAGATGCTGGACACACTAATATTTCAAGAACATGTTGAGTGAGTATTTGTGTGATTTTAGTTTTCTTTAACATTTTTTCCAAGGCTAGCATGAGTCACCAATATACTATGTCTGTTGTGTTTTAATTTCTGTTAAACCTGTAGGTATTTGTGGGGTGTGATTTCATCAACACTTTTAGAGCATTTTGAGATATTCGACAGTTTGTGGTTTAACTTTTGTCGATTGACTACTGATGGTGTCAATAGAATTAAATCAATTGTACAGAAAAATTCTTTACTAGAGAAGTCATATTCCCTACTTCCAATCTGCATGTGGTATGCCTAAACTTTTCTTATGTATTAAGTATCCAACACTAATTCAGCAACAAATCATCATTGTTTATTTTTTTTGTTCATTTGTAGGAATCATTGGCAACTTGTTGTCATATGTAAGAAAGAGGATAATGACATTTCGTTCCTTATGCTCCTTGACTCTCTTCACATGGGGAACACACTAGTATCCAAAATGAGTTGAAAAAGTAATATTTTCTAATTATATATATATTATAAATATATATTATGATATATATGTATAAAAAGTGTATTTGGTATGATGGTACAGTTTTTTAAAGATTGCATACGAAGGGAAAGGGATGAGAGCAGTGGCCGATGAGATGAAAGTAATTGATGTACACGTGCCGAAGGTAATCTTTTAAATTTAGAGTGTTTGAATTGTATATGTAACGGAATAAAAGTTTTATTAATATCTTTCATGTTGTAGGTGCCCCAACAAAAGGGGAGCACAGAATGTGTTTATGGTTCTTATTTCATATTCCGTTTCATACTCGTTGCTCCTACATCCTTTGGCAGAAATGACTACCCATCTTTTGTAAGTTGAATAATGTTAATAGTTATTTTGTCACACTATATGTACTTCTGTTCATTGGTTGAATATCTTCAATGTTTTTCTTTTTGATTTGTTTGCAGCTCACAGCTGATTAGTTCTCATCTCAAGAGAAGAGTATGAAAAATTTATAGAGGACCTGCAAGGGAAAATAATTCACATAGATGCTCAGTCTGCCTCCACATCTAAGAAGGTTAAGAGAGGCCCAACATTGTTAAGATCTGTACATGGATTGCAAACTAATGAACGCATACCAGTGAATGTTAATCAGTTGGGGCAGCCACTTGGAGAGGGGGGGCAGCTACTGAAACAATTTTTGGGCACTGTGGCAAGGATGGGGGATAAACGGCCGATCGATTGCATTTCTTGGAGGATAATGTCATCGACTAACAAGGACGATGTATGGGATTTTATCCAGGTGATGTAATACATGTGTTTGTTTAATACATGTGTTTTATCTAGGATAATGCCATCGACTAACCCTTTATTTTAAAAATACAGAGAAAATTTGATGTTCCCATCAGCTTGCGTGATTTTGCAATGAAGGATCTAGATCAGAAATGGAGGTCTTGGAAGTATGACTTGAGGACGAAGTTCTTCACGCCATATCAAAAAGCGCAACAACACTTTGCATGTTCAGACACAAGAGTGGTTGAAGATCAATGGAAAATTCTTGTTAAAATATGGTCTTCGGAGGAATTCAAGGTAATTGGAATTGGATTACAATTAGTCTAAATATAGTGATACTCCATAATTATTCTAATAGTTATCATTTTGATTTGTAGAAACGCAGTGAAACAAACAAGCAAAATAAGTTCAAACACACATTTTTTCACTGCGTTGGTAGTAAAAGTTTTGTTGACATATACCATGAGGAGGTAACATATATACTGTCTTATCTGCATCTCAGTTCATCTATTCAAAATAATTTTGTTTATTTCTAAGTTATCTTCTGTACATGTTGTAGTTTCTAAAAACTGGGGCCACTCTTGATCGTGGGGACTTATTCATAAGGACCCGTATAAAGAAAGCTGGCGGTCCAGTTAATGACGAGAGTGCTGCTATGATTGTATAATTAATTAGTTTTGTTAATTGTCTAATGTTTCACATTATTCTCATTATACATGGAAGCTCTTTGTTGACATAATTCTATTTACGATAGTGCTGAAAATTCATGTTGCTATTCATTCAAATTGTAGGATAAAATTCGAGACATTAAGCTGACGCAGCAATCAAGTACATCAAGCTCAATTGCAAGCGTGGGGGACGCTTATGAGCAAGTTATGAGATGGGACAGAACTGGAAGAATCCGTGGCATAGGCACGGGCCCTACCCCAAAGAGTTTGTGGGGTTCAAGAAGTACACAAAAGCTGCGACAGGACAATGATAGCCTGAAAGAAAAAATTGAAGCTCTCGAAGAAAGAATGAAAAAAATTGAGTCTCGTGGCAATAATGAGGTAATGAGTTTTTGTTGACATACTTCATTACTAACATTGCTTAATGTTGACAATCTACATTTACTTGTGCAGAGTTCTGCAAGTGTTTGTCATGCTCAAAAGAAAAAGGTAAACGAAATCTAACCGTCTTAATATGTTGGAATGCATGTATATCTGACATCTATATCCAAATTTTTAACAGGATTCATTGGCGGGGAGGAGGGTGAGGATCCTAAATTTCTCTGGAGAAGTAGTTGCCAGCGGCATTCTTATGTCTGATGATAATGATAATGTGGTCATGGGGAAGAAGTTAGGTGGTGAGTACTATGAGGTTTCTATACTCATAGCCCATGACCCGACTGCATCTTTGTTTATCAAAGATGCAGATAGAAAAAATATGAACGATGCTGTTGGGAGTCACATAATATGGTTCAGAGAATATGTAAGTTTATTTACATTTATCTCATTCTTATTTATGAACGATGTTGTTGTTAATTGTAAACTCTGATGTTATTTACATTTTTACATGTAACAGGTTGAGCTTGAGGATGATTGATCTTCACCTCCACCCTTTTTCGTAAGTAACATAATATGGTCCAAATTTTATAACATCTGAGTTGCAAAAAATCTCAATTGCACTGGATCTGAGTCTTAACTGAAATGAATGGTAGCTGTAGTTTTTTTTGTTGGTGAATGCCAAGGTGGTTCCCATGTTTGTGTTTCTGTTGCCATGTTCTCCATTTTACAAATGTGTTATTAACCTGTCCGGGAATGTGTGTCTCCTTCCCTTTCTCGCCTCACCTGCTAACCAGTCAGCCGCCTGCAGATTGGTAGCTCTCTTGGCATGTGAAGCCCTCACATTCTCCCTTCTGCCATGTGTGGATAGAAGGCTGCGGATGTGTATGCATGATTCAGAGAAAGGGATCCCATGTGCCACTATTGATATGGGACTAAACCACTGGTTTCTGATATCCTTCACATATGTCAACTTCACCTTATATCCTTCACATATGTAAAATTGAAATTCCCACTGGTTTATGATAATTGTTGGGTGCTCCTCAGAAAGAGATTAAAAAAGGAGCTGCAAAGTATGGCTGACTTGAAGGGTACACTAAAAGTCCAGTTTATCAACATGATTTAACAGTATACACCTTTTATAAGGCATATTTAAAAGAATTTTAGAGAGAGAAAGCCGATGTTTTTGTCAGCCAATGACCAAAATATTTGAAAAGCACATTGTCAACTAGTTTCTAGCAGTGACATATGATTAGCCCCCAGAAAAGATGGATAATGTTGTTTATCTGGTGATGGTAATTACAAATTTTATAAGACATGTTTATACTCCTCCACATTTCAGTCATGAACCGTATGGAATTTTATTTGGTGTAGACCATCGCCAAGGTTTCATTGATATTATATATAGTCTGCCTTTGTAGGTTGAATTTCTGTTCAGCGAGTGCATTGTGTGCTCTTGTTTCTTCAAAGTCTTCTACAAGCTCACTGGCGTCACCAAGGTTCCAAACCCCTATATGCTTTGAGAATTGGTTTCATGAATGAAAATTTCTGAGCAGCTACATGCCATTTGTTTTTAAAAAATTCCTTCTTCATCCAAGGCCGCCTATGTTTTCTATTTCAGTCAAATATCTACTAAGATTCAGGTTCATTTACCTACTTCTCAAAACTGTCATTAGTTTACTTGGTTTTGTGTTGATTAATTACAATGATGTGAGGCATAGTTTGGCTGGGACTGTCTGAATTGACTCACTCCCCAACCTGGCAAGTCAAAAAACTATGCTGGGTAGTGGGCTAGGCTTGTTTACAAAATTATAATTTTATGACTTACACAATTCTACAAAAGATAGGGGAAATGCTTCTTCTTTTCCTTGAGTTATTTGATACTAGTGTAATGGTTTGATGACATATTTCCTGCATTACTGTTTATTAAGTATATTGTTTCTTTTGTTATAAATATCCTCACACAGTACTTATTGACCACCTATTGTTGCTTTTGTAGGAAATATGTCTGCTGAAACCTGCCTTCGTCCAAGGACAAAGCAAACTCTTCACAAATCTCCTCTCACCACATGTGAACAATTTCATTCACTAACAATTAACTTGCTCTTCTGAACAGACTTTAGCACTAGTATGTGAATGTGTAGAATGATGTTTGATGTCATCTTTTATTAACATTATTGTTTGTTAACTTTAATGTATTTTATATTATTAATGTGTTGTGCATTGTGAATCAGTGGGTGTGAATGTGTGTGGATGTAAATGTGGAATATGGATCTAAATGTGGATGTGTATGTGTGGAACTAAATGTGGATGTGGATGTGTAGGTGTGGAACTAAAGGTGGATGTGTATGTATGGAACTAAATGTGATGTATGTGTTGATCGATCCAAATGTGAATGTGTGGATTAATTGTGGATGTGTACATGTTGATCCAATTGTTTGTGAACCTAGACATAAATGTAGGTGAATGTGGATCCATTGAAATATATTATTCTTTTTTTTTGCTGAAACAACTACTTATGGTGTATGTGGTCGTAGGAAAACATACTTTGTTATGGTGTACATGGTCGTAGGTAAACATATTCACTTATGGTCTTTTTAGCCGTAGGGAAACATACTTGCTTATGGTGTACGTGGCCGTAGAGACACATGTTTACGGTTTAAATTGTCGTAGGGATATTCGGCGTTACTGAGTATATCCTTACAAAAAATATCACTACGGTTAACATTGCCGTAGCCACAAACAGATATCCTTATGGTGTTACTTACGGCTACCAACACCGTCACTATAGATATATACTTACAGAGTTTAAAACACCGTAGTCTTAGGCCTTTGTCGTCGGACTTTAGCCGACGAAACCCAACCATAGGGGAACACCGTAAGGCTATGCTTACGATTTTTGGTTCTATACCTACGGTGTTTGGACGTAAGCAAAACCTGATTTTCCTGTAGTTAATAAAAACTATGTGGATCAGGTTAATTTGGCAGAGACCATTTCAATTAAATAATTTTTTTCTTCCCCTCCGATGCCCTTCTCCAGGTGCAGCTAGCCTCTCATTGGAGACTTGCAATAATATTCTTTGGCTATGATGTCTTATGGGTGCGCAGGTTTCTTCTGCGTCTGAATCTCAGGTAGCAGCATCTATGTTGACCTTATCTGGCCATCCTGCATGCGTACATATATATATAGTGGTCTTGTAAAGGGAATTAAGGAAAAGGAGTTAGTAATTAATCTCTGCTTGTTTGCAAAAAAACTTTTATACCACAGCCCATGCATGGTGGATGACTTCACAGGCGAATAATCAGATTTGGATACATTGCTCCCTGAACAGTAGAATGGAGGGATTAATGCATGCATATTCTTAAGTTCCTCATTCCTTCTTATTCAGCTTCCTGTTATTATACACATACATGCATACATACATATAGACATATGTATGCATGTATAATTGCATTGCCACGTACCTTGGATCTATGATTCAGTCTCTAGTTTTAAATTTATTATGTCTTACGTTTCAAAAGTTTATAGTTATTTTTCTAGGCCATGCCTATATCAAATGCCGCCGAATATCTACTTTATAATAGTTCCTTACATGTAGGCCGATTTAACGTATAAATGATAAATGAGGGGATACAATGCTTAAAATCATCACAATAAATGTAATACGTACCAGATCGAGAATATTATCGGGTCTTCACTTATATATATTCTTATTTCATTTGATAACTCTACTTTCTATGTTAGAATCATAACATTCTGCTAAACTGAATATCATTGCTTATGCATATCTAGAAGAATCTTCAAAAACGTACATGATTTTCTAACTACGTTACATAAGAAGGGAGGATGGGGCTGATAAAGTTGGTTGCTATCCAAACCTAAGAGATGTTTAAAAAAATATATGGAAGAATTTACCGATGAGGGTACGTACGTACGTACGCATCTTCAAAACCTTGGTCTTCATAGGAAGATTGATGGACTTGGCATATAAAGGTGATTCTCATGTACGGACATTGGGCAATATTCTACTATATCAACTCGCCAACAGCTGATCGGCATTCTATTAAGTACTAATTAAGGTCGACGACTGAATTGTATACGTCAGAGGAATTAGGGTACATGATTGTTTTTGTCCTTTTTTATTTTTCTACTCCTACCAAATTTTCTCTTTGGGGCCTACCAATTCACATGGATTTATATATAAAGTTTAAATTAATTTGCATTGTAACTAGAGTAGGAAAATTCCACAAACAAATATAAGTACTTCTGATCTATGACTTTAGCTACATCATAAATTATCCTATATAAAATTATTAGAGAGAGAAGGCAAAAACAATTCAGATTTTCCTATATATCCCGATCGATCAAGAGTATAGCATCCGGTTTTCAAAGGATCGAGGTATATGTGCTCCGTAGAAGGGAGCAGCAATCGAGCAAAGAATGTGCAAATTAAGTTCCAGCGGTCTTGGATTCTTGCATGAAATCTTAATCGTACTACATATATATGTCTGTTAAAGCCGACCACCAACTATATATTATGGGTTTACGTGCCACTCACCAGAGCCGAGTTCGCATACGAAGGCACATATACAGGTACTTATTCTTTGTCATGTTATATATGAAGGGATATATGTTTCTTTCCAATTCTCTTGATCCTCCTATGATCATACCAGTAGGTACTGATACGGTTCGTCATTCGGACACTCGGCTCGGGATTGATGCGGGTTGTCGCTCCATAGACTGGTGCAGGAGGGTCTTCGGTCAGTTGAACCTTGAGACGGTTCGGTCTAGTCATCCTGACCGAGGCAGGGGTTGCTCGACATTATGCTTACTCCCAATGGCTCGGTCGGACGAGCTTTGTCGGCCGAGCTGTTCCAAGGGCAAGCGATGAGAGCTCGTAAGATTGAAACCTCTGGTGCGCCGAGTTGCTACGAGGGAAAGTCAGAGTGGGGAAAGGTCTGAAGATCACGGACCACATCCTTTGAGCCGCTCTCGCGCGACAGTTATGGAAATCCCATTAATAGCAAGACAACCCAAGGATTGCAACTGCGAGCTGTCCGCAATTGGCACCACTAAATCAGTTAACGAGAATCTCGGACAGATCCCAGAGCACGTCTTCGATCCACTTACCGTAACCACACACACGGAACCAATATAAAAGGATGAGACGTCTCTCACACAAGGGGTATGCTTTCTCTGACCCAAAAACTCTCTCTCTCCGACCTACTGAATTTGACTTGAGCGTCGGAGTCTTTTCCCACCGAGGTCACTCGGTGGTTTTGCAGGTACAGCTCCCGGTGACTGGCGCGCGTGATCGACTCGTCTTCCCTTGGGAGTCACTCGGCTAGAGCCGAGTCCGTTACTCTAACAGTAACATTTTTGGCGCCGTTTGTGGGAAACTTACGAAAAGCTTGCTCTCATGGATCCCAAGGGAAAAATCGTGGTGCGCTCGTCCGAATAAGAGATCGTCCCTTCGACTGAAGTTGTGGAGGTCGCCGGCGGGGGCTCTGGCACCGGGAGCAAGGGTCCAGCACCTCTACCTGCCTGGACCGCGTCGAGGCCCTCGTAGCGGGACTTCATGAAGTGTTAACCCGATTGGAGCAGAGGCAGTAGGTCGTGGCAGTGTAGGGTGAGGCAGCAGGGCACCTGAATATCCCTGATTTGGGCATCGACGGCACAGAGGTAGCAGAAGATCGTGCCGCTCTGCCAGCGGTGTCGGTTAGTCACACCGACGTTCAAGCAGCGGCCCCAGCGGCATCCGCGCCAGCCCTTCAAGTCCCCGTGGCGGCTCCGATAGCCCCTGCCGCGGTAGCGGACCATGGAACCGCCAAGACGGTGGAGGTCGACCATGACTCGGCCGAGTCGACGTCGGTGGCTATGAGCATACTGTCGGCGGAGCCTCAGTGGAGGAGCGACCTCCAGGAGATGAATCGAAAAATTGAGGCACTGCAACGAGGGACTCGTGTTCCCTCAGTGACAACGTTACTTTCCACTTCACCATTCGTCGAGGAGATAACCTCGGCACAAGTGCCCATGAAGCTGCAACTCCCAAAATTTCGGCGATACAACGGAACTACTAACCCTGTCCACCACCTTGATAATTTTCAGGGACAGGTGGAGATGGTGAACCTCTCTGACGTGCTAAAGTGTCGAGCTTTCATGTCGACCCTCGATGATGCGGCTCTACAGTGGTTCAAAACATTGCCGGCACGGTCAGTGACGAATTTCCCTGACTTCGCCCAGTGGTTCCTGGACCATTTCTACAACATGGTGCAACATTCCCTATGTACCGATGACCTGTGGCACATGGCTCAAAGGAACGGCGAGCTCTTCCGCGACTATGCCAAAAGATTCCAGCTAGAGGCCATGAAGGTGATCGACCTCGACTTGCGGATGGCCGTCAACATCTTGACGAGAGTCTGCACCAACACGCCATTCGTCGCATCCGTCGCCAAGAAGCCACCTGTGAGTCTTTCCGGTCTACTCTCCCGCATGCAGAAGTACCCGAGGCTGAAGTCCACCCTCAGCGCGGCGGGTAAGCTGGGGCGCTCATCCGAGCTGGGGTCGTCAAGCAAGGCGTCGGAGCTAAAGAAGCCGCAGCGGGACGTGTCCTCATCTCGGGGAGACAGGCAGTCGGGCTCAAATCGCCGACAGGATGAGTATAGGCGCACCCGAGATCTCCCCAACTTCAACAGACTCTCGTCCGAGATCCTGCCTATCATAAAAAGACTACCCGAGTTTCGATGGCCCGAGCCGCTTCCTAGGCCTCCACCAGGGCGCAGAGTAGATCAATATTGTGAATATCACAAGGGCTACGGGCACATCACCGACCAGTGCCGAAGCCTCAAGATGGAGATCTCAGACATGCTGCGGCGTGGTATCATCGGAAGGAACGTCGTCGACGGGCGAGCAAAGGAGCAGACACCCGAGGAGGAGCGTGGATCTCGCGGTGGAAAAGGAGTGGTCCTCGTCTTGGCCGGGGGCTCGGCCGGAGGAGGAGACAGTGGAAGAAAGAGGAAGGCATACGCGTTGGCCGTCGGCTTGAACTTGGGGGGCTCGGCTCCGAGACCCCACGGTGTTATCACATTTTCCGAGGACGACGTCATCGGCCTCAGCTTCCCCCACGATGACGCACTTGTAATCCGCGCAGACATCGATGGGTACAATGTACATCGGATTCTGGTGGACAGTGGAGCGGCTCCCGATGTCCTTTTCTATGATTTTTATGTAAAAATGACGAACCTAAGCACCGAGTTAAAACCCATGGCCACACCTTTATTTGGGTTTAGCGGGTCGTCAGTCAGCGCTGAGGGGTCGATTAGGGTGAAGGTGACTCTCGGAACTTAACCATGCCTTGTAAAAGTTGAGGCCGACTTCCTCGTGGTGAAAGTGAAGTCGGCCTATAACGCCATTTTCGACCGAGGGATCCTGGGAAAGCTAGGAGGGGTCCCATCCACATATCATCAGAAACTGAAGTTTCCCACACCGAACGGGATAGGTGAGGTTGCTGGAAACCAGACCGAGGCCCGTCGGTGTTATGTAAATTCAATAAAAGCCAAAGAACTGGCCGTTTCTGAGTATGAGTATGAGCATATGCATGATGAAAGTGTGGAAAGGCACGAGCCTGCCGAACAAACAAAGCAAATCCAAATCATGGAAGAAAGATCAATTGTGATCGGCACCGAGCTCCGGGAGTCGGAGGAAGGGTTGGTCAAATTTCTCAAAAGCAGCAGTGATGCCTTAGCCTGGGCAGAAGACGACCTCCCCGGGATTGCCCCAGAAGTCATCCAGCACCATCTAAATGTGAACCCTGAAGCTCGGCCGGTACGTCAAAAGAAGCGGCCCCTTTCGACTGATCGGCAAGAAGCGGTGGACGACAGCCTAGCCAAGTACCTGCGTGCAGGAACTGTTCGGGATGTCTTTTATCCCGAATGGGTGGCCAATGTCATCCTTGTCAAAAAAGCAAATGGCAAATGGTGCATGTGCATGGACTTCACCGACCTCAACAAAGCTTGCCCAAAAGACAGCTTCCCTCTTCCTCGCATCGATCAGCTCGTCGACTCCATGGCTGGGCACAAGCTCTTGAGCTTCCTCGACGCCTACTCGGGGTATCATCAGATCAGGATGGCCCCCGGGGATGAAGAAAAAACCACATTCACCACGGAGAAAGGTCTGTACTGTTTTACCCGAATGCCTTTTGGACTAAAGAATGCAGGGGCGACATACCAAAGGCTCGTCAACATGATGTTCGAGCTACAAATCGGGAAGACTATGGAGATATACATCGATGATATGTTGGTGAAGAGCAGGCGATCTGAAGACCATGTTCAGGACCTAGCCGAAGCCTTCGAGGTCTTACGTCAATACGGAATGAAGCTGAACCCCGACAAGTGTGTCTTCGGCGTCCACGCCGGGAAGTTCCTCAGCTATCTCGTTTCGAGCCGAGGCATCAGCGTCAACCCCGACAAATTTCAAGCCATCATCGACATGACAGCACCAAGGACCGTTAAAGAGGTACAGAGGCTCAATGGCCGGATAACTGCCCTAAGCAGGTTCATGTCGAAGTCGGCTGAAAGATGCAGGCCCTTTTTTGACGTATTGTGGAAGGGGCGGTTCGAGTGGAACGACGACTGTCAGAGAGCTTTTGACGAGCTCAAGTCTCATTTAGCTAATGTGCCTACTCTGAGTAAGCCTGTCGCAGGAGAAGAGTTGTTCCTATACCTCTCGGCCACGGCTTACTCCATCAGTTCGGTGCTAGTGCGCGAGGAAGATCGAAGGCACGTCCCAGTATACTACACCAGCAAAGCACTACGCGGAGCCGAACAACGCTACTCCGGTCTTGAGAAGATGGGGTACACACTCGTAATGGCCGCGTGACGACTCTGACCCTACTTCCAAGCACACCAGATCGTCGTCTTAACTGATGCCCCCATCAAGCAAGTGTTTAGCCGACCCGAGGCCTCGGGGAGGATGGCCAAGTGGGTGGTCGAGCTCGGCGAATTCGACATATCGTACAGGCCTCGGGTCGCCATCAAAGCTCAAGCCTTGGCCGACTTCATTTCCGAAGGCACGGCGAGGCCGCTGGACGATGGCTGGTATACGTGGACGGAGCGTCCAACTCCCGAGGCAGCGGAGCTGGCGTCGTCATGCAATCTCCAGACGGCCCCATCCTAAGGTACGCAATTCGGTTCGGCTTCCCCGCTTCTAATAACGTAGCGGAATACGAAGTTGTCATCTCCGGACTCAGGACGGCCAAAACACTGGGAGCGACAAAAGTTCGAGTCCACAGTGACTCCCAGCTGGTCGTCAGCCAAGTCTTGAAAGAGTTCATTTCTTACGTGACCGAGGTCTGGAGAATGATGGACGACTTCGAAGAGGTAGAACTACTGAAGATTCCTCGAGCCAATAACTCACAGGCCGACGCGCTATCCAAGTATGCAGTCGTCCCAGAACCTTTTCAAGAATCTTCCGTGTTCGTAGAGGAGCTCGGCGAGCCTTCAGTTGGAGTTACGAAAGTCATGTGCACCGAGGCCGAGCCAACGTGGATGACCCCAATCATTGGGTATATCCGAGATGAGTAGCTCCCGAGTAACAACGAGGAGGCCCTAAAGGTAAAAAGACGTGCGTCAAGGTTTTTTATGATCAGTGATGACCTTTACAGGAAGGGCTTCAGCTTCCCTCATCTACGGTGCGTCAACCAAATTCAAGTTGGGGAGATCATCGCCGAGGTGCATGAGGGCACATGCGGGATCCATACAGGACCATGGTCCCTGGTCCGAAGAGTAACTCGGCAGGGTTATTAGTGGCCCAAGGATGCTGAAGAATACATGCGAAGATGCCCGCAGTGCCAACTCTTCAGCAAGGTAGACCGGCGACCACCTGCTGGTCTCCAGCCGCTCGCCGCCCCATGGCCATTCGCGCAGTGGGGGATGGACATCCTCGGCCCATTTCCACCACCCCTCGGGCCAACGGAAGTTCCTTATTATCGCGGTCGATTACTTCACCAAGTGGGTGGAAGCCGAGCCCCTGGCGAAGATCACTGACTCTAACGCTTGGGGGTTCGTCTGGAAAAGTCTCGTTTGCAGGTTTGGGCTACCTCGGACGATCATCACCGATAATGGAAAACAATTCGACAACGCCAGGTTTCATCGCAATTGCGCGGAGTTCGGCATCAACCATCGTTTCACCTCGGTAGCCCATCCCCAAGCTAATGGGCAAGCCGAGGTGACTAACCGAACACTCCTCGATGGACTGAAGAAGAGACTAGACGCCCACAAAGGCCGATGGGTCGAGGAACTCCCCCACGTCTTGTGGGCGTATCGAGCAACCTCCCGCGAAGCCACTCAAGAATCCCCTTTCGCGCTGGCCTTCGGTGTGGAAGCAGTCACACCAGTAGAATTGCTCATACCCTCAGGATGAGTCCTTGGGTTCGATCGTGAAGATAACGATCGTTCGTTACAAGCCGAGTTGGATCTGATAGAAGAGCGATGGGACAAGGCGGCGCTAAAGCTAGAAATCTACCAGCAGAAGATGAAGAGAAGATTCAACAAGACTGTGAGGTCTCGCTACTTTAGAGTAGGAAGCTTCGTCCTCTGGAAGCTCGCCATTTCAGATCCAAGGTCGGCAGCAGGGAAGCTTTCACCTACTTGGGAAGGCCCGTACCGCGTGATTGAGAACTTGGGACAAGGGGCCTATCGCTTGGCAAACATGAACGGCTCGGCGATTCCGAGGACATGGAATGTTGAGCATCTCAAATGTTATTATCCTTGAAATGAAGAAGTGTGCATAAAGGTTGCCCGACCACTCGTCTCTCAGGCCTTTCGGCCCTTAGAGCTCTTGCGTGAGGTCGCTTCGGCACTCTGAGCTCCAGTTACGAGTTCGCTCCGGCACTCATCTCTCAGACCTTTCAGCCCTTAGAGCTCTTGCGCGAGGCCGCTTCGGCACTCCGAGCTCCAGCTACGAGTTCTCTCCGGCACTCATCTCTCAGGACTTTCGTCCCTTAGAGCTCCTGCGCGAGGTCGCTTCGGCACTCCGAGCTCCAGCTACGAGTTCGCTCCGACACTCGTCTCTCAGGCCTTTCGGGTCTCTCAAGCCTTTCGGCCCTTAGAGCTCTTGCGCGAGGCTGCTTCGGCACTCCGAGCTCCAGCTACGAGTTCGCTCTGGCACTCGTCTCTCAGGCCTTTCGGCCCTTAGAGCTCCTACGCGAGGTCGCTTCGGCGCTCCGAGCTCCAGTAACTAGTTCGCTCCGGCACTCGTATCTCAGGCCTTTCGGCCCTTAGAGCTCTTGCGTGAGGCCGCTTCGGCACTCCAAGCTCCAACTACGAGTTCGCTCTAGCACTCGTCTCTCAGGTCTTTTCGGCCCTTAGAGCTCTTGCGCGAGGTCGCTTCAGAACTCCGAGCTCCAGCTACGAGTTCACCCCGGCACTCGCCTCTCAGGTCTTTCGTAGAGCTGTAGCACAAGGTCGCTTCGGCACTCGTCTTTCAAACCTTTGACCATGAGACCTTAGACGAGGTTGCCCCGACGTCCCAAAAATCTGAAGGGTTTCGATTCGGCGCTCGAAGTTGAACGGACACTATGCCACTAGGCCTTGAACAGAAATGTTTTAATAACCGACGCCCTCGGCCCAGCGCAACTCATTCGATACGTCAATACGTCCCAACGAGGTAAGAGCACGGTTCCATCCAAAAATAAAAAGATATATTCATTAAAAGCGGCCGGAAGGCCAAAGAGAAGAGAAGTACAAAAGAGGCTAAGGCTCGGTTTCCGGAGGGACCGAAGCCAAGGTTCCCGCATCGGTGGCGGCAGCAGCAGCCGACGCGGCTTCCTCGTCGGCCTCATCACCATCGCCTGGAGGCTGCACTGGCGAAAGGTCCAAGTTGGGGAAGGCCTTACCAACCGCCGACAAACAGTGCTTATAGCCATCCACGAACAGGCCAGTTATCTAGTCGAGATGCACCTCGGACCTGGTGTACTCGGTCACAGCCTTCTGGCGCTCCTCAGTGACGACCCGAGCCATGTCCGCCTTCGCCTTCTCATGGGCCGCTGCCTCAGCCTCCCGAGCAGCCTTCTCCTCGGCCAACGAGGTCTTGAGCTCGTCCATCGCCTTCGCGAAGGAAGCTGCTCGTTCCTCCGATTGCTTGGCCCGAGCAGCTGCATCGGCAATCAACCCTTCAAGGGCAGCGCTCTTCTTCCCGAGGTCGGCAACCTCCTTCTCTAGAGAACGTACGTGACTCTCGACCGACGAACGAACTTGGTCCGTCCTACAGTGAAGTGCCACGAGCACGCCCAGCTGCTGTTGAAGGCCACAGAACGCTTCCTCGAAGAGGTCGACGGTACTCATCGAGGCTGCCCGGGAAATAGCGTCCGCCGGGGCCGACGATTGACCCCACTCCAAGGGGCTCGGCCCCAAAGATGGATTCGAGCGGGCAACTGGGCGACTCGGCAGAGGCGGAACAGCACTCGACGAACCGCCCTCAACCAGTCGCGGCTGCTTCGACGTCTTCTCCGCCTCCCGAGCAACGAAGGCCGAAGGGGGGGGCAGCTACAACGGGAGGAACGGGGGGCTCGATGATTTGGACCTCGACCTCCTTGGCAGGGCACTTCTCCCGAGCCGTCTTCTTCTTCCCTCGGCCAGCGGCGAAGCGCTGGGCGGCAAGGGATCGGTAGTCCACCGGCTCGGCCATGGCTGTCAAAAGGCAAAATAGCAGTCAGTCAACCTTGCTAAAATGTAGAACGGCAAAATAAATCTTCCTAAAACAGACGCCAGACCTATGTCGGCCCGCCGAATTAACTCGAACAGGTCGACCAAAGGCTCTCGCAAATCTGGTACCGACACCGCCTGCAACGAGTCGAAGTCCGAGAGCTCGGCATCGCTCATATCAGCAGGTGGCCGGAAGGCCTCGTCCTGGGGGTTGATGGCTGACCAGATGGTCGGGAACTCCCACCCTTCTGAGCTGTGGATAAAACAAAAACTCCTCTTCTAGTGGTGGATAGAGGAGGGGAAATGACCGAGGAAATGTCGACCCGTCCGGGCCGAGATGAAAAACCAATCTCCCGAAACTTTAAGGGAGAAACAATGGAAGAAAAGGCGAATGCTGGGCCGAAATTTGGCCATGGCGCAAGCCACCAAAAAACCGACAACCGACCTCCAAGAATTCGGGGCCAGCAGAGAAGGAGCGACTTCTAGATACCACAGAAGGTGGACCAGGAAAGGATGAAGGGGATATCGGAAGCCATCTTTCACCGACTCCGAGTACAAACAAAATTCGTTCTCCATTGTGTAGTGGGCTCGAAGGCTATCCGAAGCATATACCTCAAAGTCAGGAGGAAGGGCGATCCCGGAATGCCTGGTGATCCCATCAACGGTCACCTGGTCTATCTCTATGACGGCATCAGCCACGGAGTCAGCCACCTTGCGGACACCGGAAGACGGACCAGATGAAACCTTGGGCACATACGTCCCAAGGGTAACTACAGGCTCGACCTCGTCTTCCTCCGCCGCAGGCCTAGCGTCGGAAGGAGCCACGGAGGCGGGGGACAAGCGAGAAGAAGAGGGGTGGATCAAGGTACCCTCGGAAGGAGAGTACCCCGTGGTAGAAGCAGAAGGAGACCGGGAAGCAGAAGGTGAGCCCATGGCTTACCTCTGGGAAAGGAGAGATCAAACAAAGACCGTCGACTGGAAGCTCGGCGAAGGGCACTCGATCACTCCGCCACAACTCGGGAACTAAGCTTCGGAAGATTGCAAAGCCTTCGCGTAAAATGTCCCATTTTTTACCCTAGCGACGCTATTTATAGGGCCCAAAGGTTGTCCCAATCCAATGGACACCAATTGCGGCCACCTGGGAGCGCTGCGATTCATCCACATGTCGCCTCTTCGGTAGCCAACAGGCCGCAAGCACAGATCGCGATCATGGGGAAACAGTCAGAAGACGGGACGTCGATGGGAACGTCCGTCATTTCAGAAGCTGCCATAATTACTAACGGAAGTCGAGTAGGCACGTCATTCAAAGCTGAAGTCAAAAGTCTTATCTTCCCGACGTTCGCAGTGTCTTTTTGGGATCATGTCAACGCACCACGCAATCAGCAAAAAAGGTGTACGACGGCATCCAAATATTAGTTATTAACACATTTTCCTCAGTTCGCCACCACGACCCAAGCAAAAGCTGGGGGGCTAGTGATACGGTTCGTCATTCGAACACTCGGCTCAGGATTGATGCGGGTTGTCGCTCCATAGACTGGTGCAGGAGGGTCTTCGGTCAGTTGAACCTTGAGATGGTTCGGTCTAGCCATCCTGACCGAGGCAGGGGTTGCTCGGCATTATGCTGACTCCCAATGGCTCGGTCGGACGAGCTTTGTCGGTCGAGCTGTTCCAAGGGCGAGCGATGAGAGCTCGTAAGACTGAAACCTCTGGTGCGCCGAGTTGCTACGAGGGAAAGTCAGAGTGGGGAAAGGTCCGAAGATCGCAGACCACATCCTTTGAGCCACTCTCGCGCGACAGTTATGGAAATCCCATTAATAGCAAGACAACCCGAGGATTGCAACCGCGAGCTGTCCACAATTGGCGCCACTAAATCAGTTAACGAGAATCTCGGACAAATTCCGGAGCACGTCTTCGATCCACTTATCATAACCACACACATGGAACCAATATAAAAGGATGAGACATCTCTCACACAAGGGGTATGCTTTCTCTGACCCAAAAACTCTCTCTCTCCGACTTATTGAATTTGACTTGAGCATCGGAGTCTTTTCCCACCGAGGTCACTCGGTGGTTTTGCAAGTACAGCTCCCGGTGACGGGCGCGCACGATCAACTCGTCTTCCCTTGGGAGTCACTCGACTGGAGCCGAGTCCGTTACTCTAGCAGTAACAGGTACGTACAGTTAATCCCGATGGAGACCAGCTAGCGGAATCACAAGAGAAAGAAAAATCTTATTTCCGGTAAAAGAAATCTAGGAAAAGAACATTAATCCAAATTCAGTAAAAATATGACAGCTAATTTATTGATTAGTTCTGGAACCTTGGAAGGAACAAAGTTCTAAAGATCTTAAACATAGATACTGCGTGCTAAAAGAGAGAGAGAGATTGGTACGTATGTAGAAGAAGAGGAACCTATTACACGATCAAATCTAAAGCTGGAAATATAAGCTAGCTATAGCTACCCAAGTGCATGTTATCCAAACTGTTCGTCGTCTACCTATCCCTACTCAGCCATTCCTATCCATTTCAGTCTGTTCGGTGGCCATTAGCGCCGTGGACGCCGGCGTCCCAGATCGACATGGGTACCCTTCGGAAGTCGGCCAAGTGCTGCAGCACCGAGCAAGAGGGGGAGGAGCAGGAGGAGGTCGAGGACGAAGACGATGACGAGTTGCCGCCAGGGACGACCTCCGGGGAGCGAAGGCACCTGCCCAGTGCCATCCAGGTGGGAGACGCCGGCGCTGCCAGTCGGTCCGCTGCTGCCGCAGGTGGAGCCGCGTCGCACGTACCTGGCGGCGCGCCCTCCGCAGATGCCGGTGCTTGGGGTGTCACAGCTAGGAGGCAGACAACAAAGCGTGAGATAATAACATGTGTGTTAGAGAGAGAGAGAGAGAGAGAGAGAGAGAGAGAGCTTTTACTTGTCTCGGCCGCGAGCTTCGGGGGACTATCGTCGGCGGGAGCTGCTCCGGTACTGTCGTCAGATTGAGATGACGGGGGCGGCAAAAGAGGTGGCAGCGTCTGGGTCTTCCTCCTGCGGCGGTTGTGGTCAGCGAGGCGCTTCCGGCAGCTGCGCTTCCCCTGGTCGAACTCTGCCAGGACGTGGAACCGGCTGCACTGCTGGCAGAAACGCTGGGTGAGGCCGTGGGCGACCACGGCGGCAGCCTTGGAGTGGTATTCGCAGACTTTATGCCGGCGATGGTAGTGCTTCGCCCTGGTTAGGTCCGCCCGGCAGCCTTCTGCCTGGCACCTTGCCCTGCAGGAGGCCGCGCCAGCCACGCCGCCGCCCCCCAGCACGCCAAGGACCCCGTCTCCGGCGTCTCCTCCTGAACGCCGGTAGACGTTCCTCCCCAGCCGCATAAGCTCCCCGTCGGGGGACGACGAGAAGTACGTACGCACCCCCAGGTTAAGCCCTATGCGCATAGCGGCCTGAGCTGGCGGGGCCGGCGGCAAAGACATGGCGCCGTAGTGGTGAAGCGGGTAGTCGGCCTCGGCGGTGGCGGCAGCCACCGACATCGGTACGGGAGGAGCGGAAGGGAAGAGCGCCCCAGCTAGGTCGAGGCAGCTGCGGTCATATAGGGGGAGCATCTGGTGGCGAGGGTGGTGGGGCTGCTCCTGGGCAGCCGCCTCAGAGGGGTCGTAGGAGAGCAGCATGGCTGCCGAGTTGGCCCATTCGTAGCCGAGCATGTCTGCAGCCTTTGGCCTTGATCTTTCTGCTCTGCTAGCTCTTTCCTCGTCGCTGGTAACACACAACGAGGACCGAAAGTAGGAGTGCAGAAACGGAGTCTTACATAAACAGGAGAAGTGGATGCCGAACTGGTTCTTAGTTGTAATGCAAAGGAAGGAATGAAGGAGATGTAGTGGCACCACAAGAGTACTCTAATTAGGGCAGATGAATGAGGTTGAGGGGATGCAGAGCTGCACTACCTCCGGGCATCTCTATATATACGCATATTTTTTGACCCTGCTAGTATACCCCTACTTCTAACTAGCTAGCTATAGCGGTACCGGCGGGAGTCCGGAGACAGCTTATAAGTAACTACTTTTAAATCGAATTTAGATAGTGATTAAGTGTGTCATTAATTAGAGAGTTTGGAGTTAGTTAACTAATCAAGTAAGTATAAGTTAAAAATGATTTATAACAAATAGAGTTTGTATTGCGGGACAGACTAAAGTAGACGACCAGGGATAATCAGATCATTTTGATATTCTTAGAAGATAAATGTTTATTGCAGCTTATTTATAAGATATATCTTGTAATAAAATTGATGTGGATTGTTCAGTAAGTAATTATTTTTTTAACTAACAAAATTATTTTTTCAAACAATCCACATCAATTTTATTATTGTAAAACATGTGTTACAATAAGTATTTCTCTTCTTAGAATAGGGCTAATCCGGGTATTGCCCTTTTAATTTTCTTTCTTAGACACAACTCATTACATGAGTGCATTTATCTTTTATAGCTAATCTCAAGCAAAGTATGTGTTAGATATCCAAGATTAGCTCATATTATCCTATCAAATTCCCGCCGCGTAGAAATAGTACGTAGTTATCTAATTAGGAAGTCTTATATATTCTACAGGTACAGTTATCAAATCAGGCCGGACACGGCTTAAAAGTTAAAACATGATCCATGGGTCATTCCCAGTCATTTTATTGGCAGAATCTTGAAGGATTGATGTCTAATTTCACAGGTTAAACTCACCATTTTTTCCCCAAGAAAGGCTGTTCTTAGAGGTCAATTTAACTGGAACCCAGCTGACATAACACATGCTATGTTAGATCGCATGTTGTAGTAGGTCTAGCTGAACTTTCAGCTTTTATCTAGTCCTCGAACATTTTGGAAAACAAAACTTACAGTTATAAGCGATATGTTATGTTCCTCTTTCAAACTATCATGCACCAATTAACGATTGATATGAGATTGATAGAAACATTTTGTGTCATCATGATATGACAAATTAATCACAAATATTGATCAGCAATTTCATTAATAATTTATACGTATTTATTTATGGACAGACCATTAATATGTAAGCATATTTTGGATCAAATATGTTCGCATGTGCTCATCTTCTAACTTATTAGGGATATGCAATTGGATTATCCGACTATTGTGTACCATTTGGATCCCTAGCTAGATCAAGTGCTTTCGTGACCTGCTAATTAAATAGGAGGTGAAGATATCACTAGACCAGGTAATCTAATTATGCCGAATAATCCGTCTTTTTTTCTCTCCAAAAAAATTGAAATTATGGGAAACATAACGATACAACATGCTTGCTGATCAAGTTTCTTGAATTCCGGAAACCGATGTGACAATTAATGATATATGAAGCATTAATGATATGTATATAAACCTTATATATCCCATGCATGCATATATATGTATACATTCATGTCTAACATGCATGAATGACAAGGATTGATCATCTTCATCGGTAATAAAAGAAAAGATCAAAATTTTCAGTAGTTCCATAGGAATTAATTAGACTGTCGCGTCTTTTCTCCTTAATTTTGCTTGCAATTTTTCCTTCTGCCTCCCCGTATCGATCGCTGCAAATTAAGTACGTGTGTAAGAGCTGCTCACAACTACATACATCCGCCGGTAGGGAAATTTCGGACACCTAACTTAATTAAAGTGTGCATATATTTAATTAAGAATTCGCAATCGTGAAATTAAGATCCGGTCACAAAAGTACTTGCAGGCATGTTAATAACGTTGTTTCGATTGTTTGAGGTTCAAATGGGAATGCATCTTTAAGACTTTAACCATGGTATTGAGGAATGTAACTAGCCAGCACGGTCGAGTTGATATATGTATGTGCCCACCTTTCCTCTTTCTTGGTCTCTAGTCGGAGACATATAGATGCTCATTTGTTTAATTTATATATGTATAGAGTAATTATAATTATCATTTATCTAACGAGAAAGTCTTGCTACTTGTGAGTTGGTAGCAAGTTATTTGCTACTTGTGAGAAATTAATCAAGCTTCTGCTTCTCATCAACGTCTCAGCCTTAGTCACGACTTTATCATTGCTGCCATGGATAATAGCCATCTTCTGCTCCGATGTATTTCTGAGGATGATTATTTGCGCCTCTTGCTGCATGAAAGCTTCTTGTAAAGGGTTTTCTATTCAAGTTTTTTAAGTGGACAATCGACTTTGAATGTGGAAAGGAGCCCCCAATCATGCTGGTTTGGGTAGAGTTCCCAATTTTGAAACTAAATTTGTTTCATGAAACTTGTATTCGCTCTATTGCAGGGAATATTGGGCGGGTATCGTAGGTGGCACTGCGTACATCTCAACTTATAAATGCCACGGCGACCTATGTATGCGTCGAACTGGATCTCTTGAAGGATAAGTCCTCAAGGGTTTGGATAGGAATGGGTTCTGCTGATTTTTGGCAGAAGATCTTGTACCAGTGTGTGCCCAAATATTGCACATCTTGCTGTCTGTTAGGCCATGCTGCCTTGACTTGCCATCGCTCACAAATGTCCACATCCAAAGTTGATTCTGCCGGAATAGCTTCCACGACGGTTGTGCCGGATCTTCAAACACGGCATAGGTGGACGCTGAAGAACAAACCCTTCAGGGATGACCCTTCTGGAACTAGGGGTGAACATGGTCCGGTTCGATTCGGTTCACCCCATTTTTGGGTGAACCGAAACCGAACCGAATTACTGTTGGTTCGGTTCGGTTTGAACCGAAATTAAAAAAAAAAAAAAAAACCCCATATAAAGGGCGGATGGGCGGTCCTGGGAATCAAACTCAGGACCGCCCATGTGAAAGTGAAGTGCTAGCCCACTAGGCTAGGCTTTCTTTCATGATAGTATTTACTATTAAATATATTTAATATATATTTCGGTTCATTCGGTTTCTCCACCAGAGAACCGAACTGAACTATGAGGTTCTTCAACCCGAACCGAACCGAATCGGTCGGTTCGGTTCGATTTTTCGGGTTGAACCGATTTATGAACACCCCTATCTGGAACACAGGGGAAAGCCTTTGATCGGCCGACTGGTAAGGAGCTGTAGGGTCTGGTCGCTGAAGGCTTGCTTGGAGCTACGTCGATTGGTTTGGCGGATATGGTGGTTCCCTCGCTTGGAAGTGTTGCCGCCGGCGGAGCGAGCACTGCGGCAGCGCCATCCAGCGTCCTGGTGATCTCGCCGCCTTCACATGGCAACTCCGAGTTGTTCGGGCAGAATCCAGACGTTTGCGGAAACCCTGCTATTCTTGGCGCAGATAATACGCACCCAAGGAGGGGAACCTTGCCGATTCAATCCCCAGCTGGAACCTGCCATGATCAGGATGCGCATATCTTGCATCCTTCGGAAGACTCCCTTCCACCTATTGCAGCTATTGTTTTAGGCTCCGAAGATGGTAGGCCAATTATGTTGGGCCATTTGAGCTCTACGGTGGGCTCATTTAACCAGGCCGCCCAGGATGAAGTGAAGCCCAACGTGGTTAATATTCAAACTTCTAAGGAGTCTACACCTTTGCTAAACATTACGGGAGGTCTTCCTGCTGCCCGGGAAGAAGCAATTACCTGTGAGGTGGCCACTCTTCCAGTTTCTACACAGGTGCAAGTGGGGCTGATGAGCAAGTGGAGCAATTTCTTTCTGGGAGCGCTGCGGCAGCTGGAGATTCTCATACTGCAGCTAAAGTTGTTACCCCCTTGTCGTTTGCGCAAGTAGTGCGTCAGTCTCCTAAGCCTCAGACAAAGCTGGTTAATAGAGAGTGCTCCAACACCCCTTCTAGCAGTTCTTCTTCTGGACGCCGAAAAACTATTTCACGTTCTTCTCGAAAAGGGGGTGTTAGGATTTCTTTACCGATTGCTAGAGAACGTTCCAATTAGAGGTAATTAATACGCCAGATCCAACTCCAGAAAATAATATCACAGATTGGAGGACGAAGTTTACTTCTGTTGCCGAACTTGTCAGAGCTGAAAATATATTTATGCCTGAGTTTAAATTTGATTCAATAGTAACTGGAATGGATTCAGAGGAAGATGACATGGAGCGTTGTTCTCGAAGACCAAGACTTCTACCTCGGGCAGTCTTCCAACGCACTCATTCCTGAGATAGATCTTCTATGGAGTTCTAGTTAACTCCTATTTTATTTTGACTTGTAGTCGGTTTTATCTCTGATTTCAGAATTTCCCTTTATATAAATAATAAATAGGCCCTCTTGGGCTTTTGACAAAAAAAAAAAACAAGTTATTTGGTTGTCGCCTCATATAACAATAAAACGGAGAGTTTAAAACTCGACTAAGAAGATGCAATGTCGGATAAAATTTTCTATCCGTTTTAAAAATGACCTGATAATTTAATTGATCATCTTTAGTACTCGTGCTTGAATATTTACATCACTTAACTAGCTATATATAGTAGCCAAAACTCATTATATATAAATGCTCGATCTGCATGTGGAGTCACGCATATACGTTATAATCTTAAGCTTAGAACTCCTGTTGAGAAGCATAATTAACCTCCTATAATACACGAGTATTTATATCTGTACAAATATCTTCATGCACAAGTCTATATGCATATTTACTTACTAATTATCACATTTCTCCTGGTATGGGATTTCCTTATGGTCGTATATCATCCTAAAATACTACTATATATCTCGTATTGTGGTACGCACATAAAACGCGCGTAGACCTCTTTGATATAGGGTAACAGTTATCCTAACTCAATTATTCTATAGGATAAATTTATTCCGGGTTAACTAGCTAGCTGGGCATTTGCTTTGGTAAATGAGTTACCGTACTTTTTTTTTAGTGGCTTTGGTGAAAAAAAAAATAGAGTTAATTAATACTCTTCTACTATACCCTTCATCACTCTTATTTTAAAAAATTTTAAAGAAAGATGTACCCGATGACAGTATAAAATAATAGTAAAATGAACATTCACTTTTTTAAAATTATGCAATTATATTTTAACATCAATTAAGCTTATACTTAGATAAATAGGTAATATGAGTATGACAAGCATACATTATTTAATGTTAATTATTACTATTTGAGATACTACTTTATCATTATATTACATTACAGTTATTCAATTTTATCATATTCTGTTAGTACAATATAAAATATATTATTAAATGCACTACAATTAACAATTATTTATACATCATTAATATTTAATATTAGTGACATTACAAGTAATATTTAATACTTAAAACATTATCAATAACATCCATTCCATCACATTCTTGACTAATACTTATCAAATATAAGGGTGGTAACGGTTGGGGCAAAAGGGGTAGGTTAAATGGAGTTAACTTTGAGTGACTCCTAATTAAATAGCATTAATTCACTTCCAATCCAATCAGTCCTCTTAATTATTATTTTTAAAAAAAAAATTGACTCAAACTACAGACAAATTAACACGAACTCCAACCCCCAACCCCACCCTCCCTGTCCCACCCAATATCCGGGTCCTCCATTAACTTTAGGCTCACTATGAGCTAACTAATTAAAAGAGGGCCCAACTTGGTCGGGGGAAGTTCATGAACTGCAGCAGCCATGAGTGAGGTCGTTCGGGCTTCTACATCCAGTGGGCGGATCCATAAGCACTACATCTAGTGGCGGATCCATAATTAAGCATGACGGATTTAAAATTTTATTTTAATAAAATTTAAATGATATATCTATATAAATTCAGTTAGATCATTCACAATGAAAAATTATCTCCTTCATATAAATTTTTTAATCCAATAAAATCATAAAATTTTACTGAACATATATTAGATCCATCCTGATTACGTACGGACGTGGAGGGGCCGGGTTGTTATACATTATGTGAGGGTGGGGTTGGGCGGCCGGGGTCAGGGCACATTTTACACAAGCTCGCGGCGTCGATGACCAGTACCGTCTGCAGCTTCCAGACGGCGATGCACCAGAGAGAGCTGTATCCTGCTGTGTACGTGGGTAATATATATATGTATCTCCCGATCTCCAAACGTGCTTCGCGCTCGTGTCGCCTGGCGAGTTCTCGTGTTTCACATCGTTTTCGCAAACATGACTGAAAGGCGTTCCCCAGTGCTTTTAATTGGAAGGTGGCTGATAGCTATGTACGTAGCGGCGTCTCATTATATTCATTAGCTAATTTTATCCACATATATAACAAGGCGTGGAAGGAAGGGTGAATCTGGAGGAGATTTGTAACTCAATTGCAGGATCAAGAAGATTCACATCCGCCGCCGTGGGAGATCGAAAAGGATTTTTAATGTATGTGCATAAATATGCGCGCAGTTCGATCCTCAGCAGAACAACAGATATTTTACCATGTCCTGCCGTGGGAGATCATAAAGGATTTTTAATGTGTTTGGTCAAAAAAAAAGAAAAGGATTTTTACTGTGACTACAGTCGACGTTAATTCTCTCTCTCTCTCTCTAGATCTCACATTCAGAAACACACACGTACGCATGATTCGTTTAATTTGTACCAAGTTAATTAGACTCATATTACATATGTTATCTATCCTCTCAAGTAGGGGCGTATCTATAATATATATTTAGTGGGGTTTTGTAATTTTATTAGATAAAAATATGTATATTGAGGGGATAATTTTTTATCATAGATAATTCCACTGAATTTATATAGATACATCATTAAAATTGTACTAAAATAAAATTTTAGATCCGCCACTGCTCTCAAGTGAAAACTACTCTTTAATACTGGACGCTGGATCACTATTCTGCCTAGTTTATATTATCTTGTCGTTGCATTTTTTACTTTATATTCTAGTTCTTTTTGTATTGTGGGATCATCTTAATTAGCATCGTAATAAACTATATTCCTCAATCGTGTCACTACTTTATCTGCCATTTTATGTTTGATAAGTTTAAGAGCGGACCAATAATCTCTTCAAGTCTTCATCTAACGAAAATATTCGTATATGTGCTTGCGTGCGTGTCTACGGATTTATATATGTATAATATATAAATGTTTCTCTGTTCTAGCTATTGCATATATCCCTTCCTTCAAACCTCTATGTTTTATGTTTAGTTAACAAAATTCCTAATGGCATATTCATAACTGCTTCCAACAAACGTAAGAAACAATAATATATATATATATATAACCGAACTAAAATGATATAGTTACCGTGAGAATATACCACAGTAGGTGTAAAGTAACATGAAAGTTTCTGACAGATGTCAGAGGATTCACTGCAACTACGTAAAATTCATATGGCCTACACATTATCGCACATACTCGAAGGGAAATAACACGTACAGTACATTATTTTATGTAGCGTCAACAAAGCGTGTCAACAACTTGGCTTTGTGCTGACCTGGACAATGCAGGGCATCCAGTTGTGCTCGTCCTCACTTTTGTACGTCGTAGAGAAAAGAAGGCACTGGACCGCTGAGAAAGTAGCTAGTGGAGGCAGGCCTGTTTGTATTTGCTCGTGCAGCTGCACCAAAATTTATGTGTGCTGTGGGGTGCTGTCATATCGGTTTCACATCGTTTTTCAGGTGAAGCAGAAAGTGGACGGCGTTTTCCATGGAGTAACCAGGCAAAAACCTTAAAAAGCCAGATGGATCCGGCCGGAGTAGCTAGGATTTAATAATGTATTGTTGTGGCAGTCGCAGGTAAATGAATTTATCATATACGGAGAACATCGTGTTGTAGATTAAGAAAACAAAACATGAGGTCTCCTTCACATGTATCCTGCGATGCATGCAGATGTTCGCTTGGTTCTGGCACGGGGGTTTCACTGAGAGAGAGAGAGAGTACTAGGAAACAATGAAATCCGTTATAATTCACTCGTGGGCGCGCGTTATTAATTAATATTAAAGTTTAGACGAACGAAGAGTACTTCTAGACATGACTTAATACTTCTGATTGTACGTAGATCTTATATATATCCAAATTTCTTAAGTCAGACTCATGAGCCGCGCGCTTAAAGGAAAAAGGAAATGTTACATCAGTATTAGCTGGGAACAGGGGAGGTGGCAATTATTAGAGGCACCTATATATATATATATATATATGACATTTAAAAACATTAATAATCATGAACTTTTCTCTAGGTGAGAGACCATTGTGTGTATGTGTGTGTGTGTGTGTGTGTCTATGTACGATATCATGATTTTAAGATATGTTTCTATGCCCCTGAAGCTTTATTAGAGTTGATTAATTAAGGAGACATCTACTTATAAGAAGAAGAATAAGAGAATATATATAGAGTGCTCGTTTGATGTGAGAGGGACCACAGGGAAAAGGACGTAGAAACGCGGACGGGCTTCAGTCCTCTTCCATTATTTCCGTAGTGCAGCTGCTGATGATCTCGTGTATGTGATCAGATCGGGCCAAACAGGGGGCTTTGGCTTTTCTTTTGGAAGTTGCCATCCCACAGGCAATATGGTCGACCTTCTCTTCTTCCACCCGCCTTCCCCTCATCTGTCTGATATGTTTGGAGAGGCTCGCAACTGGATCGCAGGTTAGTTCCTAGGTTCTACTGTAGTTTTGGCGTTGCGGCCACTAGCTAGCTAGGGCAGTGGTGTGGGTGCATCCAAGGATGCACTGCGTACTCGCATTCATAATTGTGTGGTCATATTCATGAAGGCTAGCATACGTGTGGAGAATATTTATGGTGATGATCACAGCCTGTACTGCGAACCGCAGTTCCTTACAATTATGTCTCTTGCCTCTGTTGGGCAGTAAATGTTTTTTCTCTCTCTTGGCTCCTTGGATTTGGATGAGGAGAAATATCGTAGTTGCAATATTAGATGTTCACTTGAAGAATATTGATGCAGGCCGGATGGAGTCTTCTGCAAGCTATACTCTTGATGTTGATGCTCACCATAAGCATATAAGATTGCTTCCTTCCAATAACCTCCTCAATAAAACAACATGATCAGCACATGCAAAAATCCCAGTTATAGGTAGCTTCAGGGTGGGAGGGGATGGGGATAGGGTTGGGGCACATGCATGGTTGGACTCGGATGGCAACCCTTCAGCAGAAACATGAATAGGACTAATGGTTTCTAATGATTTCATGGGTTTAGATTCAGCAGAAGGCTGTTCAACTCCTGATCAAGAACCGTCACTTCGACGGCCATGGTATATATATTGGCCTCCTCTTTTGGGCGCCATTACACATACCACATCACGTATACGTACGTACGTGAAGAAAAGTTTGAGTAGTCATTTGGATAATTAACTGGAATTTTTCTAGCTGGACGTCTCTCTTTGCCATCTCTAAACTATTCTCGGACTGTCATTGGGAACAAGGTGGCAAGACAGATGCCGATCCAGGATATATATTACTATTGCGGAACCCTTATGATTTTATCAATATAATTAACAATTGTTCAAATGTCTACGGTGCCGTTCTCTCTATCACCTGCATGTTTTGCCGCTCTCGTAACACTAGAGTTTTGCTTTTTCCATCATCCAGAAACTTGTGTGACAAATCTAGGTGTTAGAAAAAAATGACGTACGTGTGGCATTTCTCACAATATATAGTTTGACGTTTACATAGTGGAACAGCGCGCGGAAGGGTAATCTAGTATCTAATTACCTCAAATTAATTTCTGGGTGACGCGTACGTGGTAGAGAGACCAAGTATGAGTCACACAGCTATATATGTGGCAAACTGGCAACTGAAGTAATTGGGAACGCAAAGCATCAGTACAGTTTAGGTTTTTGTCAAAATCACTGAAAGATTGTGGAGTGCGAAATACACATGGGATCATAATGTGATATTGGTTAATATTGCTTTACACTCAGAAAATTAACCTGCATGTAATCTTTAGATTAGGGCATCTCTCTGAGGATGTAGATTCATATAGGTTGTTTTATTAGTTAAGCCCTCTTAATTTGAAGCAAGAGGTTTTGTAAAGAGTTTCAGTACGTAGTACTGTGACAGAAAGTTATTGGACTGAAGTAGGAGTCACAATTAAACGTGTCCGTGCTTCTGCCGTGATCTTCCTCCAATGGGTTTGAGCCGATCGAACATAAAGTGGGAATTTTTTATGATAATTTCACTGTTAAATGGGAACGAAAATTAAAAGTTCGATGGCCAGGTTTTTGTTTAGATTAATATGAGTATACTTGTTAATCTTTTACAAGTGTTATCTCATCCAGACGGGATGAAGTAATTTAGAGTTCGAACATGTCCCCATTCACACTCTAGATTAATATTTTATCACTATGTAAAACATTTTGTAGATTTCTTAACATATATTGATTTCTGAATTTCATGTGCGCCACTGAACCCTTAGGCACACAAGGAATTGCTTAATGGATTACATAATTAAGAGTGGCGTAGTGGTTAAGGTCCTCTCCTTAATTACACAACCTATATATATATATATATATAAGATTGAACCCTTGGCATCCTTGGATATCCAAAGACAGAGAAAGTAACGTACAGTGGGGTGGATGACATGATGAAATTTTGAATCCTGGCTTCAAATATTGGAGAAAGAATTCCTTGCCTTTGGATTTGGATGAACATGTAGGCTTGACAAGTGCACTTGTATGTTCAATCATGACAGCTTACGAAATTGATAGATGCAGTAAGATTTACTGAAAACTGTACCTGTTATTACTTTCCCTTCTTTGGTTGTACTTTAGTAAGGTACTTGCTCCTTGTTGAGGCGTGACTTCGCTGTCATGCATCAACATGTTGAATTGACTTTAATAACAAAAATGTCAATGTGAGTCTATTAAATAAGCATGTATTATCCTCGATTTGTCCGGAATCTTAAAAGACAGGAAAATTCATCTTGGAGAACATGCATAGTATACTGTCGACACTTAAAGAGCGTCACAGATGTTTAGGAGAGGAAGCCTCAAGATCACCTGATAGGAGAATTGCTTGCTGTCCATGACTCTATATATGGAAAGCCGGAAGTCTCAGAGCAAGTTTGTAACGCATGCACAAGGACCATTAAAGACAGACACGGACAAGAATCACCACCTAAGCACTTGGAGCACTTCTGACCTTAAAACGAGCAACAAGGCTTGAGTGTGAGTGTGTGTGTGTGTGTGTGTGTGAGAGAGAGAGAGAGAGGGGATTGTTGTGTTCCTGAAGATCCCTCCCTTCATAACTGAAACGAGGAAGAGGTAGCACCAGAACGTGTTTTTCCTTTTTCCTTTTTCCTTATTCGATGGCGATATTCCTTACCTGCCGTTTGCATCTCTACTCATATCTCTTTATTTAATTAAGACGAAAGTAGGATCAGCTGTTCCTGTTTATCTTTTCTATACAATCAAGTGATTGTGTGTGTGCATATGCATATGTGCGTGTGCGTGTGTTATAATCTATTGTCTCTCTGCAAATCTTATATTTTACACGACAATACATTTGCAATGAACAACTCATTCAGCTCCAACAGTACTAGAATCGGAGGAATAAGACCACAATAATATTGCAATTTGAGGATGTAAAGGGCAGTAAAAAGTATCAGGGCAAATAGTAAGACAAATACCAAAATAGACTTACGTGGTTTGAATATGTGCACCATCGCCCTAATTCGACATTGGTTAAAAGATGTGACAAAATTTTAGTGGATACAAGTAAAAGAGCTAGAGGAAGACCTAAAATGAGATAGTGTGATGTTATTAAAAAAGACTTAGACTTCTTGAGTTTAAACGTGATTATATATAATATTTGATAGAGATTTTTGGTGGAAAATAATTCATGTAGCCGACCCCAAATAATAGGATAAGACTTTGATGATGATGATTTTAAATAACTACATGGCTAATTATTCTTTTCTTATTAAACAAACGAGCTGTCTGCTGAAGAATAGTTTCATTAAGATCAGAAGTATGAAATGCTCAAAATCCGGCCTTTGCTCACGATGTTTCTTCCTAGGAATAGGAACGAGCCACATTTTGCCTACCGCGCTCATCTTAAAATACTTCAATACGTACATCAATGCGGAAATGTCACTGCAAACTGCACAAAAATCCAAACATTGACGGATAAAGATAAACCTGACCTTTTTAAAGGACAATTTCGTATTTATAGTTCGATCCAATTCATACCCACTGACATCAAAAAAATAGGTTCTAGGTTTCAGCTGCCACTCGCATGTACCAGATACTTGTACCCAAAATTTTATCACCACTGTAAATCTTGAGAGGCTTTACTTTTCTAGTTACTAAAACCACATGGACAGATCAATTTTGTGGAACGGGACTCTGCTTTCACTAATAATTAAACGTCGCTTGGCCTCTTGTAAGGGATCGTCACATGACACTGTAAACCTCGTAAACTGTTTTATCGGCATCTTAAATTGCTGGGTTGCAACACAGTTAGACTCATAATATGCTCTCTGTATTTTCAACTGATTTTGATTTCAGCGCAGAAATTACAATATAGGACTGAAACCACTCAACTTATAAAACTTGGTGATCTCGAAACCAGACATTTTAATGTTACGACGACATTGAGAACCAGCAATATTATCTAAGAGTGATACACTGGACAACACCTAAGGTGCCGTTAAGCTCCCTGGTTTCTTAGACTTGTGAATTATTTTCGGTTTTGGAAGTAACATGTAATTCTTGGATGGCTAGCTAATAGGATATATACCCAGAAAAGAAACCAGAATCATTAGATTTTGGCTAATAAATAATTCTCAGTTGGAAATGAGGGTATTCATAATTCAGATCAAAAAAGAGTCAAACTGAGTGGTTGGGTTATTTGAAGACCCACTTCGGTTCAATTCATGGGCCTGAACCGACCCGTGAACCGCTGTTTTAACTTGGGAATCAAGGAAAAAGAAAGCTGTATTGAACAACAGAATTTCGAAATCCAACAGTCTGCAACTCGAAGAGGTATTTTATGGCATATTTTCAGAATTTTACGGGATTCCAAACAGCCCCTAAAAGTGAGGCCCTAAAGCTCGTAAAGGATCACGCCAAGCTCCGATCACCAGCACCGTCCAACCTCTCGCATCGTTAAACCGACCACAATAAGGAAGTTTTCCCGCATGCGACTCGGGTAGATGCTAATAGAAAACCTCAGGAAGCTGTTTGGATTCTCAGAAAACCCTAAAAACTGGGGGATTATAAAGCAACTTGTCACGATCATTGAGTTTTTCAGAATCTGTTTTTTTTTTTTTCCGTTCAACAATTTTTAAGCAGTGAAACATGGAAGAAGAAAATCAGAACCTTCCTGGAAACCAGAAACAAGAAAGCTTATTACAGTTAATTTAAGACCCGCGGCTAAAGATAGATTCGTTTTCAGAAGTCGTAATCCAGGTGAATGAGAAAGGCCTTAGCAACAAGAGAACCTCAACATTCCAAAATCAAGCCAAACAGATCCAGAAAAGGGGGTGCAGAACCATGCTTACCTATGCGATTCATATCTCTAAAATTCTGAAGAACTACCGAGCCGTAGCTGCTCATTTAGAGTTGATAGACGAGGGCATATTCTGATGATACGGCAGAAAGTAGAATTTGCGGCAGAGAAGGGAAGCACCAAGTAAGAATTACCCCCAATCATGGTTTGTCATGGCGAATTGGATCGGGCCGATTCGGGCGAATCGGAGTGGATCAGGGGAAACAATTCACGATTCATTTGATTCGGTCCAATTCGCATGTATATATATAATATATGTATATAATGAATATTATATATATATATGTAAGACATATATGCATGCATATATGTAACATACGGATTCACATGGTATGATCTGGAACTCATATTTTATTTACATTTCATATCATTTACGTAAATGTTATAATTTGTTATTTTATTTACTTAAGATATTATATGTAAATAAGAAAATACCTCCTATTTAAATCTAATAAAAATATCAAAAAAATATCTCTTACTCAAAAAAGTCAACTCTCCCCTCGAAGAAGAAAATTGTGATTTCAATGATTTTAACGAAATGCTAACTTTCTAATCTCTCATAACTTAGTCTATCTAAAAATTTGATAATTCAAATAAATCATATGAAACACTAAAAATCTAAAGTCCGATAAAAAAAAAATCAAACGTGTATATGACTTCTCTTTGGGAGTCGCTCTCATACTGAAAAATTTTTAGATAGACCAAATTATGAGAGATTAAAAAGTTAACATTTCGCTAAAATCACTGAAATCATAATTTTTTTCTTCGATGAGAGAGTTAACATTTTTTTTTGTAAGAGATATAATTTTTTTGATATTTTTATTAGATTCAAATGGAAGATACTTCCTTATTTACATGTAGTATCTTAAGTAAATGAATCAACAAATTATAACATTTACTTAAATAATATTCAAATAAATAAGTATGAAGAAGAGAAAATTGTGTTCCCCTATAAGTAATACACACACACACACACACACACATATACATATATATACATACATAAATATAATATATGCAATAATCCTATGTGAATTCTTTGCAAATCGAACCGAATCAAGGAGAACCCAATTCGGTCCGAATCGCCGATCCAACAAACCCCCCCAATAACCAATTTTCCGGAGCTTTCATTATGTCAATAGTGGATGTCCTACATGTTTAAATAATTAACAAGGAACCAAATACATAAGTAATAACACATTGGCCTTTGCAACTTGTGCTGGCAAGACAACTTGCTGATGACAAAGTGGCACTATACAGAAATATTCTGACACTTGCCTCCCATCTCATTCGCATATCGGCATGGGAAAGCCTCCAATTTCTCACCAGGAGTGCAGTCAGTAATGGTACGTCGGTGATAGTTGCGATAAGTTGGCACTAAACTGAGTGGATATAAGTTTTTGCCGTCTACCACTGCGACCTGAATCTTGGTGAAGTCAATAGGCGGTTTTGAAGATGGAACACCCCTATTTCTGACTTGAATCATGCAAGCCTGGAGTACAGTTACAAAATTGCTTAAGTATGTCCCGTCCTAATAATTTGACAATTATTGAAAATGACAGATTCACACAATTAAAGAAGTTAAATACTATATGGATATTTATTTAACAGTGCAGCGGAATAAAACATCATTAATCATTATTTTCTCCACTATCGGAGGGTTCAAAACTCAATATTTACATTATCTCAGAACTATATAAAAAAAAATTAGTTGGCTAAACCATCAGCACATATCTCCTTGGGAGCTAGCCCCATCTTGATTTCCTGAAAAGGAGTAGGAAAGAATGAAAAGTTTTGCCCAGTAGATAATACCCTTGCTTACAAGAAATATAACGAGTGGTAGCATAAATGGAATGTTAAAATAAAGATAATGTTAGTATCAAAATGTCAAGTACCAACCATCAAGCAAATAGTACAAATTAGTATAAAATATTGTATATGAAAATGTAGACCAAATCTTGCATATAGTGGTGCATGCCAAATATCTAGATGATCTATTATCGTTCTATATAGTCAGTAAACGAATTCAGGTACTCCTTCCGAGACTGGTCCAGCCACATTTGCACAGACATAGTGTCCAAGCGAGTCTGAAGACCCAAAAAGTGCCATATCATTTCCATTTGATCATTACTCATGTATAGCTTTTGGGCAGATGTCAAGTTCAAGAAATCTTGTTGCAGTGATAATAACAAGTATGAAGATATCAAGTCAGGTTACATGAAGGTTTGAACAAGGGTGCAAGAAAAACTAGATATATAAGATGACAAACTGGGACTAGATAGAAGTATCGGTCGACTGTTCAGTGATTTTCGGTCGACTGACCTTCCCAATAGCTTGGTTCTGGTTTTAAGGTGTAATTGGTCGACCAGAAGAACACATTCAGTTGACCGTTTAAGGTCTGTGTCATCAGTCGATTGGATACTGATTTTCGGTTGATCGATTCCGAAAATCTTAAAATTTGACAGCCAGAATCGCATAGACTTTTCTAACTTGAGAATGAAAATAAACAATCAGGAATGGAAGAGGATAGCCAGTAGTATAGTTAAGGATGTTGACCTGATCAAATAGATTATCTAAAGCTCACTTTTTTAGAGATTCAAGGTCTTAGGATGGCAAGAAAATGGGGACATTGGTTGACCGACAGAACGAATCGGTCGACCGATTCCGGCTACTAGAAGATTCATGGTTTATTTCTATTGACCTATCAGTGGTTATCATAGGTAGTATGAGGTGCCGATTCTAAGAAGGTATGAATCATGATGTGTATTTGATCTCCAAGAAATTTAGGTAAGTGGATAGAACGAATCAAAAGACAAATTGATAGAATATCAAGTATTCCTACAAAGAAGGAACAAGTAAAAATAGAGTATCAAGTATTCCTACATGAAGGAACGAGTAAAAGATATTCCTACCTTAGTTATTTACAGACGATAGCAAGCTCCTTCCAAATCTCTTATAGACTTCGACTATAAAACATCAACCAATAGTTTGGCCAATGACCAGTTCTATATTTATAGACTTCAAGGGTTGAAGGATCGAGACTACGTGAATTGCAATTGTAACAACCACAGGTGGAGGGCTAGATTTGCATGGCTTATGGATTTACACATATTTACCCACGTTGCGAGTAAATTTTCAGATTACAACACGTATAAAGAATACGTGGTAAATTCATACGTAACATAGGTGAACAGTAAAAGGGATACAATATATATATATATATATATATAATATTTATGCAAGTAAAATGTAATTATTTAATCCCTTACATTTAAATTCAAATATTATCAGTTTAAGTTGATATTTGAGATTTATCTTGGCTAGAACATTCTATAAATTTATGCGCATTTACTTTTAATAAAAGTTTTGGTAATGACATCATGGAATACACATAATCAAGTGTAACATAAACATGTAATAATAAAATTAATTAACTAAATTTCTCAAAATTTATTTATTCCCATATTATAAAATTGAGGTGTTACAAAGTATCTGTCCAAAAATTGCACAGACGAAGTTGTCACTTTCCGGTAATCCCAAAGGATATAAGATTGGGCGAGACAAGTGTAGGGAAACTTGGTTATGTCAAGCATAATACTAGGTATCCCCATTCATTTTACTTCACAAAATAGAAAGATTCATCAGGCAATATATTTCAACATTTGAGGCAGATTGAACCCAAAACTGAATTTTATTAAGCCAACAATAAAAGTTACAAGGCAAGCAGAATTTATTGTGACAGACCCAAAACTTGATGATGAATCACCCAGAGGAGATGGGAGGTTAATCACATGCGCACATCAGGTTTCACATTAAGGAATTACAGAAAGCATTAAAAGAATATACCAAAACAAGGGTCCAAGAGAACTGGAGTTTTTGGAAAGTGGCAAAAGCAGCAAAATACTAGGAAAAGATAAAATACAGTACACATGCAGTTTCTGCCACACTAACATGTATGCGGTACTTCAGACGCTCCACCAAGGTGATAGAGCCAGATTTAATTGTTAAAGCTTGAAACAAAAAAAAAGGTACCAAAAGGAAAAAACAGAAGTATCAAGCTAACAGATACCGGACTCCTGGTTTTGTATGTTTCACAGCGTTTGTTCTACTGACTTCATCAATCATCCTGACAGTTCCCTCGAGAACATCAATGGAGGAAATGATCACCTTAGATACTCGACAATACCTTGCTCCCCAAAAAACCTGCAGACCTGTAGGTAAAACCATTTCCCATCACTCCTTGCAAAACCATTTGTTTTTCCATGCAACCATGAAGTATTTGCAGAGTTGTAAGTAAAACCATTTCCCATCGCTCATTGCCTTGCCAAACCATCTGTATCTCATCAGCACACATGAAAGCATTTGATAATAACTTTCTAAATCAATCTCATCAGCACACATGAAAGCATTTGTTTCTATAGTCATCATTAGCTACCCCGTCTCACCCCCACGGGCTTGGAGATTGCCCCTGGAGGAGCGTCTGGGATCTTTGGGCCCGGTATCTTTTCTCTGCAGCCAACAGGGGCATCTTCGGAGGTCTTGCGGCATGCTTCATTTGCGGAGCTGGGCGTCGGCTTGCGCTAAAGGCCAGAGACCGACCTCTTACGTGGATGCAGTGAAGGGCACAAGGCCAGCTCCGGAGGTTCGCTTGGCCACAGGAGAGCCTACGCTCGTTGGGGCTTTTCCGTTGGATGGCTTGGATGCTTGGCTCGGGAGGTGTTTGTGGGTATCTCTGGTGTTACAAGGAGTTGATGGTGAGGCTGTCAGATCTGTGCTGCAGGAGAGATGGCCAAGAGGGTGCCCTTGGGTGGTGAAGAGGATGCATAGGGATGGCCTGTTGGCCACCGGCTCCTGTATGGATGTGAAGGAGGTGGAGGCAGCCGGAGTCCTAATGAGTGGGGGGTCGATTCTGAAGGTTTCTCCGTGGTCGATCGAGATGGGAACATATCTTTTGCCGGGCAATGGCAAGGTGCAACAGGGAAGTGTTCGTCTGGTCCTGGTAGGGCAGATGAACTGCCTGGAGGCATGTGTAGAGGTGGTATCCCCCGACTCCATCCCGATAGTTCTCCACGTCAATGTTGGGGGTCGAGTTCACGGTGATGGCCTCGAGTAGGCCAGTGGTGCAGCAAAGAGGAATGGCGGTAGAAGGTCCAGGGTTTCCTGATGAGTGGTGAGAGGTAGAAGACGAAGCATGGGCAGGTGATTCGATTTCAAATCGTCCACACAGTTGAGTGATTCGATTTCAAATCATCCCACCCCCAACTGTGGGTCGCAGTACGAAGCGAGAGACATGCGGGTGGCAGATCCAGTCTTGAGCCCCAACTCTCCCCATTCGGGAGCCGAAGCCTTTAATGGGGCCCGTCGCTTGAGCCGAGTTGAACCGAAAGCTGGCATGGGAACACATTTGGACGCAGGCAGATCCTCCTTTGGGTCCCGAGGCAGGCCTAACTTAAGTAGCGGACCTTGGCCTGCTGGGTCTTGAAGACCCAATAAGGCATGTCTTCCCCGCCCGATAAGTGCCTCGGTTGGTCCTCCCATCTTCGATCCACAGGACGACATCAACATCGACCCGCCAAGGACGACATTGACGCAGTTGGCGATGAACATGGTGCCTTCCTTAGTGCTGGTGAAGGCGCAAGGTAGCCAAGGGGGGCCACGTATGTCCCTCTCCACTCCCGTGGCACTTCTGGGTCTCTCCCTCTGCCAGCTAATGGCAACTGGGTAGTGCCGCCTCCGAAATTTCCGGGAAAAGGTGTTGGCTTGGCTGCTTCATCCTTCTCCCAGGCTCCTCTGGGAGGCTTAAGTGGCGCAGAGCCCCAGCCCTTCCCCCTCTCCGGCACAAGGTAGCATCGTTAACAGCAGATGAGGCAACGGTGTGGAAGATGCCTGGCCCGTCAGTGGAGGGCCTGTTTGAAGAAGCGTCTGAGGCGCCATAATCCAGTCTCCAGCAAGGCTACCGAGTCTGTCCCTGGTCTGGAGGGTAAGGTGGGCCTCCAGAGCAACCGGAAAGGTCTGCAGCAGAGAATGGTCAGGCGGACTATCATGCTGATTTCAACGACCGCGCAAAATATGGAAAGGGGCATGGAAATGGCAGTGGGGAGGGGATGGAGTCTTGCTGGGTCTCCTTCCCTTCTCACTGATGAGCATTTCCAACATACCCTGGTGCTTCGTCTGCCAGAGCCTAGCCCTCTAGCAGATGGGGCAGTCGAGACAGAGGCGGAGATTAATTTCCAGTCTGAAGTCTTAGCTCTTCCAGCCCCACCCGTGATGTTGGAGGATATGTGTACTGCACTGGAGCAACTTAAAGAAGGTCTTGAGGAGAAGGAGCTTACTAGTATGAACAATGGAAGCCTCTCCAAGGGGGAGGTCTTCGATATTTTGTCTAAGGTGGAGAACTTCATGGAGACGCAGGCAAAGGAAGCTGAAGTGATACAAGCTCTAACACACTCAATCTTGGCAATGTCATAAATCTTCTCAAAATCCAACTTCAGAACTACACCTTTCCTCCTCTACTACTTAAAAGCATAAATACACTCATGCGCCACCAAAAAGTTATCTAATATATGTCTCCCTCTAATGAAAGCTCTCTAAAAATGACTGACCAATGAATCCATCATGGATACTAATCTCCCTACTAAGATCTTGGTGATGATCTTGTAAGTGCCATTAAACAAGTTGATTGGCTGAAAATCTCTAAATTCTTGAGTGCCTGACTTCTTAGGAATGAGCACCAAAATAGCCTTGTTGATACCTCCCAAGTGAGCTCTTGCTTCCTGAAATTCCTTTAATGCTGCAATGAGGTCCTCTTTAGTGATATCCTAACACCTCTAATAGAACAATAAGGGGAAGCCATCAAGACCAGGGGCTCTATCACCTGCCAGAGAGAAAACAGTCTAGTGGACCTCCTTTTCTAAGAAAGGGAGTGAGAAAGCCTTCGTCTCCTCAGAGGAGAGGCTGGGAAAGAGGTCAACAGTAATCCTCCCCCTGCAAGAAGAATCCTCTGAGAACAAGGAGGAATAGAAAACTCTCGTGTAGTCTCTAATCTCCACCTGAGAAGAGAAGTAGTGATCCCCCACCTTGATGCTAGAGATGGAGTTAACCCTTCTCCTCCCAAAGGTAATTTGTTTGAAGTAGATAATGTTCTTATCACCTTCTTTAATCCATCTATCCCTAGATCTCTGCCTCCAACAAATCTCCTCCCTTGTCAGTAAATCATCAAACTGACATCTCAAGGAGTCCCTCACTGACCTGCCTTCCTCCTCTATAAGACCTGCTTCCTCCAAGCTACCCAATGTCGCAAGATGCTGCATAATCCTATCCTTAGCCACCCTTCCATAAAGGGTTTCACTTGCCCCCCAGGATTGGAGAATAGATGCAACGTGCTTCAGCATCTTGACAAGTGTGCCCATGGTCTAGCAATCAGACCACTACAAGCCCCCACGGCCGTCTCCAAGAAGTCAGGCTCCCTGAGCCAAACCCTGCTCAAACCTGAAGTCAAGAGATCTACAAAACTGCCTTGAAGTCTTCAATAGAATGTGTTTATGGTCAGAAGATGATCTAGCCAGAACCCAGACCTGCACCTAAGGGAAATGGTCCTCCCAAACAATAGAAACCAAGAACCTGTCCAGTCTAGAATAAGCAGCATTAGTCCTCATGTTGGACCAAGTGTATATACCATTGGACATACCTAAGTTCACCAAAGTAGCCTCCTAGATAAAATGAGAGAAATCATCCATGTCACCGGCCAGAGTGTTGTCCCTTGTCCTCTCCCAAACAACTACAACCACATTATGATCCCCTCTGACACTATGGATGAGCCGAAGTATTATGAAACTGGATCAACTCCTCCCATAACAGACGCTACTCCTCCCTGGGCTGAGGGCCATAAACCTCAATGAAATCCCAAAGGAAGCCATCCCCGATACTCCTGAAGTGCAAAGAAACAGCGCACCTGGTAATGACCCTCTCCTGAGATCCTCCACCTCAAAAGGGGTTCCAAAGGACCATAATCCCCCCAGACCTACCCACTACAAGGAAGAACATGCCCTGAGATATCTTGGCGCCTCCAGTGTCCCTAATGAGACCACTTGCATCACCTTCCCATTTTGTTTCTTGTAGACATAAAATAAACCACTTGCATCACCTTCCCATTTCGTTTCTTGTCGACATAAAATATCAATTTTGCATCTCCTCATCAGCTCCCTCACAACCCTCCTCTTCTCAGTCCCTCCTAACCCTCTCACGTTCCAAGAGATGATCCTCATTGATGGCTGGATAGCGGACCCTCTTCCTTTCATCCTCTCACTGCACCTCCCCACTCTGCAATGAGATCTTGCACCTCCTCTGATGCTCACACTCCATCTTTTGTTAATCTTAATGAACACTCCCCTCAAGTCTTTCTCAGCCGCCTCAAAAAGAATCCTCACCTATTCTGCCAGCCCCTTCGCGCACTCCATCACAAGGAACTCTACCTCATTGGGCATCTCCCTGACCTTGTCAATCCCCACCCTATTTTTGCCCTGGGCCTCAACAACATCCTGCATCCCCCTCTCTCCCCCATCCAGTAATATAGCACTCACATCACCACTGTCTGTCTCATCCACAAGCACCAGTGCCAACGAAGTCTTCTTATTTATAGGCCTTGCTTACTACCCGTTTCTCAAAGGAAGGTGGTCCCCTGGACACCTCCCGGAGAAAACCTCCTCTACAATCCCACCTTCCACAAACGCCAAGATGGAGACGATCAGCAGAGCTAACGAACATAGGGATGGAGACGAATGGCATAGAGCTGACCCCAGCTTGCCTGGGGCAGCCCACCAGAGGGGGTCCTGCAAAAAGTGGAGGCAGAGGCCCCTTCCCTCTGGGCTTAGCGGACGCTCTCAGTCATCTTCGAGGATCGAGATAGCAATCTCCGACACCAGCAAACGATCAGCTCTCCTATGTCCCCACGGGAGGTAGGTTCTCCTAGGTCAAGCTGAGCAGAGGTGACGACCATCCGCTCCTGACTGGACAGTTGGCCGAGGTGGTGAAGCTTCCAAAATGGTCTTCCAAAGCGAAAAGGAACACAGTGATGCGAGAACGGGTAAGGGCAATCGAATCAGGTGGGTGGATGACATTGTGCAGTCCCCCCCACCCTCATATGCAGCGTAGGCGAAGCAGCTAACGGGCTAAGTCATGGGTATTACCCGCCTCCCTCGCTTGATAGCCCGACACCCGCTATCGACCCGATAACACCTTGAACTGAAGAGGCGGGTTAGTCGGGAGAAGCTGGTTCACCCTTCAAATTCAAAAAGCTAACCCGGCCCACCCTCCGATCGTCTTCCTCCTTTGGAAAGGCGCCTCGTAACCCTAGGCCCGGCGACACTCTCTTTCAAGACCTCTAGCATCCATAGGCGAATGACCAAGTCTTCCCCTCCAACGTCTGCGGTGATGCTGGCAAGTCTATCGAAGAGGCAACCTGAATGACCGATGACCGCAGTTATGATTGTCGGATCCATAAACCCAAACATCCTTGCTCAAGCCTCCCAAATCCCTTAATCAAGAACTGGATACCTTTCTCATCACATAAAGGTAATGGGACCCCCTCGAGCCCTATCTTAACCCTCCTATGGCCCAGACAAGGGAAGGTTCCACGATGGGTCTCCCATTGCTGCAATCTAAGAACCACCTCCCCCGCTCGAATCACCCCCAACTCCCTAGCTTTGACAGCATCTTCATCTGCTTGAGCCACCGCCAGGAAGCACCCAGACGCCGTCTGAGCAACCCACCATCCTCCTCCCACTGCTTCCACCAGCCGCTGCTGCAGAATCTCCACCCGCGTTGAGCCATCCAGTATGGTCACCACAAGGCTCCCACATCCTCCCATTGTCTGCTTCCCATCTGAAGCCTCTCGCAAGGTCCACTCCCCTTGACCAGTGGCGGAGAAGGCATCATGCTGAAGCACCTGATGTGGCCCCTACAACCACACAGGAAACAGGTTGGTGGGAAGGTGCCAACATCAGACTGGCAAAGAGACAAAACCCCAGAGATTCTCTCACTAGAAATTCTAGAGAGAGACACCTGCAGGTCCACTTCATTTCCTGTAGACATAAAATATCAATTTTGCATCTCCTAATCAGCTCCATCACAGCGCCCCTCTTCTTATGATGAAAAGAACCTACATTCAGACTTTTAGTAGACCCCGAGGCAAGCAGTGCAGCATGCAACTGCACTTAGGCCTGCCTCTTCATTTCAGACAGCCAAGGCTTCAGAAAGGGAGCCTCTTGTACATAGAAAGTTGTCAATTTGGAAGGCAAGGAACGTATTTTCAAAAGGGCAAATTAATACGATTGATTCAGTTCTATGTAGCATCCCATTACATTATTGATTTATTTATGTTCTTCAAGCAGTTAGAGATAGAATTGAAAGGATTTGGAGATATCATAAACCAAGACAAGGCATTCCACTTGTTAAATGGGTGAAGGTGTGTAAACCTTAAGGATGGTGGTTTGGGAATCTAGAATCTTTATGTCATGAACCTTGAAATTATTGTGAAGATGGCTTTGAGACAGTCAGGAATGATAAAAAGGTAAAGTACTGTTCTCCAGAAGCACTATGGGACCCATCAGAGATTTTGCAGCATGAAAGACAAACGAGTACATTTTGGAAAGGCATACTGGAAGCATGTTCATGGATTGAAGAAGGGATTATTAAAAAACTTTGGAATGGAGAGCAAACTTATTTCTGTTTTTTGAAGGTGGATAGTGAGCAAACTTACTTCTGTTGGGACCTATGGATGGGTGATTTACCCTCGAACGATAGATTTAGAGCACATATGGTCGGGCATTTGACAGATGGGTGTTGGCCAAAGATTGTTATAAAATTCAAGGCCCAGGGGGTTTGTTGGTTGGACATTGTAAGAAGATGGCTCAAGGAAGAGGAAGAAAATGAATATATTAAGTGTTGTTACGTGTTTTCTTTTCTTTTTTTTCTGGAGTAGACATCTCTATAACTTATCTGCTAAAAAGTGGAGGAAAAAAGTGACTTGCATTTATATCTTTTCTTTTAGAGGAATCTCTGCTCCATGGTTGATTGTATCACTGCTGTTCAGCAATAAAATTGGTGGTGCAATCCATATTTTTACTTCCAGAAAAATTGAACAGATGATCTAGTCCATTTCCAACTAATTGTTTGGTTCAAAAATTGGCAGAATGTAAAAATGCCACAAGAATGAGATAGACACGTACTCTACTCCAACAACAGATCAGGTAAATAGTAACAAGTCATAAAACAAATAATACCAGAAACAAGGGATAGAGAGTTCTTACATTTTTATTTGGATTTATCTGTCAGGGTAATAAGAGACCTAAGGACACCTGTGCTAATCTTGTCATCAAGAACACCTTTCTCTGAAATCATCAAGGATTTTTCCTTCACATAGCTCTGGAGTTTCTTTGTCTCATAATCCAGACGTTCCTGATCTGTATCAAAAGTGAAAATAAGTAACAAAATCTTCAGGAACAAAGATAGCTGGATTCATGTGTATAGAAATTTAAAATCTAGCCAGGCACGACAGGCAGGTTATTATCCAATATAGGAATCCTACTGGTTGACAATTTCTTAAACAGGGCTTGCCTATTGCTTACAAACAGTGAGGTACAGAGGGATAATAAAAACTTTCATCAGATAAGCCAGAATACATGTCGAACAAGCAATATGGATTATGAACATAAGTCATGACATCTTCCAGTTCTCCAACCAGACTCAGGGGTATTAAAATCATAAGCTGTCTATATGCCTTATGAAAGATTGCTTGAGAATCAACTTTGTCTCATGAGCATTGCTGTTAGGAGGAAGCTAATGGTGCTGCAGGAGGAGGTGTTTGAAAGACAGATTGTAAGTATGCATTAATATTAAAGAAAGTGGAGAAAGGCTGTGTTAGGGATAGCCGATGTCTTCACTTTTACAGGCAGCTCACATTGCTGAGTCATCTGATCTATATTAGTTACCGTAGTTTACAATTTGGACTTTCAGTCTCACAAGATGTTTGAAACAAGAAGTTTGCAGATTCATTAAATGTACTCGTAGCAAAACCGAATAACCCCTTTGTTGCATGAAGTGTGGGATCAGAAAATATGCAGGCTCTATTAATCAGGTATAGGACTTGAGCAAGTGGTCGGAAGAAGTAGGGCTGACAGGAGAATCTCATATGGTAAAGTCATAGAATAAAAGCACAAAGGACCAAAGGACAGGAGATCAAAACAAGCTCACTACCAGCCAGAAACACACTCTTGAGGAAGCCAATGCCCTCAAGATGTGTACAAGACATTTTGTGAAAAGGTGATGTAAGATCGGATATTAGAAAGATGTTTGACTGATCATAGAGCCCTTCCATGGTAATTTCCTCAAATGAATCACATTTCCTTCGACAACAACGCATATGCAGGAGGTGCAAGAAGATTACAATAGTGAGCTATGAAGTTCCAAGATTGCTGCAAGGAATAATTACTAGCTAGATCAAGGTGGTGATGATTCCTTTTGTTGCAAACTCCCTCAAGTAGGAAATTCAACTAGCATATCTCTTCTTTATGTCTCTGGATAGTGCTCTGTTAAAAATTAGCTTTCTTAATTGAAATCAGTTACAGCCACATCGGCAATTAAACTTTATTTCCATAAATGATGCATGGCAAGAAGAATGTTGAACTTTTGACATTCATAACAATAGTAATAGTGCTCTCAGTCCATGAGATTATATCATCATCATCATCATCAGAGCCTTATCCCATTATTTGGGGTCGGCTACATGAATCCTTTTCCGCCAAAGATTTCTATCAAGTGCTATAGTCGTGTTTAAACTCAAAAAGTCCAAATCCTTCTTAATAACATCGCACCATCTCATTTTAGGCCTTCCCCTAGCTATAGTCCATGAGATATATATATATATATATATATATATATATATATATATATATATATATATATATATATTTAGATAGCAGTGCTACTGTTTTCCTACACAGAGACCTAAACCAAGATAAATTATCAAAAAATCGCCTCAATAAAGACAAGTAGAAATTAAGGCAATTATAAAAGTAGGTAATAGCAAATTAATCATCTCTTTGGGTGAATGTTACATTAAAGGGAAAGGATTTATAGGTGTAAATGGGGTAAAGAACAAAATTGTTCTCACTGTAGAAAACAGCTAGAACTTGTGACACATTAACCAACTGAGAAGGCAAAATTGATTTTTTTGTAATCTTTAATAAAATGATTTTTTTTAAATGTAATGAAATGAATTGAAACATCCCAATAAACAACATGACCAAGCAAAAAAAATAGGGCTCCAAGGCCCAATCTGATTACTGCATCAATTTAATACCTCAATTTTGTTCTCTATTGGAGCTTTCAACAACTATAAGTTTGAGAAATTGCCATTTTATATCCTCTTTTGCTGTCCTATATCAATACCCTTTAAGCAGGAGGGATTTGGTCCATTGCCTCTATCAATGAATCATGTCTTTCACCTTGAATTATGCAGTGAAAGACAACCGGCTGCCCTGAGATTCCTTGAAAGTCCAATTTATCAAGGTGAATGTCAGAACCTTCTTCAACAGAATAGGTATCCTATCCTTTAATTCTGGAAGGTGATGCATAGTCACACTTCATAGAAAAACATAAAGAGAAGTTTCACCTTTGCTCGGAGAAAAGTATCCCAAAAGGACACAAGAAAAAGCAGGTATTTGCTGCTCCGCACCTTCTAATGCCACTGGTAAAATCTACCAGGAACAGTATCAAAGAATTACACAGGAAGAGAAAACACCTCCACTGTATTGAGAAAATAAAAAACGGAGAGATAAACAAATAGAAATGTCATTCAAGAGAAAAACTTCCCCATACTGTTTAGCCTTCTGTGCAACGACGGATTCTTCAGAATGCAGAACTCCAGCTGCCCTGCAACAGTCCTCCAGCCTTACTCTCCTAAGGACATTAAATGGGCACCCTATCCTTCTGGCAAAGGGGATGCAGAGGCTACTTTCTTTCTGTTATTCATTGTTCAGAGTTGAAATTGGCAGTTTAGGATTTGTATGATTTAATTTCACTGATCCACTTTAACTGGCTGTTCAAATCTTTAACTAATGTCGAATACTTGGTGCTTAAAGACCTATATCAGTGACACTTCATCCTTGGATATTCTAACCGAATTATTACCACATTACTTCACCAAAATCGGTGCTAGGCAATTACAAATATTAAACAATAGAAATATAGAAATTACCCTTTTCTAGGATGCTATGCGCTGCATGAAACGGCATACGAGCAAAGATATCAGACCCCGGAAACATCACCCAGGTTCGTTCCATTGGGTCATGATCCCCACATGTTGGACATATTTCCTTCACTAGGGGCCGTGGTTCAGCACCTATGTCTTTCATGATTGTCTCAAAAGGAGACGGAATACTAGTTTTCGTGGTGCGAGCCTTCTTACGGAGTGCTGTTAAGGCCTCTCGATTCCCATTTCTTACTTTGTCATTCTCCACTAGCTGCATGATGTTAGCTAAAGTAAGCGCCCACATAAGCAAGCACAGACTGTTTTTTTTTTTTTTTTGGGGGGGGGGGGGGGGTGTAAATTTTGACAGCTAGTTACCTGATGACGCGCCAAAAGAATGTGCTCTGCATTGGTTTCATCCTCGATTAAAGATTGCTGCAGCTTTACCATATGATCATCCATTTGGAAGCGCACGGGGAATCCAAAACCCTAAAAAGTGGCGGATGTAGAAATTTTGTTCAGTGGGGTTACCCGAACTTCTTTTAATGATCGATCAATAAATTATATATTATATAAAATATAAATATAGAATTAAAATATAGACATTTACAACAAAAAGACACATTTCCATAAAAAAAGACACATTTCATTGCAATCAATTTTTTCCTTAACAATTGTACTCGACAAGTTTTCATATTTTGAAACACTTCAATAATAGACTCATTACTTATACTCTCAAACAAATCTTTCTCAATATATGTCACTAAACAATCATCACACATCCGGTTCCGTAGCTTACTCTTGACATAGGTCATTGTTGAAAACACTCTTTCAACACTTGCAGTAGCCACTGAAAGATGCAATGCTAACTTTATAAGCAAATATATCATTAGATACACAACATATTTCTTTGTTCCACTAATTTTCTTGCAAGATCACCAATATCTTTTAAGTTAAAAAATCTCTCATCTGATGTCATATCAAAAATATAATTTTTAAGCTGATTATGAAGTGCCACAAGATTAACAAAGTTAAAAAATTCGTTTGGATAAAATCCAACTAACTTAACCCAATTGTCCTTATCAAAATCTAAAAATGAATCACAAAAATTTAAACTAGCCACACAAAAAAAGTAATTCAGTGTTTGTTTCATTGAAACGACTGTTCAACTCTTGCAATTACATATCTAATATAGTGTAGAACAACTCAATCTGATAATGGTGTAAATTTGTGATACAGGGAGCTCTGCATTGAGATTTTTCAAAAAAAAATTATCGATGATCCATACTAGGAATAAGAATTTCTTCTTTGTCACAAAACAAACATACTTCTTTAAAAAGATCATTCCAACCTTCATCCTTCATAGCTTGCAACCGTTGTTTAGAAAGCTTCACAAGTGACATGGCATTAACGATATCTTGATCTTTTGTGATGGCTAATACTTTTGTCATCAAATGTAGAAGAAAAATAAAATCAAAAGTTTTCAATGCAAACAATAAGCCACGTGCTTCACCTTTCTGTTCCAAAGTTCCTTCATGATAAATAACATCAAGTACCTCCATTACAAAATAGAACATAACAGTCAAATTTAGAAGACATCCATAATGAGAACCCCAACGGATATCACTTAGTCTTTTCAAACTTATTTCTTGATTCAAACATCTACCACTCTAAAGATCACCATTACTTAAAGATTTTACAACGCTAACAGCTTGTTTTTCTCGAAGAGTGTCTCGATACTTGCAAGATGAACTAATCACATTTATAATTTGAGTAACAACAGAGAAAAACTGATGCGGGACGGGAAGGGGGAAGAAGGCCGAGAGGGAGAGAAGGGGAGAGGGTCACCGGAGAAGGGGGGGAGGAGGGCCGGAATCCACCGGAGAAGGGGAGGGAGAAGGGGAGGGGGGACAGGGGCGCACCCCTCTGAGCGGGAGATTACTAAGCCATCTCTTTTTTTTCTTCTTTGCATTCAATGCCCTCAAAAGGTGGGAACACATGGGTATTTAAAGGGGATGGGAACCCACATGGCCCTTTCTCACCTACCAAAGACCCAAAAGACCAAGATGCCCCTTTCTAAATACATAAAACTTTAAAAGAAAAATTACATCAAGTGGGCCTCTAATGGGCCAAACAAAATAAACAAATGGCCTATGGCTCCTTTGGTGTAGCTTTACGATTCCCATCATTCTCCCTTGGTTCGAGAAAACTCGTCCTCGAGTTTTGAAATGTCGCAATATCCATACAAGAGGCAGGGGAATAACAAAGTCATGCACTAGCAAAGTCGCCGTAGGGATATCCATGTTGCCCAGCTAGCTAGCCCAGAGGGGGGGTGAATGGGTTAATAAAACTTCGATCTTTGATTAAAACCTGTTTACTGAAAAGATTGCACAACTTAATAACAAGGTTAGAGTTAGAACAAACAAGATAACAATCACACAAAACACATCCACAAGACACAAGGATTTTATCCTGGTTCGGAACTCCTCTCCACAGGAGACCTACGTCCAGTCCCTGAGCAATACCTCAGGATTTTACTATCAAGGGTACAATCCCCTTAAGGATCCTTACACCCAGCCTCAACTGGTCTTCCTTCAGCCTGAAGGGAACAACAACCACCCTGGATACCACCAGGTCTTCCTTCGTCCAGAAGGGAACAACAACCACCCTGGATACCACCAGGTCTTCCTTCGTCCAGAAGGGAACAACAACCACCCTGGATACCACCAGGTCTTCCTTCGTCCAGAAGGGAACACAAACTAATCAGAAAAAGGTTGTGAAAACAGGCTTCAGATTCTAGCTTGACCAGCTACAACCTGAAGCTCCTAAGCCCCCGAGAGAGAAAGAGATTTAACAAGGTTTTTCTCTCCAAGGACCACACAGGCTCTTACAAATGAGAGGATTCCTTTTGAGCACAGAGAGCTAAGAGCTTAGAACCAGGTTTTGGAGTGGAGGCTTCGCTCTTCTTCAAAGTTCTAAAGATTGTGAGAGATGGATTTCTTTCTTCTTCTGAAATCAAGCGATGTTACGTCCTTACTTTACTTCTTTTCGTCTTGAGTCTTCTATTTAAACTGCTGATTCAAATTCGAACGTTGAAGTGTCCGTTGTCTCTTATCCTTGTGTACGTTAGACTGGTTACTGAGGAAGCTTCTGATCGTCAGTCTTTTATCCTGGTGTACACGCCAAAGAGATGTCATAGAACTTTGTATCTTGTGTCCAACGTTGTCCAGAAGAGTCTTGTCAGATATCTGTAAGCATAACATCAATAAATAGAAGACAGCTAGGACTGCTGTCTATTGTTAGTTGAGATGGAACAGATATTGCAGTATATAGCAAAGCTCCTTTCTGTCCTAAAAAGTACGTAGACAGAGTAGCATAGAAATGGAAGATATTGTCTGCATGCATGGGAGATACGATCGGAGAGCATTTAATGCATAGCAGTCAACGGACAAGATATGACTTTGACTTTTCAACGCTATTAAAAAGCATTATACCGATGCATCAAGAAATTCGATAAAAAGAATCTTGCTGACTTCATAACTTATGAAATCGTTATGAATTATAGCAAGTCGTTATGAACTGTAAAGAAATCGTTGTGATAACTTATGAAGCCGTTACAACAGGCAAGTCGTTGCGAGTTCTAAAGAAATCGTTGCAAGAAATCGTTATGACTAATAAAGAAGTCGTTAAGCGAAATCGTTATGACTAATAAAGAAGTCGTTACGCGAAATCGTTATGACTAATAAAGAAGTCGTTACGCGAAATCGTTATGACTAATAAAGAAGTCGTTACGCGAAATCGTTATGACTAATAAAGAAGTCGTTACACGAAATCGTTATGACTAATAAAGAAGTCGTTACGCGAAATCGTTATGACTAATAAAGAAGTCGTTACACGAAATCGTTATGACTAATAAAGAAGTCGTTACGCGAAATCGTTATGACTAATAAAGAAGTCGTTACACGAAATCGTTATGACTATTGAGTTGTAAAGAAATCGTTATGACTATCAAGTTGTAAAAAATCGTTACACGAAATCGTTATGAATTCTAAAGAAATCGTTATGACTAAAGAGTCGTTGCGAGTTCTAAAGAAATCGTTACGAGGTCTAAAGAAATCGTTACGGCTAGAGAGTCGTTGCGAGTTCTAAAGAAATCGTTACGAGGTCTAAAGAAATCGTTACGGCTAGAGAGTCGTTGCGAGTTCTAAAGAAATCGTTACGAGGTCTAAAGAAATCGTTACGGCTAGAGAGTCGTTGCGAGTTCTAAAGAAATCGTTACGAGGTCTAAAGAAATCGTTACGGCTAGAGAGTCGTTGCGAGTTCTAAAGAAATCGTTACGAGGTCTAAAGAAATCGTTACGGCTAGAGAGTCGTTGCGAGTTCTAAAGAAATCGTTACGGTAACGATTTGATTTGAGTTTTCCGGTCAAGGAGGAAATCGTTCTGCTTATCAAAGAAGTCGATACAAAGACTTGGATAGAATTGATGAGACTTACCAGATTGTCTTGAACTTTCATTTTTCTTTGATTTCCTGTACTAATGCTCAAGTAATCCATTAGTATTTTGTTAATCATCAAAATTAATATATAAATAAATGGAAATATTTATTATGGGGACAGTTTGGTCATCAATCTCCCCCTTTTTGATGATGACAAAATATACTAAACGTCATACAAAAAAATGAAATGTTTTTCAGATGTGCGTTAGTTGTCTCCCCCATTTTGTCATTAGGCAAAAAGATAAGCTGTGAGACAAAGAAGAGAGAAAGATTTTATTAAGAGGGAGAAAGATAATACAAGGAGATAACAAGGAGGCATGCTGTGAGATAACAGCCCATGCCTTGATCTCAAGATCCTCAAAAATTTGCAGAAAAACGCCAAAGGTAACTGAGAAGGATGGTCCCATGGAAGGGATGTTCCTCTGAATGTAGAGTTGCCTTTGCTGCTCTATGAACTCTCCATACTGAGTTTTGTCCAAAATGAATCTGAAGTAAGTACTCTTGCCAAAACTGGCCCTATGGAGAAATCTGTCCAAGGAAATTGGATAGTGAAGTTGTTGATTTAACAGATCCTGCTTTAAGGCATAGAAGGCAGAATATCTAGCTGCCCATACAGCATAGAGCTCTGGTATGGGTGCGATGGAATTGAGATCCATAAAGGCTTCTGCAGAAAGAGCAGGCTTCCTCTGACTGACTAGATCTTGATTGATAGCTTCCAATTGCTGATAAGAGGCCCGATAGAGAAGCTCCCATTCTGATGAGGTGAGTCGTTCACACTCAGAAATGAGTGGAGCTAAGGTCAGAGAAGAGATGCGGCCAGAGTGATATTCTCTGAAGATGAACCGCAAGAAGGAGGGAGATCGGCCCTGCTTGGCTGACATCCGGCCCAGCTGCCTTGCAAACATATCTAGAGCGAGAGATCCAGCATCTGAATTAAACACTAACGAGTGCAGCTTCGGCAGAAGAACTGGAAACTCAACCTTGAAGGAGACAAAGTCTACTGTAAGAGGAAGGTTGAGAGGGGTCTCTGATTGCAGCACAGTAATCTGCGAGTTGAACTGGCAAAACTGAACTTCTGGAATTTTGTTCAAGTAGCAGAAGTCACTGTACAGCTGAAAGGCTCTGGCAACGCGAATTTCCTTCAAAATGAAGGATCCCCAAGAGTTCTTGTGCTGGAAGATAAACCACTCAGAGAAGGTGAGTGGGTGAGCTCTGAGAGAGAGGGATTCGGCCCTTGCAGTCAGGTATTTTGAGTACTGAGCCTTGTTTCCTTTGATAGCTGCCCACTGATCTTCAGTCTTGAACTCAGTGCCCTCAAAGATTTTGGATTTGAAAGCTTGAGATATCTGAGTAAAGGAAGAACAATGGCCAGGTGTTCGGAGAGGTTGAGAAAAGGAATACCATAAATGGTAGAAAGAATGCATTTCTGGAGGTATTCTTTGTAGATAGGTCTTCTCTTAGGATCAAGGGTAAGAGAGTACCATAAAGGAGGGTAGAGAGAAGCAGAAGGAGTGCTTAGAGAGGAAGAGTTTTTCTCTTTTTCAAGACAGGACTAGGAGGGTCAGTCCTGTGAATGTGAGAGGCTGTGGAAAGAATGGTGAGGAGAGTGTTCCTTTCAAAATGGTCTGGAACATTGGTGTCAAAAATACCAAGAGGCAGAGGTTTCACTGGAGGAAAGGTAACAGAATTAGGAGGAGTAGGAGGATAGAAAAAGTGTTTAGGATTAAAGGAAGAGGTTGGTTGAGGATGAGATGTTTGGGTTTTAATAGGTGAAGGTTGAGGAGTTAATGAGGATGAAGCTGAGATGAGAGCTGGAGTAGGTGAGAAGGAGGGTTGAGAGGAAGTAGAGGATGAGGAAGGTTGGGTGCGAGGCATGGGATGTTTTATGGTTGGTGGAGCAGGAGGTGCAGTAGGAGGAGATGAAGGTGTGGAGAGGGTTGGAGTGGCAAGAGATGAAGTATCAGGGGCCTTGGAGACTGACACTGGCTCTTTTCCTCTGGCCTGACTTTCTCTGACTGCAGGAGAGGGTCCTGAAGACCCTGAGGCTGCCACTGGTCCGGGTGACCCTACAACTGATGGCCCTGATGGCCCTGACCCTTGAACTGGCGGCCCTGTTGGCCCTGACCCTTGAACTGGAGGCCCTGGTGGCCTAGGAACTTCAGCTGGAGGCCCTGGTGGCCTAGGAACTTCAGCTGGACTGCTCTGAGTAGGTGCAGGAGGGACACCACTAGACTTTGAAAGATGAGCCAGCAAATTCTTCATATCAGACATTTCTTTATTGAAATACCTCATTGCATTTCTTATTGAGGATACGTCTGAGGAGGTTGAAACTTGATTTGAAACAATTCTTGTATACCAGACTGAACTGATGCCAAGATCTCTCCTTGGGCTTTTAACAAGGCCATAACATGCTTCAATTTACTTTCCTATGGCCCTTCCTTGACCTCCTGTGAACAACTCTTTTCTGCTTACTTGGCTGAGAGACAGGCTCCTCAAGATTTATAGTTGCACTTGGGCCTTCACTAACATCAACCAAGGCTGGAGCTGGAGTTTCCTGAGTAGGTGCAGCTTTCTCAGAAAAGGCTTCATTCTCTGTCTTTTCACTCTCAGCATGCTCCCCCTGAATGGGAGCAGGGACTTCAATACTTTCTTGCTCCCCCTGAGCAGGAGCTTCTTCCAAGACAACATCTTCATCAGGTTCACCTGCCTTAGAAGAGACTGAGATGGAGGGAATGGAGTCCAATACTTCTTTTAAAAAGAGGCGACTAAGGTGGTGGGCAAGGAGTCTGCCACACCAGCTGCACCCTCTTCCAATTGAGCTTCGGATTGGCATCCCACAGCTGACTCAACTGGTTCTTGCTCTGCTGGACTTGCTGCTGCTTGCTCTACTTCAACTGCTTCTGGAATATCTGCAATAACTGCTTCTCCTTCAGCCACAGAGGATTTCGACCAAACTCCTTCTTGCACTGAAAAGCCACTTTTCTTCAGGTTTCTGGACCTTATAGACTGGCCCATCTTTTCAGCTACCGCACCTGACAGATCTACTCCAAAGTGCTTGAAAATCTTGGTCAGAAGATGGGCATATGGAAGGGAAACATTCAACTTGCTCTTTGTTTCCCATAACTGAGCATGTGCAAACATCATTCGCTCAACATCACTGCGGCCAGGTTTATCTCTTTGTTCTGGATTGCCCAGAACATTATGTCCGAATCTGCCCTAGTGCATGAGGAAAAGGTAGCACTACGGGGAACTAAGATTTGGCAGACTATAAAGTGAAGCAATCGGTTGAACGCGGACATCTGATTAATATCAAGCTTCCCATCCTTCAACTTAAATCCTGGACCGATAATCCCGAGACCTTTGACTTCATCATTCACAGAGTGAATGCCACTAAATCCCGAGGTCTTTACTCCAAACAGATCACGCAACAGCTCATGGGTTATTCTGATTTGGATACCCTTGACAGAGGAAACAAGGGATCCATCGGCTTCTGACTTCAGACAGATGTAGAAGGCTTTTACCAAGTCCGGGTAGCTTACCTCACTGAAGGTGACCACATCCATCCACTGCGATCTTCTTAGAGTATCAACTAGCCTGGCCATGCCACTCTTCTCAAGATTCTGAACATCCACTGCCTTATTTCCGCAAATCTTTGTCTTCACAAAAGTAAATCTTTCTTGCTCCTTTGGGGATAAATACTCAGCACTGTAGCCCCCAACACTTCCGGAGATCAACGGAGCGGCCATGGGTGCAGAGAAGAAAAGATTCTGGAAGAGAGGATGATGGAAGGGACGGAAGTTCCTGAAGGAGTTCTTCGCGGGAAGAGAAGAAGGCTTCGAAAGATGCAGAGAGTCGATCCCAAAATCGTTAGGGCATCAGCTTTGGGTGAACAGATAGAGAATAAAAAGGGTAAAGGTGGAAGACGAATCGATCTCAAAGCGATTTGGGTAAAATAATATTACTTTAATGACAGGAGGAGCGCCAAAAGCGGCAAAGGTAGAAAGCGACAAAAAGGTTTGACAAGTCAAACAACTTTCTACACAGAAGCGGTCAAAGCATATAGATAACTGAGTTTTGTTTAACTTTAACGGAGAGAGAACTTTTCATTTAATCTGAAAAATTTATATGTCAATAAAATCACAGAAATTCTTTCACAAATTGCACATCCCTAGTTCCCTTCTAAGAGATGTAAATCTCTCTTCAGGTAGGGCTTTTGTGAAGATATCTGCCAATTGACCATTTGTATCTATAAACGAAATTTCTAAATTACCACTAGCTACATGGTCTCGAATAAAATGATATCTTACCTCAATGTGTTTCGTCCTTGAGTGTTGAACTGGATTTTTGGTGAGGTTGATGGCACTTGTATTATCACACAATAGAGGAATTGATTTGATGTGAATGCCGAAATCTTCAAGTTGTTGCTTTATCCAAAGAAGTTGTGTACAGCAACTTCCAGCAGCAACATATTCCGCCTCAGCTGTTGATAGAGCTACTGAATTTTGTTTCTTGGATGTCCATGATATTAAGCATCCTGCAAGAAACTGACAACATCCACTGGTGCTCTTTCTATCTACTTTGCAACCAGCATAATCAGCATCTGAATATCCTATTAGATTTATCTCACAAGATCTAGGATACCAGAGACCTAAATCATGAGTTCTAGCTAAATATCTAAATATTCTTTTTACAGAGATTAAGTGAGACTCTCTAGGGTCTGCCTGATATCTAGCACACATGCATACACTGAACAAAATGTCTGGTCTACTGGCAGTTAAGTAAAGTAATGATCCTATCATACCTCGATAATTCTTTTGATCTACCCTTTTACCTTTTTGATCACTGTCCATTCTGGTTGATGTGCTCATTGGAGTTGATAATGGCTTTGCATCTTCAAATCCAAATTTCTTCAACAGCTCTTTGGTGTACTTTGCTTGACAGATATGAGTGCCATCCTTCCCTTGCTTGATTTGCAATCCAAGGAAGTAGCTTAACTCCCCCATCAAGCTCATTTCGAATTCTCCCTGCATAAGCTTTTCAAAGTACTTGCAAAGAGATTCATCAGTAGATCCAAAAATAATATCATCCACATAGATTTGTACAAGAAGTATATGTTTAACCTTAGATTTTATAAATAATGTACTATCTACTTTACCTCTAGTGAAACCATGATTTAATAAGAAATTACTGAGCCTTTCATACCAGGCTCTAGGAGCTTGCTTTAGACCATATAAAGCCTTATGTAGTTTAAATACATGATTTGGAAATTCAGAGTCGTCAAAACCTGGAGGTTGTTCAACATAAACTTCCTCCTTGATGAAACCATTTAAAAAGGCTGATTTGACATCCATTTGAAAAAGTTTTAAATCAAGTGCGGATGCATAAGCAAGTAAAATCCTAATGGCCTCAAGTCTAGCTACAGGTGCATAAGTTTCATCGAAATCTATGCCTTCCTCTTGGGAGTAGCCTTGAGCCACCAATCTGGCTTTGTTCCTTAAGATTATTCCAGACTCATCCAGTTTATTTCTGAACACCCATTTGGTGCCAATAACTGAATGATTGGATGGTCTAGGAACAAGTGACCATACTTGGTTTCTCTTGAACTGATTTAGTTCATCTTGCATGGCTAGTATCCAAGATTCATCAGATAAAGCTTCATTGACTGTCTTAGGTTCTACTTGAGAGACAAATGCTAAATAGTCGCATGGAATTACATTACCTCTAGTTCTTACCCCTACAGATGGATCACCAATGATGTTTTCAGGAGGGTGATCTTTCTGATGTCTCCATTCCTTTGGAAGATCTTTATGTTGGATTTCTGTTTGCTGCAGTTCTTCCAGAGTTGGATCCTCTTTGTCCTTAATTGAAGTTTTCTTTAATTTTTCGGACAGGACATCTGCATCATCAATGTCACTAATTTCTTCCTTTTTCAAGGAAGGGTTAGATTCATCAAAAATAACATGTACTGATTGTTCAATTAATAAGGAACGTTTATTGAAAACTCTATAACCTTTAGGTTTAGAGGAATACCCCATGAAAATGCCTTCATCTGATTTGGCATCCAACTTACCAATGTCCCTTTTTCCATTGTTATGGATGAAGCAAGGACATCCAAATATTCTGAAATGGCTAATCTTTGGCTTCTTTTCTTTGTAGAGTTCATAAGCAGTCTTTTTCAGAATTGGCCTGATCATCACTCTATTTATGATATAACATGCAGTGTTGATAGCTTCGGCCCAGAAATATCTTGGCAGATCATATTCTGATAACATTGATCTTGCCATATCCAAAAGAGTTCTGTTTTTCCTCTCAGCAATTCCATTCTGTTGAGGTGTCCTTGGAGCTGAGAAGTTGTGCTCAATTCCTTGATCATCACAGAACTTCGTAAACTTTTCATTCTGAAACTCACCACCATGATCTGATCGAATAGAGACAATTGAGAATTTCTGATCTTTCTGAACTTTCTTACTGAAGCTGACAAAATTCTCAAATGTGTCATCTTTGTGCTCTAAAAAGGATACCCAAGTGAATCTTGAATAATCATCAACTATTACAAATCCAAAATTCTTTCCTCCCAAACTGGTAGTCCTCATTGGCCCAAATAAATCCATGTGAAGTAGTTCTAAGGGCTTTGAGGTGGTTACTACAGTCTTTGATTTGAAGGAGCTCTTGGTGTGCTTTCCTCTTGCACAAGGTCTGCAAATGCTATCCAATCTGAAATTTACCTTTGGCAGTCCTTCAACTAGTTTTCTTTTTCTGAGCTTGTTCAGCCCATCCAAGCTGCAGTGGCCCAATCTTCTGTGCCACAACTCAGTTGATTTATCTTTGCTAGCTGCCAAACACACATCTTGATCCTTGAGTTCATCGAGATATAGAACATACAAATTTCTTTCTCTGTAGGCTTCAAATATGACTGCACCATCCTTTAAGATACTGCATTTTGATTCTTGAAACTGAATTTGATGGCCTTTGTCACACAACTGGCTGATGCTGATGAGATTGTGCTTTAACCCTTTGACCAGCATTACATCCTTTATGACTGATTTTCCTTTGATGTTCACAGACCCGCTTCCTATCACAGTCCCTTTTCCATTATCTCCATAGGTGACTGTACCTTCTTCAGCTTGGAGATCAACAAATATCTTCTTGTTGCCTGACATATGCCTTGAGCACCCACTATCCAAATACCATTTGGATGCTCGAGGGTTAACCTGAAATGAGAACATCAAGCTTTAGGTACCCAAATTCTTTTGGGTCCTGATTGGTTAGTATCATCAACTTTACCTTTTAATATCCATTTTTTATGTCTTGTTGGGCATGTCATTTTAATATGTCCTAACTTGTTGCAGTGACTGCAGCAGGATAACTTAGTTACTTTTCTATGTATTTGAAATCAGCTTTGTATGCTACATCTTGTTCAGGTACAAATTTTGGTGTTGGATATGTTTTAGGGTATATTATGGTTTCTTCATTATCTGGGGGTGTATATCCTAATCCATTTTTCTTTTTACCCGATCTCCTAGCACCTTTTAATATTAAAGAGTTTTTACCATTGGTAAATTTTTCTAGGGTGCTTGCTAGTGTATTGTTTTCTTCATTTAATTCATTTACAGTTTTTCTTAAATCATCTGAGTTTTCCTGTTTTTCTAGGTCAGTGATTTTTCTGTTCTTGTCTTTTAAATTTTCACATAATAGTTCATTTCTTCTCTTAAGCTCAACTATTTGTTTTTCTAGTTCTTCGTTTTCAGATTTTAAATCTGAGTTGGTATTTTCGAGACATGTGATATTTTTCTTGCTTAGCTTAAGTAGTTTACACACTTCTTTATACTTATTGTAGAGTTCATTAAATGCACTTTCCAAATTATCCGAATCTGAGTCATTACAGGAATCGAAAGAAGAATCAGATGTTACCTTATCCTCGGTATTCGCCATGAGAGCCAAGTTGGCTTCTTCACCTTCACTGCTCGAGCTTGACTCACTATCTGAGTCGCTGCTGTTGTCCCATGCAGCTGCCATGGCTTTCTTTTTGAATCTTCTGAACTTCTTGGAGCTGTCCTTCTTCTTGTGATCATTTTTCTTTAACATTGGACAGTCTGCCTTGATATGTCCAGGTTTCTTGCATTCATAGCAAAGTGGCTCATTCCTCTTCTGATCTTTTCCATCTGGTCTCTTGAGATCTTTGTTTTTCTTGAAGTACCTCCTACCAGACTGGAACTTTTTTCTTTGCCAAGATTCTCTGCAATCTTCTTGAGAGCATGGCTTCTTCATCATCACTAACTTTGCTATCTTCACTGTTATCTAAGGATTCTTCTGATGAGTCCCCATTAGCTTTAAGCGCATTTGACTGCTTCTTTCTACTGGAGGATTCTCCTAGTCTTTCCATGTTTATTTCATGGGCCATGAGAGACCCAATGAGTTTTTCTACTGACATTCTCTTAAGATCATTAGCTTCTTCGATAGCTGTGACCTTTGCCGTCCATGAAGATGGCAGGGATCTGAGAATCTTCCTTACCATATCTGCATTTTCATATGACTTTCCTAGACTTGCTAGGCCATTAGTAATGTCAGTAAATCTACTAAACATTTGGGTAATAGACTCACCTGTTTGCATTTGAAATCTTTCATACTGAGTGACAAGAATGTCAATTCTTGTCTCCTTTACTTTGTCTGTACCTTCATATGTGATCTTTAACTTTTCCCACATTTCCATGGAGGATTTGCATGCTGAAACTCTGTTGAACTCTTTCTTGCTTAGAGCACAACATAGAATGCTCTTAGCTTTACAGTTCAAGGAGATTTTCTTTCTATCTTCATCTGTCCATTGTGCTTTCTCATTTGTGACGACCAGATCACCTTCTTCCACTATTGACCAGATTTGATAATCGTGGCCTTGTAGAAAGTATTCCATCCTGGTCTTCCAATACGTATAATCTTCACCATCGAACAAAGGAGGTCTGTTGACAGACTGACCTTCGAAGTGACTTTGGGCTGCCATTGATCTTTGCTCTTCAGATCGTTGGATCTTCTTCTTTGTCGAAGAGACGGGCTCTGATACCACTATATTTCCTGTTGCCACCCAGAAGTAGTAAGTAATCCCCTTTTGTTGGCAGGAAAGAAAAGATCATCCGAGAAGTTTTTCCAGCGTCACCATCTGCCTCAGTGTGAAGCCTCATGTTCATGCCCATGATCATGAGAGTGGTCATCATGCCCCTCCCACGGATGACGCCAACCCATTACAACAGGACCATCTTGTTTAGCCCTGTAAAGGATCCAGAACCACATCATGGCGCACATGCCCTTCCCGGTGAGGGCGTGCCATCGCTTCGCGTGGTGGAGCGTCACGCCCTTGTAGGTCGTGCTGGGACCGTGCCCTCCCGCCATTCTCCCAGGTCGGTCTCTCCGACGAACTCTCTGATCTATTGGTTCGCAGACGAGCAGATTAGCTTCCTCCGGCGCGTAGTAAAGTCTCAAGAAATCGTTACGAGGTCTAAAGAAATCGTTACGGCTAGAGAGTCGTTGCGAGTTCTAAAGAAATCGTTACGAGGTCTAAAGAAATCGTTACGGCTAGAGAGTCGTTGCGAGTTCTAAAGAAATCGTTACGAGGTCTAAAGAAATCGTTACGGCTAGAGAGTCGTTGCGAGTTCTAAAGAAATCGTTACGGTAACGATTTGATTTGAGTTTTCCGGTCAAGGAGGAAATCGTTCTGCTTATCAAAGAAGTCGATACAAAGACTTGGATAGAATTGATGAGACTTACCAGATTGTCTTGAACTTTCATTTTCTTTGATTTCCTGTACTTAATGCTCAAGTAATCCATTAGTATTATTTTGTTAATCATCAAAATTAATATATAAATAAATGGAAATATTTATTATGGGGACAGTTTGGTCATCAATCCAAACCAATATACCTTCTGAAAAGTTGCAGTCTGCATAGAATGTGTGCGTCAAGATCGCATCATATCATATCAAAATCCTCGAGAGTAAATTCGAAGTCAACCACGACAGTAGAAGGTGAACCAACAGGACGATCTTCCGCGAACACGCAATACGATATCGACTGAAGACCCAATAGGGAGAACAACTCAGGATCTCAGGTGTCATCTATCTCAGACTCAGTGCAAACACAACCATCTGACACTAGGGATGAAGCCTCTGACAACATTTTATGTGGCGTTGCTTGACCATTATGCAAGTCCTGCAACTCAGACCATACCCGCATCTCTACTTCATACTCGTCGGCTAATGTTGCGTCGGGCTCATAGATCACTACTTGCTCTTGCTCTTCACACTTGACATCCAAGGTGGGATCTGTCTCATAAACCATCTTTTGTAGTGCAGTAGCAAACATATCACGTAACTCGCGAAGATCATTCTTGATACTTATCCAAATGGGGTCTTCAAATAGCTTCCAATGCACGCTCGAACATTGATCAACCATCCTCTCCGTGAGGATAGTGGCGTACAGGGTAAGGACCTCGACTTGTGAGAATAAACTGATTCCCTAAATCTGATGCGGGACGACGGCGGCGTCGGGAGGTACCAGCGTGGGATCAATGAACCCCAGGCGAATAGGGCCCGCTGGGACGACCGCAACGACGCGAACGGCTCGTCAAACCGAGCTCGGATGATTCCTCCACGCTGGCGGTGCGATAAGGCCTCCTGGTGCACCGCCGGCACTGTAGCTGGCCGGCTATAGTGCAGACTGGGTCGAACCGGGTTGACCCGGTTCGCGGCCCTCTTTTTTATCCCCCTCCCCGCGTCGCGCAGAGAGAAGACAGGGAAAGGGAGGGAGAGGGAGGGCCGCGGGGCGGCTGCGGGCGGAGGGGCTGTGGGGCGGTGGCGGCTGGCGCGAGCGGGGCCGGCGTTCGCGGCCGGAGCTCCAGCAGTCGTGGCGGCTGCCAGCGACAGCGGCAACGGAACCAGGCGACGATGACGCGAGGGGGGCGTGTTCCGTCCCAGGTGGCCGGCGCGAAGGGGAGCTAGAGAGGACTCCCGCTGCTTGGGAGAGTCCGGCGCGAGGCAGCGGTGAGGTGGAGACCCCCGGCGCGCCGGCGCGGGGTCCACGAGCGCGACGCAGGAGGGAGCTCGGGAACGGGGGAAGCCGGCGCAGGGGGTTTCCGGGGAAAAGGGAGCAGCGCGTGCTGGCCGCTGACCGCGTGGCCGGCGGTGACCGCGGAGGGCGGCAAGACCTCCGACGACGTCTCCTCCCTCCTCTTCTTCTACCTCCTCTTTTTTGTTCTACTTTCTGTGTTTTTCGGCGATGGGGTTGGGTCTGGGGGGTTGCGAGGGAGAGCAGCGAGGAGGGAGGGGTGTCGCGGGAAGGCGAAGCAGAAGGGGGGGTGGAAGGCTGTGCACAGGGGGGGGGGGGGGGTCTTCTCCCGCGGAGAGGGAGACAGAGACGAACAGGAAGGGGGTTCGCGCAGGGATTCTGGGGAGGGAGAAAGCAGCGCGGGGTGAGGACGAAGCAGTGGGGGGGGGGGGGAAGCTTTGCGTGGGGGGTCTCAGCAAGGGGTCGCGGAAGGAGGAAATGAGAGAGGGAGTTCAGAGATAGCTGGAAGAAGAGAGAGAGGAACTGGAAGGTGGGGGGGGAACGACCGGAAGGGGAGGAGAAGGCAGCGAGGGGATCGTTGTCTGCTCTGATACCAAGATGATGCGGGACGGGAAGGGGGAAGAAGGCCGAGAGGGAGAGAAGGGGAGAGGGTCACCGGAGAAGGGTGGAAGAAAGGGGGAGGACAGCCAAAATCCACCGGAGGAGGGGGGAGAGAGGGAGAAGGGGGGACAGGGGCGCACCCCTCTGAGCGGGAACTAAGCCATCTCTTTTTTTTTCTTCTTTCCATTCAATGCCCTCAAAGGGGGATGGGAACCCACATGGTCCTTTCTCACCTACCAAGGACCGAAAAGACCAAGATGTCCCTTTCTAAATACATAAAACTTTAAAAGAAAAATTACATCAAGTGGGCTTCTATTGGGCCAAACAAAATAAACAAATGGCCCATGGCTCCTTTGGTGTAGCTTTACGATTCCCATCAAAAACTAAGACACATCACCATGATTCTTAGCAACAACAACAAGCGTCAACTGAAGTTGATGAGCAAAACAATGAATATAATATGCCAAACTACTCTCTCTCATAATCAAAGCTTTAGGACCATTGAACTCACCTTGTATATTACTAGCTCCATCATAACCCTATCCTCTTATTCTAGATAAACTGAGTCCATATCTCATAAGAACAGATTCAATTGCAGCCTTAAATGACACAGTAGTTGTAGCAACCCTAAATTTTTGGGGAAATAAAAATTTAAATATTTATATTATTTAATTAGAAAATCAAATAAAAGGAAGATGTATTAAATCAACTAGGAAATCAAATAAGAGAGAATTAAATAAAACCCATTAAAAGAAAAGGAGTAATGGACTTTGTTATATTGACCCATTAGAAATTAGTGGGCTAAAATAGTGATTTTAAAAAGGGGAATAATAGAGAAATACCCAAAATTCCTAACTAAAATATTACTAAAATAGAATATAGATATTTAATACATTAAATAACTAGTTTGAATTAGGATTGGATTCCTAAACCTACCCCAATTGATTGGCCACAAAATCCCTTCTCTCCCAACCCAAATAGGAGATCTCTTGCTTAAAAAGGGGAGAGGAAAATAAGAAATTCGGAATTTAATAAGAGTTAGGCTTAAACTAGGAAAGGGAATAGGAAGAAGCTTAAATACTTCTCTTAAACCCTCATGGCCGGCCCTAGCTCGTGCCAAGAGGTTCCTGGACCAGGAGGAGAGGCCAAGAGGAGGAGAATTCGTGGAGAGGAAGGATCTCTCAAGTTCTTCCCCGAGTTCTTCAAGTCTTAACCATAGAAGAGGAAAACGATCAAAGATAAGCATTCTCACAAGCATAAACCATGAAACTTTTTCTGTAAGATGTCTCGTCTATCAGGAACAAAAGCCCTTTGGTTTCAAAATTTTCCATCGAGCATATCTGTCGTTCTTGATTTTTCATGTTCTGCAACTGACATGACCCCTAACCCTCTTTTAAATTCTTGATCTCTTGTATACTCAACCCCATGCCACGAGATTTTTACTGTAGGAACTGATGCATGTTAGGCATCTTTTGCCCCTAAAAGCCCTAAATTTGATTCATCCTATCTTGCGAATTTAATCGTTGATCTCAACTATGTACTGGTTCATGTTCATCATGAATATTCGTGTTCAAAACATGTCCAAACCTTGATTGTTTTCAAATTCCTATTTATTGTAAGTACCCATGCATGTCTAGGTCGTTTTGCAACTGTTTTCACGATTTTTCGTTGACTATACAATTAGTTGTGATTTTCTGAACCACCCTGTGTCAAATAGGGTGAGTTCTGGCCCGCAATCCAAGGTAATGTCCTTTCCCTGTCGGACCCGGGCGCAGACCCTGTGAACGCGACGGCCCGATAGGCCGCGTTCACAAGGGTCGTCGCGACAGCGCCCTCTGTCACGATCTGATCGCGACAGGGCCTGTCGTCGCGATCTACTGCCCGACCAGACTAAGCCTGTCGCGACCCGTACAAGCACCCGTCGCGATCTCAGTTGACCCCGTCGCGATCTGGGTTCTTTTGCAAGAAATCCCTGCCTCAGCAATGCTTGATTATCTACAGTGTTTGTACTCTTGTTTAACAGTCATACACACAGAAAATAACATCTGTTATAAATTGAATATTTATGCATGACTAAAATACATGCACATGATCTTTTCTATCTAAAATTTCATGACACTTACACACACTTTGAACCATCCAATTATGGCATAATTTGGCATGAAACTATTTCATAATACATCTGGTAATTTTTGTCATTAAATTACCCTATACTTGTCTATCGTTTCTCGCGATGTTTTGGGAATACCGATATCGACGCTCCACTGTTCTAGAATTCCTCTAGAACGTCGAGCACTTGTTTCTATATACACTCTCTCTTGACTTGGACGAACTCTCCGTCGGATACTCCTTCTGCCGAACTAGTAAGTCTTTGTTCAATGCCTCCGTAAATCTCCTCTGTCCATGGATTCTCTCATGGTCGACGAGCCGGTTGTACCCTAACACCTATGATACCCTTTATGGATCTATATGATCCAAACGGCTATTAGAAATTCACTCTCGTCTTGAATCACGCCGGACCTCTGGATCTGTGCTTAACATGACCAGTGGTAAGGTCGTGAGTTCCGCCTGACTGCCAACACCATGTGCGCGTGTTGTGCAACGGTTACTATCGCTCATTACTCGACGTTTCATGTGCAAGGTCCACTAACTCTCATCTATACTCTACTCGCTCATCTATTCACGTTCACTCTACTATCTCGTCTATTCATCTAGTGCTCTCATCTACTTCTTAGTACTCTATATTGGCCATTGACTGATTGTCTAAAGATAAACAATATAACCAATGCCTGGCAATATATAAAAGGCCCGATCTGGTCCTGGGATGTGCGCCCGAAAGTGCTAGTGCCCATGGGAGTTAAATGATCAGAGTGTTTAACATTACACTCAAGTGCTATCTATCTTGACTATCTAAATGACAATCAAAAGTGCTATGTTCTCTCGTTGTCCATTGACAACAAAGTGCTATGCTATACTCGTTATGCTATGCTATACTCGTTGTGTTATCTATACTATGGTCATCTTGCTATACTTGACATTGTGCTATCTTGCTATTATTGTGCTATTCCCGACACTTGTGCTATTCTTGGAAAGTCTTGCTATTTCGTTCACGTACTGCCCTGCTATATTTTTACTCAACACTCTCTACCGTTCTGTCATTAGTTACTCTGTCTTTAATGCATTAATTACTTAAAGTCCGCTTGAGCCTGAGATTTAAGTCCTACTGGGCGATGTTCGCTCACCCTACGTTATTTGTCATTGTGTTCTCAGGTGAGACCGAGGATGAACCATACACTCAAGAGGACGGGAACGACCTGGAGTGATGTTATGAGTACCCTAGTGTCCTATTGTTTTGTTTAGCGTGGTAGTAGTTAGGTTTGAAGATTTGTCTTTTGCTTTACTCCAATGTAATCGAGTCTCATAGATTGGCTCTGATATTAATGGTTGTAACTAGGCATTGAAAAGTATTAATGAAATGAATTTGCTTTATCATTATTCATTTTGAAATGGCTTGATGTCTAGTATTCGCTCTATACCCTTTTCTTGCAACTGTCTTGCGTTCCGATATTCTGCGTCGGAGCGTGACAGTAGTAGTATCAGTAACATGAACAATACTCAAAATCTCTCAACAACGAAACTCTTCTGATCAATATATCGTAAAATCATAGCCATTTGTCCTTTACCAGACACATCACGAGCCTCATCAACAATTATTGCAAACAAATCATCTCCAAATTTTATGATGATTGCATTCGTTGTTTCAATTGCACATGCACTTACAATGTCTTTTTGTATATGCAATACAACATTATTCATGGATAAACTATGATCTGCAAGAAATCTCAAGAGTTTTATTCCTTTATTACATGAAATTTCATATTCATCATGTCCACGAAATGCTAATCCTTGACGCAAAAGAAACCTTATGCAATATAGTGATGTTTGTAAGCGGACTCGATAATCATTCTTCACTTAGTCTGATTGCTTTGAAAAAGTCACTTGAATACTTTATTTTTATCTCATCAAGTCCTCACATTTTTTTACAGCTACATTATATGAGCCATTAGGCCCACCAATATGAATATCTAATCTGTCTTTTTTTGTTCCAAGCTGAAAACCTTCACCAACAAATGAATCACCACCTGATTGTTTTCCATGGTCAAGTTTGAATAAGTAACAAGACAAACAAAATGCAGCATTTTTTGTTGTGCTATATTCTAACCAATTTTCATACTCATCAAACCAAGAAGGAACGAATCTACGCATTTTTCCACCCATAAACGTTAAAGGGAAATTATGATTATGTGATTGGCAAGAACCTTTTAGTAGATATGTTATCACATCATCTTGCAATTTTGGATGATACTCTGGTATCTTCTTTCTTAACCCTAGATCTAATTCTAAAATAGTCAAGTCAAGTTCATCAATAGAGGAAGATTCTTGTTGACTTGGGAGTGGACTATGTGGAGTTCTAAAACTACTTGAACTAGTTGTATTGCTTTGTCATTAACTTAGTTTAACTAAATAACGTTTCATCCTAGCAAAACAAATCGATGATTTTAAAACCAACTAACACTAAAGACAGTTATTTCATCAATTATTAATGAGTCACCACCCAGAATCATAAGATCACATTCACATAGCGACATAAATTATAATGTAAATATGCATTATAAAAGTGAGCCACCATCCAAACTCGTTGGATCACATTTACATAACCACACAAATATAATGTAAATACGCATTATAAGAGTGAGCAATCACTCAGACTCGCTGGATCACATTCTCATAACCACACAAATTACAACGTAAATATGTATTATAAAAGTGAGCCACCACCTAAATTCGTTAGATCATATTTATAGAACCACACAAATTATAAAGTAAATACATATTATAAAAGTGAGCCACCACCCAGACTTGCTAAATCACGTACCTTGGTAGCCAACAGTAAAGACAGTGGTCAATAATAAGTCTGATTATGTGGGAAAAAGTCAAGCAGCGTGCAAAAAAAAAAAAAAAATCATCAGCTCACATCATCAAACCCACATGAACAATGAGAAAATCTAATGAAAATCGCTGGTTCACATACCTTGCTGATGAACAAATTATCGAAAACACAGTGGACGCCCAATGGATCCGTGGGGGACTCCACCCTCCAGCAAAGGGCCGGCAGGAGCTGGAGCGGCGTTGCGGCGGCTCTGTGCCAGTGGGATCTGCGGTCTGGCGGGTGGTGCCGACGTGGCTTGTGGGCTGTGGGGAGTCCAGGAGATGTGGAGGCGGGGGGGCTCTGGGCCTCTGACCGTCTGACGGCTGAACCGGGCCAGGCGGCCAGCAAATTTGGGGCTGCCAGCTGTGACAGCCTGGCGGGACGCAACGACGCCGTTGACGTGCGGAGTCGGCGGAGATGGCAGGCCTCAAGCCTGGCCCCCTAGGAGGCTGGGACAGCCGGCCGGGCTATGGGGGAGATGTGGAGGAGGCTGCCGGCGAGGGGGAGGGGGGTCTAGGGCCTGAGCGGAGGGCCGGCGGCGCCAGGGCCGGGTGGGGGGGGTCTGCCGTGGAGGAGGCTGCCGGCGATGGCAGGGGGCTCAGGGGCCTCAGCCGGCCGGCCGGCGGCGGCGAGGGCGTAGGAGGCTGCCGGCGAGTCGGCGACGGCAGGGGGCGCGGGGGACTCGGGATGGTTATGGGTGAGGGCGAGGGTCCAGGGAATGGCCAAATGCGTGGGGGGATCCGATTAGGTTAGTTTTTGGGTATTTGAATTTTTTTTTCTTTAACCTTTTCTATTTTTATTGGGAGGTTAAAAGAATATGAGTTAGAAAAAATTAATTAGGGGTTCCTGTCAGAGGATAATATTTTTTTCCTCATCTCTGTTAGAATATTGGAAGACGTAAAGTTTTTATTTTTCACCCGGTTTAATTTTCAGTCCCTACTTTTTAGACGTCACCATTTACGACTCTCAACACACGATTTCGTCTTGTTGGCGTCCGTCTCTTTTTCTCATTCCCATCTTACCCTTCCGTCCTTTCGAATCCCACGTCCACCTCGACACTCACGCTTATATCCTTTAGAAGGCCTGTGAACTCTGATCGATGGGAAGTTGCTCTTACATAGTGTGTCAAGCACAATTACAGCAACCATTGACATCACTTACACAGGTCCTTCGCCAGTGAATCGTTCTTCACAACTATAAAAGAAAACCAGGGCCGCATACTTATCCTTCACAAGCTTCTCTGAGTATTCTTCTTCCTATCTTTCTTGCTCGTCTTCTTTTTCTTTATTTGCAGATGTTTCATCTAACTGTGCTCCTCAGAGGGATGGCAAGGCACCTGCTTCACTGGTGCCACAGGCTCCACCTTCGTCGCCACTGACCTTCAACCCCGACTACTGGGACGGTTTTTACATCAACTGGAAGATGGCTTTAGCCAAAGCCTCCCAGCTGTACGGCGACAAGGGCCTCACCAACATCCTCCCTGACATCGGCCTAGGGCAGAACGCATCTGTTCCTCCCCTCCCTCCCCTGCCCGTTCTGCCTCCTCCCCTCCCTCCTCCACCTACTGGTCGGGTTACGGAGTTTAGAGAGTTATTGTAACATGGCTTGTTTATGCAATATATTTTCGTTTTATGCAGTCTTCTGTGTGTTTGTATGTGCTCTCTATCATGCAAACTCAACATGTTAGTAATAACATACTGTAACATGCTATTATGTATACTATAATCAAAATAACTAAATACTGTAACAGGTTATAACGTATATTGTAACAGTGGTTAGAGTGTAGTGCTCGAACCGTAAGTAGCGCTCCAACTGTAACAGTGTAAAAGTGTGGTGCTCGAACTGTAACAGTGTAGTGCTCGAACTGTAACAATGTAGTACTCGAACTGTAACAGTGTAAGAGTGTAGTGCTGGAACTGTAACAGTGTAAAGTGTAGTGCTTGAACTATAACAATGAGTGCTCGAACTGTAACAGTGTAGTGCTCGAACTGTAACCATGTAAGAGTGTAGTGCTCGAACTATAAGAGTGTAGTGCTCAAACTGTAACAATGTAGTACATGAACTGTAACAGATTATTACGTATACTATAACAGAAAATATTAGTAGACAGTGCTCGAACTGTAACAAATGTAAGCCTTATATGTAACACTTGGCACTTACGTATTGTGGAATATCAGGACGATCTTCTGTTGTAATAAATATAGAAGATTTGAATTCATTCAGGATTGTGGGGTGGGTTGCTACAAGTTCTTCGGTTGTGACCTATTTGTTTGCACCTTAAACAAATATACGCATGATCTACTTCTCCTCTTGAATGTATTCTCCTCTTTCTCTGTCTTCATGGCAACATTTTTGTTGTTTGTGGCTTGATGAGAACATCTGATGGTTGAGGCAAATCCGGCATGTCAAATGTTGGGATAGGTTGAATGTTTCTTTCGTATGCAGCCATGTACACTTCTGTGCTGTAAAATGTTGAAACATATTGAGAAACGGCCTCCTTGTTACTGCCAATTACTGCGCATGCATACTTGCAAGGAATCTTGACAAGTTGCCAGTGTCCACAGGAGCATATTTGTAGATGGAGGTCTACGGCGTACGTCTTCATACTTTCAATAACCTCAAATTTGATTCCGTCTAAATGATGGATTGCTAAGCTTCTCCTTTCTTGAAGATTTTTTTTGATGGTTTTTTGTACTTTAGGACATTATGGTGTATCCCACAAGGCTGCATCAATTTTCCTCTTTGCAGCCATTTCCATCATTTGAACTCTAATTTTGTCAACCATCTGTAGTATTGGTAGACTTCGCGCATCATGTATCCAATTGTTGAATGACTCTGCCAAATTAGAGTATAACTCGCCAAACCTGTTAGACAATCTAAAGGAAATTATGTTAACATCATATATCTGTAACACGTGTCCACTACATACTGTAACCATATTTAACACATTTTGTAATAGCTTATATCTGTAACTGTAAGATAATGCTTACTGTAATAGCTTATATCTGCTACTATAAGACATGCAATGCCCAACTGTAACAACATAAATAGCGGAATGTAATAGAACATATCGCTTGTGTATTTGAAGAGGCGAACCTTTGTCCCGGGAAACGAGCATGGGACCAGTGGTCGACATCATTTCGGAGCACCCATTCTTTGGCATCAGCAGAATTAAGCTCCATTGCCATCATTGCGTCTTGGTACTCTTGTTCAGTAACAGCATAGGCAATGCGCTGGAGGATTTTTCTAAGAAATTTCTTGAAAGGGGCGGCATATTTCCCTGCACATTGGTCGTTGACGTTCTGCATGATGTGCTGGAAACAGTAGCCATGATGATCATTTGGAAATATGTCAGGAATCGCTTCCTTCAGACCTTTCCCCCTGTCTAATAGGAAGGCGATCCTTCTATCTTAGAGTAATGTCTTTTTCAAATTTTGTAGAAACCAGATCCAGTTGTCATATGTTTCCGAATCTGCGATGGAGTACGCTACAGTGAATAGCTCATTGTTACCGTTTAAGGCACTTGCTGCAAGAATAACCCCTTGTACTCTATGTTGTTTGATATGAGTTCCGTCCAAAAAGAGCATAGGTCGGCAACCAACTTCAAACCCATATGTAGATGCCTGGAAGCATATGAAAAAGCGTTTGAAACGTTGTGTCTCAAGGTCCACTTCTAGAGACAAAACTGATCCCAGGTTTGACTGTAATGCACGTTCGCTGTACCAGTTCAACATATGATAGCTTGTTCTGAAATCTCCGTGTAGAGAACTGACAGCAACTTCTTTGCCCCACCATGCCTATTGATATGATGATATATGGTATGTTCGATTGTTACAGTACTTGTTCTTATACCTTACAGTGGTCTGCATATATTGTTACATTATACTTAGAAATGATTACAGTTGTTACAATACGAACCCTTATAGTATATGATTATAGTTGTTACAATACAAGGGTCAGAAACTTACAGTTATTGTTGTATACATTACAGTAGAGGTCGTGATGTGTTACAATTAAAATCATGACATACCTGATGATAAGGGATAGAGATACCGTAATCCCGACATATGTCTCTCATCATTTCACTTGCTATATAAGTGGGTTTATCAACTAGTTTCCCCTTCATAGTATTTGCAACCCACTTCTTAGATGTCCTAGGATGTCTGTCGCTCATAATGTCACACCCACAGCTGTGTATGTTGTTGAGACTCTTGATTTCAAATTCTGGACCTTCACGAACGACGGACGCATGAAGGCGCCATGGGCAAACATCTACATAGCACCGTATAGTTAATCGTACAGAGTCGTTCTTCAAATATTTCCAATTAAATCCTCGTGCGACCGCGTAATTTGTTAGTTCCATATACAATTGCACTTTGCTTATGAAGACTTGTCCTACTAAATGTATTCTACCTACACAATATTGCGTCAAAACTGGTACTTCACCTTCCGCTCCTTTTCCTCGGTCGAACAATTCCATACTGCTTCCTCATAAGTGGGACGGTTCTGTGGTTTCCAAGACATTTACAGTATTTCATATACTCAGTTACAGTATGCTTCATAGACATTTACAGTATTTCATATACTCAGTTATAGCAAGGAGAACCCTCTTGACAAGGTCGCGACGATCAATGTCAGAGTGGCAGACATGGGAGCCAAAGGAACGAAGGAAGAGGGGCCGAAAGGAGGAGGTAGACGAGAATAAGAGAAAGGAGGAGGTGAAGAAGAGGAAGGAGGAAGAGGAGGAGCAGAAGAGGAAGGAGGAGAAGGAGGCGGAGAAGAGGAAGGAGGAGGAGGAGGCGGAGAGGAAGAGGAAGGAGGATGAGGAGGAGCAGAAGAGAAAGGAGGAGGAGGAGGCGGAGAGAACGAGGAAGGAGGAGGAGGAGGCGGAGAGGAAGAGGAAGGAGGAGGAGGAGGAGCAGAAGAGAAAGGAGGAGGCGGAGAGGAAGAGGAAGGAGGAGGAAGAGGAGCAGAAGAGAAAGGAGGAGGAGGAGGCGGAGAGGAAGAGGAGAAGAGGAAGGAAGTGGAGGAGGCGGAGAAGAGGAGGAAGGAGGAGGAGGAAGAGAAGAAGAGGAAGGAGGCAGAGGCAGAGAAGAAGAGGAAGGACGAGGAGGAGGAGGAGAACAGGAAGACGGAAGACAAGAAGACGAAGGACGACGAGGAGGAGGAGAACAAGAAGACGGAAGAGGAAGAGAAGAAGAGGAAGAGTCATCATATTTCCCCATCCTCATTGTCCCGACGAGTTACAGCTGGGATGAGAAAAAGACAGCAATCGGAGATATATACGGTATGGTTTCCCCTTAACAGTACAAGATACATAAGTTTAACTTTCTGTTACAGTAACCTTGATGATACATAACAGTAACATTAAAAGTCTGTTACATTAACATTACAGTCCTCTTACAGAACATTCTTTTATTACTTACTATATCGCAACCAGAGGATTATCGGTACCACAAAGCTACGAAAGTCAATGTGTCCGCTTCCGAACCAATCTTTGTTGACTCTCAAGAGAGTACAGACACACTTCCAACGGGCAAGAGAGGGGAGATGAGATTATGTCGCCCGGGAAGTATTAGGAGTGGACGAAAAGTCTTTGATTGAATGATTTTTGAATGAGTGCATCATTAATGAGTACGTGTTACAGTACATGTGTTTCCTGTTTACAGTTTAATTGGAGCTTTTCTGTTACATTATATTAGTTCGTCTATTACTGTATGACATCTTCATTCTTACCAAAGATGTACACTTTTCTTACATGTAGTGATTTGATGTTTGGCGGCACTCTGGAAGGATACGATAATTTCCTCTCATTTAAGGACATCCAGGATCTATTGTTCGCGAGGGAGAGCGAAACGGTCATAATTGACTGCTATGTCAACACTTGTTTGTTTCTCCCCCGTCAAGAGAACCCGGACATTTTTAAGACTTTTGGATATCTGGGAGCCGCTTTAAAGGGTTATGTCCAATCGAGCAAAGACGATAAGAGCAAGAAACAACATTTCGATTACTCTTTCAGAAGATCGGACCACGCCCCAACTGAATTCGACCTCCTCTTCTCTCCCATACACGTTGGAATGAACCATTGGGCTCTTTTGGTCATCAACATTAAAGAAAAAGAGTTCCACGTGTAAGATTCATTAAGAAACAAAGATCGTCGTGACATTCCACAATACGTAAGTGCCAAGTGTTACATACAAGACTTACATTTGTTACAGAGCATGCACACTTATGTTGCATATGTTACAATAAATGCACATCAACTAATTGAAACTCTTTTGTTAATTCTTTCATGCATGTGGAGGAACTGAGAAGATACATGAAGGAAGGGCAAGCACATAGATTCAGAAAATTGGTCGCTACGCTACCCCGACCCATGCCCACAACAAGGATCGGGAGACGACTATGCCATTTTCACTTACAAATACATGGAGTGTCTGGCACGTAGGGACACTCAAGGTTTCCCCTTCAGTCAGGATGACATGACAACTGTGCGAGCAAAGTTCACCCTCCACTTCATCAAAGCGTACTTCAATGCACAAGAACGTTCAGAGCATATATAACTCAAGGAGAAGAACCATACTTGCCGCACGTACAATTTCCTAGCCAATGTAATGATATTGTACAGTTACTTGAGGAAACACTTGCTTATTTATTACAGTGAGGACACTATCTACTATTACAATATTTAGTTACTGTCATTATAGTATAGATAATAGCATGGTACAGTTTGAGCACTACACTCTTACAGTTGGAGCACTACACCCTACACTATTACAGTATACGTAGTAACCTATTACAGTATTTAGTTATTTTGATTATAGTATATATATTAGCATGTTACAGTTGTAGAACTACACTCTTACAGTTGGAGCACTACACTCTAACCTACACTATTACAGTATATGTAGTAACATGTTACAGTATTTAGTTATTTTGATTATAGTAGATATAATATCATGTTACAGTTGGAGCATTATACTCTAACCTACACTATTACAGTATACGTAGTAACCTATTACAATATTTAGTTATTTTGATTATAGTAGATATAATAGCATGTTACAGTTGGAGCACTACACTCTTACAGTTGGAGCACCACACTCTAACCTACACTATTACAGTATACGTAGTAACCTGTTACAGTATTTAGTTATTTTCATTATAGTATACATGATAGCAGGTTACAGTTCGAGAACTACACTCATACAGTTCGAGAACTACACTCCTACAATTCGAGTACTACAACTTCACCTACACTATTACAGTATACATAGAAACATGTTACAATATTTACTTATTTTCATTATAGTATACAAGCCCACAGAAGACTGCACAAAAGGAAAATAGGTATATTGCATAAACAACCTCGTTACAATCTAAACTCTGTAACTCGAGCACTCGGTGGAGGAGGGAGGGGAGGAGGATGAATGGGCAAGGGAGGGAGGGGAGGAGGCGGAACGGGCAGGGGAGAGAGGGGAGGAGGAACAGATGTGTTCTGCCCTAGGGCCGATGTCAAGGAGGATGTTGGTGAGGACCTTGTGGTCGTACAGCCGAGAGGCTTTGTGTAAAGCCATCTTCCATCCGATGTAAAAACTGTTCCAGTAGTCGGGGCTGAAGGTCAGTGGCGAAGGTGGAGCCTGTGGCGTCGGGGGCGACGGTGGCACCGGTGAGGTAGGTGCCTTGCCATCCCTCTGCGGAGCACAGTTAGATGAAGACATCTGCAAATAAAGAGGAAGAAGACGAGCAAGAAAGATAGGAAGAAGAAGACTCAGTGAAGCTTGTGAAGGATAAGTATGCGGCCCTGGGTTCCTTTTATAGTTGTGAAGAACGGTTCGCGGGCAAAGGACCTGTGTAAGTGATGTCAATGGTTGCTGTAATTGTGCTCGGCACGCTATGTAAGAGCAACTTCCCATCGATCAGAGTTCACGGGCCTTCCAAAGGATAGAAGTGTGAGTGTCGAGGTGGATGTGGGATTCGAAATGATGGAAGGGTAAGATGGGAATGGGAAAAAGAGACGGACGCCAACGAGACGGAAATCGTGGGTCGAGGGTGTAAATGGTGACGTCTGAAAAGTAGGGACTGAAAATTAAAATGGGCGAAAAGGAAGGACTTTATGTCTTCCAGTATTCTGATAGGGACGAGGAAAAAAGTACCACCCTTTGACAGGGACCCCAATTAATTTTCCCTATGAGTTATTTAGCTCATAATAAAAAAAAAGAAATTAGCTCATAAGAAAAGATGGGTCTCAAATCAAGTGGTGGGGTCACCATAATGTAAATTTTTTTAGGGTCTAAAATTAAAAAAAAAATTGGGTTAGAGAGAAAATCTAGTGGGGTCACAGGACTCTATTGGGATCTACTTAGATCCGTCATTGACCCTAAACCCAGGAATCGCTAGGTAGACACACCCAACAGAGTGGACGAGGAAGAGAGAAAAGAAGAGAAACGATAGAGCGAGTGTGGTCGTGGTAGCAACATGTATAGGTGGCGACTTTGGCAGTGGAGAGTAGGAGAAGAGACGGAGGGTGCTCATATGTTTGAAACGCGAAGGGCTATTTTACTCTTAAATGTTCCCGTTAATGTTATAATCTCATTACTAACCCTAGTTAGGGAATACACCCAAGATTCTTTTCTTAATAAATATATATTTAAATAAAAAAAATCTTCTTTAGAATAGTAAGATAATTAGGTAATAATGGCATTTTACTAACATTGTAAGGGTAATACCAAGTATATGATGATTTGAATGGTATAACTGAATTCAAACACATATTTAAGGGTATTAATGATTAAAAAATCAAAATTGTATGTATTATGAGCTCCACTTTCTACCCAATAAGTGGAGGTGGATTGTCAAGGGCGTCGGGCCCCACAAGGTGGGGTGCTTGTTACCCCATCAATGGGGTGGAGGGATGGACACTCCACCTTGATTTCTCATGTATTATATAGTTCTAACATCTCTTGCTCTCAATCTTATATATTTAAAGTCATATTTTTAAGAGGTTCTCATAATATTTAGTATGATTAAGAGAACTACACTTGGATACCTTCTAAAAATGATTTTGAAAAGGGAAAAAAATTAATAGGCAGAGTGCCTACCCCTTACTCGTCCTAAATATAAGAAGATGAACTATGTTGAAAACAGTGATCAGAAAAGTTCATCACCCTTGTGCTTGGGGAAGGCGCTTGCACTGGAGCAATATGTTGTTCTCTTTTGAAAATCTTAACTTTCAGATTTTCATACAATTTGGATTCTCATACAATAGTTAGAAATAAATTAAACAAAAGAGAAATATTAAGTGTTCGAGAATCATACACAAGTGGATGGGACCCACGCTCCTTGAGCAAACCCCATCACAAGGTCTTGTTCCTAGCACCCAGATATTCGTTGCTCAGACACCAAGATACTTAACGTTTCTCTAAACAAAAAAAGAAGCTTGTGCTTTGGGCAAAAAAATTGTATACTCTCCTTTACAAAAATTTAAAGACAATGTATTGTTTTCAAAAAAATGATGTTTGCTTCCTTCAAATAATACGTTACGTTATTATTCAGTTTTACTCAATGTAGGACTAACAATCATTGTTGTTAACCGAGGCAAATATGTTTTTTTCTCAAATAACTTCAGTGACACTTCCACTCATTTCACTCTAAATAAAGTTTCCTTTTGTCGTATCCTATATTGCAACTATTTAATATTTTTCACTTTTAAAGACGTTTGCATGTTCACAAAAGAAACCACTAATTCGGCCTTATTTTTAATGTTATTGTTAATTGAAAATATTTTTAGAAATAATTACCTACTATTTGTTTAAACATATATCTTTTCATGTGATGCCACATTGATAGTAACAACATGTCACATTGTCGCATCATCGCCTAATGTCACACATTCTTCGTCACATCATAAGGAGTTCACCTCTGCTCACATGATGTCATACAGATAATGTAACGCCCCGACACGGAATATCGGAGCGAATTACAGTTATTAAATAGTATAGAGTGAGAAATAATGACAAACCATTACAAGGGTGGAATAATATCAAATAAACTCAATTTCATTGATCATCATGAAACTTATTTCATTCACTAATTAGAGCCAAAACTAGGGCCCAAGTACTTTATTCAATCCAAACAAATACTGCGGACTAACTGACTAAACTATACTAACTAACTACTAAGCAGTTGTTTACTGACTGGTCACTCTGGCATCATCCTCGTTCCTGATGATCAGTCTATCCCCATGCAATTTAATTAATTGTATATATATACCTATTTTGATGATTAACAAAACCAAACAAGAATTGATCAATTATATCTGCTGAATATCTCCTAAGTCTTAAGTACAGGAAAAATACCGAAGTCAAACAAGCTAAATAAAGTTATGCATTACTACTCTGAAGCTTTAACTTTTCAACATGAGATTTCTCTAAGTAATATCGATTTTGTTAAAGTTCATAACGATTCTCTTATAAGACTAAGAAGTCATGTCGTTTCAATCAATCGATGTCACAACGACCTACTTGTTGTAACGACTTCATAAGTTATCATAACGACTTCTTTAGAACTCGCAACGACTTAATTGTTGTAACGACTTCATAAGTGATCATAACGATTTCTTTAGAACTCGCAACGACTTGCTTGTTGTAACGACTTCATAAGTTATCACAACGATTCTTCAAAGTTTGTAACGACTTGCTAGCCGCAACGATTTCTTTAGTTCTCGTAACGATTTCTTTGATACTCGTAACGACTTGATAGCCGCAACGACTTCTTAGTTCTCGAACGATTTCTTTGATACTCGAACGACTTGCTAGCCGCAACGACTTCTTTAGTTATCGTAACGATTTCTTTGATACTCGTAACGACTTGCTAGCTGCAACGATTTTTAGTTTCGTAACGATTTCTTTTGATACTCATAACGACTTGCTAGCTGCAACGATTCTTTAGTTCTCGTAACGATTTTTGATACTCGTAACGACTTGCTAGCTGCAACGATTTCTTTAGTTCTCGTAACGACTTCACTGAAACTCGTAACGACTTGCTAGCCGCATCGATTTCTTTAGAGTCATAACGACTTAATAAATGTTCATGACTCATAACGATTTCTTTAGAGTTCATAACGACTTAAAAGTGTTCATGACTATTCTCTCACAACGATTTCTTTAGAGTTCATAACGACTAATAAGTGTTCATGACTCACAACGATTTCTTTAGATTCATAACGACTTGCTTTGTGTAACGATTGTTAAGTGTTTCACATCGACTTCTTTAGAATCAAAATGACTTGCATAATCATAATGATTTCTTATATCCTCTGTTATAGAACGATTTGCTATAACTCATAACGATTTCATAAGTCATATAGTCTTCAACTTCATATTTTGATTCATCTTAAAGCATTGACCAGTCAAATCCACGTAGACATCTCTGACGCTTTTGCATTTATGAGAACTGAACGTCTCTGCATGCATGCAGACTATATCTTCTTTATCGTGCTTATTCTGATAACGTCCTTTAGACTTAAGCCAGTTGGTATTACTATTTTCTTGACTATTGCTACTGACGTTGACTGACATCAGAGACAGCCTATCTGTCTGCTGTTTGAGCTTGACATCTGTGCAGACCTTTGATGTAGCTTCATTGTACAACGTTAGACAAATAAAAGCCAACGGATCTCTGTGAAGATCTCATCTCTTTGCGTGCTCAAGTGATCAAAAGACTGTGACAGGAAGCTTCCAAGACTCCAGATGTCATTCAGTCTAACGGCTACTCAAGAGAGAGACAACGATCTCTCAACGACTAGATTTCAAATTGAAGATATATATACAAGACAGAAGAATAGAAGAAAAATATCGAGAGACGATTTTTCAAATTCCTCTGAAGAAAATCAAGAGCCAAGATCCTTCACTCCGTTTTTTGCTCTTTTGCTCTCTTGCTCTCGCTAGTTCTTGTGAAAATCTTGAGAGAGCCTGTTCAGTTCTGAGAGTGTGAATAGTTCTAATCTCTTCGCTCTCAGTTCTAGTTGCTTCAGATCCTCTCTTATCAAAAGCTGGATCTAGGGGCGTGAAAGTCTTTTTCATTCTTCTCTGTGTTGTTCCCTTCGGGTGTGAAGGAAGACCTGGTGGTATCCAGGGTGTTGCTCCTTTGGTTGTAAAGGAAGACCTGGTGGCATCCAGGGTGTGTTCCCTTGTGTGTGAAGGAAGACCAGCTGAGCTGGGTGTTGTAGCGTCCTTAGGGGGACTGTACCCTAGTTAGTGCAATCCTGAGTTGTTGCTCAGGGACTGGACGTAGGACTCCTAAGAAAAGGAAGTCCGAACCAGGATAATCCTTGTGTTGTGTGATTGTCTTCATTGCGTAATTGTTATTTAAACTAACAAGTAACTAACGTAGTTCGAAGATCGTTTGGGGATTGTTTTTGGTTACAGGTATCTCCTAGATTGAATTTATAAAAACCCATTCACCCCCCTCTGGGCTTGTCAACAGGGCAACAAGTGGTATCAGAGCAAGTCTCTTCGACAAAGAAAGGATCCAACGATCTGAAGAGTAAAGATCCATGGCAGCCCAAGGTAATTTTGAAGGTCAGTCAGTCAACCGACCCCCTCTCTTCGATGGTGAAGATTATCCTTACTGGAAGACCAGAATGGAATACTTTTTACAAGGACACGACTATCAAATTGGTCCTATAGAAAAAGGGACTCTGTTAGTCACAAATGAGAAAGCACAATTGGACAGATGATGACAGAAAGAGATTTCCCTGAATTGCAAAGCAAAAAAGTATCTATGCTGTGCTCTAAGTAAGAAGGAATTCAATAGAGTTTCAGCTTGCAAATCATCAATGGAAATGTGGGAAAAGCTCAGGATTACTTATGAAGGCACAGACAAAGTGAAGGAAACAAGAATTGATATTCTTGTCACTCCCATTGAAAGATTTCAGATGCAATCAAGTGAGTCCATAACCCAAAGTTCAGCCGTTTCACTGACATCACACATGGACTGGCTAGCCTGGGGAAAGTATTGAAATGGGAGATATGGTAAGAAAGATACTTAGATCCTTACCGTCCTCATGGACTCCAAAAGTCACAGCAATAGAAGAAGCTAATGATCTGAATAGAATGTCTGTAGAAAACTCATTGGGTCCCTTATGGCCCATGAAATCAATGGGAAAGGCTAGGAGAGTCCTCTAGCAGAAGAAGCACTCCAACGCCTTAAAAGCTGAAGAAGATTCACCAGAAGCAAGCTCAGCTGAAAGTGAAAGTACTACAGACAGCAAAAATGAAGAGCTATGTTATCCAGAAGGTTACAGCGAATTTGCTAAAAAGAAGAAGTCTCAATCTGGTAGAAAGTATTTCCAAAGGAATAAGGATTTCAAGAAACCAGATGGAAAAGAAGTGAAGAAGGAGAACCCATTTCTACGAATGTAAGAAGCCAGGACACATTAAGACTGAGTGTCCTAATTTAAAGAAATCAGAATTCAGGAAGACGGACAGTTTCAGAAGTTTAGAAAGTTCCAAAAGAAAGCAATGGCAGCAGTCTTGGGAAAACATAGTGACTCAGATAGTGAGTCGAGCTCCTGCAGTGATGAAGAAAAGCCCACTTGCTTCATGGCAAACACTGAAGAAAAGGTACTTCTGACTCATATTTTGATTCATGCAATGGTTCAGACTCCGATAGTTTAGAAGAGGCTTTCAATGACTTTATGAAAAATAAAGAAGTAACTAACTATTAAAAGTAAGTAGAAAACTAATCTGTATAGAAAATACAACTCAGATCTAAAATCAAAAATGAACAACTAGAAAGTCAAATAATTGAACTTAACGAAGAAATGAACTGTTATGTGAATACCTAAAATAAAAATGAACAAATAACTAACTAGAAAAACATGAAAGTATGATGAATTACGGAAAGAAATTGAAAACTTAATGAAGAAAATGATAAACTATCAAGCACACTAGAAAATTTACTGATGATAAGAACTCTCTAATATTAAAAGGTGCGAGAAGATCAGGTAGAAGAAAAGGGATTAGGATATACACCCCCAGATAATGAAGAAACCAAGGTCTATCCTAAAACATATCAACACCAAAATTTGTACCCGAACAAGATATATCATACAAAGCTGATTTTAAATACATAGAAAAGGTGACTAAGTTTATCCTGCTGCAGTCACTGCAATAAGTTAGGACCTATTAAAACTACATGTCCAACAAGACACAAAAATGGATATTAAAAGTAAGTTAATGATACTAACCAATCAGGACCCAAAGAATTGGGTACCTAAAGCTTGATGTTTTTATTTCAGGACAACCCTCGAGCATCCAAATGGTATTTGGATAGTGGGCTCAAGACACATGTCAGGAACCCAAAGTTGTTCTCTCATCTCCAAGCTGAAGATGGAACAATTACCTATGGAGATAATGGGAAAGGATTGTAATAGCAGTGCTCTGTGGAAAAACAAAGGAAAACAGTCATAGAATGTGATACTAGTCAAGGGATTGAAGCACAATCTCATTAGCATTAGCCAGCTGTGTGACAGAGGCCATCAGATCAAATTTCAAGAGTCAAAGTGCAGTATACTAAAGGATTGAACAATCATCTTCTAAGCTAATAGAGAAAAGAATTTGTATGTGCTCTATCTTGAAGAACTCAAGGTTCAAAATGTTTTGCCTGGCAGCAAATAAAATAAATCCACAGAATTATGGCACAGACGACTTGGACTCTGCAGCATAGATGGCATGAGAAAATTACTAAAGAAGAATCTTGTGCAAGGTCTACCTAAGGTCAGTACAAGTTGGAAAGTGTATGTAAACCTTGTGCTAAGGGTAAGCACACCAAGGTCTCCTTCAAGTCAAGACGGTGGTGACCACCTCAAAACCCTTGAGCTCCTTCATATGGATCTATTTTGGCCCTGAGGACTACCAGTCTTGGAGGAAAGAATTTTGGATTTTGTCATAGTTGATGACTACTCAAGATTTACATGGGTGTCATTCCTAGAGCATAAAGATGATACTTTTGAGAGTTTTGTAAGCTTCAGTAAGAAAGTTCAGAAAGATCAGAAGTTCAGCATTGTGTCTATCAGATCAGATCATGTGGTGAATTTCAAAATGAGAAATTTTCTAGATTTTGTGATGATCAGGGAATTGAGCACAATTTCTCAGCACCAAGGACACCTCAACAGAATGGCATCGCTGAGAGAAGAACAGAACCTATTGGACTGGCCAGAACTATGCTCTCAGAATATGATCTGCCTAGACTTTTGGGCTGAAGCAGTCAATATAGCAAGCTATATTATCAACCGTGTATGATCAGGCCAATCCTGAAGAAGACTGCATATGAACTATTCAAAGGGAAAAAGCCTCAGATCAGTCACTTCAGAACCTTTGGATGCCCTTGCTTCATTCACAACAATGGAAAAAGAGATATCGGTAGTTGGATGCCAATCAGATGAAGGCATCTTCATGGGGTATACATCTAAACCTAAAGGCTATAGATTGTTTTAATAACGTACCTTGTTGATTGAACAATCTGTGCACATATTTTTGATGAAACTAACCCCTTCCTTGAGAAAGGAAGTAGATAGTGACGATGATGATGCGGAAGAACTATCCAAAAACTAAAGGATGCATCAATTGAGGACAAGGATGATCCATCTCTGGAAGAATTACAACAAGAAAAGTTACTCATGAAAACCTTCCAAAGGAGTGGAGATACAAGAGATCACCCACTTGAAAATATCATTGGTGATCCATCCATTGGGGTAAGAACAAGAGGTAATGTTTTCCTTGTGATTATTTAGCTTTTGTTTCTCAGATAGAGCATAGGACAGTCAATGAAGCTCTCTCTGATGAATCTTGGATAGTAGCCCATGCAAGATGAATAAATCACTTCAAGAGAACCCAAGTATGGTCTCTTGTTCCTAGACCATCAGACCATCCAGTCATTGGCACCAATGGGTGTTCAGAAATAAACTGGATGAAACTGGTGCAATCTTAAGAAACAAGGCCAGTTGGTAGCTCAAGGCTATTCTCAAGAGGAAGGCATAGATTTCGATGAAACCTATGCACCTGTAGCTAGACTTGAGGCCATTAGATTTACTTGCATATGCATCTGCTTTGAACTTGACACTATTCCAAATGGACGTTAAATCCGCTTTCTTAAATGGTTTCATAAAAGAGGAAGTTTTATGTGGAACAACCTCCGGGCTTTGATGACACAGAATTTCCTAATCATGTTTTCAACTTCACAAGGCATTATATGGTTTAAAGCAAGCTCCTAGAGCCTGGTATGAAAGGCTTAGCTCTTTCCTTCTAAACAATGGTTTCAGCAGAGGTCAGGTAGATAGTACACTTTTTATAAAGTCAAAAGTCAAACAATCCTACTGGTTCAAATCTATGTAGATGATATCATTTTTGGTTCTACTGATGAGTCTCTTTGCAAGTACTTTGAAAAGCTAATGCAGGGAGAATTTGAAATGAGTATGATGGGAGAACTCAACTATTTCCTTGGACTACAAATCAACAAGGAAAGGAAGGAACTCAATCAGTCAAGCTAAGTACACACAAGGAACTATTGAAGAAATTCGGATTCGAAAATACCAAGCCACTGTCAACACCAATGAGTACATCAACAAGATGGACAGTGACAAAGATGGTAAGAAAGTAGATCAAAAAATCTACAGAGGTATGATAGGTTCACTTCTTTATTTAAACAGCTAGTAGACCTGATATTTTATTTAGTGTATGCATGTGTGCTCGATATCAGGCAGATCCTAAAAAATCGCATTTAATTTCTGTGAAAAGAATATTTAGATATCTAGCAAGATCTCATGACTTAGGTCTATGGTATCCAAAACAATGTGAAATTAGCCGTAGGTTACTCTGATGCTGACTATGCTGGATGTAAATTAGATAGAAGAGCACCAGTGGTTGTTGCCAGTTCCTTGCAGGGTGTTTGATATCTTGGTCCTCAAAGAAACAAAATTCAGTAGCACTCTCTACAGCTGAAGCTGAGTACGTGGCTGCTGGAAGCTGCTGCACACTCTTATGGATAAAGCAACAGCTTGAGGACTTTGGATTAAATATCAAGTCGATCTCGTTGCTATGTGACAACACCAGTGCCATTAACTCTCACCAGAATCCAGTCCAGCACTCAAGGACCAAACATATTGAGGTTAGATATCATTTTATTCGTGATCATGTTGCAAATGGATATTGAAATATCTTTTATTGATACCAATGGCCAATTAGCAGATATTTTCACAAAAGCCTTACCTGAAAGAGATTTACATCTCTTAGAAGGAATTAGGCATGTGTAATTTGTGATAAAAGTTTGCTTACAAGTGGCATATTAAGTTTAGAATTAAAGCAATTTTTTTTCCCTCCTTGGCGATAAGCAGAAAATGCAAATTTTATTGCAATAAATTCTCTCTCATTGAAGTCCAGTTGAACGGTCAAATCTTTTGTCGTTTTCTCCTCCGCCGCTTGGCGCCTCACTTTCCACGTAGCATTAATTTATTCATAAAATCGATGTCAGAACGATTCGTGCCTCATCGTCTACCCCTTTCCCCTCTTTTAGCCTGCCGCTCGAGCCGATGCCCTAACACTCCATCTCAATCCTCTGCAAATTCGAATCTTCCTCCTACTTCCCGCAAAATTTCTGAGGATCTTTCTCCTCACCTTCCGTCTCCACCCTCCGTGATCTTCCCACCTGAATCTATGGCTGCTCCTATCATCGCCGCAGTTTGGGTGGCTACACGCCGAGTTCCTCACTCCTGAGGAGCAGGAGAGGTTCACATTTGTGAAGACGAAGCTCTGTGGCAACAAGCAGTAGATGTAGCTAATCTGCGGAAAAGTGAATGAGCAGCAGCTTAGTAGAGTTGATCAATCAGATGCAGTGGACAAAAATTTCCCCTTTTCAGAGGTCAGTTATCCGGACTTGGTAAAGCCTTTTTTGTGTGTATGGAACAGAGGAGATGGGTCTCTGGTTTCGTCAGTAAAGGAAACTTTGATTAGAATAGACCCTGAGTTGCTGAAGTATTGTTCAATGTAAAGACTTCCGGATTTTGTGGGATTCACTCTGAGGATGCTCAAGTGAAGGTTTGGGAATTATAGGCCCAGGATTCAAGCTGAGAGACGGCAAGATCGACATAAATCAACTATCAGCCTTCAATCGTCTTCTCCACTTTATTGTCTGTCAAATCCTAGTTCCTAGAAGTGCAACGTTTTCATCTTGCACAAAGCTGATTCAGACATGATGTACTGGGCTATTCAGAATAAGGAAATAAATATGGCCGCAGTGATAATGGAAAGAATGAAGTTTGCAAGAGATCAGATTTGGGACACCAAGAGTAAGTTAAATGTGTCCCTGCCTTATGCCCATCTACTCACCAAAATTTTCAAACACTTCGGTGTTGATTTCTCTGGGCATTGTAGAGAAAATGGCCAAGCAATCAGGTCCAGGAATTTGAAGAGAGTGGTTTTCTCTGTGGAGAATGGTATTTGGTTCAAGGCTTCAGTGGCCGAAGGCGAGGCCATCATTATCGACACTGCAGTTGTTCATCCGGAGATGGAATCAGCAAATATGATCCAGAACTGCCAGTGGAGTCAATTTTAGCTCCAGCAGTGAAGAAGCAGCAGAATCTTCAGGACCCTCCATTGCAGAAGTTCAGTATGAAAGTGCAGTAGAAAAGAAAGGCGTCTGCAGAAGCTTCAGAATTTCCAGAAGAACCAGTTCAAACCTTTGCTGAAAGGCGCATTGAGGATCTCCTCCCAGGACATTACTCCTGTTGAGGACCCCACCATCCTCAATTGTAGTTGCATCGATTCTGGCAGACATCATCGATTCTATTCCTTTTATTTCCAGTGCTCCAGAAGCAAGTAGCTGTGTTGCTAAAGAGACTGTGGCACCAGGCCACATTGATGAGCAGATGGAAGATGTTCCAGTCGAAGTCGAGCACCAAGCTGCCCAAGGTGACTCACAGGTGGAACTGCTCCCAGTCAGGGGGAGCAAGTATCAGATGCAGAAAATGCTCCTATTGAGGGGGAGCTATCAAAAGAAGGTCATGAGGTGCATCTCCAGATGTTGAGAAGGTTGAAGAGCAAAGACCTTTTTCCAATATGGATGACAGAGAAGGAGTGACTGCAAGCTCTTCGAGCTCAGATGATGATGTCCCTCCCCCAGAAAATAAAAGTAAGAAGAAAGGAAAAGCGTTGCCTCTGGAGTTCCTCTCCTGGCTGATTCTCCGTTTCAGAGGAAGGATAAGAAGAAATTGTCATACATTTGAAGCCAGTAATTGAAAGGTTAAATGTTCAAGGTGAACTACTATGCTCTCTCCAGTCAGATGTCAACTCTATTTTTCTGAGTCAAGCTTCGGCTAACAAAGAGTTGGCCCAAATCAGAAATGCTATGCTTTGGTTCAACCAGGAAATGAGCAGCATGAAAGGGATGCTCTCAGATATTATCAAGGTAGTTGGAGCTCATGCTCCTCCTCCTCAAGAAGAAGCAGTTTCACCAGGAGCAGCAGCAGCATCAGAAAATGCAGGGCCAACAGGGCCAGATGTTCAGGATGCAGGGCCATCAGGGACATCTGCGCCAGATTCCAATCCATTGGAGAGTGAGCCTGTGCAGTTAGAGGCAGAAGAGATCTTGGCACCCAAGCCCCCAGCTCCCTCTTCCCCCTCTCATTCACCAATTCCTCCCACTCCACCATCAGCTCCTACAGCACCTCCTGCTCCCCAAACATTCAAGAAGCCTCAATCTAGACCAATTTCATCTCCTACTCCATTTCCGTCCACCATTCCTTCTCCTTCATTTGAGGCCCCTCCTGGATCCTCCGCTGGATCATCCTCCTCCTCCTCCTCCTCCTCCTCCTCCTCCTCCGGTCCCTCCCTTGGACCCACTGATGCTCCTCACACTACTTCACATTCTTTCCTTCATCCTACTCCTCCACCATCTTTCATCACTATCATACCTGTACATGCTCAACTCAGTTCTCCCTTTATTGAAAAGATAAGGATGAATTTGAGGAGGGATCCTTAGGTCTGTGTTGAAAGTGGGAGACCATATTCCAGGACAGATCCTTCTGTTCCTGCCTCCAAGAAGAGAAAACTTACTTCTACCTCTTCCTCTTCCTTTGAACCCAAATACCCTCCTTTGTGGTTTTCTCTCACATGGCCAACCACCATAACTCACTATATAGGGAATACCTTTCTAAAGTTGCTTATGCCACCATCATCAACCTTCCTTTCAAAACCTTACAGATTATCTGCACACTATTTTTCCTTATACTTCTCTTTCAAAAACCAAAAAATCAAAAAATTTTTCTCTCTTGCTCACTCCAAATCTGAAGAGCATGGGGCAAAGGTCACAAGGATCTTCTCAAGAAGTTCACTCTTGCCAGATCTGCCAGATTTCCTCCAAGGACCACTCCTTGACTCTCTCTGAATGGTTCAGGATGTATCACAAAGAACTCTGGGCCCCTTCATTCAATCAGAAATCAAGATGATCAGACATTTCATGCTCTTCAACAACTTCAGATACATTAATAAACTTCCAGAAGTTCAGCTCTGTCAGTTCAAGAAGGCCATTTCAGCCTTGTCTCCAGTTCCAGCTCACTCTTCAGATATTAAGGTAGACTTTGCTACTCTTCAAATACCTGAGGAGATAGCCCTGCCTCAAATTCACTTTCTAGTTATGGAATCCTCTGTAGATCCATCATCTTTGAGCGTTATGCCAGGGTTTTGGGCAGAATTAAAGTACAGAAAGGATGCATGGTTTCCTTTACTAGATTCCTCTTCAGGGAATATCACCTGGGCCATGTCAAGGCTGAAGTTCTCTCCCCTATCTTGTCTGAATGTGAAAGGCTCACATCTTCTGATTGGTCCACATTCTACCCTCTGTCAGCTCAGCAGTTGTCTGCACTCAATGAAGCTCAGGCCAGGGAAGGCAACCAGCTATTTTCTCCAGCCACTTTTTTAGATATGAACTCCATCAATCTTGTTGATGACCCCTTCAGGGTCTGGAAGAAAGATACAAAGTGTATGTGGCCTTGCACCAAGCTCTTGAGCTAACCACAATCACTACCCGTCACCATGGACCAGTTCCTCTCCTGTGCCAGCTTTGGCACTTCTCGGTTTCTCAAGTTCAACATGGACAAAGATGCCTATGCTGATCTTCTCTATAGGCATTTAGATCTTCATATCAAACGGATGGCTTCCACCATGGGACCATCTTACTCTGTGTCTTTTGGCGTTTTTAAGTCTCTTTTGAAGAGCAGGAAGTTCAGACATGGGAAACCATCTCTCATTTTGCCTCTCTGTTGTCTCCTGCCTTCTATTTGCCTGTACCTCCGCAATGAATGCCATGACTCTATGTGTATTCTCTCTTTCTCTTTCTCTCTTCTTTCTTTATCAAAGTGTTTCTTTTTGCTTAATGACAAAAAGGGGGAGAAAAGTACAAAAAATTTAGATATTTTTTATGCTTATTTCAGTTTTGTCATCACCAAAAGGGGGAGATTGATGATCAGTCTATCCCCATGCAATTTTAATTAATTGTATATATATACATATTTTGATGATTAACAAAACCAAACAAGAATTTATCAATTATATCTGCTAAATATCTCCTAAGTCTTAAGTACAGGAAAAATACCGAAGTCAAACAAGCCAAATAAAGGTATGCATTACTACTCTGAAGCTTTAATCTTTTCAACATGAGATTTCTCTAAGTCATATCGATTTCTGTTAAAGTTCATAACGATTCTCTTATAAGACTGAGAAGTCATGTCGTTTCAATCAAGTCGATGTCACAACGACTTACTTGTTGTAACGACTTCATAAGTTATCATAACGATTTCTTTAGAACTTGCAACGACTTACTTGTTGTAACGACTTCATAAGTGATCATAACGATTTCTTTAGAACTCGCAACGACTTGCTTGTTGTAACGACTTCATAAGTTATCACAACGATTTCTTCAAAGTTCGTAACGACTTGCTAGCCGCAACGATTTCTTTAGTTCTCGTAACGATTTCTTTGATACTCGTAACGACTTGATAGCCGCAACGACTTCTTTAGTTCTCGTAACTATTTCTTTGATACTCGTAACGACTTGCTAGCCGCAACGACTTCTTTAGTTCTCGTAACGATTTCTTTGATACTCGTAACGACTTGCTAGCTGCAACGATTTCTTTAGTTCTCGTAACGATTTCTTTGATACTCGTAACGACTTGCTAGCTGCAACGATTTCTTTAGTTCTCGTAACGATTTCTTTGATACTCGTAACGACTTGCTAGCTGCAACGATTTCTTTAGTTCTCATAACGATTTCTTTGATACTCGTAACGACTTGCTAGCTGCAACGATTTCTTTAGTTCTCGTAACGACTTCTCTGAAACTCGTAACGACTTGCTAGCCGCATCGATTTCTTTAGAGTTCATAACGACTTAATAAGTGTTCATGACTCACAACGATTTCTTTAGAGTTCATAACGACTTAATAAGTGTTCATGACTCACAACGATTTCTTTAGAGTTCATAACGACTTAATAAGTGTTCATGACTCACAACGATTTCTTTAGATTCATAACGACTTGCTTTGTGTAACGATTTGTTAAGTGTTTCACATCGACTTCTTTAGAATCAAAATGACTTGTCATAATTCGTAACGATTTCTTATATCCTCTGTTATAGAACGATTTGCTATAACTCATAACGATTTCATAAGTCATATAGTCTTCAACTTCATATTTTGATTCATCTTAAAGCATTGACCAGTCAAATCCACGTGGACATCTCTCTGACGCTTTTGCATTTATGAGAACTGAACGTATCTCTGCATGCATGCAGACTATATCTTCCTTTATCGTGCTTATTCTGATAACGTCCTTTAAACTTAAGCCAGTTGGTATTACTATTTTCTTGACTATTGCTACTGACGTTGACTGACATCAGAGACAGCCTATCTGTCTGTTGTTTGAGCTTGACATCTGTGCAGACCTTTGATGTAGCTTCATTGTACAACGTTAGACAAATAAAAGCCAACGGATCTCTGTGAATATCTCATCTCTTTGCGTGCTCAAGTGATCAAAAGCTGTGACAGGAAGCTTCCAAGACTCCAGATGTCATTCAGTCTAACGGCTACTCAAGAGAGAGACAACGATCTCCTCAACGACTAGATTTCAAATTGAAGATATATATACAAGACAGAAGAATAGAAGAAAAGATATCGAGAGACTTTTTCAAATTCCTCTGAAGAAAATCAAGAGCCAAGATCCTTCACTCGTTTTTTTGCTCTTTTGCTCTCTTGCTCTCCGCTAGTTCTTGTGAAAATCTTGAGAGAGCCTATTCAGTTCTGAGAGTGTGAATAGTTCTTAATCTCTTCGCTCTCAGTTCTAGTTGCTTCAGATCCTCTCTTATCAAAAGCTGGATCTAGGGGCGTGAAAGTCTTTTTTCATTCTCTCTGTGTTGTTCCCTTCGGGTGTGAAGGAAGACCTGGTGGTATCCAGGGTGTTGCTCCCTTTGGCTGTAAAGGAAGACCTGGTGGCATCCAGGGTGTTGTTCCCTTCGTGTGTGAAGGAAGACCAGCTGAGCTAGGTGTTGTAGCATCCTTAGGGGGACTGTACCCTAGTTAGTGCAATCCTGAGTTGTTGCTCAGGGACTAGATGTAGGACTCCTAAGAAAAGGAAGTCCGAACCAGGATAATCCTTGTGTTGTGTGATTGTCTTCATTGCGTAATTGTTATTTAAACTAACAAGTAACTAACGTAGTTCGAAGATCGTTTGTGGGATTGTTTTTGGTTACAGGTATCTCCTAGATTGAATTTATAAAAACCCATTCACCCCCCCTCTGGGCTTGTCAACAGGGCAACAGTTCCCATCCTCGTGCGTGTGGTAATCACCATCCGACTCACCTGAACACATGGAATAAATACACAGGATGAGCGAATAACGCCAAGTAGGACTTAATATCTCATGAGAACAAGCATGTTTTAAATAATTAATGTCTTAAATGGCATGATAACTAGAGAGCATAGTCATGTAGCACAAGTAACGATGGTAAGAGAACAATAGCACTAGTACATGGAAAATAACACAACAAGAACGATAATGGAATGACCATGTAACGATAATAGCATGTAACGATAGCACTTATATAGCACTTGACTAGATTGCACTTGTATTGATAGCACTTTGATTGTCATAGATTAAATATTGATAGTATAATAGCACTGAGTGCATTCCGTACACACCCTTGATCATTTTAACTCCCATGGGCACTGGCACTTTTCGGACGCTCTCCCCAGGACCAGATCGGGCCCTATTGCACTGGCATAAGTCATTTTCTTATCTTAGACAATCACATAAATGGCCAAGAGAGTACCAAAAATAGATGAGAGTAGTAGATGAAATAGACGAGATTGTAGAGTGAAATTGAACATATGAGAGTACAAGGATATTAGATGAGATAAGGGTATATTCATAAAACAATGTTAAACACGATAGTCACAGTTGCACGGTACTAGGTCGGGTGCCAGCAGTCAGGTAGAAGTCACATTCGCCCACTAGCTATGCTATGAACACATGCTAAATGATCTGGCGTGATCCCAAGGTAAGAGAGAACACACTAAGGCCGTTTGGATCGTACTGATCCCTAAAGGTGTAACAGGTTTTAAGGGTACAACTAGCTGGTCGGCAAAGGACGTGCGCCAAAGCCAAGGAGACTTACGGAGGCCTTGATAAGGAGTCCCTAGTCCAGTCAGGAGTATTCTCGATGGAGAGGTGGTCCATGCCAAGAGAGTGTGTATAAAACAAGTGTCCGTCGTGCCTCGAGTGCTCGAAGGCCGAGGGAAGCGATCATGGTATTCAAATCATAAGATTAAAACTAAAACAATGTCAATAATAAATTAGGGGAATTTAGTAATTAATTTCACTTAATTACCAAATACATTATTGAGTAGTTTAATATGGTTCTATGGCAAACATGAATGTTTAGTGTGTGCAGGTGTATAGAAATCACGAGAACATGTATGATTGTGCACATAGCTTTTAAATTAATTAATTTCATGTAATATTACCCATCATTAATTAACAAGTCGAAATTATTCATGACAGTACCTAATTAGGGTTTGAACAGGGTTTAATTGGCATAAATAGTAGGGTTACATGTACAATTTCGGGTTCTGGCCGCTATACTGAAGTCGCGACAAGGTTAGGTGTCGCGTTCAGGTCGCGACGTACGATCCGGTTGCGTTCTGCTGAACCGGCCGCTGGGGTGAACCGGGGGCAGGTCGTGACCAGTCGACCCATCGCCTTCAGAACGTGACAGACCCCCGTGTCATGACCCCCTCTGAGATCACGATGGGTCGGGCCGTCGCGACTTCAGAAGGTGGCCCGAGCCCAAAAAGGAGAATTGCCCCTTTCCAGGTGGGTTCCCTCCCTCCATGGCATGATACTGGTCTCTTCAAAAATCCGTATAAAATCACATAGAATCCAAAAATCATGAAACCTCTTTTAAACGAAACTAGACATGTAGATCTATCATTGGACATGTTTAATTAGAAAACAAACATGTATAGGCATGCTTTGATTAGGTTACTTTCGATGACCTAATCATGCACAGTCATGAATCAACGAATTAATTGACAATGGTCACATAATAAAATTGGGGCAAATAGGGGCGTTTGAAAGCTAACAGCATGTAGTATTTATGAGATTTATTTCATGGTATGGGGACGAGTACATTCATGGATTATAAGCAATGAATAGGGTTCGGGTGCATGGAGACTAACAGAGATTGAAACATTTAATATTCCATCATGGAGCCACGAAAATTGGGCAAACATAGGGCTTTGTAAGAGGGGATCATGGTCTCCCTAGGGTAAATTTTAATTAGTTCGTGCTTGAGAGATTACCTACATTTTCTTGCTGTGATGAAAACCTAAGTTGATGACGAAGAGAAAATGAAAAACCCTCCCTGTTCCAACCTTCTCCTCCTTGCTCCTTCGTCTAGATCTCCTCCTCTTCATCCTCCAGAGCTCCAACAACGTTCTATGGGTTGATAGGGCCGAGTTTAGGGTGTTTTGTTTGCTTATTAGAGTCCTTCCTATCTAAGACTCCTTCCTTTCAATAAATTCTGAATTTCCCTATTTATCACCTCCTTTCCTAGCATTTATCTCCTATTTAAGATGGAGAAGAGGCCAATTTCGTGGGCAAAGGGTTAGGGTAAGTCTAGGACTTTTTTTAGGATAGATATAGGCTATTAATATTTATCTTAACTTTTTTCCAATTATTATTATTTTTACTCTGAATTTAGCTTAATTACTTCCCATCCCATGATGGGCTCTTCACATTTGGGCCCAACATTCCATGTTAGGATCATTAGTACAACTCATTGCTAATTTAGCTTAATTAGTATCTCTTAGATTCTATTTATTCTCTCTTTTATTCTAATTAAATATATTTATCTCATTTATTAAATTAAAATTTTTATTTATTTAGGACTTTCAAAATCACGGGTGCTACATCCTCCCCCTCTTAAAAAGAATTTGGTCCCCAAATTCATATGATCTTAAGAGGAAAAATGACTTACCGAATAACTCCGGATAATTTCGTCGCATTAATGCTTCGGGCTCTCACGTGGCTTCTTCGACTTCGTGATTTCTCCAAAGTATCTTGACCCCGGGAATCGATCGATTCCGGAGTTGTTGCATTTTCTTGTCTAATATCCTCACCGGCCTTTCTTCATAGGTCATATCTTTGTTCAAAATGATATCATCATAGCTAATTATGTGGGATGGGTCATACACGTACTTCCTTAGCATTGACACATGAAAAATATTGTGTACTGTAGAAAACTGAGGAGGTAATGCCAGACGATATGCCACCTCGCCAACTCTATCCAATACTTCAAACGGACCTATGAATCTCGGTCTCAACTTGCCCTTCATCCCAAACCTTTGAAATCCTCTGGTCGGGGACACTTTAAGCATCACATGATCTCCAGTTTGAAATTCTAAGTCCCTTCTTCTCTTGTCAGCATAGCTCTTCTGCCTAGACTGAGCTATCTTTATCCTGTCTCTGATAATTTGTATATCTCTGCTGGTGTTCTGTACCATGTCTGGTCCCAGCCATTATTGTTCACCTACCTCATTCCAACACACTAGCGATCTGCAACTTCTGCCATACAGTGCTTCAAATGGTGCCATCTTAATACTGGCATGATAACTATTATTGTAGGTGAATTCTATTAGTGATAACTGTTCATTCCAATACCCCTCAAAGTCTATAGTGCAGGCTCATAGCATATCCTCCACGATCTGATTAGTTCTTTCTGTCTGTCCATCTGTCTGTGGGTGGAAAGCAGTGCTAAAATTAAGTTTAGTACCTAGAGCAGTCTGAAGTCCCTTCTAGAATCTAGAAGTGAACCTAGGGTCACGATCTGAGACAATGGACTCGGGAACTCCATGTAATCTTACTATCTCCTTTACATATAAGGCTACTAATACATCAACACTCCAGGTGCTCTTGATTGCTAGGAAATGTGCGGACTTAGTCAATCGGTCCACAATTACCCAGATAGCATCTAGTCCACCACGGGTTCGGGGTAAACCCATGATGAAATCCATTTCGATGCTTTCCCACTTCCATTCAGGTATGTCCAGGGGTCTAAGTACACCCGCAGGACGACGGTGTTCAACTTTCACCTGCTGACATGTGAGGCAGTGCGCGACATGCTCAGCCACCTCACGCTTCATGTTGGGCCACCTAAATGACCTTTTCATGTCTTGGTACATCTTGGTTGCGTCTGGGTGAATTGTGTACTTCGTCTTGTGGGCTTCATCCATCAGCTTCCTCTTTAACTCTTCATTGTCAGGCACGCATGTCCTGGCTTGGAATAATATTCTCCCATCCTCAGCAATGGAGAAATCAGGTTTGTCTGCTATGGTTTCCTTGACTCAGATTAGAAAGGGATCATTTGCTTGTTGCTTCCTGATCTCGGCAAAAATGTCGGGTTGAGCTCTAAGATTGGTAACTAATATCTTATCACTTCTCTTCTCAATGTTTAAATCCAGACTGACAAATTGTTCTAATAGTTGCATCTCGCCCATGACTAAACAAGATAAGGATGCTACTGGCTTTCTACTGAGTGCATCAGCTACTGCACTATCTTTGCCTGGATGATATTGAATATTGAAATCAAAGTCTTTTAGGTACTCCAGCCATCTTCTTCGTCTCATGTTAAGCCCTTCTGAGAAAACAATTACTTCAGACTCTTGTGGTCGGAGTAAACAATGAACTGCTCCCCATACAAATAATGTCTCCTGTGGACACCCTTTTTTCTTTAACGGGCCTGTTGCTCTCTTGGCCGGCCCAACTCCATCCCACAAAGGAAGATACAGAAAATGGGCCCACATACATGGCCCGTGCGCAAGGCTCTTAAAGCCCATCAACCTAAGCCCACATCTCACCCCATACAAGGGGGTGAGACTAAGCAAACATGACACCTCCCAAAAGGTGTTTCTAAAAAAGGAAAAAGTAATGGGCTTGCAAAGGGGGTGGAAGGGCCTACTTTTGGTGGGTTTCTAGAACCTTTTGGAAGAGAGCAAAAAGCTCTCTCTTGGGGCTCTTGCGTGGGCATCAAGGGAGAAGGAGAAGAGGCTTTGGAAAGGGAAGAAGGAGGAGTTCTTCTCATCCAAGAAGGGGGCAACCCGTGAAGAGCTCTCCAAGGAAGGAGCTTTGAAGAGTCCAAGAAGCAAAGGTGAAGAGAGAAGAGAGAGTGCTCCCATGTGTGGTCACATCATGTAAAGAGAGAAAGAGAGAAGAGAAGGGGAGAGGTGGTGATTTGGCTCCTCTCCTCCCCCCATTTCCTTTGGTCATTCTTGTACCCCTTCCCTTTCTATGCTAATAGATGCTTCTGTCCATTGTGTTTTCTCCTTCTCCCTCTTGAATTTAATGCATTTAACATTTTTTTTACTTCTCATTGCTTGTATGAGATGTGTGCCAACGGTTTTAGGAGAGAACACCCTTTGTATGGTGGGTTCTCTCTCAACCCAAAGGGTATAAATGAGAGCTCTCATGTCTCCCCATGCCTCAATAAATGGGGTTTTGGGAAGAATGGAGCTTAATGGGCCACATGTATGTCCTTTGTGCATGCATTAAGCTTACTGTTTTGCCCCCCTTTCATGAGAGTTTTCTTTTACTGTTTTAAGTCTTTAAAGAGGCCTTTGCATTGCTTGGGCCGCCCCTTCCTTGGAGCCTACTTGGGCCCATGGTTTGCCTTCAAGAGAGGGGCATTTCCTCACTGTTTGGGCCTTCCAAATGAGAGTTTGCTCACTGTTTTGAACACCTAATAGTGCAGATTTTTACTGTTCAAAACAGTCCCCTTTTGTGCCTTTTTACCTTGGGGCATGCCCCCTTTTGCTAGCCAAGAGGTTGAACAATCAATGTTCATGCCTTCTTGCTTAGCACCCCATGTAAAAGGCCCATTAGATTTTCTGTTTTCAACCTCCAAAATGTAGGTTTTTACCGATTAGAACAGCCCCATTTAGGTGCATTTTGCCTTGGGGTATGCCCCCTTTGCTAGCAAATGAGTTGGGCAATTAATGCCCATGCTCAAAGCTTGGCATTGCATGCAATAGATCCCCTTAAACCCTCTGTTTTGGCCCCTTAATGGTTCAGGTTTGCACTGCTAAAACCGCCCTAAATGTGCATATCTTTGCCTTAGAAATGCCCTCATGTTGCTAGCAAATGGGTTGGACAATCAATGTCTATGCCCAAAGCTTAGCATCTTGTGCAAGAGGCCCATTAGATCCCTGTTTTGGCCTCCTTAAAACTCAGATTTTCATGGCTCTAAAATAGCCCATTAAGGGACTTTTGTGCTTAAGGGTGTGCCTCCTTGCAAGCCAAGGGTTGAACAACCAAAGTTCATGCCCCCATACTTAGCATCCATGGAGAGCAGCCCAATAGACCCCTGTTTGGGCCCAAAACCGCCCCTCCACATGAGTTGGCCCAACTCCAAGAGTGTTGGCCCATTTCCCATAAGGGAGGGATTTCAGCTATTGGTTCTGTGGGTGGCCTTCTGATTCGGCAGCCCTGAACAGGCCTGCCGATTCGGCAGCCAGCCACCCACCCCTGGCCGGACCATGGGAGCTAAGCCATGCTTTATGTGCTTCGGGCCAAGGAAATGGACAATGGATTGATAAGAAGCCCATTTAAATCCCGAGTTGGACAATATGATGTCTATGCCCGGGCATCTGGGCCCACACATGTCTCACTTACCAATCGGTATTTGTGTGGTCATGGTGTTACCCACCTCCACCAAAGGCTTGCCTTGGGGGTTGGTGCCATGTGCCATTTGGGTTATGTCGTTATTTGACATATACCCTCTCTTTTGGTACTGCCTCCATTTTGGTGGGTGTGTACCGTGCTCTCCCCCTATCAACCGAGATAAGGGGAGATGCTGCCGGATTTTTACCGTGAAGGTCGAATCGGCAAGGGTCTTTCTCCCTCTTAAAAAAGAAACCCCCAAAGTCTAATGGAGTGGCGCCGAATCGCGAATAGAACCACGTTGCACACCTTTTAAAAGAATAATAAAAGAATAAGAGAGCCAATTAAAAGAATGTTCCATTATAAGGGCAACAAATGAGCAAATAAAAGCATTCCACATTACACATGTTTTAAAAGAGCAAGAGATCAAATTAAAAAATCTTTTTATGATAAAAGTAAAAAAAAGGAAAATAAGCAAATGGGCCATCTCATGTTTTCAAGAGACCAAAGTGAAACCATTTTTGATGCAAAAGAGTAAATGGGCCACCTTATGTTTTCAAAAGACCAAAATGAAACTCTTTTTGTAATAACATAAAGTAAATAGATCATCTCACGTTTTCAAAAGAGCAAAAGACTGAGTCAAGATCATTTTCATGTTAATGAAAAGAATAAATGGGCAAATGGGTAAAAAGACTCAATGACATCTAATTAAAAGACCCGGCAACCTCGAATAGGCATCGTGTCTGTTTATCATTCCGGCCTAGTTTTGAGTTGCACTTTTCATCGGATGTCTCCGTATCAAGGCCACAAGACTTTCTAATTTCTGGCGATTAATCAAGGGTTTTCCCTCCCAGAGGGATGTAATTAACGTCGTTGCGTTTAGGCAACGACGGGATTTTGGTCCAAGACCCGACACTCCACTTTCGTTTGACGAAGTCAAATGGCGCGCACAACAGACTTAAAGCCCTCCGACTCTCGGAGGCAAACCATTTGGTTGTCACTTTGGTGACTGGCACGCCCGCGCTGTGCGAATTATGGATTCATCTCACGTCACTCTTGCTCCTGTAGCATTCGACGGGACTTGGATTTGCAATACGCATGCATCCATGAGTACATGAGACAACATGATAAAAAGAACATAAAAGATTTTAATCTTTAAAATTTTCCATTTCCACAGCGTGGCACGCCCGATGGGACTTCACTTCCCTTCATCTTTTCGCCAGAATAGAAAGCCATGTGGCCTTACATAATTGATACTAATTATCACTTTGAATTGACTAACAGGTACTAACAGCATAATGGCTGGAGTGCGCTTTGGGCCGCTGGTCATTCAGGATCATGCCAGGTACGGCTACCTGGCTGTGCCAACTCGTTTCGGGAGCTTCCCTTCAGTCGTGGAGTTCCCCAACTTCTTGGGGGTCGCATTCGTTGACATCTTGCACCGGAAGTCAAAAAAGAGGCTGGAGCTGAAGCCGAAGCTGGAGCTGGGCGAAGGATCGGAGTCAAAAAGACCACTGAAGAGCTAAGCTGCCATGTGCATCATGTGGAGCGTGGCAACCACAATGAGAACAAAGAGAAAAGAGCCAACGGACACTTTCAACGGGCAAAGGAGGTTGAGAACATCGTCACTCGTCGTGCACGGGTCTCTGCCTCAGGGAAAAGCGTGCGAATTGGAGATCTAAGAATCCATTTGCAAGAAAAGAGAATCGAGGCTGTGCCAAAACGGGTCATGCCAAGAGTACCCGTAAAAAACTCTTTCCAAGCTTTAACAAGCAAAGGAGAAATGAACGACACCTTCAAGGGCAGCCCCCAAAGCCTATCAAATTCAAACAGGTCTGGCGACCTGAGAAAGTGCAAAAGCCCAGGCTGGGAGGGCCTACATTAGAAAAGATGCACCAAAAGAAGTGATTACTGAAAGGGTCCCGGACTATCATCGGCCACCCAGGGGCTTCAACGCCAGAGTTTGGCAAGGGGGGGCATGTGCGTATGCCCGTTTCCACAACAAGAAGGCAGAGCTTCGAAGGTCTGCCTATATTCCACCTATCCGAGAAAAGTCTCCCGTACATGTGCTCTCAGCCACGTATGACCGGCAGGGGGCAACACAGGTCGTGTATGACCGCATTCCCCATCTAGCAAATGCCCCATTGCGACAAGCGAGAATGCAAAGAGATAAAGGAGCTCCTCAGGCGGAAGCTGAGAGCAGTACTGATGAGATTGATGTTCCTTGCGAACACGATCATGAGCAGCCTGGGAAAGTCAAACCCTGGGTGTCAGTCTTTAAAAGGTTGACCTTTCCTTCCCGAAGGGTCGAAAGAGACCGAAACGGGAACATTAAAATCTTTGCATGTCACATGGCTGGCATAGGAAGTCGTTATGGAGCGTTGCCGACCGATGATGAAGAGCTGGAGGAATTGGCTGAGAGGCCTGGTGCCGTTACAAGAAGAAGAGCAGCAGACGGCAGCTCTAACAGCAGCATACAGAGGAGTTGGCCCCTCCCCAACCCAAATGACGACAATTACTGCCAATGTGATTACCACCCAAGGCAGTGGGGGCAATAGTGAAATTCCCCCACCGCCACCACCAGAAATGACTTCTGGGGGCATAGCGCAAGAGATTCCTCTTGTTGCACCCCTAGATCCAGCTGTCTTGGAGCTGCTACAACAATATCGAGCTGAAATCGAAGCGCTTAAGCGTCAAATAAAAGGCAAAGAAACTGAGGGACATGCATCCCGAGAAGCTGAGGGATCAGGGGAGACTCATCAAAGGACCTTAGGGTCAATTGAAGCCTCGACCCAGCGTGCTGTCGTGCGGACAGTGAATGAACAACCGCAACAGTCACCTATGGCTGTAGCCCAGCAACAGCAGACACAGGCCCAGTACACCCTCCTGCAGCCGCAGTTCTTCCAACACAAGCAACAACAACAGTCCCTTCTACAACAACAACAACAGTCCTTGCCTGCTCACATTCCTGAGCAGCAATTTGAAAATCAAGAGCTGCCCCCAGTGCCACTGGTGGCCGTTATCAATGCTTCAAGCGATCAACCGGCCCACTTCTATCCTCAACAAGTGGACCCTATCACCATGAGCAAATTGATGGTGGAGCAGATGATTGATATAAGAATCGCCGAGCGGGGCAATGGAGAACAGATGGCCTTTGATGCATATAGGGTACCCTACCCTGCGCACCATGCCGCGAAGAGGCTGCCCCCGGGCATTACTAAGCCTCCAAAGTTCGACAAATTCAACGGACAAGGATCCCCAAAAGAGCATATAGCCTACTACATCAATGTGATGGGTGACCTGGCCGCTGATGAGTCCTACCTACTAAAGTTCTTTGGCTCTTCCTTGACGGGCCTAGCATTTGAATGGTACTCTGGCCTGCCAGCAGGGTCTGTATTGAACTAGGCAGACATGCAAAAGAAATTGAGAGAAAGGTTCTACATTGCAGAAAGGGAGGTCACAGCTGCTGAACTCTATGCAACAAAACAAAAAGGCAATGAGTCTGCCCTGGATTACATCCAGCGGTGGAGGAACCTTAGTATGAGATGCAAGCGCCCTCCTCACCAAGAAGATGCGGTGGAAATTTGCAAACAGAACCTAAAGAGAGAGTTATTGGAAAAAATGATTGGGATGGAAATTCGTTCATTCGACAGGCTGAACAATGTGGCAGCTGAAATTGAAGCCTTTGTGACAAGATATCCCAACAATACATCAACGGAACAAAAGGACAAGCCAGCCAATAAAAAGCCTGCTGGAAAAGAGGCGAACACTGTCGATCTAAAGAACTTTGAACAACAGAAGGGTGTTGGGTCTTCTGGAACCAAGCCTAAGACTCCAAGGCGGAACATGCTTCTCCAAGATAAATTCAGGAAGCCATATTCTTTCCCCAAGGAGAAAACAAAAACATTTTTTGAATGGGCTACTCATTACAATAAGGTTACATTTCCAACACCCAAAAGACCCGAGGAAGCGGGAAAGAAAGATGATCCTCTATTTTGCCCATATCATCAAGTCTTGGGACATAACATAGAGGACTGTTATGTGTTCAAAGACATCATGGAGTCTTTGATCAAGAAGGGGGAGCTGCAGATGGGAGAATATAAGGTGAACCCACCTCAACCACATGAAGCCCCTATTCGACAGCCAACTGCTAATATGGTATCACTATACCAACAACTGTCGGAAGAGATTTCTGAAGCTAGTATGCAGATGAGTTATGAACATTACATCCTGGCCTCTGCTAGAAATCAAGAGAGTTGGAAGAAGGTGCCTCAAAGGGGAATGAGGGAGCCATCTGAACAGCCTACTCCACAGAAGCACGCTCCAGGGATGATGCCTCAGCCATCTCTGCCAGTTGTCACTCCAGTATGGCATCTGGCAAAGCCCCAAGTGATCTCCATGAGAAATACTAGCAACAGAAGGCGGCGGACACCTCTACCATTGTACAAAGGGGGTAGCCCATCATTCGAGCAGTTGCAAGCATTAATAGATGAGTCAGACAAATATGAGCAACCTAAAAGGCATCCTGTCCAGCTACAAGGATATGTACCATGGGAAGAGCTAGAAATAATGAAGCTAGAAGAGGCAACTGAACAAGAAATGTCTCAACCCCAAGAAGAGCTGCTCTGGGGGCAAGTGCCAACAGAGCATGAAAGGAAAAATAGAAGATCCAAGAGGAAGGAAGAGAAAACGCTTGTTACTCTTTCCTGCAACACTATATCATCCTTGCCAGATATGAATAAACATGGTGAAGGAGAAGAGATCAACTATAATTCCAATGGGGCGAATCAGACAAGATCGTCAAACCCTGAGTCTCTCACAAGATCCAGAAGAAGGTGGGAGAAACTACCTCTGACGAATCGCACCATTATTCTCAGGGGAGAAGCATCTTATAAGATTCCAGAGCATGAGATCCAAGAAATGCAGGCTCCACCTCCACTGAAGGTGTACAAAAATCAAGAAGCTGGGGGCAAAATACCATCTTTTGTTGAGTTCTTGGCATTAAGGGAGCAGTCTGAGTCATCCCATGCTCCTCAAATGGTACGAGAAAGGATTGAACCTGATCCAAGCAATCCCATCAGTGAGGTTCCAAATAGGACCTGCTCAAATATCAAAAATGAATGCGGCTCTAAACCATTGGCTAATACTCCCCGCATAACTGCGGATGATCCTGTCATGGTAGCTCAATCGCAAAAATATCAAATGGAGATTGAAATGCTGAGAAAGCAGATTCGAGAAAAAGAGGCATATATGTCGGCAGCAAAAGAAATGGGAGGCTTGGTCGAAGAATTGCAAAGCGACATCAGCCCATCCCAAATTCTGCCAGCGATGTCGCAATCGATGCCAGTCCACATTGGGGGCATCTTGCTCACACATCCATATCAAATGACTCCGAAGCGGCCGGAGACCTATTCAACAAAAGGCCAAGAGTTTGCCCTAAAGCCACAAATAGAGAGGGTGTCCATGCAATCGGCCCATATCCGCCCAAGCTTGGCGGATCCAGCACTGGTGAATAGCTTGATGAGGCTGACGGGGATGAGTGGTAGCATTAATGCTACACCCTGCAACAGTGCAGCTCCATGCCCTGGGGTTCATGATATACACCATACAAAGGCAATGAGAAATGTGACCCGTGGGCCAACAACTTGTAGGTCCTTGTCAAGCAGGTGCACATATTCAAATCGTCATGTCAAGCCCATGGCAGACAGACTAGGCAAGCAAAAGATATCTGAAGCGTGCCCCAATATGGCTGAGGAAGCAATCTCGGCGACTAAATTACATGCCATTTCTTAAGGAGGTGGGGAACAGCCCGAGACTATATCCGGCGGTGGATGAACGTCTGCAGGAAATACAAGCAGCCACTATCTGAAGAGGAGGCTGTCAATATATGCAAGAACAACCTGCAAAAGGAGATTCTAAATAGAATGGGTGGCATCGACATCAGAACGTTCGATCGACTGAATAATGTCGCCACTGATATTGAAGCATTCCTCGCCAAGTACTCTTCTGCTGATACTACTGGCCAAAGGAAGAGGCATGTCCATACTCTAGAGGCTGCTGAAGGGGAAGCCAGTTCCTCACTTGACAAATCGTCGAGGCAAAGGAAAATTCCACTACAAGAGAAGTTGCAGAAGCCTTACTCCTTCCCAAAAGATAAGACATTGGTTCTTTTTGAATGAGCGCAACGACATAACAAAATCGTCCCACTCGAGCCTAAAAAGCCGGAAGACATCAAGAAGAAAAATGACCCTCGGTTTTGCTTATATCATCAGCTGCCGGGGCATGTTACAGAGGACTGCTATATCCTCAAAGATCAAATTGAGTCATTGATAAGACAAGGAGAACTGCAAGCGGGTGAGTACCTGGTGTACCCGCCGCGATCTCATGGGTCTCCAATGCAGTAGAAAAGAAAAGCATATGATAGCTTATACCAGCCAATGTGGGGGCATATGCACTCTATAATATACGAGCCAGAAAAGCACAAGTCATTCAAGATGCTCGATGCACAAATGAAGCTCGCGCACCTTAGGGGAACTTCAAGATCTTCGGCTCCTCACAAGCAAGCAAGGATCGGCTCACTGAAAATGAGTTATTCTAGGGACATGTGTTGATCACATATGTAATGTCCATGGGTGTAAATGTTCATTCAAAAAAAAAGAAGAAGAAAAAAGAAAAGAATGACAAAAAAAATAGTTACAAAAAAAGAATGAGTAAAAAAATTGATGACAAAAAAAGAACAAAGGAAGCAGCTTGCTGAGGTAGTCACACCGACCACCCAGCATGAGACTCGATCATCGAGACGGTCTCAATTGGCTCTTTTAGGGCCACCTGAGGTACTATTGTCGATGACGAGCAGCAAAAAAATAAAGAGGCCAGCCATACCGCTAGTCGGACTATGGTTCTGAGACAAATAATACCTCAACAAGATTGCGTGTTTTATGTAGGGCGATGATATGAGCCCGCATGATATATCGCACTGGGCTTTCACTGCTTATGTCCATATTCACGCATTGATTTTCTTACCGAATTTCGAGTGCATATACTTTTTTTCGGATCTTTAATAAAATTGCCGAAGGATTTATCCTTATGCAAGCATCATCTACATTTCAAAAAAAAAAAAAAAAAAAAGAAGAAAAAAAAGCTGGCAAATTGTCAATCATGTTTTCAAGACCCATGTTTTAAATTGGCGAGCTTGTCTTCCATGATTTCAAAAGACTCATGTTTTGAAAAGTGGCAATGCGCCGATCATGTTTTCGAAACTCGTGTTTTAAAATTGGCGAACTTGCCGCTCATAATTTTAAAAGAATTCATATTTCAAAAAATGTGGCAACTCGCCAATCATGTTTTCAAAAATCATATTTCAAAAGACATATTTCAAAATTGGCAATTTGCCAATCATGTTTCAAAAGACATATTTCAAAAGCGGCAATTTGCCAATCATATTTTAAAAGACATATTTTAAAACTGGCAATTTACCCATCATGTTTCAAAAGATATATTTCAAAAGTGACAATTTGCCAATCATATTTTAAAAGATATATTTTGAAACTGGCAATTTACACATCATGTTTAAAAAAAAATCATATTTCAAAAGTGGCAATTTGCCAACCATGTTTAAAAAAAAAATCATATTTCAAAAGTGACAATTTGTCAATCATGTTTCAAACGTCATATTTCAAAAGGGGCAATTCGCCAATCATACTTCAAAAGAGACAATTTGCTAGTCAAATTACAAAATCGACATTTTCGAAGTAACGATGCGTCAGTCATATTTGAAAATTCATGTTTCAAAACTGAAAATCATGTTTTTCAAACGGGACCTTAGCTCCCACATGTTTAATAAAAAGATCGAGGCCTCTACGCCCTCACAAATTTTAAATCGGGCTTCTTCGCCCACATATTTTCAAAATGGGTCTTTGTGCCCACATCTTTTAAATCGGGCATCCATGCCTTCATGAGTTCAAATTCATTTTTCAAATTGGCATTTGCCAGCCATTAAAAAGAAAAGGTTTCTGACCATAACTCCAAATAGATTTTCCCTGATTGTTGGCCACTTCAATTCACTGCAGGTCACCAATTCCAACTTCAGATGATGAAACCAGACCAATGAAGTCATTCGTGGGTCTTGAAGACTGTCGACGTCAACATAATCGACGTCCCTAGAATATGAAACCAGGCCAACGAAGTCATTCGTGGGTCTTGAAGCTGTCGACGTCAACATACTCGACGTCTCCGGATGATGAAACCAGGCCGATGGAGTTTCCGTAGGTCTTGAAGCTAATGACGTCAACATAAACGGCGTCACCTGAATATGAAACCAGGCCAACGCAGTTTCCCGTAGGTCTTGAAGCTGATGACGTCGACATAACCGACGTCCCCAGATGATGAAACCAGACCAACAAAGTCATTCGTGGGTCTTGAAGCTGTCGACGTCAACATAATCGACGTCCCCAAATGATGAAACCAGGCCGACGGGGTTTCCCGTAGGTCTTGAAGCTGATGGCGTCAACGTAATCGACGTCCCCAGATGATGAAACCAGGCCAACAAAGTCATTCGTGGGTCTTGAAGCTGTTGGCGTCGACATAACCGACGTCCCCAGATGATGAAACCAGGCCGACGGAGTTTCCCGTAGGTCTTGAAGCTGATGGCGCCAACATAAACGGCGTCACCTGATGATGAAACCAGGCCAACGAAGTCATTCGTGGGTCTTGAAGCTGTCGACGTCAACATAATTGATGTCCCTAGAATATGAAACCAGGCCGACGGAGTTTTCCGTAGGTCTTGAAGCTGATGGCGTCAACATAAACGGCGTCACCTGAATATGAAACCAGGCCAACGAAGTCATTCGTGGGTCTTGAAGCTGATGGCGTCGACATAACCGACGTCCCCAGATGATGAAACCAGGCCGACGGAGTTTCCCATAGGTCTTGAAGCTGATGGCGTCAACGTAATCGACGTCCCCAGATGATGAAACCAGGACAACGAAGTCATTCGTGGGTCTTGAAGCTGATGGCGTCGACATAACCGACGTCCCCAGATGATGAAACCAGGCCGACGGAGTTTCCCGTAGGTCTTGAAGCTGATGGCGCCAACATAAACGGCGTCACCTGATGATGAAACCAGGCCAACAAAGTCATTCGTGGGTCTTGAAGCTGTCGACGTCAACATAATCAACATCCCTAGAATATGAAACCAGGCCGACGGAGTTTTCCGTAGGTCTTGAAGCTAATGGCGTCAACATAAACGGCGTCACCTGAATATGAAACTAGGCCAACGAAGTCATTCGTGGGTCTTGAAGCTGATGGCGTCGACATAACCGACGTCCCCAGATGATGAAACCAGGCCGACGGAGTTTCCCGTAGGTCTTGAAGCTGATGACGTCGACATAACCGACGTCCTCAGATGATGAAACCACGCCAACGAAGTCATTCGTGGGTCTTGAAGCTGTCGACGTCAACATAATCGACGTCCCCAGATGATGAAACCAGGCCGACGGAGTTTCCCGTAGGTCTTGAAGCTGATGGCGTCAACATAAACGGCGTCACCTGAATATGAAACCAGACCAACGAAGTCATTCGTGGGTCTTGAAGCTGTCGACGTCAACATGACCGACGTCTCAAGAATATGAAACCAGGCCGACGAAGTCATTCGTAGGTCTTGAAGCTGATGACGTTGACACAACTGATGATGAAGCCAGGCCGACGAAGTCGTTTGTGGGTCTTGAAGCCGACAACGCCAATACAAGTAATGTCACTTGAAGATAAAACCAGGCCAATGGAGTAGTCCGCAGGTCATGAAGCAGATGTCAACAACTTTGACACTCATGTCAAAATTCTAAAAAAAAAATGATGAACAAAAGGGTTAAAAATAAAGATGCCCATCGGACCTACTCTGGTTTCACTGCCGAGTAGGGGTAAAAAGGACAAGAAAAACCCGGTCACGATGAAAACCCGAAAGGGCGTCGTGGGCAAAATTGGGAACCCTGCTACGTGAAAACCCGAAAGGGCGCGTAGGCAAAAGCAAGAAGGGGCTGACTCCGGTGAAAACCCGAAAGGGCGCTTGGGTCAGTAATGTGATTAAAAAAAATGAAAATGAATGAAGTCAAAATGTCAAAATAGCAAGAAGGGGGAGTTCCATCTCTGCTCTCTCAAGAAATCCCCTTTTTACTATACATTCTCTGAATCCAGCTATACACTCTCCGGTCAAAATGAAACCTCAAAACTTAGACAAGCTATCTCTTGCCATCTACGCCTCATGCTTATATATACTTGCTCTCGCAGAGTAGGACCCTAGGTTTAGATAACCTATGTCTTTTCAAATTTCAAATAAGGTCCAGCCTTGACTTCTTGCCTTGGCTGGCCATTAGATGTTACCTTCAGAACCCTTGTTGAAGCCAGCACTTAGGTTTTCTAGGTTACCATTTTGTAATCAACCCAAATAACCTCACACTGTCTACCAACATCATGGTATGATTGGTGGTTGAGTTAGATTTCACTCATGAATCTCTCTTTATAATATATATATATGTGTATAAAAAAAAGCAAAAAAACAAGAGGCTTAAAATAGAGGTGCCTCGCTGGACTTGTCTAGGTTTTCCCTGGACAAGGGTAAAAAGAGCTAAAACCCGGTCATGGCGAAAACCCGAAAGGGCACCATGGGCAAAATTGGGTACCTCGCTACGTGAAAACCCGAAAGGGCGCGCAGGCAAAAGCAAGAGGGGGTCGGATTGGGTGAAAACCCGAAAGGGCGCACAGGCAAAAGCAAGAGGGGGTCGGATTGGGTGAAAACCCGAAAGGGCACTCAATTCGATAATGTGAAAATAAAAAAAAATCAATCAAAGACAGATGCCAAAGGCAAGTAGGCTTCAAGTCTCTAGAAAGGAAATTATGACAAAAGTGGTACTCGACTATCAAAGCTTATTTTCACGTCAGTGCCAGCCAAAGCTCGCCTTTATGCCAATGCCAGCCGAGGCTCTTCTTCATACCAGTCAAAGCTCGCCTTCATTCCAGTGCCATCCGAAGCTCGCCTTCGTGTCGTTGCCAGTCAAAGCTTATCTTCACGTCAATCGGAGCTCTATCTCTTATGCGATGAAGTGAAATGTCATTATACATGAGGTCATTTCCGACAACTTCCAAGCCCCTCAAAGGAAATTTCTGAGAGAGTCGGGCGACAATCAGAAAAGCAAGTGTCGACACATGGCGCACTTCAATTGAATCTGTCAATACCTCATGGAGCAGGCGTTGACAAATGGCTAAATTGGTCAACACCCATAGAACCAGTTTTCTGGAAGAAATCTGTCGATACCCAGACACAACAAAAGTCAAAAGAAGAAGACAAGAGCACATTAATCTAGCTATAAGCAAAGCGGCATTGATGAGGGCTACAAGATCCCCAAAGCGGCAGTCTGGTTATCGCAGTTGGTGACAATGATGTAGAAGCAGTCAACTTCTCCCTATTAAGACATCAATGCTACTGCGTGCTCAGATCGTTGTGCATTCAAGGGAACCAGTCAGTAAGACGGTTCAGAAGAAAGGAACCAGCAAGGTCACTAACTGGGTCTAGAAAGGGCCACTAGATCATATGGCAAGCCAGCATGCCCCATTGGCTCATGCAATAGGCCAACACAATCCAATTGACACAATGGTTGGCTGATTCTTGAAGGCCACAAGATCTTAAGCAGGCCGTCAATTCAATGGTCTTCGTGACCCCATCGGGTCTATTTATCAACTCATGAGCCCCTGCTAACTCGTGTGGGACACGCCGAATTGTGGCCACCACTTTGAGCCTGCCAACTCGGGGAGCTTCATACTGACTCGTCAACTGCACCAAATCAAGCTTACCATTCCATGCTCCATCGACTTGTGAGAGCCATGTGCCGATTCGTGGGAGCGTGCCGCCAAATCACGGCCATCACCTCAAGCCTATCAACTTGTGAGGGGTCTAAAGAAAGAAGAAGAGATAAGAGGCCAAGTAAGCATGAAGCAAGGGACAATAGAGTCCGAAGAAGATGAAGTTTACACGATGTAGAGCCAACTCGCTGGCCTTGCCGATTCGATGCAAACCCCTCTGAATCGACGCACCCAGCTGATCGGCAAGCCTTGCCGAATCATGTAGACCCTGCCAAATCACGTAGGCCTCGCTGAATCGCACCGGTCCGAACAAAAGGGAAAATAGAAAGGGAGGGAAAACCTCAAATGCCCATCAGGAGAGACGTGCGTCCGTTATCCACGGGCAATTTCGTCAAGTAGAAGCAAAAACCGCAAATAGACTATCAGACCACCGGCGTGGCAACAAGTCCGAAGACCTGCTTGTGTCAGTGTAAACAGTCAAATGGGCTACACTGCACCCGCGGATGTCGCTTCGCGTGCCCTCTCGCACCACCCACGGGTGGGGGGCATTTGTGGACACCCTTTTTTCTTTAACGGGCCTGTTGCTCTCTTGGCCGGCCCAACTCCATCCCACAAAGGAAGATACAGAAAATGGGCCCACATACATGGCCCGTGCGCAAGGCTCTTAAAGCCCATCAACCTAAGCCCACATCTCACCCCATACAAGGGGGTGAGACTAAGCAAACATGACACCTCCCAAAAGGTGTTTCTAAAAAAGGAAAAAGTAAGGGGCTTGCAAAGGGGGTGGAAGGGCCTACTTTTGGTGGGTTTCTAGAACCTTTTGGAAGAGAGCAAAAAGCTCTCTCTTGGGGCTCTTGCGTGGGCATCAAGGGAGAAGGAGAAGAGGCTTTGGAAAGGGAAGAAGGAGGAGTTCTTCTCATCCAAGAAGGGAGCAACCCGTGAAGAGCTCTCCAAGGAAGGAGCTTTGAAGAGTCCAAGAAGCAAAGGTGAAGAGAGAAGAGAGAGTGCCCCCATGTGTGGTCACATCATGTAAAGAGAGAAAGAGAGAAGAGAAGGGGAGAGGTGGTGATTTGGCTCCTCTCCTCCCCCCATTTCCTTTGGTCATTCTTGTACCCCTTCCCTTTCTATGCTAATAGATGCTTCTGTCCATTGTGTTTTCCCCTTCTCCCTCTTGCATTTAATGCATTTAACATTTTTTTTACTTCTCATTGCTTGTATGAGATGTGTGCCAACGGTTTTAGGAGAGAACACCCTTTGTATGGTGGATTCTCTCTCAACCCAAAGGGTATAAATGAGAGCTCTCATGTCTCCCCATGCCTCAATAAATGGGGTTTTGGGAAGAATGGAGCTTAATGGGCCACATGTATGTCCTTTGTGCATGCATTAAGCTTACTGTTTTGCCCCCCTTTCATGAGAGTTTTCTTTTACTGTTTTAAGTCTTTAAAGAGGCCTTTGCATTGCTTGGGCCGCCCCCTTCCTTGGAGCCTACTTGGGCCCATGGTTTGTCTTCAAGAGAGGGGCATTTCCTCACTGTTTGGGCCTTCCAAATGAGAGTTTTCTCACTGTTTTGAACACCTAATAGTGCAGATTTTTACTGTTCAAAACAGTCCCCTTTTGTGCCTTTTTACCTTGGGGCATGCCCCCTTTTGCTAGCCAAGAGGTTGAACAATCAATGTTCATGCCTTCTTGCTTAGCACCCCATGTAAAAGGCCCATTAGATTTTCTGTTTTCAACCTCCAAAATGTAGGTTTTTATCAATTAGAACAGCCCCATTTAGGTGCATTTTGCCTTGGGGTATGCCCCCTTTGCTAGCAAATGAGTTGGGCAATTAATGCCCATGCTCAAAGCTTGGCATTGCATGCAATAGATCCCCTTAAACCCTCTGTTTTGGCCCCTTAATGGTTCAGGTTTGCACTGCTAAAACCGCCCTAAATGTGCATATCTTTGCCTTAGAAATGCCCTCATGTTGCTAGCAAATGGGTTGGACAATCAATGTCCATGCCCAAAGCTTAGCATCTTGTGCAAGAGGCCCATTAGATCCCTGTTTTGGCCTCCTTAAAACTCAGATTTTCATGGCTCTAAAATAGCCCATTAAGGGACTTTTGTGCTTAAGGGTGTGCCTCCTTGCAAGCCAAGGGTTGAACAACCAAAGTTCATGCCCCATACTTAGCATCCATGGAGAGCAGCCCAATAGACCCCTGTTTGGGCCCAAAACCGCCCCTCCACATGGGTTGGCCCAACTCCAAGAGTGTTGGCCCATTTCCCATAAGGGAGGGATTTCAGCTGTTGGTTCTGTGGGTGGCCTTCTGATTCGGCAGCCCTGAACAGGCCTGCCGATTCGGCAGCCAGCCACCCACCCTTGGCCGGACCATGGGAGCTAAGCCATGCTTTATGTGCTTCGGGCCAAGGAAATGGACAATGGATTGATAAGAAGCCCATTTAAACCCCGGGTTGGACAATATGATGTCTATGCCCGGGCATCTGGGCCCACACATGTCTCACTTACCAATCGGTATTTGTGTGGTCATGGTGTTACCCACCTCCACCAAAGGCTTGCCTTGGGGGTTGGTGCCATGTGCCATTTGGGTTATGTCGTTATTTGACATATACCCTCTCTTTTGGTACTGCCTCCATTTTGGTGGGTGTGTACCGTGCTCTCCCCCTATCAACCGAGATAAGGGGAGATGCTGCCGGATTTTTACCGTGAAGGTCGAATCAGCAAGGGTCTTTCTCCCTCTTAAAAAAGAAAACCCCAAAGTCTAATGGAGTGGCGCTGAATCGCGAATAGAACCACGTTGCACACCTTTTAAAAGAATAATAAAAGAATAAGAGAGCCAATTAAAAGAATGTTCCATTATAAGGGCAACAAATGAGCAAATAAAAGTATTCCACATTACACATGTTTTAAAAGAGCAAGAGATCAAATTAAAAAATCTTTTTATGATAAAAGTAAAAAAAAGGAAAATAAGCAAATGGGCCATCTTATGTTTTCAAGAGACCAAAGTGAAACCATTTTTGATGCAAAAGAGTAAATGGGCCACCTTATGTTTTCAAAAAACCAAAATGAAACTCTTTTTGTAATAAAAGAAAGTAAATAGATCATCTCACGTTTTCAAAAGAGCAAAAGACCGAGTCAAGATCATTTTCATGTTAATGAAAAGAATAAATGGGCAAATGGGTAAAAAGACTCAATCACATCTAATTAAAAGACCCGGCAACCTCGAATAGGCATCGTGTCTGTTTATCATTCCGGCCTAGTTTTGAGTTGCACTTTTCATCGGATGTCTCCGTATCAAGGCCACAAAACTTTCTAATTTCTGGCGATTAATCAAGGGTTTTCCCTCCCAGAGGGATGAAATTAACGTCGTTGCGTTTAGGCAACGACGGGATTTTGGTCCAAGACCCGACACTCCACTTTCATTTGACGAAGTCAAACGGCGCGCACAACAGACTTAAAGCCCTCCGACTCTCGGAGGCAAACCATTTGGTTGTCACTTTGGTGACTGGCACGCCCGCGCTGTGCGAATTACTGATTCATCTCACGTCACTCTTGCTCCTGTAGCATTCGACGGGACTTGGATTCGCAATACGCATTCATGAGTACATGAGACAACATGATAAAAAGAACATAAAAGATTTTAATCTTTAAAATTTTCCATTTCCACATCTCCATATCTTTAGTGCAAATACTACAGCAGCCAATTCTAAATCATGGACATGGTAATTCACCTCATGCGGCTTCAACTGTCTTGATGAATAAGCTATCACTTTCTCGTTCTCCATTAACACGTAGCCTAGACCGATTCCAGATGCATCAGTGTAGACTGAGAATCCTTTGCCCTCGACTGGTAATGCGAGGACAAGTGAAGAGGTCAAGCATTGCTTCAGTGTCTGGAAGCTCATCTCACACTCCTTGCTTTAGACATAGGGGTTCTCTTTTCGCGTAAGGCGAGTAAGAGGTACAACTATATTGGAGAAGTCTTTTATGAACCGCCTGTAGTATCTAGCCAGTCCAAGAAACCTTCTGATCTCTGTGAGTTGGTCGGTCTCTTCCAGTTTAAGACAGCTTCTGTGACGGAACGCCTCGTCCAAGCTCGTTAAACTGATAACAAGCTTGACCCGAGTCTGTCACCCGCGAACGGACCGAAGCCTCGCAAGGGATACCACACCATAGTCCGTGAAAACATAAAGGAACACACCATTTCATATATATATCACAAGTTTACATAGCCACATCTCCATGAAAGGAAAAGAAAGTACAAGAGCCTGGGGCATACCCCGAGGTACAACTGAAGAAAGTAGACAAACTAGCTACACTGCTGGAGGTGCTGACCCCGCACCGCTATGACGCAGCTCCGAACTGGACGACGGTAGAGAAACGTCCTCCTCGCCCTCACCTGTGGGGGTAGGGGTGAGCTTCGCTAGTCACTGGCTCAGTAGGGAACTCCCCCAACACCGAGCAAACTAAAAACATAGGTACGAAGGCAGTAAACTATACTAGCAATTTATAGGACAGCTAAGCAGGATATTAAAGCTGTAAATATACTTACCGTTTGCTGACTACATAAAGAAACTATATTAAATAAACGGAAAACCCAAACAGGTGTATGAGCTAAAGTAAAGACCGCCACACGCGAGCCACGTGAACTGGTTCGCGACACCAGTAACTGACTCGGACAAACTCACACAGGTCTACATCTCAGTCTCGCAGCCACGGACAAAAGGTCCAGCTGCCGCTCCACGTGAAAAGGTCAAGCAACTATGGAGACCAACTAAACACCACCACCTGCGGACCACACGGTCGCAGGCCCATGCCTGGCACCTCTGGAGACCCTGGCCTGGGCCCTCTAGAGTGAGGCACTGGGAAAGGACTAGCTGGGGACCAGTGTCGACTACTGGTGTCCATACCCCCAACTAAGAGCGCGCTGCAAGTGACTAGAAACAAACACTAGAGTCACTGTCCCACTGTCGTCTTTCCCTCAGCTGGATGTACAACTCAAACACAGGAGTGAGGGTGTCCAGGTCAGACGACTCAGACCTCGACGGTACAACACAAGTATCGGGACAAAGCCCCGAGCTAACAGCCTGGCTCACAGAGAACCTGGGGCACCCAACTGGAGAGGTAACCATGGTAGGCGTCGTACTACTTGCCACGTACACAAAACCACGTGCACGTCACACAAACCACGTGAAACCTCACGTAAACCTCATGCACTAGTAGCTCACTACACGTGAACACCACGTAAATGTTGCCCAATTGACGAGCCCAGAGGGGGGTGAATGGGTCTTTTAAAATTAATCTAGAAGATACCTGTAACTCAAAACAATCACATAAACGTTCTTCGAACTATGTTAGTTACAGTTAGTTTAAATAACAATCACACAAGGAAGACAGTCACACAACACAAGGATTATCCTGGTTCGGACTTCCTTTCCTTAGGAGTCCTACGTCCAGTCCCTGAGCAACAACTCAGGATTTCACTAACTAGGGAATAGTCCCCCTAAGGACGCTACAACACCCAGCTCAGCTGGTCTTCCTTCACACTCGAAGGGAACAACACCCTGGATACCACCAGGTCTTCCTTCACACCAAAAGGGAACAACACAGAGAAGAATGTATGACTTTCAAGCCCCTAGATCCAGCTTTTGATAAGCGAGGATCTGAAGCAACTAGAACTGAGAGCAAAGAGATTATAAACAATTCACACTCTCAGAACTATACAGGCTCTCTCAAGATTTTCACAAACTAGTGGAGAGCAAAAGAGCAAAAGCTAAGAGGAGTGAAGGATCTTGGCTCTCGACTTTCTTCAGAAGAATTTGAATGCTTGAATATCCAATCTCTGTTGTCTATGCTTCTGACTTGGAATTATAACTTCAATTTGAAATCTAAACGTTGAAGTGTCCGTTGTCTCTCTTTTGAGTAGTCGTTAGACTGAATGACGTCTAGAGTCTTGGAAGCTTCCAGTCACAGTCTTTTGATCACTTGAGTACGCAAAGAGATGAGATCTTCAAAGATATCCGATGGCTTCTATTTGTTTAACGTTGTACCATGAAGCTAGTTCAGAGGTCTGCACATATGTCAATCTTAAATAGCAGACAGATAAGCTGTCTCTGATGTCAGTCAACGTCAGTAGCAATAGTCAAGAAAATAGTAATGCCAAATAGCTTAAGTCTAAAGGACGTTATCAGAGTAGGCACGATAAAGGATGATATGGTCTGCATGCATGCAGAGATATGTTCAGATCTCATAAATGCAAGAGCGTCAGAGAGATGTCTACGTGGACTTTGACTGGTCAATGCTTTAAGATGAATAGGATATCAATATATGGAATCGATGACTGAATGACTTATGAAATCGTTATGAACACTAATAAGTCATTATAGAGAGCAAATCGTTATGAATACTTATCAAGTCGTTATGAACTCTAAAGAAATCGTTATGCTAACTTATGAAATCGTTACAACAAGCAAGTCGTTGCGAGTTCTAAAGAAATCGTTATGATAACTTATGAAGTCGTTACAACAAGCAAGTCGTTGCGAGTTCTAAAGAAATCGTTATGATAACTTATGAAGTCGTTACAACAAGCAAGTCGTTGCGAGTTCTAAAGAAATCGTTATGATAACTTATGAAGTCGTTACAACAAGCAAGTCGTTGCGAGTTCTAAAGAAATCGTTATGATAACTTATGAAGTCGTTACAACAAGCAAGTCGTTGCGAGTTCTAAAGAAATCGTTATGATAACTTATGAAGTCGTTACAACAAGCAAGTCGTTGCGAGTTCTAAAGAAATCGTTATGATAACTTATAAAGTCGTTACAACAAGCAAGTCGTTGCGAGTTCTAAAGAAATCGTTATGAACTTCAACAAAATCGATATGGATTTAGAGAAATCTCATGTTGAAAAGATTGAAGTTTCAGAGTAGTAATGCATACCTTTATTGGCTTGTTTGACCTCGGTATTTTTCCTGTACTTAAGACTTATGAAATATTCATCAGATATAATTGATAAATTCTTGTTTAGTTTTGTTAATCATCAAAATATGTATATATATATAATTAATTAAAATTGCATGGGGACAGACTGATCATCAATCTCCCCCTTTTTGGTGATGACAAAACTGAACAATAAGCATGGATAAAAGTATCTGAATTTGTTGTAAAGAGAAGATATGCTAAGATTCTAAGCAAAATTAAAATTTCAGACATGCGTACTTTTCTCCCCCTTTTTGTCATTAAGCAAAAAGATAAACTTTGACAAAGAAAGAAGAGAGAAAGAGAAATAGAGAATACACAGAGGGTCATGTCATTTACTGTGGAGGTACAGGTAAATAGAAGGCATGAGACAACAGAGAGGCAAAATGGGAGATGGTTTCCCATGCCTGAACTTCCTACTCTTCAAGAAGATTTTTAAAAGCTCCAAAAGACACAGAGTAAGATGGTCCCATGGTGGGAGCCATCCGTTTGAGATGAAGATCTAGATGCTGATAGAGAAGATCAGCATATGCATCCTTGTCCATGTTCATCTTGAGAAAACGAGGAGTGCCAAAGCTGGCACAGGAGAGGAACTGGTCCATGGTGACAGGGTAGTGATTGTGGTTAGCTCTGAGAGCTTGGTGCATAGCCACATACACTTTGTATCTTTCTTCCCAGACCTTGAAGCGGTCATCAACAAGATTAATGGAGTTCATATCTAGGAAAGTGGCCGGAGAAATAGCTGGTTTGCCTTCCCTGGCCTGAGCTTCATTGAGTTCAGACAGCTGCTGAGCTGACAGGGGGTAGAACTTGGACCATTCAGAAGATGTGAGCCTTTCACATTCAGATAGGATAGGGGAGAGAACTTCAGCCTTTACATGGCCCTGGTGATATTCCCTGAATAGGAATCTAGAAAAGGAAACCAGGTAGCCTTTCTGCACTTTAATTCTGCCCAAGACTCTGGCAAAACGCTCAAAGATGATGGATCCTACAGAGGATTCCATAACTAGAAAGTGAATTTGAGGAAGGGCTATCTCCTCAGGTATTTGAAGTGTAGCAAAATCTACCTGAATATCTGAAGTGTGAGAGATAACTGGAGACAAGGCTGAAATGGCCTTCCTGAACTGACAGAGCTGAACTTCTGGAAGTCTATGAATATATCTGTAGTTGTTGAATAGCATGAAATGCCTGATCATCTTTATTTCCGATTGAATGTAGGGTGCCCAGAGTTCTTGGTGGTACATCCTGAACCACTCAGAGAGAGTCAAGGAGTGGTCCCTTGGAGGAAATCTGGCAGATTTGGCAAGAATGAACTTCTTGAGAAGATCCTTGTGACCTTTGCCCCACTGCTCTTCAGATTTGGAGTGAGCAAGAGAGAAAATTTTGGATTTTTCGGTTTTTGAAAGAGAAGTATAGGGGAAAATGGTGTGCAAATGATCTGTAAGGTTTTGAAAGGGAAGGTTGATGATGGTGGCATAAGCAACTTTGGAAAGGTATTCCCTATACAGTGGGTTATGTTTGTTGTCACTGTGAGAGAAAACCACAAAGGAGGGTATTTGGGTTCAGAGGAAGAGGAAGAGGTAGAAGTAAGTTTCCTCTTCTTGGAGGCAGGATTAGAAGGATCTGCCCTGTGAACATGTTCTCCCACTTTCAACACAGACCTGAGGATCCCTTCCTCAAATTCATCCTTTATCTTTTCAATAAAGGGAGAATTGAGTTGAGCATGTTCAGGTATGATAGTGATGAAAGATGGTGGAGGAGTAGGATGAAGAAAAGAGTGTGAAGTAGTGTGGAGATCATCAGTTGGTCCAAGGGAGGGACCAGAGGAGGAGGAGGATGCTCCAGCTGAGGATGCTGGAGGGGCCTCAAATATAGGAGAAGGAGAAGGAATGGTGGACTGAAATGGTGTAGGAGAGGAAATTGGTCTAGATTGAGGCTTCTTGAATGTTTGAGGAGCAGGAGGTGCTGTAGGAGCTGATGGTGGAGTTGGAGGAATAGGTGTGTGAGAGGGGGAAGAGGGAGCTGGGGGCTTGGGTGCCAAGAGCTCTTCTGCCTCTATCTGCACAGACTCACTCTCCAATGGTCCTGATCCTTGCTCAGATGGCCCTGTTGGCCCTGCATCCTGATCAGCTGGCCCTGTTGGCTCTACCTCTTTTGGTGGTGCTGCTGCTTCTGGTGCTGTTTCTGGTGATGCTGCTGCTTCTGGAGGAGGAGGAGCTTGAGCTCCAACTGCCTTGATAATATCTGAGAGCATGCCTTTCATGCTGCTCATTTCCTTGTTAAACCATTTCATAGCATTTCTGATTTGGGCCAACTCTTTGTTGGCTGAAGCTTGACTCAGAAATATAGAGTTGACATCTGACTGGAGAGAACATAATAGTTCACCTTGAACATTCAGCCTTTCAATCACTGGCTTCAAGTTTATGACAATTTTCTGCTTAACCTGCCTCTCAAATGGAGAATCAGCCAGGAGAGGAACTCCAGAGGCAACCTCTTTTCCTTTCTTCTTGCCTTCATTTTCTGGAGGAGGTTGATCATGTCTGAGCTCGAAGAGCTTGCAGTCTCCCCTTCTCTGTCATCCAAATTTGAAGAATCTCCATGCTTTTATCCTTATCAACATCTGGAGTTGCGTCTACTGAACCTTCTTTTGATAGCTCCCCCTCAATAGGAGCATCTTCTTCATCTGATACTTGCTCCCCCTGACTGGGAGCAGATTCCAACACAGAGTCACCTTGGGCAGCTAGGTGCTCTACCTCTACTGGAACATCTTCCATTGGTTCATCAATGTGGCCTGATGCCACAGTCTCTTCTGCAACTCTGCTACTTGTTTCTGGAGCACTTGAGATAAAAGGAATCGAATCTATGATGTCTGCCAGAATCGATGCAACTACAGTTGAGGGAAGTGGGTCCTCAACTGGAATAATGTCCTCTGGGAGGAGATCCTCAATTCTCCTTTCTGCAAAAGTTTGAACTGATTCTTCTGGAAATCCTGAAGCTTCTACAGACGCCCCGTTCTTCTTCTACTGCACTTTCAGACTGAACTTCTGCAATGGAGGGCCGTGAAGATTCTGCTGCTTCAACTGCTGGAGCTAAAATTGACTCCACTGGCAATTCTGGAGTCATATCCGCTGATCCCATCTCCGGATGAACAACTGAGGTGTCGATAATGATGGCTTCGCCTTCAGCAACTGAAGCCTTGAACCAGACACCACTTTCCACAGAGAAGCCACTCTTCTTCAGGTTCCTGGACCTGATTGCTTGGCCCATTTTCTCTACAACTGCCCCAGAAAGATCAACACCGAAGTGTTTGAAGATCTTGGTGAGTAGGTGGGCATAAGGCAGGGACACATTGAACTTACTCTTGGTGTCCCAAATCTGATCTCTTGCAAACTTCATTCTTTCCATTATCACTGCGGCCATATTTATCTCCTTATTCTGAATGGCCCAGTACATCATGTCCGAATCGGCCTTTGTGCAAGATGAAAACGTTGCACTTCTGGGAACTAAGATTTGACAGACAATAAAATGGAGAAGACGATTGAAGGCGGATAGTTGATTTATATCGATCTTGCCGTCTCTCAGCTTGAATCCTGGCCCGATAATTCCCAAACTTTCACTTGGGCATCCACAGTGTGAACCCCACTAAATCCGGAAGTCTTTACATTGAACAACATTTTCAGCAACTCAGGGTCTATTCTAATCATTGTTCCCTTTACTGAAGAAACTAGAGACCCATCTTCCTCTGTTCTCATACACACAAAAAAGGCTTTTACCAAGTCCGGATAACTGACCTCTGAAAAGGTGGAAATTTCTGTCCACTGCATCTGATTGATCAAATCTACTACGCTGCTCATTCCACTTTTCCTCAGATTAGCGACATCTACTTCTTTGTTGCCACAGAGCTTTGTCTTCACAAAGGTAAATCTCTCCTGCTGCTCAGGAGTGAGGAACTCGGCGCTGTAGCCACCCAAACTGCCGGCGATGATAGGTGCGGCCATAGATTCAGGTGGGAAAGGCAACGGAGGGTGGAGACGGAAGGTGAGGAGAAAGAATCCTCAAGAAATTTTGCGGGAAGTAGGAGGAAGATTCAAATTTGCAGAGGATTGAGATGGAGTTGTTAGGGCATCGGCTCAAGCGGCAGGATAAAAGAGGGGAAAAGGTAGACGATGAGACACGAATCGTTCTGTCATCGATTTTATGAATAAATTAATGCTACATGGAAAGTGAGGCGCCAAGCGGCGGAGAAAACGACAAAAGGTTTTGACTATTCAAACGGACTTCAATGAGAGAGAGTTTACTACAATACAATTTGAATTTCTTTTGCTTATTGCCATGGAGGGAAAAATTACTTTAATTCTAAGAATTTAATGTGCCACTTGTAAGCAAACTTTTATCACAAATTGCACATGCCTAATTCCCTTCTAAGAGATGTAAATCTCTCTTCAGGTAAGGCTTTTGTGAAAATGTCTGCTAATTGGCCATTTGTATCAATAAAGGATATTTCAATATTTCCATTTGCAACATGATCACGAATAAAATGATATCTAACCTCAATATGTTTGGTCCTTGAGTGCTGAACTGGATTCTTGGTGAGATTAATGGCACTGGTGTTGTCACACAGCAACGGATTGATTTGATATTTAATCCAAAGTCCTCAAGCTGTTGCTTTATCCATAAGAGTTGTGTGCAGCAACTTCCAGCAGCCACGTACTCAGCTTCAGCTGTAGAGAGTGCTACTGAATTTTGTTTCTTTGAGGACCAAGATATCAAACACCCTGCAAGGAACTGACAACAACCACTGGTGCTCTTTCTATCTAATTTACATCCAGCATAGTCAGCATCAGAGTAACCTACTAGGCTAATTTCACATTGTTTTGGATACCATAGACCTAAGTCATGAGATCTTGCTAGATATCTAAATATTCTTTTCACAGAAATTAAATGTGATTCTTTAGGATCTGCCTGATATCGAGCACACATGCATACACTAAATAAAATATCAGGTCTACTAGCTGTTAAATAAAGGAGTGAACCTATCATACCTCTGTAGATCTTTTGATCTACTTTCTTACCATCTTTGTCACTGTCCATTCTTGTTGATGTACTCATTGGTGTCGACAGTGGCTTGGTATTTTCGAATCCAAATTTCTTCAATAGTTCTTTTGTGTACTTAGCTTGACTGATGTGAGTTCCTTCCTTTCCTTGTTTGATTTGAAGTCCAAGGAAATAGTTGAGTTCTCCCATCATACTCATTTCAAATTCTCCCTGCATTAACTTTTCAAAATACTTGCAAAGAGACTCATCAGTAGAACCAAAAATGATATCATCTACATAGATTTGAACCAATAGGATGTGTTTGACTTTTGACTTTATAAAAAGAGTACTATCTACCTGACCTCTACTGAAACCATGATTTAGAAGGAAAGAGCTAAGCCTTTCATACCAGGCTCTAGGTGCTTGCTTTAAACCATATAATGCCTTGTGAAGTTTGAAAACATGATTAGGAAATTCTGTGTCATCAAAGCCCGGAGGTTGTTCCACATAAACTTCCTCTTTTATGAAACCATTTAAGAATGCGGATTTAACATCCATTTGAAATAGTGTCAAGTTTAAAGCAGATGCATATGCAAGTAATATTCTAATGGCCTCAAGTCTAGCTACAGGTGCATAGGTTTCATCGAAATCTATGCCTTCCTCTTGAGAATAGCCTTGAGCTACCAATCTGGCCTTATTTCTTAAGATTGCACCAGTTTCATCCAGTTTATTTCTGAACACCCATTTGGTGCCAATGACTGGATGGTCTGATGGTCTAGGAACAAGTGACCATACTTGCTTTCTCTTGAATTGATTTAATTCATCTTGCATGGCTACTATCCAAGATTCATCAGAAAGAGCTTCATTGACTGACCTAGGCTCTATCTGAGAAACAAAAGCTAAATAATCACAAGGAATAACATTACCTCTTGTTCTTACCCCAATGGATGGATCACCAATGATATTTTCAAGTGGGTGATCTTTCTTGTATCTCCACTCCTTTGGAAGGTTTTCATGAGTAACTTCTTCTTGTTGTAATTCTTCCAGAGGTGGATCATCCTTGTCCTCAATTGATGCATCTTTTAGTTTCTTGGATAGTTCTTCTGCATCATCATCGTCACTATCTACTCCCTTTCTCAAGGAAGGGTTAGTTTCATCAAAAATAATGTGCACAGATTGTTCAATCAACAAGGTACGTTTATTAAATACTCTATAGCCTTTAGGTTTAGACGTGTACCCCATGAAGATGCCTTCATCTGATTTGGCATCCAGCTTACCAATGTCCCTTTTTCCATTGTTGTGAATGAAGCAAGGGCACCCAAAGGTTCTGAAGTGGCTGATCTGAGGCTTCTTCCCTTTGAATAGTTCATATGCAGTCTTCTTCAGGATTGGCCTGATCATTACTCGGTTGATAATGTAGCTTGCTGTATTGACTGCTTCAGCCCAAAATATCTAGGCAGATCATATTCTGAGAGCATAGTTCTTGCCATGTCCAATAGGGTTCTGTTCTTCCTCTCAGCGATGCCATTCTGTTGAGGTGTCCTTGGTGCTGAGAAATTATGCTCAATTCCCTGATCATCACAAAATCTAGAAAATTTTCATTTTGAAATTCACCACCATGATCTGATCTGATAGACACAATGCTGAACTTCTGATCTTTCTGAACTTTCTTACTGAAGCTGACGAAACTTTCAAAAGTATCATCTTTATGTTCTAGGAATGATACCCATGTAAATCTTGAGTAGTCATCAACTATGACAAATCCAAAATTCTTTCCTCCAAGACTGGTAGTCCTCATTGGCCCAAATAGATCCATATGAAGGAGCTCCAAGGGTTTTGAGGTGGTCACCATCGTCTTTGACTTGAAGGAGACTTTGGTGTGCTTTCCCTTAGCACAAGGTTTACATACACCTTCCAACTTTGTACTGACCTTAGGTAGACCTTGCACAAGATTCTTCTTTAGCAATTTTCTCATGCCATCTATGCTGCAATGTCCAAGTCGTCTGTGCCATAATTCTGTGGATTTATTTTTATTTGCTGCCAGGCAAACATTTTGAACCTTGAGTTCTTCAAGATAGAGCACATACAAATTCTTTTCTCTATTAGCTTCAAAGATGACTGTTCCATCCTTCAGTATACTGCACTTTGACTCTTGAAACTTGATCTGATGGCCTCTGTCGCACAGCTGGCTAATGCTGATGAGATTGTGCTTCAATCCCTTGACTAGTAGCACATCTTCTATGACTGTTTTTCCTTTGTTATTCACAGAGCCACTGCCTATTACGATTCCTTTCCCATTATCTCCATAGGTAACTGTTCCATCTTCAGCTTGGAGATGAGAGAACAACTTCTGGTTTCCTGTCATGTGTCTTGAGCACCCACTATCCAAATACCATTTGGATGCTCGAGGGTTAACCTGAAATAAAGACATCAAGCTTTAGGTACCCAAATTCTTTTGGGTCCTGATTGGTTAGTATCATTAATTTTACCTTTTAATATCCATTTTTTATGTCTTGTTGGGCATGTAGTTATAATATGTCCTAACTTATTGCAGTGACTACAACAGGATAACTTAGTCATTTTTTCTATGTATTTAAAATCAGCTTTGTATGCTACATCTTGTTCGGGTACAAATTTTGGTGTTGGATATGTTTTAGGATAGACTTGGTTTCTTCATTATCTGGGGGTGTATATCCTAACCCATTTTTCTTCTTACCTGATCTCCTAGCACCTTTTAATATTAGAGAGTTTTTACCATTAGTAAATTTTTCTAGTGTGCTTGATAGTTTATCATTTTCTTTATTTAAGTTTTTAATTTCTTTCCTTAATTCATCTGTACTTTCCTGTTTTTCTAGTTTAGTTATTTGTTCATTTTTAACTTTTAGGTCTTCACATAACAGTTCATTTCTTCGTTTAAGTTCAATTATTTGACTTTCTAATTGTTCATTTTCTGATTTTAAATCTGAGTTTGTATTTTCTATACAGACTATGTTTTTCTTACTTACTTTTAATAGTTTAGTTACTTCTTTATATTTTTCATAAAGTTCGTTGAAAGCCTCTTCTAGACTATCAGAGTCTGAACCATTGCATGAATCAAAAGATGAGTCAGAAGTTACCTTTTCTTCAGTGTTTGCCATGAAGGCCAAGTGGGCATTTTCTTCATCGCTGCAGGAGCTTGACTCACTATCTGAGTCGCTACTGTTTTCCCATGCTACTGCCATTGCTTTCTTTTTGTACTTTCTAAACTTCTTGGAACTGACCTTCTTCCTGAACTCTGGCTTCTTTAACTTAGGACACTCAGTCTTAATGTGTCCTGGCTTCTTACATTCATAGCAGATGGGTTCTCCTTTCTTCATTTCTGGCTTCTTGAAATCCTTATTCTTTTTGAAATACCTTCTACCACATTGAGATTTCTTCTTTTTAGCCAAAATTCGTTGTAACCTTCTAGATAACATAGCTTCCTCATTCTCGATGTCTGCATCACTTTCGCTTTCAGCTGAGCTTGCATCTGGTGAATCTTCTTCAGCCTTTAAGGCGTTGGAGTGCTTCTTTCTGTTAGAGGACTCTCCTAGCCTTTCCATATTGATTTCATGGGCCATGAGGGACCCAATGAGCTTTTCTACAGACATTCTCTTCAGATCATTAGCTTCTTCTATTGTTGTGACTTTTGGAGTCCATGAGGACAGTAAGGATCTAAGTATCTTTCTTACCATATCTCCCATCTCATAGACTTTACCCAGGCTAGCCAGTCCATTTGTGATGTCAGTGAACCGGCTGAACATTTGAGTTATGGACTCACTTGATTGCATCTGAAATCTTTCATATTGAGTGACAAGAATATCGATTCTTGTTTCCTTCACTTTGTCTGTGCCTTCATAAGTAATCCTGAGCTTTTCCCACATTTCCATTGATGATTTGCAGGCTGAAACTCTGTTGAATTCCTTCTTACTTAGAGCACAGCATAGGATACTCTTTGCTTTGCAATTCAGGGAAATCTTCTTCCTGTCATCATCTGTCCATTGTGCTTTCTCATTTGTGACTAACAGATCACCTTCTTCTACTATGGACCAAATTTGATAGTCGTGTCCTTGTAAAAAGTATTCCATTCTGGTCTTCCAGTAAGGATAATCTTCACCATCGAAGAGAGGAGGTCGGTTGACGGACTGACCTTCAAAGTTACCTTGGGCTGCCATGGATCTTTACTCTTCAGATCGTTGGATCCTTTCTTTGTCGAAGAGACTAGCTTTGATACCACTTGTTGCCCAGTTGACGAGCCCAGAGGGGGGTGAATGGGTCTTTTAAAATTAATCTAGAAGATACCTGTAACTCAAAACAATCACACAAACGTTCTTCGAACTATGTTAGTTACAGTTAGTTTAAATAACAATCACACAAGGAAGACAGTCACACAACACAAGGATTATCCTGGTTCGGACTTCCTTTCCTTAGGAGTCCTACGTCCAGTCCCTGAGCAACAACTCAGGATTTCACTAACTAGGGAACGTCTATCCTCGGCAGCGAGTATTTATTCTTAATGGTCACATCATTCAACTTCCTATAGTCTATACACATCCGAAAACTTCCGTCTTTCTTTTTCACAAACAACACCGGTGCTCCCCATGGGGAATGACTCGGTCTAATGAACCCTTTCTGTAACAGCTCTTCTAATTGCTTTTTCAATTCTTTAAGTTCTGCTGGTGCCATCCGATATGGTGCTTTAGAGATCGGTATGGTACCTGGCAGTAACTCAATGGTAAAGTCCACCTCTCTATGTGGAGCTAAACCAGGCAAATCTTCCGGAAAAACATCAGCAAATTCCCTAACTACGGGAACTGCTTCCACTGACTGACTAGCCTCAACCAGACTAATTGAGGCTAAATAAGCCACACACCCTACATTTGTTAGCTTTCTAGCTCTTATTGCAGAAATTATAAACTTAGAAGTACAGAAAGGCATACCTTGATACTCAAACACTGAACCATTAGGATGGCAGAACCTGATCCTCTTCTTTCTGCAATCTAACATTGCTCCATAGGCTTCAAGCCAATCCATTCCCAGAATAATATCATAGTCGGTCAACTGCAAAGCATATAACCGACCCGGCATCTGGTTTCCTTCAATCACGACAGGAGCTTCATCTATATAGCTCGAAGTGAGCATAAACTCACCTGAGGGAACCTCCACTACCAACTCACAGGATTCCTCTTTCAAAGGATAAACCATACAATTCAGGAACTCTTCGGAAATAAAAGAATGAGAGGCACCCGAATCAAATAAAACTCTTGCTGAATAATCATAAATGGGTATAGTACCTTCGATCATATTCGATGCCTCCGCCTGGGCTCGGGTGATAGCCATAACCCGGCCCCTTCCCCGCTGCTGCGGTGCTCCTCTGCCACGACCTGCCTGTGGCTGCTAAAATTACTGCAGCTGTTGTTGCTGCTGCACACCTCTTCCATAACTATATTCTCTCGGATAGGGGAAATTGCGGATCAAATGCCCCGGATGATTACAATTATAGCACCTATAACCTGGTGGAACTGTGGGTTGCCTGGCAGTACTCTGCTGCGACTCCTCCACCTCTAGCCTGAAACCCCGACCCTGCTGAAACTGCTGACGACCTCCTCCTCCTCTGCCTTTACCCTTAAACATCTGCTTTACTTTCTGACCCCACTTGCCAAAACTTGAGGAAGAAGGTCCTGCTGGTGCTTTACCTTTACTTAATCCCACTGACTGTTGCGGTAGCCGTAAACTACCTGAGTCTGACTCACCCACCTGACGAGTCCGAATAGACCTCTCCAACGTAGCTGCCCTCTGAGCTACTTCTTCTACTGTTTTACACATGAGAGGTACTATTGCATTCTGCAACTCTACTCTCAAACCTCTAATGAAATACTCAACCATCATATTATTATCCGATACTACATAAGGCGCGTATCGGCTAAGTGCCATAAACCTCATCTGATATTCTAAAACTGAAGAGTTACCTTGCTGGAGTGTCCGGAACTGCTCCCTCTTCACTTGTTGCACTTGAACCGGAAAGAATGTATCATTAAATACATCAAGAAACTCGGGCCAAGTGATAGTCTCCTCTGTCCTGCCTGCGAAGGTGGTCTGCATCTTCAAACGCCACCACTCCAGTGCGAAACCCCTCAACTGATAAGTAGCTAACACCACTTTATCTGCTGCTGGACACCTCATGGTCGTAAAGACCCTCTCAATCTCATGAATCCAGTGCTCTGCCGTATCTGGATTCGGCCCTCCCGTATAGGTGGGCGGCTGCAACCTCAGAAACTTTTCAACTTGCATCACTGGCTCCTCCACTACTCTTATTGGCGGTGATGGTGGTACAAAAGGTAACTCCATCCCTGGCAGTGGCGGTACAGGAGCCTCAGGTACAGCTCCTCCGACAACTGGGAGTACTGCTGCTGGCGGCACCGACGCCTGCTGATCCATCCTTGCCCGAATATCCGTGAGGCTTTCCCAAATCCTCTCTATCATACGCTGAGTGTTCTCCTCCGGATCATCTCCTCCACCACCCCAGTCTCCACTATCAGCCATTTCAAACTTCTGCATAAACAGAACACCAACCAGAAACAAAACAACGGATCATTAAAAACCATGGTCACTACCAGCAGTGTACTACTACCGAAATAAGGCTATGTAACCTTCTAGTTCACTTATATTAACACGGACCTTGCTCTGATACCAACTGTGACGGAACGCCTCGTCCAAGCCCGTTAAACCGATAACAAGCTTGGCCCGAGTCCGTCACCCGTGAACGGACCGAAGCCTCGTTAGGGATACCACACCATAGTCCGTGAAAACACAAAGGAACACACCATTTCATAATATATCACAAGTTTACATAGCCATATCTCCATGAAAGGAAAAGAAAGTACAAGAGCCTGAGGCATACCCCGAGATACAACTGAAGAAAGTAGATAAACTAGCTACACTGCTGGAGGTGCTGACCCCGCACCGCTATGACGCGGCTCCGAACTAAACGACGGTAGAGAAACGTCCTCGTCGCCCTACCTATGGGGGTAGGGGTGAGCCTCGCTAGTCACTGGCTCAGTAGGGAACTCCCCCAACACCGAGCAAACAAAAAACATAGGTACGAAGGCAGTAAACTATACTAGCAATTTATAGAACAGCTAAGCAGGATATTAAAGCTGTAAATATACTTACCGTTTGCCGACTACATAAAGCAACTGTATTAAATAAACGGCAAACCCAAACAGGTGTACGAGCTAAAGTAGAGACCGCCACACGCGAGCCACGTGAACTGGTTCGCGACACCAGTAACTGACTCGGACAAACACACACAGGTCTACCTCTCAGTCTCATAGCCACGGACAAAATGTCCAGCTGTCGCTCCACGTGAAAAGGTCAAGCAACTGTGGAGACCAACTAAACACCACCACCTGTGGACCACACGGTCGGAGGCCCATGCCTGGCACCTCTGGAGACCTTGGCCTGGGCCCTCTAGAGTGAGGCATTGAGAAAGGACTAGCTGGGGACCAGTGTCGACTACTGGTGTCCACAAGTGACTAGAAACAAACACTAGAGTCACTGTCCCACTGTCGTCTTTCCCTCATCCGGATGTACAACTCAAACACAGGAGTGAGGGTGTCCAGGTCAGACGACTCAGACCTCGACGGTACAACACAAGTACCGGAACAAAGTCTCGAGCTAACAGTCTGGCTCACAGAGAACCTGGGGCACCCAACTGGAGAGGTAACCACGGTAGGCGTCGTACTACTCGCCACGTACACAAAACCATGTGCACGTCACACAAACCACGTGAAACCTCACGTAAACCTCGTGCACTAGTAGCTCACTACACGTGAACACCACGTAAACACATACAAAACTGGCTAACTGCGTAACCTGTACGCTAGCCTCAGAAACCATGTGCTCCCAGAGCACTACAAGTGCCAACGCACTGCTCATGATCGATAAATACACTGCATGGAGATATTTGAACAAGAACATATTGGCGGCAACATCGATTTCCGTCGATGGGATATAAACGGCGGTATTCTTGCCGCTAATAGAAGATTAACAGCTAGAGATCTGGTCGTTTATTTCCCAACTAAAGAACTTAGCGTCAATCATTGTTGACGTCAAGCTCTTCACCACTCTGCACACAGAATGGCCTCAGGCCGATCACACGGGCTATCTAGCCCTACACACGCGTGCACAATGAGGGAAAACCTTCCCCCACAACCCATGCAAACCATAACACATCGGAAGTACACGACCTACCACGTGGATAGATCAAAATCCCCAAGAATCCCTGCATGGATAACCCTACCCCAAAACTCGAATCTAACATAGAATCTATGCAAGCTAAGATCTAAAAGTTAATGCTGGGAATTAAGGGAGTTATGTCCCTACCTCAGAACGCACCAAGAACCTTCATAAAACCTCCAATCAAGTCGAAGCCCCCCGAGAGCTCCTACGCGAATCCCGCTCCAATCCGACGTTTCCCGCTTAAATCGTCGTCGCCACCCATACCACGATCTCCCCACAAGCTCCTTCCAACTGCTGGGAGTAGTGAAGAAACATAGGGGTAAGAGTGGGGGAAAGGAGAGGGAGAAGGGGGGTGAGAGAACCGCCCTCGGGTTGCCCTATTTCTAACAGGTCGCACAAATAAATGTCAACCCTGCTGCCGCTCAAAGAACCGCCACAAATAAGCGTTCAGATCGCCTGCCGCCAAGTTCATGCGCAGGAACCTACCAGAGACCACTGTAGACATCCAGATCGATGGACGCCTAAACTCAGTCAACGGCCAACAACTAGCCGTCAACTCCCATTCAACGACAATCTCTCTTGACGTCAAGAACTCTCTCTTTTCAGAAGACCCAATAGAGATTCGATAATAATCCACGCAACTAGTCGCACCTTAACCACTCGATATGCTAAACAAAGGATCCACAATGATATGAAAAACACGCGACGTTACAACTTCTACTTTTGGAAGGATCGATAGCGATACCATCCTTTGATATGACATGGCCCAGAAATGACACATCCTCGAGCCAGAATTCACACTTGCTCAATTTGGCATAGAGTTTGTTGTCCCGCAAGATCTGCAGAGCGATCCTCAGATGCTCCTCATGCTCTTCCTTGGTCTTGGAGTATATGAGAATATCATCAATAAATACCACGATAAATTTGTCGAGGTAGGGCCGATAAATGTTGTTCATTAATTGCATAAAAGCTGCAGGAGCACTGGTTAGTCCAAAAGGCATGACTACAAATTCGTAATGACCATACCTTCTCCTGAAAGCTGTTTTGTAAATATCCGCATCTTTAATCCTCATCTGATGATATCCCGATCTAAGTTCAATCTTAGAGAAATATTTAGCTCCTGAGATTTGATCAAACAATTCGTCGACACGAGGCAGAGGATATTTGTTCTTGATAGTGAGGTGGTTCAACTGCCTATAGTCGATGCATAATCTCATAGATCCATCCTTCTTCTTGACAAATAGGACTGATGCTCCCCAAGGAGAAGTACTTGGCCTGATGAATCCCTTTTCCAGCAACTCCATCAATTGTTCCTTTAACTCTTTCAGTTCATCAAGGGACATTCTATATGGCTGACGTGACACTGGTGCAGCTCCAGGTGTTAGTTCAATTGAGAAATTTACATCTCTTTTAGGTGGAATGCCTGGAAGCTCATCAGGAAACACGTCGGGGTATTCTTGCACTATATGTATGTCTGATATCTTGGATGCTTTCTTTTCGACCACTATTGCGGCAAGAAATGCCACACAACCCTTCCTTATCATGTTTTGTGCCTTAATAGCAGAGACGAGAGACAAGTGCCTCTTGTGTCTACGTCCTGTGAAGGTCAGTTTGGAAATTCACTAAATGTTATCTTTCCTCTTCTACAGTCAACACAAGCCCCATAGGTGGATAACCAATCGGCTCCCAAAATAACATCGTAGCCCTCCATGGGCATACAGATCAGATCAGCTCTAAGATTGAGTTCACCAATCTTTACATCAGCTAATGGGAAGTATTTGTTTAATTGAGCTTTCTCTCGTAGTGGTGTAGTGACAGGCACATTAAATTCCATGGATGCAGGTTTTTCATTTAATGTATCAGCAAATGCTTGCGATATGAACGAATGTGTTGCGTCAGTATCAAACAAAACAAATGCTGATTGGGAAAAGACTGGTAATGTACCTTCTACGACTCCACCTTCCTTGGTGGTCTCTAGCTCTTGCAGGGCCTGCAGTCGGCCAGGCTTCTTCTATCCCGTAGGACGCTTCTCATTTTCCTTCAGCAATGGGCATTCAAGAATCCGATGATCTTGGCTCCCACAGCGAAGGCATGCGCCTGCCTTTCTCCAGCATTCTTCGGCAGTGCGACCTAGCTTATCACAGTGCTTGCATTTGGGCTTGTTGTTTGGGGCAGGAGGGGTGAAGATTCTGGGCTTCCGCTCTTGGCTTGGCCTGTCAGTGATACTTAACGGCCTTTTCTTGCCGTTAGTGGGCTTGCTCGATGCTCCGGAGATTTGCTCCTTCTTTACCATTCTTCCCTTGATGCGATCGGTGAGGTCGGTCGCATCCTCCAGCAACTGGGCTTTCTTGACCATCTCTGGATAGGTCTGAATGTCCAGAGGTGCAAGTTGAGTGATGTATGTGGGCCTGAGCCCATTAAGAAAGCGCTTGGCCTTCATTCTTTCCGTGCTGACCAGATGATTGGCATATCGTACCAATCGTGAAAACTGTGCTTCATACTCAGCAACAGTAAGGTTCCTCTGTTTCAATGCCGCAAACTCGGATGCCTTCCTTTCTTGAACTCTTTCCGAAAAGTACTTGGAGTTAAAGTGTTCCTTGAATTCATTCCAGGTGAATTGTGCATCTGCCCGTGTAGCTTCAACGGACTCCCACCATGCACGGGCGTCCCGCTCAAGCTGAAAAGTGGCTAGGAGTAACTTGTCACCATCCGCACATTGCATGACGTGGAAAATATGCTCAATCTCCTTAAGCCAGTTCTCTGCCTCTTCAGGATCAGTGGTCCCACTGAAACGAGGCGGATTCAGATTGCGGAAATTTCAGTGTAGTTCTCCGGCTCCTCGGTTATTATTATTATTAACTCCAGCAGCCTGAAGTAATGACTGAGTAAGCTGCTGAATGGTCTACTGCATATCACGAAGTTGTGCACGCTCTGCTGCCATTGTTGGTGTTTAAGTTCCTTCAAAAGATAATTTAATGTAAGATATTAAGTTTGTACTAAGTTTGTGTGTATATGAGTTTATTTTTTTTAACTTATTACCCATGGCTCTACCCATCTCTCACATAGGTATGGAATTAGACTCTAAGTCAAGACATGTCAAACCTAGATCATCCTATACTTATGAATAACCTAGGCTCTGATACCACAAAAATAGTAACGCCCCGACGCAGAATATCAGAGCGATATTATAGTTATTAAATAGTATAGAGCGAGAAATAAATGACAAACCATTACACGGTTGGAATAATATCAAATAAACTCCAATTTCATTGATCATTCATCAAACTTCATTTCATTCACTAATTAGAGCCAAAACTAGGGCCCAGAGTACTTTATTCAATCCAAACTAATACATGATGACTAACTGACTCATAACTATACTAACTAACTACTAAGCAGTGGTTACTGAACTGGTCACTCCTGAACATCATCCTCGTTCCCATCCTCGTGCGTGTGGTGATCACCATCCGACTCACCTGAACACATGGAATAAATACGTAGGATGAGCGAATAACGCCCAGTAGGACTTAATATCTCATGAGAACAAGCATACTTTAAATAATTAATGTCTTAAATGGTAGGATAACTAGAGAGCATAGTCATGTAGCGCAAGTAACGATGGTAAGAGAACAATAGCACTAGTACATGGAAAATAGCACAACAAGAACGATAATGGAATGACCATGTAACGATAATAGCATGTAACGATAGCACTTGTATAGCACTTGACTAGATTGCACTTGTATTGATAGCACTTTGATTGTCATATATTAAATCTTGATAGTATAATAGCATTGAGTGCATGCCGTACACACCCTTGATCATTTTAACTCCCATGGGCACTGACACTTTTCGGGTGCTCTCCCCAGGACCAGATCGGGCCCTATTGCACTGGCATAAGTCATTTTCTTATCTTAGACAATCACATAAATGGCCAAGAGAGTACCAAGAATAGATGAGAGTAGTAGATGAAATAGACGAGATTGTAGAGTGAAAATGAACAGATGAGAGTACAAGGATAGTAGATGAGATAAGTGTATATTCGTAAAACAACGTTAAACACGATAGTCACAGTTGCACGGCACTAGGTCGGGTGCCGGCAGTCAAGTAGAAGTCACATCCGCCCACTAGCTGTGCTATGAACACATGCTAAATGATCCGGCGTGATCCCAAGGTAAGAGAGAACACACTAAGGCCGTTTGGACCGTACTAATCCCTAAAGGTGTAACGAGTTTTAAGGGTACAACTAGCTCGTCAGTAAAGGACGTGCGCTAAAGCCAAGGAGACTTACGGAGGCCTTGACAAGGAGTCCCTAGTCCAGTCAGGAGTATTCTCGATGGAGAGGTGGTCCATGCCAAGAGAGTGTGTATAAAACAAGTGTCCGTCGTGCCTCGAGTGCTCGAAGGCCGAGGGAAGCGATCATGGTATTCAAATCATAAGATTAAAACTAAAACAATGTCAATAATAAATTAGGGGAATTTAGTAATTAATTTCACTTAATTACCAGATACATTATTGAGTAATTTAATAAGATTCTATGGCAAACATGAATGTTTAGTGTGTGCAGGTATATAGAAATCAAGAGAACATGTATGATTATGCACATAACTTTAAATTAATTAATTTCATGTAATATTACCCATCATTAATTAACAAGTCGAAATTATTCATGACAGTACCTAATTAGGGTTTGAACAGGGTTTAATTGGCACAAATAGCAGGGTTACATGTATAATTTTGGGTTCTGGCCACTATACTGAAGTCACGACAGGGTTAGGTGTCGCGTTCAGGTCGCGACGTACAATCTGATCGTGTTCTGCTGAACCGGCCGCTGGGGTGAACCGGGGGCAGGTCGCAACCACTCGACCCATCCTGTTCAGAACGCGATGGACCCCCGTGTCGCAACCCCCTCTGAGATTGCGACGGGTCGGGCCGTCGCGACTTCAGAAGGTGGACCCGTCGCGACTTCATAAGGTGGCCCGAGCCCAGAAAAGGAGAATTGCCCCTTTCTAGGTGGGTTCCCTCCCTCTATGGCATGATACTAGTCTCTTCAAAAATCCGTATAAAATCACATAGACATCAAAAAATCATGAAACCTATTTTAAACGAAACTAGACATATAGATCTATCACTGGGCATGTTTAATTAGAAAACAAACATGTATAGGGCATGCTTTGATTAGGTTACTTTCGATGACCTAATCATGTACAATCATGAATCAACGAATTAATTGACAATGGTCACATGATAAAAATTGGGGCAAATAGGGTCGTTTGAAAGCTAACAGCATGTAGTATTTATGAGATTTATTTCATGGTATGGGGACGAGTACATTCATGGATTATAAGCAATGAATAGGGTTCGGGTGCATGGAGACTGACAGAGATTGAAACATTTAATACTCCATCATGAGCCACGAAAATTGGGCAAACCATAGGGCTTTGCAAGAGGGGATCATGGTCTCCCTAGGGTAAATTTTAATTAGTTCGTACTTGAGAGATTGCCTACATTTTCTTGCTGTGATGAAAACCTAAGTTGATGACGAAGAGAAAATGAAAAACCCTCCTTGTTCCAGCCTTCTCCTCCTTGCTCCTTCATCGAGATCTCCTCCTCTTCATCCTCCAGAGCTCCAACAATGTTCTATGGTTTGATAGGGCTGATTTTAGGGTGTTTTGTTTGCTTATTAGTCCTTCCTATCTAAGACTCTTTCCTTTCATTAAATTCTGAATTTCCCTATTTATCACCTCCTTTCCTAGCATTTATCTCCTATTTAGGATGGAGAAGAGGCCAATTTCGTGGGCAAAGGGTTAGGGTAAGTCTAGGACTCTTTTTAGGATAGATATAGGATATTTAATATCTATCTTAACTCTTTTTTTTTCCAATTATTACTATTTTTACTCCGAATTTAGCTTAATTACTTCCCATCCCATGATGGGCTCTTCACATTTGGGCCCAACATTTCATGTTAGGATCATTAGTACAACCCATTCCTAATTTAGCTTAATGAGTATCCCTTAGATTCTATTTATTCTCTCTTTTATTCTAATTAAATCTATTTATCTTATTTATTAAATTAATTTTTTATTTATTTAGGACTTTAAAAATCATAGGTGCTACAGATAACCATTCATATAAACAATATTTGCCTAAGCAAAGTGGGGTAAACATTTTTTATTCCAAATTTTGGAACGCATAGGATATAAGTTGAGATGCTTCTATGGATAAACACTCACCATTAGAGGAGGAGGATGCAACAACCATTGTCTGGGTTTCACAACATCGTTCATATGTGAGTAGCGCAATGGGACACCGTCGGGTGGGATGGGGCACTGCCAAAGTTTGAACCCAGGCGGTGTTGGGTTTAAATGTTACTGCATAGTGGTCTTAAACCACTAGACTATCCAACCAAAAAAATACATAAATAATGTCTTTCTTAAATATTATCCTATCAAAGCCACTTATTTACTTATTACCTAGTAAATAATAATATATATGAAGAAAGTATATTATCAATAAAGATAAAACGATATCACAAAATTTAGATGAATACATTATGTTTTTCATTTGATGTGCTAACTAAGCATCTACTTAGTAAAGCATATATCTACCCCTCTCTTAGGTGTGTATTTATGTGGAGAAATACTTATTGTACTTGGCAAGTATATTTACATGTTGTAGTTTGTGTGGTATCATGTAGACTGACATGTCATGTCACCAATGCGGGTGGCAGCGAGAGATAGTGGTGCAATGGACTTATAAATTAAAAAAATAGACTTTACAATATTACTCTTATCATTTGAAAATACCAATTATACTTTGAATAGTAACTTCAGCTCATAAATACAAAATTAGACTACAAAAATATAATCCTTAAGATTTAAAAAATATTGACTATATTTTTAATAGTAATGAACTTGAGCTCATGAATACTAACTTTGGACTCAAAATACTTCTCAGTGTTTAAAAATTATAGATTGTTACTTTGGACTCATAAATGATGACTCTAGGACTTTAGATTAAGGGTGGTCGTCGCCAACTACCATCCACTACCATTCGCCACTGTCTATCATTGGTTGTCACTTGTTTTTGTCATCTCGCTGCAGTCTATTGTCACTTGCTGTTGTTCGATCCCAATGATGTGGCATGGTAGTCCGCATAGCACCTTGTGCGACGGTACACAACTTGCTACATCACTTGATAAATGCATTAATACACTTGCCAAAGTGCAGTAAGTACTATTCATTTATGTGATTCCTTTAGCGGAGTTGGTGTTTGTAATGTGCAAGTCAGATAATATTGTTCCAACATCCCAATTTCATAGGGCCTAACTCTTTAGAAACTAAATCTTTACTATGTGGTATATAATTGAATATCGAGGCCATTAGAAGGGCATTAATCGATTGTCGACTCACCATGTGACCCTTGACTGTTGGGAGAAGTGGAGCACATATTCGACTATAGGGGGTACATTATTTGATTATTGGCTCACTGTACGACCCTTAGCCGCTAAGAGCAGTAAGACATATAATCAATTACATGAGTGTGATATGAGATTTAATTGATTATTAGCTCACTGTAACATCGTTAGCCGCTAAGAGCAGTGAGACATATAATTGATTATCATGAGTGTGGTGTGAGGCTTAATCAATTATTGGCTCATTGTTTGACCCTTTAGCCACTAGGAGCAATGAGACATAATTGGTTATCTTGTGGCATTTTGTAGCAGTTAGCACTTGGATACCCCACATTATGGTAATTTTTTATGTTTTATATATATAAGAAAAAGTACTTGATTAGTGAAGTAGTAGAGAACTTCTATCTTGTTCCTCATACGTAGTGTGCATCTAGGTAGATGATTAGAGAACATCCATCTTGTCCCTCATACATGGTGGGTAGTTGGATAGGAGACTTCACTACCCACTTCCACATATGGCTGTTTGGAGGAGTTTTGAAAATTTTGAGGCATATATATGTGTATGATATTCTCAAACCAGTTACTTCTTGATGTCCATGAGAGAGGGAGAAGGAGAAGAACTAGGAGCAAGATGACGATCTTGGGCGATCATGAACTCACTCTAGAAGGTGTTGCAGTCACCACATGAGGTTTTAAGGACCTACATTGTCTAATTTTTGAAGGCTTCGACCCATAAATAGACATGTGTTGAACTAGTATGTGTTAGCCTCAAGTTGTGTTATTTGATTCATTTAATGATCCAATTGTTATGTTCTTATGTTTTACTCATTGCATGTTATGTTTTAACAAAGATATAGCCTGGCCATGACCCAAATTTCATTGCATATCATTTTTTAATGAAGATGCAGCTTGACCATGACCCAAATTTCACTGCATGTCATGTTTTCCTAAAGATTGACCATGACCCATGTTTCACTACATGTCATATTTTAACAAAGATAGAACATAGTCATGGCCCATGCTTCATGTAACCTAAGTAAATCAAGTTTATAGACAATGTCATCTTAAGGGAATTTTTTTGGGCTACCTTATAGTTAGCATCCATTACAAGATGTTAATTTGTATCTGTGGACGACAATCATCTGTTAAAATCCAAAAGTTGGACCTTGGTCTAGTGGATGGTAGGTATTTATCTTCACTCTTACGCAATTGAGTAAGACCCAATGCTAGTCATCTAGGTGCTTGAGTATTTGTCTGGCCCCTTATGTTGCATTTTGGATGCATGTTTGGGTTAACTGAAAGTTTAAGTTTAATTGTATTTGATTTGATTTGGCAAGCTTTGACTTGAACCTCTTAATATCAAGTGGTGTAATCGATTAAACTAAATATCTAATCTGTTTGAGTACACTACATTCGATTATGTTTTTGCTTTGTTCGATTCTCAGGCCACTGTGTCATGAAACCTGCTAGTATTTGAATTCTCATCTGAAGACTATGCATGAGATCAAGTTATGCTTGCCTTGATGCATGCTTCTTGATTTATATTGTACGTTTAGAATGTGACTAACTCATGGCCTTAGTCTGATTAAAACCTACTTTTACGTGCTTATTACTATAAAGTAAGTATGTATCAGTTCAGAATATATCTCTACTGAGTTTTAGGACTCATATGTATATTATCATTTTCAAGAGGCCCGGAGGACTAGTGGGGTTATGAACTCCAACGAAAGAGGGTTGAAGCAAGTTCCAAGGAGAGAGTCTGTTGTGATATGTATAGAGTATGTTTTATTTTCCTCTTATGGATGATATTTTTGTAATCTCAAACAAATTTTGGGTATTAAAGATGTTGATGATGATGGTGATATATATATATATATATATATATATATGTTTAATGCAAACTATGTAAAGTCTTGATGGATTTAGGTGGTGTTTGGTTTGGCTAATGGTTAACTTATGTGCCTTGCGATAATTCCAAACTCACAACATATATTTATAACCTATATATTAGAAGAGACACTTGCAACTTTTCATCTGGTTCAAAACCGGTTCACCTAAACCCTTTCATTTTTTTTGACATTCATTAATAAACAACTTAAATACACCTTAAATACACCCTTCCTTCTCCTCAACTGCAAAGGCGCCCAATTTGTTCTTAGTAATGCATAGGAGGAAGTGGGGTTTGCCCTTTATTTTCCCATGCCCCACAATCCGCCTTTAGTTTTCCCATGTCCCACAACCCTTTGGTTTATGAGTTTGTACTAACAAGTAACGCACGGGAGGAAGAGTGATCCGTCGCACAAGAGAAAAGGCCCTTTAGTTTTCCCTCGCACTAGAGAAATAGACGTCCGTTTTTAATTAATAGCTAGCTTTCCCATCCCTTTTGATCTCTATACCCAGCATGCTACTTCACTGGACCAAGGATGGCTCTCTCTGCAACGTCCCCATCGGCGGCAGGTGCCACAAGAACGGCCGGCCCAGGCCTATGTCAGGTTCAATGATGGAGGTCACCAGCAACTGCACTTAGATAATTCCCCTGTGCTGTGACCTCCTCTTGGATGACAGGGAGGCAAGCTCTTGCCTCTTCCATGGATCGATGCGTCTCTTTGGCCAGGGAGCCGCAACCTAGAGGTGCCGACATCGACTTTGCTCTCCTCTATATCAAGTTCTAAAACCAGTGCTCCAAGTTTAGAGCGGCCAACATGTAGAGTTCCGCCATGGACAGGGCCTCCCTGGCCATCTCCTTCCCCACACCTAGACCGTGAAGCCCAGCATCTAGACAATTGTCAAGAAGGCGTAGAACAGCACCGTAGAGGAGCCCAGGACAGTGGCGGCGGCCACGAGGGCGTCGCCGACTGCGATCAGAGACTAGGCCCCGAGGAGGATCACAACAAGGAAAGCGTAACTGACGGTGGTGGCCGCAACACATAGGCAAGTCTTCTCGGGGCTCTTCCACAACTCAAGCGTCCTCAAGATCACCTTCTCTCAGGGTGAGGCGGTGGCGATGGCTGGCGTAGGCCACGGAGGAGATGTACACCATCAGTGCCATGACCGAGAGGGGGACAACGGAGGACGCTAGGAAGAAGATAGTCCCGAGGAAGAAGACGGTTGAAGGAGGCAGCTGCGAGCAAGAGGAGGAAGATGGAGGCCATGAGGTGCCTGTTCTTCCTGGGGATCTTGAAGGCCTCCCCCAGGATGTCCAGCACATCCAAGAGGTGCTGCTACACATAGAGTTCCCCCATGTACAGAGCCTCCCATGCCATTCGAGCAGGCCGACATCGTGGATTCCAACCAATTCGTGGCCTTCCACCTAAACACCATGGCGCCGTGGACTAGCAGAGGCCAGAGTTGTCAGACATGATAGCGCAGACCAAGTTCAGTAGCGAGCATCTGCCATCCACAGGTGAATCTAGATTCTACTTCGACCTAGGCTTTTGTCCGCTGCAGATGCTGTCGAGCGAAGAGATCCTCGGCAGCGACATCTTCTGGTCTAACTATGGAACAGTCCCAGCAGGCTGGTCATAGAAGCAAGCCCAGAGTCCGGGTTCGGGGATGGTGGAGAAGGAGCACTTGCAACCCAGGCCAACCCTTTGATTAGCAGCTGGAATAACTTCTTCCGACAACTTGTGAAGCATTTCCGAAGAATTGACAGAGACAATAATTTCCCCCTCTTCCCACATATATGTTTCTTATAGTTTCTGTTGTTGCAACTACTTCTTCTATGTTATTCATGTTAATATTGCACATCTGATGTGAAAAATTAACACGAGGGAGGTGAAGCTCTCCATGGTCAATATCATGTATCAACGTATATATATGATATTATATATATATATAATATGTGTATGTATATACACTTAATGGAATGTAACTTTGGCCGTAGACAGAATAGCGAGCTTCCATTTCCATGGGTAGGTGAAGCTTAACTCACCTTGAAGGTTGCAATACTTGGCCAAAGGGTTGCTCTCAATTGACACCCAGTTTTCATCGTTATGGGCAATAAGTTTACACACGGAGTTGCATGATGATTAATTACACTTAGGAAATTATTTACAAGTAGATTACAGATAAATTCTTAGATAAAAGTATAAAAATTAGAATTACATATGGGTTATAGTGATAAACGGTCCACTTTTAATGGTACTTTTATGGTCGATCACGGATTCTAATTTGTGGCCCTAGATAGATCACTACATATCAATTTAACAATGCCCCAAACCAATTCCCTTATAAAATTTATTTCCTTAATGTCTGCTATCCTTTACCATCACCTGCTACTCTTGTTCTGCTTTTGTTCTGTTGAAAACTTTTGTATGCCGAAACAATGTGATGACACCAACTTGCATTGCTAGATCCTCTCGCACTTAAGGGTGATGGGCAACAAGATAGTGATACAAGAATTCTAACAGTAATGACATGACATTTATAGATAAGATATAGAAAAATAGTTTGGTGACACATATTTGACACCACTCACATGACACAAATTTTTAAGTGTCACACATGTATTTGACACCAGTGGACACATGGTATTACATGTGTCAAATACATGTGTCACCAAACCATTTTCCTAAGATATATATCGACATTCACCGTGAACCAACACAGGATTGCATGGGATGTCTGAGTCACATGTTTCCATTTCACAATGACTTCAACTCTGAAGGCGTGGCAATGACTTTGATGATTTGGGCCCAACTAAATCTTTGCATTATTCTTTTTCATTTTTATCTAAGCAATAGTTAAGGCAGAGAACTATAAACATACATACTATTCTTATAAAAATATTGATAAGATGGTAAACAATGAAGTAGACACAATTGTTCCCCATGTTATTTCATTTAAGCAAAACCATCAATAATTAAATGTGTGTAGATTACTTCTACAATATTCTAAAGAATGAGTACTCAACTCTTATTCTTACAAATTTGACAAATTTAATCTTTATATATATATATATATATGTATCATAAATAAAATATATTGTTAAAATTCTTTAAACTATTCGAAATGAAAAATTATCTATTTGAAATGAAAAAGTTATCTTTCTTTATTTATTTTTTCAAATATATGAAAACTTATCTTTTCTTATTTATTTTTAAAAATTATTTTAATAATTATACTGCACCTACGGCTATACTACACACGCGTAGCATGTTTCTTTGACTAGTTTATCCATGCGTGTGTGATCCCGAATTTAGTCTTACATTTGGCGAGGGGGTTCCACAGGTGTTGAATATTAACCCCGGGTAAAGTCTTAAAACATCATGTTGATCGACCTCCAAACATCATCTTTCCTTGTTTTGTTCTTAACATATATCAATAAGATATAGTCTCAAGTCAAATGTTTCAATCCCATCTACTGTTGAAGTTACAAATATAGTTTTTAGAACGCCCATCGTGTGAGACAAAGATTATCGACAACACGACGAACTTCTTAGTCATCTGCCCTAGACACCGATCACGTGATGAGAGACCAAGAGATGACTAAAAGTAAAAATATAGATTCTATCTCCACTTTAACATCTTTTCCTATCAACCAAATAATGAGATTATCTTCAAAAGTCTAATCTTAAAAATATCAAACAAGAGGTGGATTAGGAATGGAGATAATGTAACCTCAAATTAATTTACCTCTATCCTCATTTTTTTAATCTCATACCAAACAAGCACTTAGGGAAGATTTGGACAGCTCAAAAGGGCATACAAAAGTCCTCATCACAAGATGAAACTAGATAGAGGAAGATCAAAAAGAAGGAAGAGAAAGAGGAAAGAGAATCAATCAAGTCAGATCTAAATTAGAAGAGACAAAAGGAGCATAGATTTGTGGAGGAAGAAATAAGGCTAAATGTTTTTGAAGGATGGCAACCTCCTATGGAGTTTTGAGGCGGAGTACTGCAGATTTTCTGGTTTCTTGTTATTTTGTGTTTTCTTTTGTTGCTTTGGTTGACCTCCGCGGTAGATCTGAGTTTTATGTTTCTTCTGTTTTTGTGTTGTTGTTGTTTTGTTAGTACACTAATAGCTATGGCAGGTGTCCTCCGGGGCACCTCCCATTTACTAAAAAAAAAATACTCGTGTCCTCAAACATTTAGAGTTGAGACATATCTCTGTGTACCTCTGCTGCCACTCCTTCCACTAGTGACATGACCACTAGCTCCTACTTCAAACACAATATCAAAATGGTTTTTGAGGGGTACTACTCGTTGGGGATGAATTCCCCCTAAGGTTCCACCACCCCTCGGATATCTGACTCTGTGCTTCTCTCAACTTAGATGCTATTACTTTCTTCATGTGCTTTAGTCAGACGTGGAGTTCAACAGTCGAGTCTAAATTCTCTCAGTACATGAGAGGACCGGACTCCATAAATCCTCTCGTATACCGAGAGGATCCGGACTCTCTACGGTCACTATTACCTTCTTCTTTTGGATACTGTTTAAGTCTTCCAATTGTTCATGTATGTCATTACCTACTTTTTTAAATGACCCACGATCATCTGCATTACTTTGTCTAGATTCCTTCTTGTTTTGCAAGGTCGGACCATTTGCTACGGCAACATGCAAGTCCCCACCTTTATTTGCCGTTTGACAGGGAGCAAGGCTCGAGGTCGTCTCCCTAGACGCAAATCCTGTCTCAACGATTCTTACGCTACCCTCTTCGAATCGAAGCGAACCAAATAAAATTGAAAATTTTAATTCGATTGGGTTCAAGATGTTAGAAGTCAGGTCAATGACTCAAATCAAATCAAATTAACTTTAAATGGTTCGGTTCGATTTTTAAATCAAACCAAACCGTGCAAAATCAAGTAAACCGAATTAATTTTTAGTGGTTTTTTCTTACTGTTTTTTTTTCTGAACTTTTCATTTTCATTTATTTTTGCAAGATTGTTTTTGGTTCTTTGTATACTTATATTTTTTGGATAACAACTTTTAATTATCTTTCATTGTTTTTCTCTCTATTTTTTAATTTTTACTATTTTTTTGTTTTCACTATTTTTCACTGATTTTTTAACCTTTTTATCACGGATTTTTATTCTCATTGGTTTTATTGTCACTAATATTCTCCTTAATTTTTATTTCACTAATTTTCTCATTGATTTTCATTGTCACTATTTTTCTCCTTAATTTTATTTTCACTAATTTTCTCACTGATTTTTATTTTCACTCTTGTATCACTGTTTTTTATTCTCATTCTTTTTCTCTCTGATTTTTAATCTCACTGGTATTCTCACTGATTTTTAATTTCACTATTTTCTCACTATTTTTTTCACTCTTTTTATCACTGATTTTTAGTCTCACTATTTTTATTACTGATCTTTACTTTCATTTATTTTTACCATTGATTGTCATACCCACTATATATAAATAGTCCAAAAAGAAACCCAATAAACCCAAATTGATGGACCGAATCAAAGTGAAACAAAATTCGGTTCAATTTTTGGTTGGTTCATAAAGAATTTCCATTTAGGCCAACTCAAGAACCGTGTCAAATCCGATCTCATATAACATGACGTAGCAAGTTAATCCCAAACACCTCAGGTCAGGCCAACGTGCAAGCCACCCCAACCATCCTAAACACAAGTTAAATCTTAATAAAACATATATTACATATAATGTAACCACGCGGGGCAAGGTTTGCTTCAACTTACACTTTGACTCGTGCATGGTTGAAGTAGTGCCTAGCCAAGTAGGGTTTGTATTGGAGATCCACACTCATCAAGTCTGCCCGAGTTTCAGGCCTAACGTAATGCACCAGATGACAGAAGCTAAACATGCCAAAGGAAACAAAGAAGAGCCACCAGCCGCCCAAATCCCATATAGCACAGGTGAGCACCCGCCTTCTCTCGAACACACCCAATTCCCAGCACCAGCAGCGCATGGAGGTCTCATGAAACGATGGAGGTAAAAAGCACAGACAACCATCGAGAAGTATATAGTTGAGACATTGGCTACTCATAATGATATTACAAGCAACCGGTGAAATGAAGATTAAGAGGTCGCCTCCTCATACCACTAAATTCCTTATGTCAAGGCCTCCAAATTTGTCATGAGAGTAATGTTATAAGAGACATGCCAGACCAGTGGCAATCAGCCCTGGATATTACCTGTTCAAAATAGTAATCAACATCAGGTCCGAATTGGATTAAATTGAAGAAGAAACAATCCCTCCGGGAGTTGAGTTGGTGCATTCCGAGGAGAGACTCTTAACGCCCTTCTCTCATGTGAAACACACGGAGTTTTTCGCATTGATCATGGAGCTTTGAGGCCCTTCTAGTAACTACAAACATTGGAAAAAGCCATTGTTGGTTTAGGCACAACGAAGTATGTTGTTGGAAGACCAAAGAAAAGCAGCACTATGAAGCAGTTCCTTCATTGGACTAGATATAAGTCATTAGCATTTACAATTCCCTCAAAATCTACCACCTTCAGATCACAGAAAATTGACCACTGTCTGAAGAGCACAATGTGGAACATTATTGTTAAGCACAGCAAAAAGTGACACTGGTTTGATAACCGGACAAATAATTCTGGGATTGCTTAACCCTGAAAATCACCTACCCAGGATTGAATGTAATTTCAAGAAAACAACGAGTTAAGCAAACCCCTGTTGTGTGGCCCAGATTGCTTAACCAGTCTTTATCTCGGGTTAAGATGTGTTAATTTATTTGGGCTAGCAAACTGGAAAAGCACCTATCTGGACAGTTAAAAGGCGGGTTAACTAACCCTAATAACTTTCCATTTGACTTACCTTCTCGTTCTATGTTCCATGGATTGGGTGAGTCTAATAGGAGCAGATTGCAACACAAAGAACACCTCCAATATTAAGTGTAACATCACGCATTTTTTGGATCTTTGCGGATCCCTGCTTAGTGGGTTTGGTGGCCAAAGTGTGGCCCATTAGTGCATGTTTCAGGTGTTACGCGCGTTGTGAGGCTTGGTGGGCCGTCAGATTGGGCCCAAAGCGCTCACAGGTTTTCTGCCTGTGAACGCGACAGGGGTGTGTGTCACGTTCTGAACGCGACAGTCCTGGTGGTCGCGTTCTTGTTACCGTTGTTGAGCAGTCGACGTTTGCATGCACGCCATGTGTCGTGCGTTGGGCAGCCTGCTGACATCAGGAGTGGGAAGGCGACGGCCTCCCACGTCGCGTTCAGGTTGCGACGTAGGCTACGTCGCGTTCTCAACTTGGTGAGGACACAAGTCGGGCCCGCTTTGACCCGAATTTGGTATATAGACGCCGCCGGGATGGATGTGCTACACAAGATAGCTTTTTGATGGATTAAACATAATGTGGATGGATTTTTGCTGTTTACTGTTAATGGGCCTTTTGATGTTTGGCCCATTATGCTCATGAGAGTCCTTTTTCCTTTCTTTATGTATTTTCACTTTTCTTGGGGAGGTGAAGAGTCTTATTAAAGTTTAGGCAGGCGCAGCCCTTTGAGGCCTTTTTGCAGAGCGCCACTTTTGATAAGAATGGGGCAGCTTTTTGGAAGTTGGAAGGTCTTGGCCTTCTATATAGAAGGAGTTGTACCGATGGAAAGGGAGGATTGAAAAGAAAATTTATATTTTAGAAATCCAGAAATCTCCCTTCCTCCTTTGTGCGCTCTGACCTCTCCGGTTTCCCTCTCTTCCTCTCATCTCGTTTCTCTCCTTCCCCTCCCTCCCCAGCTTTCTTAAGCGCACCGCGGACCCTCCCCCCCTCTTTCTTCGCCGCGCCCCTGCTTACCGCCCTCAGCGCCGCCGCTGCCCTCCTCCTCTGCCCGCCTCCTCTCCCCTCCCTCCCCAGCTCTCTCTCGCGCACCGCGGACCCCCCCCCCCCTCTCCTTACCGCGCCCTGCTCGCAGTCTCCCGGGCACGCTGCCGCCACCTGCCGTCGCCGGGTCGCCCTCCGCCGCCATCGCCGGGTTGCCCTCCGCCCGTCGTCGCCAGGTCGCCCTCCGCCGCCATCGCCAGGTCGCCGTCCGCCCGCCATCGCCAGGCTGCCATCCTCCTCTGTGGCCCGCTTCCCCGACCACCGACGTCGTCGGGCCGCCGCCCTCCTCCGTGGCCCGCTCCTCCGACCGCCAACGTCGCCAGAGGGCCGTCCCTCTTTCCTTTCCCCCCCCCTGTCAGCGCTTCCAGTCCCGGCGCATTGCCGGAACGCTGCCAGTTCGGCACCATCACCGTCCATCGGACCGTCGTCTGCAAGCTCCCACCAGCGCCGGCATCGTCCCACCCTGTGGCTCGTGTCACCGCCTCCAGCTCCGGGTTCTGGCCCCCATAGGCGCAGCCGACTCCTGCCGCCTGCACCGCCCCGACCTTCGTCAAAGCTAGCGTCACACGGACTGATCCGGCAGTCCCGTGTGAACACCCCCCCCCCCCTTTTGAGTCCCCCTCCTACGAGAGGTGTATTGCATGTAATATCCCCTCCCCGAGTTCACCTTCCCTGTGGGAAGTTTTCATTTGGTTGTAACCGGGATCTTCGGCTCAAGTCTCCATCAACGCAGCGTGCAGGAGCGTTGCACGCTTCCCTGCTCGCCCTCGTCTCCGATTCGGACAGGATTCTTCAATCCGTCAAGGTATACCACCCCTTTTTCCTCGTTTAGATTTTCTGTTCATCTAATATTCCTCAACGTTCACGTAGGACGGTAAGAGAGTGCCTGGTCCAAATAATTTATAAAATTTGAGAGATTAACCGCTGCTTCAGTGAGTGATCTTTTGTGCGTACCCTTTGGGCCCGGTGGGTGTTATATTTTACATGGGTGTTTGACTTCTCCGGTCCATGGGGTAAGTCTGATCTCTTTGAGGCATTTGATGTTTCCTGTCTTCAAAGGCTCCCTATGTAAAGATTTGCCTTCCATAGGCCCATCTGGGAATCTATCTTGATCAACGTTTGTTAGAGTTGCGGAGTCAACGTGCTTGCTACACTTTGAAGTCCCACATTCAATTTGTCCCTCATCAAATTGGTATCAGAGAAGGTTTTGACTTGTTCTAACCAAGTCAAGTCCTAAGTGTGTGTCATCCTCATATAAGTTTAGGTGTTCAACCCATTGCATGCGTACCCGTAGTGGCCACCTATACCCTTCTGAATCAAATTCTAACAACATCATGGATTCCCCAACCTTAGAGACTCTTATGGCTGGAATCAAACACTTAACTGAGCAACTAAATTCTCTCAATGGCACCATACAAAACATTGGTCAAAGAGTAGGGAATCTAGAAGCCTCCCTAGAAGGACCCCCAAGAAGGGAACCTGAACCTTACCAACATCCTGGACCAAGAGCCCAAGCCCGTAGAGAATTGGTCATGGATAATGAAAGTGAAGCAAGAGGAGACTCCCCTGAACCCCATCGTAGAAATCACCAAAGGAGGGGTAGAAACTACATGCCCAATGAAAGAGAACAAGAAGAAAACATCCTCAAACATGTAAAAGTAACTGCCCCAACTTTTGATGGAAGTCATGACCCAAAAGTTTATTTAGATTGGGAGGTTGCTATGGATCAATATTTTGATTGGTACCCCATGTCAGAAGCTAGGAAAGTTCGATTTGCCAAAATGAAACTTCTTGAACAAGCCAAAGCATATTGGATAAATGTTGAGCGTCTTCAAGAAATGAGAAGGAGAGAACCCATAGATACATGGGAGGAAATGAAACTCAAGATCAGGGAAAAATATCTACCTCCATCCTATAATCACCGTCTTTTAGATGATTGGCAAAAATTAACTCAGGAAGGAAAATCTATCACCGAGTACATTGAAAATTTGATGAATATCTCTTGAGGTGTGGAATACATGAAGATGCTAGAATCACACTTTCTAGATTTAGGACTGGACTCAATGGGGATGTTCAAAAAGAACTTTATCTTAGGGATGTAGACACTCTTGAACAAGCATATCAAGTAGCCCGCGATATGGAAAAATTTCATAGGCAATCCAAATTTCAAACCTCTCGGGGACAGGATCAAAAAAATTACATCCCTTTTGTCAAAAATGTTCCTCAGTCAAATACCAAAACCTTCACCCCCAATAGGAGTAATCCTCCTCTCCTAACACCCCCAACCCCTAAACCAATAACCCCACCAACAAACCAACCAAGCAAAGGAAAAGAAGTGATAGGAGAACATTCAAAAAGCCAAAAGATTCAATGTTATCGTTGTCAAGGGTATGGCCACATTGCAAACCAATGCCCCACCAAGACTAATCCAGGGTTATACCTTGGAGATCGGGAAGAACCACTCTTAGTCACACCCATGCTTGAAGAAGAATACAATCCTGATCCCACTCTCCTAGAATATTTTGCTGAGGAAGACCAAGAAGATGATCATAAAGAAAATCCCATTGAACAAGCTGAGGTAGGAGTGGTTAGATGTGCCATAACCAAGTCCCAGGAAGAAGATTGGAGGCGTACCACAATCTTTCAAACATACATCAATTTAACCAACCATCCTTGTAGAATCATTATGGATAGTGGAAGCTGCATCAATGCCATCTCAGCTGATTTCGTGTCAAAAATCAAGCTACCCATAGTCAAACACCCACAACCTTACAATGTCCGTTGGGTAAACAAGACCTCCATCCCGGTAGAATCCACATGTCAAGTACCAATCCATTTCAATTCCTATCATGGCATCGTATGGTGTGATGTTGTACCAATGGAGATAAATGGCATCATTCTAGGAAGACCATGGATGTATGATGTAGATTTGACCATTAATGGAAGGGCCAATCAATGTTCATTTATCCATGAAGGGAAAAAGATTCAACTAAGTTGTGTTCCCCCAAGCTACCTCCAAACCAAAGGGAAAAATATGCAAGAATCCAAAGAGGATAATAGACTCTCAACACCCATACCCAAATATGACACTCTTGTTCCAAAGCAACCTGGTAATAATCCTCCAACCCACACAAAAGGAATTCACTTGATTAGTTACCAACAATTTGAGAAGGAAACCACTAGAGAGACGCTTGTGTGTGCTCTGGTCATTACCATCAGGTCAAAGGAAATGGAAAAAGAAACTCCCTCTAATGTTCAGCACCTCCTAGCAGAATTCAATGATGTTTTCCCCGAGGACCTTCCTGATCAATTACCTCCAATGCGTGACGTACAACATGCCATTGACCTTGTCCCTGGGGCCACCCTACCAAATCTCCCTCACTATAGACTCAATCCTGCCGAGCATGCTGAACTAAAAGGGCAAATAGAAGAACTAATCAGAAAAGGGTTCATCCGAATTAGCAAAAGTCCTTGTGCAGTCCCTGCCCTTCTCACACCAAAAAAAGATGGAACATGGAGAATGTGTGTGGATAGTCGGGCAATTAACAAAATCACTATCAAATATAGGTTTCCCATCCCTAGGCTTGATGACATGCTGGATATGTTGGCTGGTTCAACCATTTTTTCTAAAATGGACCTCAAGAGTGGATACCATCAAGTTAGGATTCGTCCGGGAGATGAATGGAAAACAGCCTTCAAATCAAAAGAAGGATTATATGAATGGTTAGTAATGCCTTTTGGGCTCACAAATGCCCCAAGCACTTTCATGAGACTAATGACTGAAGTTCTAAGACCCTATATAGGAGTATTCCTTGTGGTCTACTTTGATGACATTCTCATCTATAGTAAGACTAAGGAAGAGCATCTTGAGCACCTAAGGAGTGTTTGCCTCACCTTAAGGAAAGAAAGTCTCTTTGCCAATAAAAAGAAATGTGAATTCATGACTGATAAGGTCACCTTTTTAGGCTTCATTGTATCTGTTAAAGGAGTAGTGGCTGACCCTGAAAAAATTCAAGCTATTGTTAATTGGCCGGAGCCTAAAACAATTCATGATGTTCGGAGTTTTCATGGTCTTGCAACTTTTTATAGGAGATTCATAAGAAACTTTAGCACCATCACTACCCCATCACAAGTTGTCTAAAAAAGGGAACATTTGAGTGGACAAGGTCAGCCTCTAGAGCTTTCCAAGAGATCAAAGAAAAAATGACTCAAGCCCCTATCCTCAAGTTACCGGACTTCTCAAAAGTTTTTGAAATAGCTTGTGATGCCTCGGGAGTAGGAATAGGAGGTGTCCTTAGTCAAGAAGGACATCCAGTGGCTTTCTTTAGTGAAAAGTTGAATGATGCTCGGCGTAAGTATTCCACTTACGATAAAGAACTTTATGCTGTGGTGCAATCTTTGAAACATTGGAGACACTACCTCTTACCTAAAGAGTTCATCCTATTTTCTGACCATGAGGCCCTTAGGTACTTAAACTCTCAAAAGAAACTGAATGCTCGACATGCCAAATGGGTGTCATTCATCCAATCTTACACTTTTGTCTTAAAACATAAGGCTGGGAAAGAGAATAGGGTAGCTGATGCCTTGAGTAGACGGGTAGAACTCCTCTCATTAGTGAATGTGGAAGTTATTGGGTTTGAAAGGCTTAAAGGGGAATACCCAAATTGTCCAGACTTTGGGGAAGTCTATTCCCTTCTTAACACACATACCACCAAAGAACACCATGAATTTTTTTGGAAAATGGGTATCTTTTCAAGGGAACAAAATTGTGCATTCCTAAAACCTCAGTAAGGGATTTTCTTATTTGGGAGTTACATGCGGGAGGGTTGGCAGGTCATTTTGGACGCAACAAAACCATTGATCTAGTGGAAGATAGATTCTTTTGGCCAAGCTTAAAAAGGGATGTGGCGAAATTGGTTGCTCAATGCCGTCTATGTGCCACAGCTAAACAAAACAAACAAAACACAGGGTTGTATACACCACTTCCCATACCAAATCGTCCATGGGAGGACCTAAGTATGGACTTTGTCCTAGGACTACCCAAAACCATTCGGAAACATGATTCAATCCTTGTGGTAGTTGATCGATTTTCAAAAATGGCTCACTTCATTCCATGCTCCAAAGCTTCGGATGCCTCCAAGATTGCCCACCTCTTCTTTAATGAAATTGTTCGCCTTCATGGGTTACCCAAAACCATTGTAACGGATCGGGATGTCAAGTTCACCAGTTATTTTTGGAAAACATTGTGGCATCTTATGGGAACTCTACTAAAATTTTCCACAGCATATCATCCTCAAACAGATGGCCAAACAGAAGTGGTCAATAGGAGTCTAGGGAATCTCCTAAGATGTCTTGTAGGGGACCATTTGGGGAATTGGGATCTTATTCTACCAAGAGCTGAATTTGCATATAACAATTCTGTCAATAGGTCCATAGGGATGAGTCCATTTGAGGTTGTGAGTGGTTACAAACCAAGAAACCCATCAGACCTTATTCCTTTACCAGAGTTTGCTAAAGTCTCACAATCAGCAGAGTCATTTGCACAACATGTCAGGGATCTTCATCAACAAGTAAGCAAGCACATTGACTTAAGCAACCAAACTTATAAGAGGTTAGCCGATGCACACAAACGTTTTCAAGAATTCCAAGAAGGGGACTTTGTGATGGTAAGAACTGCAAGGATTTCCCCAGGAATATCCTCTAAATTAAGAGCTCGAGGGGCAGGACCCTTCAAAGTACTAAGACGATTTGGGTCAAATGCATATGAGATCGACATACCCCATGATTACGGTATTAGTCGAACATTTAATGTGTCAGATCTAACACCCTATAAAGGGCGAGCAGCGATACCTAGTGACCCATTTGAGCTCTCTCCTCCCATTCTGAGTGAGCCCCTCCCAAATCCTCCAATAAGGCCACAGAGAGCACCTCGTGAACAAATTGAGAGAATATTGGATGAACAGGTAATCACTACGCGGAATCAGGGGTATCAAAGGTACCTTGTTCGATGGAAGAATCTACCTGAATCAGAAGACACATGGGTAAGCCGGGAAGAGCTGCAACAACTTGATCCTGATCTCTTGGAGCGATATGAAGGAGTTATGGACCCTTACTCGACAGAGTCGAGCTTTCCGCATCCCAGGAGATTTGGTGAGGACACAAGTCGGGCCCGCTTTGACCCGAATTTGGTATATAGACGCCGCCGGGATGGATGTGCTACACAAGATAGCTTTTTGATGGATTAAACATAATGTGGATGGATTTTTGCTGTTTACTGTTAATGGGCCTTTTGATGTTTGGCCCATTATGCTCATGAGAGTCCTTTTTCCTTTCTTTATGTATTTTCACTTTTCTTGGGGAGGTGAAGAGTCTTATTAAAGTTTAGGCAGGCGCAGCCCTTTGAGGCCTTTTTGCAGAGCGCCACTTTTGATAAGAATGGGGCAGCTTTTTGGAAGTTGGAAGGTCTTGGCCTTCTATATAGAAGGAGTTGTACCGATGGAAAGGGAGGCATTGAAAGAAAATTTATATTTTAGAAATCCAGAAATCTCCCTTCCTCCTTTGTGCGCTCTGACCTCTCCGGTTTCCCTCTCTTCCTCTCATCTCGTTTCTCTCCTTCCCCTCCCTCCCCAGCTTTCTTAAGCGCACCGCGGACCCTCCCCCCCTCTTTCTTCGCCGCGCCCCTGCTTACCGCCCTCAGCGCCGCCGCTGCCCTCCTCCTCTGCCCGCCTCTTCTCCCCTCCCTCCCCAGCTCTCTCTCGCGCACCGCGGACCCCCCCCTCTCCTTACCGCGCCCTGCTCGCAGTCTCCCGGGCACGCTGCCGCCACCTGCCGTCGCCGGGTCGCCCTCCGCCGCCATCGCCGGGTTGCCCTCCGCCCGTCGTCGCCAGGTCGCCCTCCGCCGCCATCGCCAGGTCGCCGTCCGCCCGCCATCGCCAGGCTGCCATCCTCCTCTGTGGCCCGCTTCCCCGACCACCGACGTCGTCGGGCCGCCGCCCTCCTCCGTGGCCCGCTCCTCCGACCGCCAACGTCGCCAGAGGGCCGTCCCTCTTTCCTTTCCCCCCCCCCCCCTGTCAGCGCTTCCAGTCCCGGCGCATTGCCGGAACGCTGCCAGTTCGGCACCATCACCGTCCATCGGACCGTCGTCTGCAAGCTCCCACCAGCGCCGGCATCGTCCCACCCTGTGGCTCGTGTCACCACCTCCAGCTCCGGGTTCTGGCCCCATAGGCGCAGCCGACTCCTGCCGCCTGCACCGCCCCGACCTTCGTCAAAGCTAGCGTCACACGGACTGATCCGGCAGTCCCGTGTGAACACCCCCCCCCCCCCCCCTTTTGAGTCCCCTCCTACGAGAGGTGTATTGCATGTAATATCCCCTCCCCGAGTTCACCTTCCCTGTGGGAAGTTTTCATTTGGTTGTAACCGGGATCTTCGGCTCAAGTCTCCATCAACGCAGCGTGCAGGAGCGTTGCACGCTTCCCTGCTCGCCCTCGTCTCCGATTCGGACAGGATTCTTCAATCCGTCAAGGTATACCACCCCTTTTTCCTCGTTTAGATTTTCTGTTCATCTAATATTCCTCAACGTTCACGTAGGACGGTAAGAGAGTGCCTGGTCCAAATAATTTATAAAATTTGAGAGATTAACCGCTGCTTCAGTGAGTGATCTTTTGTGCGTACCCTTTGGGCCCGGTGGGTGTTATATTTTACATGGGTGTTTGACTTCTCCGGTCCATGGGGTAAGTCTGATCTCTTTGAGGCATTTGATGTTTCCTGTCTTCAAAGGCTCCCTATGTAAAGATTTGCCTTCCATAGGCCCATCTGGGAATCTATCTTGATCAACGTTGTTAGAGTTGCGGAGTCAACGTGCTTGCTACACTTTGAAGTCCCACATTCAATTTGTCCCTCATCACAACTGCTGTGCGTTTTTAAGGAACCCCAGCCGAACAGAGCAGGGGAAGCTCAGCTCGGCCAGGGGGAGTTGCTGTGGGGTTTTTCCAGATAGTTCGAGGTTTTGGAGATGCGTGGGGCGTGTTCTCGCCGCGAGGACGTCGTGTGGAGCAGGGGAAACGCCGAGGGATCTCTGGTTTTCGCGTTCTTCGCGAAGGTAGGGTGTTTCTACCTCGTTTGAGTGTATGGAATGCTCGTGGTGTGGATTTGATTCTTTTCAAGCTTAAAGAACATTAGATACCATACTAGGGTATCCATTAAAGCATGTAAAATGAGAATTAATCGTGTTTTGAATGGTTTGGAATGGTGATCCGTGGAGTTTCTCCCGGATTAGGGTTTGCGCCTGTGAAGGCGACAGATCTTGCCGTCGCGACAAGGTCGCGACAGGCCGACCCGTCGCGATAGGGTTTCCCATTGCGACAGGTCGGGGCGTCGCGCTCTGAAGGCGACCTGGCCCCTTGTCGCGATCTCAGCTGAGAGGTCTGGACATGTATGCCTTTAGTGTTGTGGTTAAACAATTATTTGTATTTGTTGTGCATGGCAATGACAAGTGGAGCCAGTGCACTTGTTACGCTCACAGAGCGTGTTGTTCACGAGATGGACATGTTTTACATGGTTAATGTGTTATGCATGTAATCGGCTTAATGTTTACATAGTATGTGTGGTGCGTTGGCACCCGTAGCGCTCTTGGAGTGTGCTATCCATGTGTTGGACATGCTGTTTATGTGAATGACGTGTGGTGCACCTGGCTGGTGTGTTATACACGTGGTGTCTATGTGGTTTGAATGTCGTGCATGTGGTTTGTGTGTGCATGGCACATTGTACGTTATTATGTTTATTGTATCTTAATTATTGTGTTAGTCCGTGGTGTTGTGGCAGTGAGGTTCACGTTTGAACCTAGCCTTGATCCTTTAGGATCTTTTATAAGTTATCCTCGATGGATAATTAGTAAAGTATAAGTATGGTTATTACGTGATTATCGTGTACTGTGTTTAGTGTGGCAGTGGAGGTCACAAGGTGACCGATGACAGGCTATGGTGTTATTATTAATATGGTTTATGTGTGTGATTGTGTAGGTTAGCTTGTAAGTCACAAGGTGACTGGAACAAGCTATTCCTAACATATATACAGTAATTGGTAATAGAAAGTGTTTGTGTATATATCGTGATTTGAGCTAGCCGAGTGTGGTGGTCCGGCGCCTATTCCGGAATGCCTCTCTAGTCAGGTACCCAAGGTTCTTTGTGAGCCAGGCACGTGTGTTTGTTGTGCTCGGGGTTCGTCCGGTACAGTGTGGTACCGTCAAGGTCTGTGTCATCTTCCTGGACACCCTCACTCCTGTGTTTGAGTTGTACGTTGGCTGAGGGAAAGACGACAGTGGGACAGCGACTTCCCAGAGCTTGTTTTTAGTCGCTTGTAGTGCGCTCGTAGTTGGGGGTACGGACACTAGTAGTCGACACTGGTCCCCAGCTAGTCCTGTTTTCCAGTGCCTCACTTTAGGGTGCTCCGGCTAGAGACCCTAGAGGTGCCAGGCATGGACCTGCAGCTGTGTGTCTGCAGGTGTGGTGTTGGTTGGTCTCCACAATTGTTTGACTTGTTCTCGTGGAGCGGCAGTTGGACCTTTCGTCCGTGACTGCGAGACTGAGAGGTTGTTCTTGTGTTGTGTTGTCCGGGTCGGATACTGGCCTGATCAGCCAGTAGTACGTTCCCGTATGGTGGCATCGTTCCTTTCCGACTCGTGCTTTGCCACTGGCTGTGGTTCGTGAGTTTGTGACTCATAGTCGAGGTTTGACCCGTTCGAGGTGTGCCCTGGTGTTGGCACAGTTGTGATTGCAGTTGTGGCTTGTGGTGTGCCCGAGTGGTGGCACAGTTTTGGTTATGGTTGGTGAGTGTTGATTCACCAAATGTGGTTTAGCTCGCTATGGTGTGCCCTGTTACGGCACTGGTTTACTTGCGGTTTCCATGATGGTACCTTGTGGTAGTAGGTACCTATACCATGTGTGGGTAATGGTTTATAGTGGTACGTCGTACACCAGTCTGTTTTGGTGTTGACGTGGAACTGTGTTTCGTGGAGGTCGTGTGGTGTGACCTTCCACTCAATGTGCTTTACTCTTCCTCGAGTAAACTTCCGTATATGGTTTTTGTGTGTGATGGATTGGCCGTTGTAGCCAATCCTGCCATTTTGTGTGTGGCTTTCGACATATTGTGGTTTGGGGTATAAAGGGCCAGCTTTTGGTTAGTAGTCCTGTTACCCACATACTTGAGACTCGCCTATGAAGCTTATAGCCTAGGCAGTGATTTGCTTGTGCGGCTTATAGCTTAAATGATTGGTTGTGACTATGGTTTGCCTGTGAGGCTTGAGGCCTAGGCGTTACTGTTGTTGAGCGGACTAGTGGTGTGGAACTAATCCTGTAGCTTCTTCTTACCTTCCAAGGTTATATTTGATTAAGGTGTTTATATTTAATTGTAGTTTAAATACAATTGTTGTGAGCATGAAATGGTTTGGCTATTGGCGTTGCCAATGAGACCCTCTGGGGTTGAGGTCTCTTCTGTTTAGTTGTTGTTGTTTTTGGGTAGCCCCTACTGAGCCTGTGACTTATTGAGGCTCACTCCCCTACAGTTTCTTTCAGGATATGCCGTGTGTTTGGCTTGCAGCAGCGTTCTAGCAGACTCGTACCACCAGTAGTAGTGTAGTAGTTAGTGTTGTGTGAGCCCGTGCTCCCTCGGGGTATGCCCCAGGTAGTTGTACTTTTTAATTAGACAAGTAATAATGTAATGTGACAGTTGTAAATTGTTATAAGCAGGTATGAGCACATGTACTTTCTTGTGTCTTATACTGTGTAGTTGTCTTTTATATTCTTACTGGACAATTGTGTGGGATATCCCTTGCGAGACTTCGGTCCGTTCGCAGGAGGCGGATCTGGAGCCTTAATGGGCATAAATATCCAGGGCCGTCACAGTTGGTACTATCAGAGTGTTGTCCAGTTAGAATATGAAAAGACATTGAAGTTACAATGTCCCAATACATGGATTAATGTCCACTGCTGGTAGTGAGTCTGTGGTTTTGTGTGATATAAAGTAGTTTTTACGTGAGCCTTTGGCATGTAAATCGTGTGTTTCTGTTTGTTAAATTGGCAGTTGTGAGCAGTTGTTGAGCCACAGCGTGGATAGTGGCATAAGTTGTGTGGTTGCACCAGTATGCCAGGGTGTAGTTAAAGTATAGTGTTTAAAGGTTTTCAGTTGCAGAGATTAGAGGAGAAAGGTAAAGTAGTGCCCTGAGAGGGATATGCCTGATATATGTTAGTAAAGTACAGAGTTATCAGAGATAGATATAGGGTGTTACTGCGATAGATCAGCAAAATGTTACTAGTAAGGAATAGTGTGTGTGTGATAAGTTGCAGATGAGGGCCTTGGCAGAGGTATTGTTTGAGATTTGTGTTAGTAAGAATTGAGAAGTAGCTTGAGTAATAATGTGATTAATGCTCTGGCAAGTTGAGAATGATTAAGTGAGACAGGTTGACTTCAAATGAAGTGTGGGTAAATAGAAAAGCAAAGAGAAGGTAAAAGAAGATCAATGCATAGTGAACTTTTCTGACAACTCCGTAAGGAAGATATTAGTTTGGCAAGTAACAGTTTATGAGAATTGCATAGATTGATTCGTTAAGGAATACAATGTTACAGATAAGGTTATTGTTGATTAGCAATTGATTATAGTTTGAGCAGAGAAAAGGTAAAGTTTGTGTTTGAAAAAGATTGAAGCTAAGATTAAGAATGTCCAGAATAAGATAGAGTTATGCGGGTCAGAATGAAACAAAATGGATTAGCTAAGAAGCCGTTGAGCAATATTAAGCTAAGTGGTATAAAGAAATCAGGCAGAGCTAGTTACAATATTTAAAGAATTTGACTTCAAATTATAGCTTTGGCAGTCGTCAATGAAGAGTGTTTGTATGAACTGTTGTGTGAATGGTACAGTGCATGACGAATAGCTAAGTAATAGAATAATTGAGAAGAATACATGGTAAAAAAAGGGGCACAGTTGGCAGATTATTAATTTGGAAAAGAAAGAGTGTGATAGATTGTGGAATAGATGTAATTGAAGGACTGAGGAAGTGATCAGTAAGAGTTTACATGCAGCACACATAATGTGGGTTAATTTAAGCAGAAGTATTTTCTCGAGGCAGTATTTTAAAATTTGATATAAGAATAAAAGGCAGGACAGTTAAGAAATAATGTGCAGATCTGAGCATGGCTAAATGGAAATTGAAACGGTCAGGTATAGAAAGAAAAGAGTGCAATCAGATAAACAGTGAACGATTTAAGGTCAGATGACACCCGATTGAAATAAAGTTAGTATGCGTAAAGTCAGCTAAGCAGTGTAATTTTCTTGAAATAAGAATGCAGCGCCACAAAGATGAAAGCAAATGTTTTGAGAAATGATGGAAATAATGTGGTTAGTCAGCTAGAGGATGTAAATTGAAGTCAAAAAGGAATATGAAAAATAAAGTATGTTAGTAATGTAATGGTATGGTAGAATTTGGATTTTTTAAAGGTGTGACACAATTAGAATTGAAGTATTAGAGAAAGTAGTTTGGAAATTTTGATATTGTTTTCCAATATTGATTGAGCAAGTAAAGCAATCTGTATTGAAATTAACCGGAATCAGAATAATGGTGAAAGTGCGTAGCAATTGTGAATAGTAATGGAAGCAGAAATTATGAAATATTTTGTCAAATATTTTGTATAATCAGAGTGGCACAGCAGAAGCGTGGTGGGACCGCAACCAACAGGTCAGACAGTTAAGTATGTGAATACAGATAAAGCAGAATAATGGCTAACAATGACAAGTGAGTAATGGAATGGCATTAAGAAACTCGAGAATTTAAGTAAGGTTTAGCACGAAAGAACATCCAAAGGTAGTAGAATAAAATGAAAGGATTTGAGCAGAAAGAAATGTTGCAAACACACCCAGAAAATGTGAAAGTAGGTTCAGTCCAAGGAGAGAAAGCGTCATTGGCAAGGTAGAATCGCCTACAATTGAAAGGTAAGGAAAGGTAATGGAATCGACAGAACAGAGTAATTGTGAAATGAATTGAAAGAAAAGAAAAGAACAAAGCAAGGATGGAAATGGACAGATGAGTCAGTTAGTGTAGATGAATTGAAAGGCTGATGCAGAGAAAGAGTATCCTTCTTGTTCTGTATATGATTTTATTTCTTTTTAGGTGATAGTCCAGTTTATTGTGGTTTGTGTTGATTGTCAGGACGACAGTTCTTTTTAGGTGATAGTAATGTAACATCGCGCATTTTCGGATCTTTGCGGATCTCTGCTTAGTGGGTTTGGTGGCCAAAGTGTGGCCCATTAGTACGTGTTTCAGGTGTTACGCGCGTTGTGAGACTTGGTGGGCCGTCAGATTGGGCCCAAAGTGCTCACAGGTTTTCTGCCTATGAACGCGACAGGGGTGTGTGTCACGTTCTGAACGCGACAGCCCTGGTGGTCGCGTTCTTGTTACCGTTGTTGAGCAGTCGACGTTTGCATGCACGCCACGTGTCGTGCGTTGGGCGGCCTGATGACGTCAGGAGTGGGAAGGCGACGGCCTCCCACGTCGCGTTCAGGTTGCGACGTAGGGCTACGTCGCGTTCTCAACTGCTGTGCGTTTTTAAGGAACCCCAGTCGAACAGAGCAGGGTAAGCTCAGGTCGGCCATGGGGAGTTGCTGTGGGGTTTTTCCGGACGGTTCGAGGTTTTGGAGATGCGTGGGGCGTGTTCTCACCGCGAGGACGTCGTGTGGAGCAGGGGAAACGCCAAGGGATCTCTGGTTTTCGCGTTCTTCGCGAAGGTAGGGTGTTTCTACCTCGTTTGATTGTATGGAATGCTCGTGGTGTGGATTTGATTCGTTTAAAGCTTAAAGAACATTAGATACCATGCTAGGGTATCCATTAAAGCATGTAAAATGAGAATTAATCGTGTTTTGAATGGTTTGGAATGGTGATCCGTGGAGTTTCTCCCGAATTAGGGTTTGCGCCTGTGAAGGCGACAGACCTTGCCGTCGCGACAAGGTCGCGACAGGCCGACCCGTCGCGATAGGGTTTCCCATTGCGACAGGTCGGGGTGTCGCGCTCTGAAGGCGACCTGGCCCCTTGTCGCGATCTCAGCTGAGAGGTCTGGACATGTATGCCTTTAGTGTTGCGGTTAAACAATTATTTGTATTTGTTGTGCATGGCAATGACAGGTGGAGCCGGTGCACTTGTTACGCTCACGGAGCATGTTGTTCACGAGATGGACATGTTTTACATGGTTAATGTGTTATGTATGTAATCGGCTTAGTGTTTACGTAGTATGTGTGGTGCGTTGGCACCCGTAGCGCTCTTGGAGTGTGCTATCCATGTGTTGGACATGTTGTTTATGTGAATGACGTGTGGTGCACCTGGCTGGTGTGTTATACACGTGGTGTCTATGTGGTTTGAATGTTGTGCATGTGGTTTGTGTGTGGATGGCACATTGTACGTTATTATGTTTATTGTATCTTAATTATTGTGTTAGTCCGTGGTGTTGTGGCAGTGAGGTTCATGTTTGAACCTAGCCTTGATCCTTTAGGATCTTTTATAAGTTATCCTCGATGGATAATTAGTAAAGTATAAGTATGGTTATTACGTGATTATCGTGTACTGTGTTTAGTGTGGCAGTGGAGGTCACAAGGTGACCGATGACAGGCTGTGGTGTTATTATTAATATGGTTTATGTGTGTGATTGTGTAGGTTAGCTTGTAAGTCACAAGGTGACTGGAACAAGCTATTCCTAACATATGTACCGTAATTGGTAATAGAAAGTGTTTGTGTATATATCGTGGTTTGAGCTAGCCGAGTGTGGTGGTCCGGCGCCTATTCCGGAATGCCTCTCTAGTCAGGTACCCAAGGTTCTTTGTGAGCCAGGCACGTGTATTTGTTGTGCTCGGAGTTTGTCCTAGTACAATGTGGTACCGTCGAGGTCTGTGTCGTCTTCCTGGACACCCTCACTCCTGTGTTTGAGTTGTACGTCCGACTGAGGGAAAGACGGCAGTGGGACAGCGACTTCCCAGAGCTTGTTTTTAGTCGCTTGTAGCGCGCTCGTAGTTGGGGGTACGAACACTAGTAGTCGACACTGGTCCCCAGCTAGTCTTGTTTTCCAGTGCCTCACTTTAGGGTGCTCCGGCCAGAGACCCTAGAGGTTCCAGGCATGGACCTGCAGCTGTGTGTCTACAGGTGTGGTGTTTATTGGTCTCCACAATTGTTTGACTTGTTCTCGTGGAGCGGCAGTTGGAGCTTTCGTCCGTGACTGCGAGACTGAGAGGTTGTTCTTGTGTTGTGTTGTCCGTGTTGGATAACTGGCCTGATCAGTCAGTAGTTCGTTCCTATATGGTGGCGTCGTTCCTTTCCGACTCGTGCTTGGCCACTGGCTGTGGTTCGTGAGTTTGTGACTCATAGTCGAGGTTTGACCCGTTCGAGGTGTGCCCTGGTGTTAGCACAGTTGTGATTGCGGTTGTGGCTTGTGGTGTGCCGAGTGGTGGCACAGTTTTGGTTATGGTTGATGAGTGTTGATTCACCAAATGTGGTTTAGCTCGCTATGGTGTGCCCTGTTACGGCACTGGTTTACTTGCGGTTTCCGTGATGGTACCTTGTGGTAGTAGGTACCTATACCCTGTGTGGGTAATGGTTTGTAGTGGTACGTCGTATACCAGTCTGTTCTGGTGTTGACGTGGCCTTCCACTCAATGTGCTTTACTCTTCCTCGAGTAAGCTTCCGTATATGATTTTCGAGTGTGATGGATTGGCCGTTGTAGCTAGCCCTGCCATTCTGTGTGTGGCTTTCGACATATTGTGGTTTGGGGTATAAAGGGCCAGCTTTTGGTTAGCAGTCCTGTTACCCACATACTTGAGACTCGCCTGTGAAGCTTATAGCCTAGGCAGTGATTTGCTTGTGCGGCTTATAGCTTAAATGATTGGTTGTGACTATGGTTTGCCTGTGAGGCTTGAGGCCTAGGCGTTACTGTTGTTGAGCGGACTAGTGGTGTGGAACTAGTCATGTAGCTTCTTCTTACCTTCCAAGGTTATATTTGATTAAGGTGTTTATATTTAATTGTAGTTTAAATACAATTGTTGTGAACATGAAATGGTTTGGCTATTGGCGTTGCCAATGAGACCCTCTGGGGTTGAGGTCTCTTCTGTTTAGTTGTTGTTATTTTTGGGTAGCCCCTACTGAGCATGTGACTTGTTGAGGCTCACTCCCCTACAGTTTCTTTCAGGATATGCCATGTGTTTGGCTTGTAGCAGCGTTCTAGCAGACTCGTACCACCGGCAGTAGTTGTAATGCCCTCAAATTTTAAATACCATGATTTGCTTAGAAATTCTTGTTTATGCAAACCGATTAGGTTTAAATTATGATATTTAGGATTAAGGGTATATTTAAGACACTTTATCATACCCAGATATCACTTTCGGTCGTGCGCACCCCGACAGGGCGACACCGAAAAACTGTAACGAAAATAAAATTCGAGAACACCATAATTCTTAGAAAATTGTGGAGATAATAAAAATATAATTATTCAGAATTTTTGACGGACAGATTTTGAAATTAAGTCGACGCAACTATTTTTGGGTAATTTTTCACCCAGCAGAAAATAAAATCTAAAAATTAAATAAAAATTATGAAAATTTGTAAAACCTTTCTATTAGGATATGGTTGAAATTTCAAGTTAAACGGATATCATTAGGACACCTAAACATAAAGATCTTTGGCCCAGCTAATTTATGGGCTATTTACGGCAGGGATTTTTCTGGGAATTTCATATGCTTACGTGTGAGGCTTAGGAAAGGCCAACACACATTAGGATAAGGCTTGTCCATGGGTTGGGCTATCATTAAGGTTACTTGCATGTAACCAAGAGAGTGTATGCATGGGAGACGTGGCTGTGGGTGAAGAAGTGAGGTTTTACCTCAACACCTGTACGGTTGATGTGCCGGCCTGCATGAAACCTGGAGGAACTATAAAAACTCCCCTCTTACACATCGTACAAACCTTTCCTCCTCTTGCTCCTATTGTCATTATTCTAATTGGAGCTACTGAGCTATTGTTGTGGGAGCTGTGGCGGTTGCTAGTCGTGGTTGCTGCTACTGCTTTGCCGGAGTGGGTCCAGACAACTCCAATTGCCCTGTTGTTGCTGTGTTGATTTCTACGATCAAAAGAAGAAGAATAAGATCTTTTTGTTCTCTTCCAGTCAAGTAGGTTCTTATCCTTTCCTTGAACTTCAATTCGCTATTCATGTTGAAAGAATTTAGCCTCATACGAGTTGCTTTTGGAGCATGCTAACTAGTCTCGGTTAAGTTCATATACAAGATTGTAACCTCATATTCTTTGGTTTGGTTTTCCCAACTACCTTTGGAACTATGTGATTACCAAAGAAGAATCTTCACTCTCCTTACAGATCAAGTAGGTTCCCAATTCCTCCTTCCACCCATGATCCAAGTTTATGTTATAGAGTTTTGCTAGAAATTTTGATATCTTAGAATATTGTGATTTCTTTCCATTCGGATGTTTGTACCCCAAGTCTTGATTTGGAACATTAAATATCTTGTGTTTTAGTGTCCATCTTATAAGAATCTCCCAATAAACCATTGCTATCAAGACCACACTTCCAACAATATACTATGTCTAGTTTTTAGCTAGACAAGCTTGAATTGCAAACCTCTCATTTCATCTCGCTTGTTCGGTTTATAAACCACTGTGAGAACTATAATTAGACTCTTCTATTTGATATACATCATGCCTAGATACATAGGTTCCATGGTTAGCATGTTTAGAGTACATTCTAAGTCATTTATGAGTGAGGAACAGGCGGTTGTCGACAGACAGCCCAAATTTGTCGACAGACACATGTTTTCCAGAACTTCAGGTTGCTGGACTGTATACATCTGTCGACAGATCCCTTATTGCTGTTGACAGATCTATACAGACCAGCAAGTTAAAGTTCTGTCTGCAGCCATCTGTCGACAGGCCCTTCTTGGCTGTCGACAGGTACAACCCTGAATTGAATTTCTGCACTCTTTCATGTCTGAATCCATGCCAGAACTTCATCCTAAAAGCCATGGAAGTTACCCTCTCATTTACCTTGGTATTTATTGTCATACTAACTCAAAGTTTACCCACATTATGTACCTTAATCTTCCTTAAGTTATTCTTAAAGTTAGAAATTACGAATAGTATTCCGATTGAGTCTATTCTTCAGTATTCGGTATCTAAGTTTGTAAAACTTGACCACTTGAGAGTTCATATGTTTGAACACCTTATGAGATATGAATACTTGTGATAACAATTGTGGACCCTCATTTTCTTGGGTTCTTATGTGATTTAAATATTTTGAAGTTATTGGCTTTGAGTCATAATCTTGTCTCAACCAATTGTCTTTATCATTTTCTTGATCTATGAACTACTTTGTCACTAAGATATTTGTATTGATTCTCATCAAATCTTCCTTTAAATTTTCAATTTTCATTATGCTCATGAAAAGAAATTTATGATTTGAAGACAGTGCTCTCTTCAAAAGAGGGTTTAGGATCACTTGTAGTAGCACCCGCTACTTGTGATCAGCTGATGGCGACAGTTTGTACGTAAGTAAATCCAAGTCAAGGAATCGACGATGGTGGGTAATAAAATAATTATACCCCGTTCTTGCGCAATGAACAAGATCTAAGGTGCTGGAATCGCCTAGGCACTGAGGATGGTATATTACGTCTATATAGTAACCTCTTGAGAGCAGTGATGCCTGTCGAATTTGTTTCCAAATTAAGTTATGGTCTGAATTCTGAAAGACAAATATGACTTTTATTATGTGATTTGTTGGAGCTCATTATGAAATCAATTTGAGCTATATGTTTATGTTAAATATGAAATTCATGGGCAATTATGTTTTGATCCACATATGCACTATTTGAATATTCATTCAGCTCTGCAAATGAAACTTCTACGCTATGTTTACTGATACCTACTGAGTCCTTTCGACTCATGCTTTGTTTCCTCCAACCCTTTCAGATTGAAGGTGTGTATAATCTCAGCTACATGTGAATCTTAATTCCGCTGCGGACGATGAAGAGATGAAGAAGAATAATGTAGTTTTAGTAGTTTCTTTTAGTTGATAATGTATTAAGTTAGAAAGAGAGAAACTTAGTTTTTGTAAATAATGAGTGTTGCTACTTTGTCACTTTGTGTATTATAATGTGTTCGAAGATACCTTTGTGGAATGGTTTGCCAGATTTGTGCATTGCACGGATATATCTACCCATAACGAAAGTTTGTCAGCGTAACCCCTCTTCCGATCAAAGGTTACGTATGTGTTTGTGTGAAGTCGGAGGAGGGTGTTACAGTAGTATAGTAGTTAGTGTTGTGTGAGCCCGTGCTCCCTCGGAGTATGTCCCAGGTAGTTGTACTTTTTAATTGGACATGTAATAATGTAATGAGACAGTTGTAAATTGTTATAAACAGGTATGAGCACATGTACTTTCTTGTGTCTTATACTGTGTAGTTGTCTTTTATATTCTTACTGGACAATTGTGTGGGATATTCCTTACGAGACTTCGGTCCGTTCGCGAGAGGCTGATCTGGATATGGAGCCTTGATGGGCATAAATATCCATGACCGTTACATTAAGTCTTCTGAAATCTGGCATTCTATTTGAGGAACATTTCTTGTTTATTCAGATTCTCACGAAATCTATCATATATCCCAAGAATACAGTGATATTTTTTTTTCTTAAAAAGGCATTCACAAAGGAAATGGTAAGGAGCAGTCACAACAGATCACATTCCAGTCCTACAATGATGCATTCTAATATAAACCGCCACACGGTCTAGCCCCTAGACACAGCTTTTAAGTGGGAATTAATCTGGTCATACTTCATGTGGTGGTATATTCCTGTTTGGGCCGGAGCCAAACGGGCCTCCACTAAAGAAGATGGGGAAGACGAACGCTGGTGCGGACGAAAGCCTGCAAAACTAGAATTGGATCAGGGGGCCCGGTGAAGACCGAGAAAACCCTTCGATGCCTAAGTCAGTGAGAGAGTTGTAAGGCAGGGGGTTTGAATGCGTAAGGGTGTGTTCGCATGAGAGAGAACGTACCAGAGCATGGTCCTGTACCTGTACCTTTATAGACGTAGGTGCGGAGGCAATCGTGCGTAATGATGGTAGATCGTGCCTGAAAAGACGCCTATATGGGTGCGCATAACGGAAGGAGTTATGCACCCAGATGTTTGTCGAGATGCCAGTCGGTTAACGCGCCTCTTGATGATGGGACGCGTGGCCGGGGACGGTTATAACCGTCGCGAGAATACGGAGAGCTGTTCGACAACCTCCGGACAAGATCACCGAGCAGGTGACTCGCGTGGTGATGGAACGCGCTGATCGATAGCGTCCGTAGTTGTTCGGTATGGAAGGATAGATGACCTGATCGGGTATATGCTGCTGTGGAGCTTGACGACGTCCGATCACGGGGGTCATACCTTGGAGGTCTTCGAACCGCCCTGATGAGGACGTGGCCCTTTGAAATGGTGTCATGTTTGTTGACAGGACACGAGAGGGCCGTAATGAGCCATCATGGGCTTAGGTGACCAAATTTGGCCACCACACTTCACTACAAGTTTCAGCCTTTCAACGAAATGAATTACAGATTATCCAAAGAGGAAAGCTTATTTAGCATGCTTCACTTTCTAAAATGAACAGGATCAGTCGTCCAATCCTGACCACATACAGCCCCAGCCCTGGTCAACCTCCTCTTACCCTACTTCCAACCCATAAAAATGAAAAAAAAATGAACAAGCTTAGACAAAATGTTTATTAAATGAAGGTTACAAATTTAGGTTTTAGAATAGATTATATTGTACATGATAAGCCCATGACATACGTGATAAGCGTTAGATATATTTTCCAAAAGTTCAATAAACATCGGTTGCGATAATCTGTCTTAACATAGATGACTGATTGGCATTCAGCAAGTGATCACCGAGAATGATGAGATTCTCCCATGCACTGGGAAGATGATTTATACAGGTATTGGTGATAATTAAAATATCCTCCTTAGAAGCTTGGTGTATAACGGAGTGAATGAACATGGTATCTTCCTGGACGGCCATATCCTTCAGAGGACGCATCATCCGGAGGAAAAATTGCATCTATTTCAGAAACGGTCTGGCCTCATCCTGATCCGATCTGGATTGGGTTAGTGGGGTCGGCTGATTCACAAGAACTCATGCTGATAAGAATGCTAAAATTAAGAAAAATCAGGAAAATAAGGAATACTTTGAAAATAGATAAAAAAAAATTGTATATAGCAGATGCATTGACAAGAGAAAACGTGAGACAGAATGCAAGAACATAGCTCTTAAAGACTATTTGACATCGTGACTTATGAATTGTGTTCTTCTCTACATGAAATTAAATGGAAATTCCTTATAATACTCTCTAGAAATTACATTTGCAATTATTCATCTTCGCTTCCATCTTAGATTAACTCAAAGCTTAGATTTTTAAATAGGAAAAGATCAACTTATCCTCCAAAGATTGATTTCAAGTTTATTACCCAATAATCCGAAGATAGACATGAATTTTTAATATTTTTTAGCAAGAAAATAAAAAATTATAAAAATTAAACAATCAGACATCGGCTTAAATCGGATCTGGAACAGCTGATCTAGTTGATTTCGGTCAATTCAGATCAATTGGCAAATCCAGGCCAACTCCAGCTGATTCACCTTTAAAATTTCAATTTGGGAACTCTTGCCTCCTAGAATCAGAATGCCACCTGGCAATTCTGATCTGGATCAGCTGATTCTGCATTCCATGGTCTCCATGCCCTTCCTAAGAAACTTTTCTTTCATGACCTTCTTCTTCTAGAACCAGACACATTGAAAATGGACAAAGTTGGGAATGTTCCATGTGGATAGACACTTTGTTGCTTTCCTTTTCCCTCCCTTGCCATTTTCCCCAAGCATTCCCATAATGTGTTTGCCGCCATGGTCTTTATTCTACATTACACAGGTGCATTGCTCTGCCTCTGAAAGAGAGAAAAAAAAATGATGGTATGGCCTCTGCTCAGATCGACCCTACAAGTCAGGTCATCTGAAGTTTGGTGGATGATGTTATGTTTGATTCTGGCTTGTCTTCATGGATATTGAGACAAGGAATACACTGCATGCATTACTTACCCTCAGCGTTCCCTTTCCTATTAGCCTTGATGCAGCCAATCCAACTTCTCCTTGCAAAGCTTAAAGTTTTTTTAATGCAATTATAAAGAGGCTGCTTGCCCCAATCAAGTGATTATACCAGGTCAAATTTTGGATGCCTGTTTTTGGTTAAATCCACTACCTTAACCACTAACTTGTCAGCTCAAACTATAGATGCAGAACTATAGACTTCAATTAGGCATGCTCAAGTAATTATAGAACAAGCAATTAGAATCCTCATTCAGACCAAACTTAGGGTGGTTGTCCTAAATGCATGTGATCAATGGCCAAACATGATGAATCACTTCCAAGTGGTTTAGACCTACAGTCATGACACAAACCATTCGACAATTCACTCAAAATCAAAACAAGTTGAAAGTGGTCTATTTATCCAGCTGCAAGGTTGAACAAGACAACACCATGTTAAAAGTAATTAAGTGCCAAAATTAAATTAAATTGTACTGTCCATCATCCTGCTCCGAACTGTTTCCCAAACTACAAACTGGCCCGAAACTAGATTCCCCCCCCCCTACAATCTTTGATACAATTTAAAATATTTCTTAATATTTTTATCAAAAGTTAAGTGCAGGGATGAAATTGGACAGAACCAGTGGAACTAGCTCGCTCTGGTCCTGAACCAGAACTGGACAAATTTTGGTTTAGAGTCCTAATCAGGGATCAGCTGGATCCTCTTTTTTCAATTGCAGGGTTTTTCTCCTTTTTTCTTCTCTTTCCCAGTCCCTTCACCTCATTCCTTTGCATCTTCTTTTGTTGATATGTTGATCCCAAATTGCAAACCATATTCTTCCTCTTCCATTCCTTATTCTTCTCCTCTTTTCCCCTTTTCCACGTGTGGGGGTGGCAAGTGCCATAGTGGTTGGATGTTATGAGACAAATATTTAAACCTCAAGCTGAGATCCCATTGACCAACTGGGAAATGAGAGACCCCTATTTTGAACGGCCTAGTTTGCTTGGATCATCCATTGTCCAGTCCAGGTTGATTCAGCTCGATTATGAGCTGATCAACCCAGGCTTATTTTCTTTTATGTATAAGGTTGTAGGTAGAAGAGATCCAAGCATCCACCTTGATCCAAATCTGTTTTGGGATTGCTCAATCCTATATCAGATGATGGAAGAATATGGTTGGTAAGCCACAGTCATGAACTACAGCCTTTAGAGTACATAAAAGGAGATATTCCATATGACTTAATGGATTAATAAGAAGCCATTCGTTTAAACAAGTATCTATGTCTCATCATTTAGCATGATCTAGCTTTTTCATCTAAGTGGATAAAAATTCATTGCAGCCAGAATGCAGAACACATGCAACAATGAGAAATTAGATGTACAGCATCAATTTCATCACCTAGAATGAACATAAGGTTTCAGGTGTTACCCTTGAGGTGGGATGGATTCTGCGGCTTGATCTTCGTGGTTCAACAGCATCAGAAACTGTTTCCCCAGGATGATCAGCAAGATCTGAATGCTTCTCATCATTGCTATATTTCTCCAAAGAAGGTACAGCTCTTTCTTCTGTGTCCACATCTTGCCTAACAGCAAAATTCATCTTCTTTTTTGATGAAACAATACCAGATGGAGGAAGGGGAGGCTCAGATATGTTTTCCTCTGCTTCAAAGTCGTTTGAGATGGATGCAGCTTCCACCCTGTTCTTCTCTGAGTTCTCTTCATGGCTAGCAGTTTCTACACTATCTGAAGTTGGCACTGTAGAAAGAAATGAGCTCTCCCCGTCAGCTGCACTTTTGGATTGCAGGCTTTGAAATTTTATGGATGAGGATCTAGCCACCTTGGGTTTAAGTTTATTACTTTGTCTGCCTTTTGGTTCAGTTTTTGAGTTTTTCCATTCCCGAGGTGTTTGTGGGACCAAATATTTTGCATCTTTAATAGAATCACTCCCTTCAATTACATTATCAGACTTTTCTTTAACATAGTGTTTACTTACATCCATAAATTTTCTTTTCTTTCCAGGCCTTGGAATACCAAATACCACCCTTGATCCCTCTTTCTGTAGCCCAATTCGTTTTATTCTGGATGTGTCAGATTTGCTCTCCTCTCTGACATCAGATAATACCTGTGGTCTAGACTCTTTGGGTTTCCTTGAATTGTCAATTTGCAAATCTGCAGAATGCTCATTGATGTCTGCCTTTGCAACTTCATTATCATTTTCTATTTCAATCCTGATCCACTTCTGCCGCTTATCCTGGGGGCCCTTTCATGGCATCAGAAAAGAGAGGAGAAAAGGAAACTCAGTGTCATGAATATGGCATCAATCACTTGTAAGAATTAGCAGAGATACACACCTCTTTTGGATGCAAAGTATTTTCTCTTGGGCGGGACCACTCCACCCAATGATCATCCTTCCAAATAAGAGAGGGTCGAAGGTGCCAAACACTAATGACCAATGTATCTCCTCCAGCTGCATAGAATGTTTAAATTAAATGTAGGACAAAACGAAACTCAATCATGCTATATGCAAGATACAACAAATCCCGATGAATGAGCTAACTAGGCAAACTCTACAGAGAAGCTTCTGAATATCAATCAATGGGAAAAAAAATGGTGGACATCTAACCAACCTTTTGAGTACAATCCGATATTAGTAGTATATAGTTCTGCGGACAATGTATCAAGTACGAAGAAATGCAGAAAGGGGAAACTAATTGGGAAAGAAATTGCTAAAGTTTATGACTGAGCAAAATCTGTACCAATATTGTTCTAAGTGAAATCCAACAGACAGCAGACCAAATCAAAACACCCACCTGTTTCTACAAGTAACTGCCAGAATGTCTGCATGGTCCACATGCTATGCAAAGCTAAAGAAATACCGGATGTACGTAAGCTAACACATGCTCACCAAGAGTAAGCAAGGAAGTGAGAATACAAAAACAGCTCGTTTGAAGCCAAGTCAGGAAGAATGAGAGACAAGGAAGTAAATAGAACTATAGAAGTAAAATAAAAACAATGCAAGCATTTAGCTTCTACAAGTGAAAAAGGGACTACTACAGTCATGACACAACTAACCAGCTTTTGACCACATGAGATATGCATGTGCACAAACAGTGTAATGCGATTGAAAAAGCACAACAGTGTAATGTGATGGGAAAAGATGAAATATACTTAGATGTGATTGCACAAGTTGCATCATGCTCATGTTATAAATATACTTTCGGCAAGCCATGTACCAGTATATGAGATGCCTACAACTAAAGAATATTCTTCAGGCTTAAAACTATAGAATATGTTCTCAGAGCACACCCCATTTTTTTAGATTCTACACCTATCACTATTTCCAGATCAGCAAGCCAGAGCAAATTCACATATGATCAGCAGTCCAGTCAGAGTTTGATACACACCTGGAAAATTGACAGTTAGCTTTGTCTCATCTTCTTTGCTTTTTTCTGTCACAATTCCTTCACGCCAACTAAAAGATAAGTTACCAATTGAATCAGTAACAGAAACAGTAAAAGGGAGAAAGTTTTACTAATACGTGTGGTTAAATACTACTACACACCCCTATTTATGCTTTTTAGGATGTTTTCAAGTGACTTGTGGGATACAAGCCTACGACATGAACCAAATAAAGATAATAGCTAAAATAAAAGGAAAAGAACATACAGAACTAAAGAATGTACATAACAAACAAAATGCTGAATTGCCCCAGCTAAGGTCCACAAATCATCATCATGCAACATGCTAGGAAGTCTATTATCAAGAAAGTTGACCTAGCTCCTACATGAGAATGTAAGCATAAATGAAATTCATGATTCCTTCACAAGGACGTAAAACTTAATGTTTCTTGAAGGTGAGATATTGAATTCATATCAACTCCATATACTGAGTTCATAATGAAAGCTGACTCAGGGAACAATCACAAGGACGTAAAACTTAATGTTTCTTGAAGGTGAGATATTGAATTCATATAAACTCCATATACTGAATTCATAATGAAAGCTGACTCAGAGAACAAATTCAGGGGAAAAAAGCACAAAAGACCAACAGCAACTGAATGAGGTGATGCATCATTAATTACTATCTTCTCAATTGACTAAAGAGTTATCCTTCCCAAGTCTAATAAACTTCTAATAGATAGTCATATCTAGTCATATACCTAAGTTAGTTGGGACTATTTTTATCAATACAACGAAGTTCCAGGATAGAACCTATTGTATGGCAGTGATTTTCCAGAACAAAAGCCATAAATACAGAAATATACACTCACCCATTGTGCACCCTTGCATCCACCTGATCTCCAATTGCCCAAACATAATTACCTATAGCTGCTCTTTTTCTCTTCCTTGTTCCTTCATATTTTACTGCAGTTGTAGGATGAGCAATACGTATTCTAGGAGGTTTATCACATTCACCTTCCAGGGGTATCCACTCTTTTAGCTTATCAGAGCCTGCAATGGCAACATGAGGGTTGTGGATAAAGGCATCAAGATGGTAGTTCCCACATTGTTAATGAATAATTCCAGCTTAAACAAAGATACTTTAAACCATCAAGTTACGGCAGGATCAATGTCAGCCATCTATACTCACAATGTCAAGGACATCTATGCACAAAAGCATCCAAAAATTACCTGCGTTTGGATGTTCATTGTAGCACACAAGTGCTTTGGCATCTTTTAAATTTAGAACATTAGCTGAATACCAAACCCTTCTTAAGTCATTAGATAGACCTGCAATATAAGAAAGAAGAATTGCATACTATAGAAATCACCAGAAGTGATCTGTCCATGAAGAGGATAGATTCATAGCAAATGACAGAAAAAAAACTATTGCAACATGAGTGCTGCATAAACCTAGATAGTATTTAGAACAATTGTACAATCCAATACCATATTATAATCATTGACATGAAATATACAATGTCAATGTACATAGCCTGCCTGGCATACCTCAACAACAGATCCCTCATCTATGCTTTTTTCTTCCAGATTTGCTACTTTCTGATCCTTCTCAGAGTCGGGAGCTGAAATGTCAAAGGGAAGTAATTCCACAGCCCCTGAACAATCAAGAAACCAGAGTTTTGATAAACTTCAGAGCTTTCTGCTCACAAAATGTCAAAGAATCAAATTATATACTATCTTTTTACCATTCTGGATTTCAGCAGATTGCTTGAGTTTCTCAGAAGAAGATTTACCCCTCTTAGAGGTACCATTTTGATAGTGCTTCTCATTCAAAGATGCATTGAGTAAATGAGGAAGAGATTTTTTCAGACCCTCATCACACATCAAATCCCTTTGCTTCTTATGCATTACTGCAATAGCATTCTGAAATTTCTGATAACCCTCTGGACTAGCTTCCATCAGATCATTTAATGTAAAAGGCAGAGGTTCCCCCATTGCCATGATTGATCCTGCCTGGGATACAGCTACTGCAGCTAGCTCTGCAGCTTTTACTATTATCTCTAGACTTTCCGCATGCTTTACAGCAGCTGAAGCTGCTTCCACCCTCCTCCTAACATTCTCCTTGGCAACAGCAATAAGTGAGGTAGCATTCATGTTCTCATCCTTTCCCTTCAAAATCGAAACAAGAGTCACTCCATTCAAATAACTTCCTCCACCTATGCAAACGGTTTCAGAATGTTGGGTGCAGTTTTCTTTTCTATTTGTGATGGCCTCATCAGCTATCAACTTGGCCTGGAGGGCAGCATCACTTGCAACCTTAGCAGCTGCAGCAGCTGCCTTTGCAACAGAAGATGCTGCTGCAGCAGCAACAGCTGCAAAAGCAAGACTCATTTCTATTTCTGAAACTAAACAAGAATTTTTTTTAGCAGACAATTGACTCCAGACGCCTTCACTGTGCCTGACAGCTGCAGCGGCAACTGCAGCAGCATCTTCTGCTTGTATCTTGGCCCGAACAGTATTACAAGATTTCTCTTCTGGAGCTACAGCATCCTGTTCATTGGCATTTCCACCTGTTACTGAGAAATATGCAGAGGGTGCAACAGGGAATACAGTAGGTGTAGCAATTGCCGTAGATGGATGCCTAGCAGCTGCAGTAGTAGAATCACATTCCTTATGAGGTTGAGAATGTGGAATCAACATGGCAGGCATCTCAGACACCACATTTTTTTTCCTCCTAACCTTCTGAGTAGTAGTAGCATGTCTCTCAGGTGCAGAAAATTCTGTTTTCTCTGTTGTTTCCACTGCAGTTGTCAATGCAGTTGTCAATGCAGGTGCAATTGCCGTAGATGGATGCCTAGCAGCTGCAGTAGTAGAATCACATTCCTTATGAGGTTGAGAATGTGGAATCAACATGGCAGGCATCTCAGACACCACATTTTTTTTCCTCCTAACCTTCTGAGTAGTAGTAGCATGTCTCTCAGGTGCAGAAAATTCTGTTTTCTCTGTTGTTTCCACTGCAGTTGTCAATGCAGGTGGAATTGAAGGGATTCCGGTAGTTGAAAAAAAACTAGGCATCTTGAGTTGCAGATTTGAACAGTATGAAACCGATGAATTTCTAATGGGTGTTACTTGAAACGTTTCTGAAAGAGGCACTTTTGGAAAATGCACTCCATCAAGTACTGAAGTTTGGGAAGAAGCAACCGCAGGAATAGGAAAAGCCTGAGAAGCCTGTGATAGCCAAGGGTTACCAATTCCAGCATATTGCTTTCCATGTGAAGAGTGTGACACATGCGATGGGGAAATTGTCACATTGGAATCCAAGAATGGACCTTTTGATACATTCAATTGATGTACATCCTGAGAAGTAGAGACGTACAATAATTGTGATGGCAAAGATACAGGGGAACTGAAAGTAACTGGAGGGTTACCCTTACTGGTTTGGCTAACAGAGAACCCATGAGTTTTACTTTGGTCAGAACTGGACTTCAAATTTTGCTCATGGGCCTCAATGCCTGTAAACTCAGGTTTCTAAAGATTAGTTCCTGAAAATTGCATGATTAATTAAGAACCTTTCCACTGAAAAACATGTACCTGGACGAGAATATGGAAGAGTGACAGAATTTGTTGTCTTTGATCTCTGGCTAAGAAACCTTTCTACAGCAGTGCGCCAAACTCCTTCCCATGCACACTTATTACCATCTGGTGGTTTTACAAAATCAGCAATAACCAATGTGGAAGTGCCACATGCAAGGAAACAGATGGGAAGAATCAAAATTAGAAATGTACATCACTAACCACTATTTCCAAATGCTGAAATCATGCAAGCCTCATCAGGTGGGGTGCCCTGTCTGCAACAGCAGCAAAAAGTCAAAAACACATTTAAATATGAAAAAGAAAGCTGCAAGAATGCATGTGACACAACAAACCAACTCACATTAGAGAGCCATAAATGAATATTTGTGCATGCAATTGCATATGTTGTTTATCAGTAAAAGGCTGATGAAATAAGCCCATTGCAGTATTTGAGTCTGGCAATTTAGATGTTTGCAGATATGAAGAACAGAAGGGCTTCACACTATTGCTCTCACTATGTGAATGTTGATGTATCTCCTCTGGTTGGACTGGCTTATTCATGGTGCTAATTTTGTTAATTGGGGTGCTGCAAGGCTTCCCATCTCTTTCTTCTGTTTCAGTCACTAAGAGTGATTCTTTGACAGATTTCCTCTTTGAAGTAGTTGATCTCTCAGGCAATCTCCGAGAAACTGCCTTACTTTTATCTTTCTGAGTATTCTTGTTAGCAAGCTCAGCTGGTGTGTGAATATTGCTAGGAGTTCCTTTGAGTACCTTAAGATTGGCTTTCCTTAGGCCAGACTTTGTTGGACACCCTTCCTCATCCTATGAGAAGCATGAAAACAGACAATACAAATGTAAACTATCAGAGAAGGAGCTCTAATTCCCTCTACATTGTGGTTGCAAAGAAGATTACCTGCTTCAGCTCACTGGGTTGCATACTTGACAAAGGTTTCCATTGACCAGAAGCTTCATTTAGAGAAGCATCTGGTAGTGATCCAACCTCAGATGTGAAACTTCTATCCTCTTGAGAGATATTCTCCTTGACATCAAAGACAGTGTACTTGTTCACTTCAGAAGACTTGTGAAAACCGGAAATCTGAGGCAGATTGCCTAATGAAGGGACATCTGAATCAAACAACCCTTTTTTGAGTTCTTGACGATGCAAGTCATCAGAACAAGGCTCAGTGCAACGAATGACTATAGGTGAACCACAACTAGGTTCCCAAGATCCTGCACCACAATCATCACCATCCAATGAGCATGGTTCAGAAGAGCTTCCAGGTAACCCAGAGACTGAATGGTTGCCTCCTTCAGGTTGAGTGCAACACCTATGGTAATAGAAATCAAATATTAATGGAACATTGATAATTGCCCAACTAAAATAAGGAAAAGTAAACATTATTGTTGTATAAGAAATCTACTCCATAAGGAGATATAAGTAGTCCAAATGCTAATAGGCATCATCATTCTTGTGCTCCTGTCTGCTTTGAAAAGAGACGTGGCACAACCATTATTCATAAGGATTATTCACTCAAATCTCCAGTCAGCTAGTCCTATGAAGGATTCAAAGGGTGTGACCATGTCTTTCAAGTGGCTAGCTCTAACCAAGGTTTGTCGGATCGCCGATTCGGACTGAATCGGGTTTGTCCTGATTCGATCCGATTCAGGCGAATCAGATCGATTCAGTTAGATTTGCTTGGATCTTGCCAGAAACCTTGCTCTCAGGCCCATTTCTTTCCCGATTCGCCTGAATCTGACCTTTTTTTGGTTGATTCTCTGATTTAAACCGCTTATGAAGATTTTCATGTATAATCGATAATATTTATGCCATGTAATGCTACACAGACATCCATTTTCAATCACAAAAATCATTGGAAGATTGAAAACAAATGAAGCTCACTAATAGGATGAAGTTGATGATGATTGCCTTTTAAAAATTGAACAAAAAGATCAAACTTAATTGATCCAAATACAAAATACAATGAGTCTAATACCCCCAATATCCCTGCTGATATGGATCATATGATTCATATGACTCTGACGGCAGCTCTCGAATACTATGATAACCTTTGCTTTGAGACACAAAGGTACGAAACTCATCTCAAGCATGGTTTGTCATGGCGGGCGAATCGGGATTCCCCGAATCGGAGCGGATCAGGGGAACCCGATCCCTGATTCGCCTGATTCGCCCCGATTCCCTTATATATAATAAAATATATATAATATTATATCATATATGTAATACAATAATATATCTGCAATATATATATATCATATATATATATTATATATAAGATACCCATGCGAATCGGTCCGATTCGGACCGATTCGGGGGGAATCGGAGCGAATCAGGAGCAACCCGATTCGCCTTCCGATTCCGACTCGGCAAACCATGATCTCAAGTCATCATGGTGTTGTATCTGGTCCGAAACTCCCTAACATAATGTCCCACATTGCCAGCCAGAACAAACTACCTTCAGTTGTGCCATTTGTACATCCTAGAAAGGAGCATAAATCGCAACAGGAACAGGTGGAGCAGGATAAAAATATGGTGTAGGATAGCCTGTGTGGTGTGCCCACTATAGCCACGGTAGCTCTCGAATACTATGATAACCTTTGCTTTGAGACACAAAGGTACGAAACTCATCCCAAGTCATCATGGTGTTGTATCTGGTCCGAAACTCCCTAACATAATGTCCCACATTTGCCAGAACGAGCTACCTTCAGTTGTGCCATTTGTACATCCTAGAAAGGAGCATAAATCGCAACAGGAACAGGTGGAGCAGGATAAAAATATGGTGTAGGATAGCCTGTGGTGGTGTGCCCACTATAGCCACTGGAGTAGCCTATGTTAGATGACTCTGCCTGATTACTATGGCCCCCATATGATCCCACAAACTCATGTGCTCATTCTCTCAAAGTCTGATATCATAGTGTAATAGCTATCACTATCCACTGTTGAATCTCTTGCATGACCACCACGACCAGACATCCACCTTCTATTGTATTGTAATGGGACGCCATGATCAGTATCTTTAGTTGCACACTGAAAATACTGCTCCTCTGTTAATAGTATCCCACCACCACCTCCCCCTCCCTATCCACTCTCACGGTCTCACCTACCCCCTCTCCCATCTTCATCATCACCGCTACCCCCTCTCCCATCTTTATGATCACCGCTGCCCCCTATCCCCACAAAAATGCTATGCAACCATCTATCACTCTTAAACATGCGTTTTAGGCCGTAGGCAAAGTCATTATCAGTCACCACATGCACAATGTATTGCTCTTCAATCTCGTAAACAACCTCCCACATCAAACTCAAAATATATTCAGAGTTATGCACTCTATTTGATGCATCAATAGATTTGTGGTAGAATACATATCTATCGTAGTACACAAGAAAGTTGATGAGACTACTCTTGGTGGTGCCTGACCAACCATCACACATCAATGTGACACCATATTTCTCCCACTTCCTCTTAAAGCTTTGGATATAGGACCTGATCTCAGCAACTTCTTCATCTTGATATCTCCCTGCCAATTCTTTTGATGTGGCAGGCTGCACATGTAGTCCCTGGCATTGTACCTCCTGGATCATGGTTTTGTAATATGGGCTATTGGCTGCATTGAATGAAATGCCTAAATGATGCCACCATTTTGTCATTGCTTGACCCACTTTGTATCTAAGCCCTTGCTGGTTGTATACATCCTCAATTCTGATCTGCTTGCCGTACTCCTGAGGATACATATTAGGATCCACCCCTTCTATGGTCACACTTGTAGGTCTCTTCCTCTGCCTTTCCTGCTACTGTGGAACAGAGGGTTGAGTGAAGTATTACACCACATTGGAATATCGACGGGATTGGGCCTTGCCCCCAACCCCTAAGCCAGTGCCAACCTTAAATTGGGCTCCCTGAAAACTCACTCGATGGGCTACCCTCTGGCCTGCCTTTCTTACACATCAGACACATACTCTACATACATTTATGGCTCATCATCGTCGTCTTCATCTCGCTGTCTTCCTAAGATGATCCTCTCCTACATCTCCCTATCCCCCCTCTTTCTTGCAGTCTCGGCCCGAACACCTTTAAGGTGTTCAACCATGAGCCGCTTCACTTCAGAAGACACCATCTTGCAACCCTACACATCATGGTACCTTGCTAGCCGCCCACCGGCAAGGTGCTTCTTCAGGCGAGAGACGCCACCTCCTTGTCCCGTATGACCACAATAGTTGCACTTGTAATTGTGCCTACTGCCCAACATGGTCCCATACTAGCACCCAATGTCCTCACTATTGCCCTTCTTCGGTGCCATCTATGAAAAACAAATAAGGATTACATTTCAGATAGAACATTAATCTGAATTTCAGACACAAAAAAACTTGCCCAATTATGTTCAAACATTTTTCCATTGACAACTTACAATTCCACAATTTCCACAAACACCTCACTATGTTGGTTTTCAATTCAAATGTTTATTTATTTTTTGTAATTTTTTAAATATTAATCATACGGGAACACAAATTATTTTTACATTGGATTCACATAGAATCAATTTCTAACAACATGTTAGAAGTTGTACATCACATTGCTATCAAATGTCATAGGTTACTATTTTTTATTTTTTTTAGAAATTCAAAATTTGGGGAAAAATCACCAAATATATGAGAAAATTTTGTACATTTGAGGAGAAATGGTTGCAAGTGAATTCTAATCACGTGCAACATCATTTCCCATCAATATATTTCCCATATATCACAAAAAAAAACCAAAACAGGAAGGAACATGGTGGTTACCTTCAAAACAGTGAAATGGGTAAAGAGGAGGATGAAAAACAGGGTTTCAAGGCCTCCAAGCACCTTCAAAGCCACGTAGGAAGCCTCCTTAGGTCTCTTGGAGTGCAGATCTAGGGTTTTTTTGAGAAGAATGGGGGAAAGAAGGAGAAGAAAAGGGTTTCCGCCTTGAAACCCTGCGAATCGAGACACTATAGTCCCGTTTCGCAGGCTTTCGGCTGACACGCTTAAGTGTCAGCCGAAGTGGACAAGCATCAGATCCGCATCGAGCGAATCAGGAGCTAATCAGGCCCGATTCGCCTGACACTGTTTGATTGGGTCGATTCGCATGTGAACCAGCCGGATCAAGCGAATCACGGATCAACTTTTCCATGATTCGCAACAATTCGGCTAAATAGGTCGATTTGTCCCGATTCGGCAAACCATAGCTCTAAAGACTACATGATAGTTAATAGTTTCACCAATTCAAATATGCATCCAAGTGGCATTTGTAGATAACTACATCTTGCAACAAAGAGAGAGCATTCATTTCCGTGTACCAGAAGCTTGAGCCACCTAACCTCACATGCAGTAGTGGCTCCCCTATAAGCTCCTTAGAACTACTTTTTCAAGACCTTACATTAACTCCATTTACTGTGGCTGCTTGTTTTGCCATGCGCCTAGGATTAACTCTAGCCACAGAATCGTAGGCAGGTAGAGCACCTTGCCCAGATAAAAAGCCTGATACAAAGGAAACAAGGAGCATCTGAGGCAAAAGTCATCAACACTATGAATGGACTTACGTATATATTTCAATAATTTCATATCAGGACAAAGATTATAGGTCAATAAAAACAAGATTTTAAAGAGAGAGAGAGAGAGAGAGAGATGTCAAAAGTAGAGGATTTAATGTCCAAAATCCTTGGAAAATGGAAAATAAATACCTCACCCTAAAAAACAGCTTACCGATTACCTGACTCTACCTGAGTGGTCACTCTAGTTGGAGGACCTTTCACATGGCCTGCAAGTGAAAAGCTGTTAGTTTGCCATTCATGTTAGGTTTTTAGCAAATTCTCCACATCCATATGAGACTTGATATTATCCAAACTACCAGGAGAAAAAGCCAGATTTCTTGAAGCAGAGGAGTACCATAAATGTTAGAGTCACTGCCATCCGATTGAACAGTTTCATCACAACTATTCAATGGCCTAGCATGTTGTGAAAGAGAGATCTGCATTCTCACAATGCTCAACACATGGACCTGATGAATGGTCGGCTTCCACAATTTCTCTTGGCCCATTGACAGTGTCACTCAAAATCCTTCCGTCATTTTCAAGAACTCCATCACCAAGACTCTTTTGAATCCTTGAAAATTTAGGACATTGGGAAGCATGCCCAGATGGAATGAGTCTCAAGTTGTTGTCCCCCTTTCTATCTGTTTCTTGCATTCCACATTGTGTGTTACTGGTGAAAGCCCCCACCAACTCTCTATTTTCAGCTGGATGGTTACAATCAGCCTTCTTATTCCCAGTTGGGCTTGCAGGCTCCAGTTGTCTTCCTTCACAATCACCAGAGATCTCTGAGTTTTCCTTGGATACCAAATTAGGATCATGCATGAGATGATTTCTCAATGAAATGTCGGACACAACACTTGTATCACCAGAAGCTTCTTTTGCATATTCTAGAGAATCAATAAAGGTGGACAGAATATCCTTCTTGTTGCTAACTTCAACAGAATGCCTATCAATATTTGCCTGATTTTCTGTAACTAGGTGGGACTCTTTGCAGACTATTGTTGGTGTCCGGCTATCAACTCCATTACCCCACCTCACAACCTTCATCCGGTGAGCAGCATTATCTAACAAACCATCATCCTCAAAATCCCCAAACCCATCATCTCCTTCCATCGACAAAGCCAATGTCTCAACCTTATTATCCAAATTGGGTGAGCTTTCGAGAAATTTGGGCCTTTTCTCCACTGTGTTCCCCTCAGTAGATGGCATTGCAAAATCACTGATTCTTGATAAAGTTGGACTTCCTATTTTATGGGCATCATCCTCCAAAGTTTGTGACTTCACATGAAATACCTCATAACCATATCTTTCCAATAAATGCTCACAGAACTTCTCTGTGGATGATTCATCAATATCATGAGCAAGTGTAGTAACAGATGATGCTGTCAGATCAATTTGCACCACAAAGGCATCCCTACTTTCTTCAGCCACAGAACTAGCAGTAACAGCATGATCATTAGACTTATCCATCTTCAGAAATTCATCCTTCGAATTCCCATCATTACTCATCTCACCACCGTTGTTATCAGATATTTTCTCCTTTGTTACAAAAGATTCAACTGATGGTGAATTGAAGACTTCACCCAAAGCACATTGTTCAGCAACAACTTTCCCAAGATTGGTAGTATTCCCTCCCCTGGAAACATCATGCAAAATCTCAAAGACTCTACTTTCTGATTCCTCATTGTTCAAAGTGTCAGACATATGTGGCACATTAGGAACAACTGAACTGGCATTTTTATTGGATGACAAATCTTCTCGTACTCACCATGCAGTGGCATGGGATTGACACTGATAGCCTTATCCTCCTCTGACTGAAAAGAATCATCTTCAGTATTACAGGAGCCCAGCTGGCCATTCACGTTATTGAGTCCATCTCCATTATGATATTCGGAGTAAATAGCATCCATTCTCTTGTTCATCATGTCCTCTTCACCAACAGATTGCAATAACATTTCAACAGATTCAGATGATGTAGCTTCAGACCACACATTTTTCTCCATTGATGTGGAGCATGATGCTGCAGCAGTAGAACTAAGATCCAAGACACTGTTACCTGATGACAAAAATCCCCGATCGAATTACTTTCTACTTAATCCTGGATGCCGAGCAAAGACTCTTTAACAACTAGACTATCAAACCTTAGATGGATCTGAACATGGACATCAAGTTCAAAACTTTGGTAGAGAAAACAATCTTACACTGGAAGGAAATTTGACAATTTGTTCCTATCTTCCCCAGCTAGCTGAAAATTCTGGCTTTGAAAGTCCTCGTTACCATGATCTATGGGCATATCCCTACAAAAATGGGAGCAATAAGAACAAATCAGAAAATTTTGTTAAAGACAACAGTAACTCACTTTAAACTTTTTCTTGAAGAAAGCATACATTCTGGATTTGAAGGTATAATGATCTATGCATATATCCCAAAAAAAGAGGGGAAGAACATTGTGCAGATCAGAAGATGCATGATTAAAGATAACAGGAACTCTCTTAGAAGCTCTCTCTGAAAAAAAGGAGATCTATAAATGGCCATCCAAAAAATTGTGTCCTATGCATTATCCAATGCCATGGAACATCAGACTAAGAAGGTGATTATGAATCTAAAGAGGACAATGAATGCAACAGAAAAAATAGCAACTTTTTCAGCACCACATTTTTGATTGAGAACATACTTAAGAAGATCCATACAGCACACAAGGGCATCCATCATAAGTTTGTAGTAGCTGTGGAGGAGAGAACATAAATGGATAGAGAAGGAGAGAAAATTAGACAAAACACCATGTCCTCAACCAAGGGAGGGACACTGAGTAAAAAAAGGAAGTGACAAGACAAAATTTAATTGGACAGCTCCTACACCAACCAAAACAACCTAGCCAAGAATACTTGATGAAGCTCATCCTGTATTTAGATATGGACAGACTGCATTCACCGTGTGTTCAAGTAGGCCATCTGATTTTCCTTTTGATTTCCATCCAATTGATTGTTCCATCTCTCATTAAAAAAATACCATTTATATTTTTCTCTCTATGAATTGGTTATAATTTTCAACTTTTGACACTTTTCAGCTCATAGATTTTGAGATGTTTGCATGTCATATCTTCCTTCAAATCCCCAAAAAAGAAGGGGTGGAGCAACACTGATATATTCCTTGCCTTCCCCCTTGTTATTCCTCTTTTCAGATATTTCTCCTCCCTTGCCTTCCAACCCTTTTGTCCCTCTCAATTCTCTTCCAAGCTCTAATAAAAGTGTTCCATGGAAAATATGCATCAGCATCCTCCATGGAAATTGCTATTGCAGGTTGGCAAGAAGCCATCACCCACATCCAGCTCATTCACTGGTGGGTCATCATTCTTGCTTGTTCTTTTGTGAATTTCTAGACTTGAAATTATGTTGTTATTGAGAGCAGTGCTTAAAAGGTAATGCCTGGACTCCCAAGGTTCTGAGGAAAGCGACAAGGCATGGAGGAGATACCTAGAATTATGCACATTCGGCCATTTATTTGGAGTTTCCATGTTTTGACAATTGAGTCAATGGACCTTGGGGCACATGTGCTTCATGTTGATCTCTTTTTTCTTTTCTTTTAGGTCCCTGCAATAGTGAGAGGACACAGTTCACGGAAATGAAACCACCAGGTTCGAAACCTGGGTGGCCCCCAAACCACTCCCCCAGTACCACTCAGCCGGTATGTGCCACATGCTGTTGACTGGAGGCTTACATGTCAATTGAGGAAAGAGAGTGAGATGTTCCAAGATAGACTTGAATCACGCCTCTTTTCTAATCCTTCTAGCATGATTGATGATGCAATTGTGTTAAATGAACAAAATAAAAGTGCTTGAATTGAATCCCTGACTTTTATATTTCCAATGGCTAAAGAGAACGCAGCAACGGTAGCATCTAAGTTTCAACAACAACAGTAATAGGCTTCACACTGATGACATCTTTACAACTGTACAATAAAGTCAGAGCTTTCACTTCCTTCCCTTTTCCCTTTCTTTCCTTCCCCCCCTTCTTATGTTCTAAAGACACCTCGTCCCACCCCTCACCCCAGTTTCTCTTCCCTAGTCCAGTTAACCCCCATTCTATTCTCCTCTCTGTCCTCTTCTTTTTCCGCCATCCCTGCTTTCTACAAAAGAAATCAAACAGAAAAAGGAAATTAAACACAATGCTCGCCCTCCTCCTCTGTTTCCAAACATCATTGTCTAAAATGGAAATCAAAAAGAAAAGTTTTCAAAAAGGGGCAGTCGATTAGTCGAAATGCAAGTGAGTCGACAGTCAATATCAGAACAAGGGAGGCGAGAAAGGAAAGAACCAACTGCATAACAATGGTCGAACGCCAATTTAAGCATCTTAAACACACTCGAGTCTACAAAACTTCCAATTTTGGCAAACAATCCGAGCAGAACAAAAGAAAAAAAACCTCCCGTAATTGCCTTCCCGGAAACCCTAATCTTTTAGACACACAACCAACGCCACAAACACAGAACCGGACGGTGACACTAAGTCCACAAACGAAACAACAAACGGAAGAAGTTCCCGCCATCGGGCATTCAAATCCAACCTAGAAAGAAGCCGAGTAACTAGACGAACTAGTAGACGGATTAAAAGGGAGAACAAAGGCCGAGGGAAGGAAGAGGGGAGGACGAACCAGAGACAGAGCTAAGGAACAGCCTGCTCGCCATCCGGAGACGAAATCTCGATCACTCCCCGAATCCCACGGCGATCTGCGGGCGCATGTCCCTAGGCTCTCCCGAACACCCTCCAAACCCCACCCCGAGCCGAATTTGCCGCCGCCCCCGGCAGCGTTCCCGAGGCCACTCTCCGGAATTGCAGGAAACACCATGCCCGCAGTAGCAACAACAGAAAGCGAGCTCAGCTCATAACCTCCACCACCTCACCCCCGTCTCTCCCAAATCCCCCCCACTCCCTCCCTCACCTTCGTCTCCCCCTTCCCCTTCCTTCCCACTTTTCCGGTTCTGTTGTGCCTTTTTAGCTGCCCCGTTCCCCGCGGGTTTCAGTGCGCCGGGGCAATGGAGGAGGGGTTGTGCGTGTGAGAGATCGATGGGAGGGGGATTTGAAAGGACGATGGAACTTTGCAGATTAGCCCTCGGGTGGCAAGGTATTTACGGATGGTCCCCATCTGGCTCCGTTGCGGGATCATGACGAGGACGGAGGTGACCGCTACGAGCAGTTAGGGTACCGTGAATAGAATGATTAGGAATGTTGAAGCGAGAGACTCGAGAGGTGAGATTGGAGTCAACGGCCGAATCGGATGGCGATGCGTCGGTGGAATCCTGTGGTGACTGCATCCTCAGATTCGCATGGTGACGAGTACTTCCACGTGCGGAGATATTGGTGCCGGGGATTGGAGTTTTTTTTTTTTTTTTGGGTTAGAGAAAGATTTATTATATTTTTATATTGTATTTTAAATATAATATGATTAAGTAATAGTCCATGTGTCATCCCTCACATGAGGAGTGATAAAGTGATAATCTAATTATTGGATGCCACATGAATTATTGCCTAGTCATATTACATTTAAAGTATAATACAAAAGTACACTAAATCTAATAGTCCAGTAACATCCATTATTGAAAAACTCAGCACCGCCCCGAGATCGAATCCGGGACGTTGCTCCCCCCGCACCCCTTATGTCCAACCCGCCTAGCGGCGGGGGACCCGGGGATTGGAGTTATTAGAGACAACTAAAATCGAGAGAAAAGATTATGTCAACTTATGTCATCTATCATGTCATGGACTCAATATAGATCTTAAGCCATTATTTAGTTTTTTTAATCCAAGTCCATTCTTTAGTTCATTTCATGACTATAATTATTTTACTCGAGACATTCTTATTGAAAGGATCTAGACTATGACTAGCCCTAGAGGGGGGTGAATAGGGCTTTAAAACTTTGTCTTGAATGGACAACGGAAACTAATGCAGAAATGATAACGAATGCAAAATAAAGAAAACTGAGAGGGAGAAGGAAGCAAGCACACGAGGACATGCAGATTTATCCTGGTTCGGTAAGACCCTCGTTGGTCTACCTACGTCCAGTCCTCACCAACACGGTGAGATTTCCCTCACTAAGAGATGATCACATCCACTGGTTGAAACGGTGCCCAGCTCACCAACACTCCGCTAGTTAGCACGGTGCCTAACTCACCAATACACAGCTAGTTGATGCGGTGCCTAGCTCATCCAACAATGTAAAGAACTGAAAGAAAGTGATATAGATAAGCAACACAAAGCCAAGCTCGAGAGGATGATCTTCAGATGTGACGAAGCTCGATGAAGTAAAGATCTCCTCAAAAGAAGTCTTCTACAAGGATGCAGCAGATGGAAGCTCTAGAAGGCAAGAAATGCTTGAAAGAGAAGCTCTAGATGAAACACTTGAAGGAGGCTCTCTTCCCAACGAAAATCCTTGCCTAGGGTTTCCCCAGGTGTCCTTTTTATAGCCTTTCAAAGATGTAGCCGTTTGAGGGAAAGTGGAAAGTGGTCTTGGTCAAAAAGGTGTTCAAAAAGCACTTTTCAGAAGTTCTGCAACCCGGGGTCGACTCCCACTTTAGCTGGGGTCGACTCTAGAAGAGTCAGGGTCGACTCCAGAACAAACTAGGGGTCGACTCCCTTTGGAGAAAACTGCTTCTGTTGAACTGAGGTCGACTCCCTTGAAGAGCTGGGGTCGACTCTGAAAACTGGGTATTTCCGGGGTCGACTCCTGCATAACTGGGTCGACTCTGCACTGTAGCACTTGCAGAACATTTGTATGGAGGTTGACTCCTTTAGAAATCCGGGGTCGACTCTGAAAAACTACAACCTCTTGGGGTCGACTCCTTCACATTTGTGAGGTCGACTCCAATAAACATGACTCAAGGTGAGCCTCTTTTAAGGCCTTTTTACCCTTACAAAATGCCCTGTTTTCTGCATACAACTCGCAAACTTGTTAGCAACATAATAAGTGTTTTGTGATCATCAAAAGACAAATGGTTCCAACAATCTCCCCCTTTTGATGATGACAAACACCCACACAGAAATAATCATTATGTCTAACTTATCAATGATACCAAAACATAATAAGGCACATAAGTCAAAGGCACAACTTCACGCAAAATCCTTAACACATTAAGCCATATAAATTGAAACATCAATTCATTCAATTTGTTCAAGGATAGTCATGGTTTTCCATTCATAATTCAGAAGATTACACTTTTCATCTCCCAATCAACAAAAAGAAATAGCTCCCCCTTACTACGAGCACCCTTAAAAGCATTCACATCAAAAGAGAGTAAAGTTCTAATGCAACCTCGTAACTAACATCAAAACACGCAAGTTCTCTCCTTTTTTGTCATCGTCAAAAAGAGAGGAAGGAGGAAACAAATTAATATGTGATGCTTATGAAGAAGTTGAACACATTTCTAATTCACGGCGCAAAGATGTAAACCGGTCTTCACACAACAGTTTAGTAAAGATATCTGCTAATTGGGTGTGGTGTCAACAAATTCAATTCAATATCACCCCTAGAAACATGATCTCTAATGAAATGATGACGTACTTCAATGTGCTTAGTGAGAGAATGTTGAACCGGATTTTTCGATAAATTTATGGCACTTGTATTATCGCAAAGCAACGGAATTTTAGACAAGCATATCCCATAGTCTTCTACTTGGTGTTTAATCCACAATGCTTGTGTACAACAACTCCCGACTGCTATATACTCGGCTTCGGCCGTCGAGAGAGCAAAGAATTTTACTTCTTGGAGGACCACGAAATGAGGCATCCTCCCAAGAAATGACATGTTCCGCTTGTGCTCTTCCGATCAACCTACACCCAGCATAGTCCGCATCGGTGTAACCAACCAAGTCGAAAGAACATCCTTTGGGATACCACAAACCAAAATCAACCGATGAAGCAAGATATCGAAAGATTCGCTTAACGGCAATTAAGTGCAATTGTTTATGCGAGCTTTGAAATCTCGCACACATGCAAACACTAAACAATATGTCGGTGCCTACTTGCAGTTAAATAAAGTAGAGATCCGATCATACCTCGATAAAGTTTCGAATCAACAGGCTTACCAAGCTCATCATTGTCCAATTTTGTTGTTGTAGACATAGGGGTTGGAAGAGGCTTGGTGTTGCTGAATCCATATTTCTTTAGCAATCCTTTGTGTATTCGATTGACTCACAAAGATGTCATCTTGACCTTGTTTTATCTGAAGTCCGAGAAAGAAGTTGAGCTCACCCATCATGCTCATCTCGAACTCCCCCTGCATCAACTCAGAAAAATCCTTGCACAATTTTCTTTAGTAGATCCAAACACAATATCATCCACATATATTTGAACAAGTAAAATATCTGAACCAACACACTTTATAAATAGAGTTGAGTCAACAAAACCATGCTTAAAACCATGTTGAACAAGAAATTGACTCAATCTCTCATACCATGCACGCGGTGCTTGCTTAAGACCATATAGAGCTTTATGAAGACAAAAGACATGGTTTGGAAAATTTGGATCCTCAAACCCAGGAGGTTGCTCTACATAGACTTTCTCTTTAATGAAACCATTAAGAAATGCACTTTTAACATCTATTTGAAATAATTTAAAATTTCTGGAACATACGAATGCTAATAGAATCCTAATGGCTTCAAGTAGCAACCGGTGCAAAGGTCTCATCATAATCTATCCCTTCTTCTTAAGAGTATCCTTGGGCAACTAAACGAGCTTTGTTCCGAGTTACCACACCGGATTCATCAAGTTTGTTTCGAAAAACCCACTTGGTTCCGATCACGGGATGGTCATTCGGACGAGGAGACAAAGTCCACACTTTGTTCCTCTCAAACTGGTTTAGTTCCTCAAGCATAGCAATAGACCAATGTTCATCAAGAAGGGCTTCATCAACATTCTTTGGTTCAAATTGAGAAATGAAAGCAATATAATCACATTGATATGAGATTTTCGAGTTCGCATACCGAATGACGGATCACCTATCACATTACCGATTGGATGACTTGACATGATCTTCCACGCTCGAGGTAGTTCATCACTTGGTGAGGACACTCGCAGATTTTCAAGTGGAGGATCTTCCTTTTCTTTTTCGCCACCAACAAGTTTGGTAGGATCATCCATTGCTTCTTCACTAGGCTCCGTGATATCTAAGTCATGAATGATTAATTCTTGATCCTTCATGATTTCTACATCATCATCATCATCATATCTTTTTCTAGCATTTTGGTTAGTCTCATCAAAGATTACGTGAATAGATTCTTCAACAACTAATATTTTCTTATTAAAAATACGAAAAGCTTTAGAGTGAGATGAGTAACCAACAAATATACCTTCATCGCTTCGAGGATCAAACTTACCTATATCCTCTTTGTCATTTACCAAGATGAAGCACTTGCACCCAAATGGCTTGAAATAAGAGATATTCGGTTTTCTGCCTTTGTAAAGTTCATATGGAGTCTTATGCAACAAAGGTCTAATCAAACAACGGTTAGTGATATAGCATGCGATATTAATAGCTTCAGCCCAAAAGTATCTAGGTAAAACAGATTCACAAAGCATAGTTCGGGCCATATCAATCAAAGTCCGATTTTTCCTTTCAGCCACACCATTTTGCTGAGGAGTTCTCGGAGTAGAGAAATTATGACTGAACCCATTATCATCACAAAATGAATTGAATAGCAGATTTTCAAATTCCTTACAATGATCACTACGGATTGCATTAATCACATAACCCTTATCATTTTGAACTTTTTTACAGAACTTTATGAATTCAGTTAATGCATCACTTTTATGAGCTAAGTACAAAACCCATGTAAACCGAGAGAAATCATCGACTATTACAAAACCATAGCGTTTACCTCCTAAACTAGCAGTTCTTGTCGGGCCAAACAAATCAAATGCAATAGTTGCAAAGGCCGAGAGGTAGAAAAATGTTCTTGGGTTTAAATGAAGTTCGAGTTTGCTTACCCTTAGCACAAGCATCGCAAACTCCATTTGAATCAAAATTCATTTTGGGCAAACCGACCACAAGCTCACGTCTAGACAATTTGGAAATGATTCCAAAGCTAGCATGGCCTAACCTTCGGTGCCACATCCATGGGTTGGAGTTATTTGCTACAAAGCAAATCTCCTTCTCATTCAAATCATCCAAATTAACGGTATAAACATTTCCATTTCGATTGCCTACAAACTTGATTTCATTTGAAACATTATCGGTTAACATGCAATGAGATGCATCAAAGATAACTCTAAAACCTTTATCACACAATTGGCTAATACTAAGCAAGTTATGCTTTAATCCATCTACAAATAACACATGCTCAATACTAGTAGAGGGAGTATTACCAATGTTACCGATGCCTATTACCTTTCCTTTGCTATTATCTCCAAACGTCACATTTCCACCGCTTTTCTTTCAAGACTGGAAAATTGAGATTTATCTCCCGTCATGTGCCGAGAGCAACCACTATCCAAGTACCACTCTTTATTCATCGAACCACTGTGGCCCTGCAAAAACAAGGAGATTTACACTTGATTTTTTGGTACCCAACAAATGCGTGTTTAATGATCAAGGAATGGAGACTTTTAAAGAATTATCCGCATTAAATTTAGAAACCAAACCACAGGAAGATACATGATGTAAACCTGAAAGTCCAATATGACATTTTGTTACGAATTAAAGCACAACAAGACAATGATCCCATGCTGATAGAGATCAAAGAGAACTTGAATTCCAAACCTGAATTTTGTATTAACGCACAAGGGAGTCTTCAATTTCGAACAATATTGTGTAAGCCAGACGAGTCGAAGATTAAGGAGCAGATACTGAGCGAAGCACATCGACTTATTATACTATTCATCCTAGAACTGTCAAGATGTACCAAGATCTCATGAAATTTTTTTGGTGGTGTAATATGAAGAATGATATTGCAAATTTTGTAGCTAAATGCTTGACCCTGCAAAGATTAAGGCAGAGCATCTGAACCTGTAGAAAATTGAAACCTCTGGAGATTTTGAATGGAAATGGGATAGCATGGTATGGATTTTATCACATGGATTACCCAAACTCGTGTGGATATGATGCCATATGGTAATATTGATCGACTCACCAGTCAGCTCACTTCCTACTGTAAAGAGCAATGGTCGATCAATGTCTTGACAGCACTATATTTAAAAGAGATTGTTTGATTGCATGAAATTCCGAAGGATATCATCTCTGATCGAGATGCAAGTGTGATCGCCAGGTACACGTGGGTACCGAAGGAGAGAGCAAAGGAGAGGTTACTTCCCTTCACTCGAAGATCGTGGGAGTAAAAAGAAGGTGGGTTGACTCTTACTTCTCCAACCGGCCGGCCGACAAAGAATATTTGTAAGACCCTCGAATTTTCCGTCGTATTTTTTTCGTATTTATGTGTGTATATTGTGTTGAGTATGTATATACGTATTTACGTAGATATTAAGATAGTATAATTACGTGTACATGTGTTTATATTAAACGTAAATAATGTATGTATTGCATGATGATAGTATGAATATAATGCTACGTACATATTGCAAGTATAGAAGCTTGGTATGCTTGGTTTCTGCATAAATTAGGGTTCTGGCCGAAGGCCCTTTTGGCGTCAATCCCCAGGCCGTTGAGGTGGTGTTAGCGTCCAGCCCTGGACGCCAACCCTAATTCCGGCGTCTAGCGATCTGGACGTCGACTTCTCTGGCCTGCATGCGCAGCAGAGCTGCTGTCTTCTGAAGCAAGGCATGGCAACCATTGGGGGGATGTCCCCCAACGGCTCTGAGGGTGTCCCATCACCCTAGTGAGTGGGAGAAAGACCCTCTTTAGGTCTGAACCCGAAATGGCTCTCCCCATTCTTTCCCTTCACCCTTGCAAGAGGAAGAAGTGAGAAAGAAAAACCCTAGGTGAGCTGTGAGAAAATCCATTTTTTGAACCCCCAAATCCGACCCCTTGGAGGTTCATTTGAAGATCTTCTGCATCAAGGAGGAAGCTGAAGCATAGGGAAGGCCTCCCCATCATCCCCTCGGCGTGGAGATCACCTAGGAGCTCGGAGGAAGGCAATCTTGGAGGCACTTCTGCAACTTCTTGGAACTGCCCAAGGAGGTCTTCTTCGAGCCATAAATCTCTTGGAGGAATTTTAGAGAGGCAAGTAACCTATCTATGGTGTTCCCATATGAGTCTAGGTGGTTTTTAACATTTTTATGGAATTTATCTCGAGTCCTAGACCCTCCATTTCACCCAAGATTTAGAGCTCGGGTCTGTGTTTTCTGCACAGACCTGAGTAGACGGCAAGGTCCCTGGACGCCCAGTTCATCCTTGGCGTCCATCGACCATGCCGCTGACTCTGATTCAGCGGCCAGAGACCGCCGTCTAGTTCTTCTGAACAGAACAGTGAGCTGTTCTGTCCCTCTTGTATATTAATTTCGGTATGTTTTATGCGATGAGGATATATGTACACCTTATACTCTATGTATATTGTGCATTGTGGTTGTGGATGAATGTGATGTAATGGTGAATGTGGGGTAATGACATCTTGTAAAATTTTGAGCATAACTTGTAGATAATTTTTGCAAATTAATGTTCCATGACTAGGATTAGTTAATGTCTTGTTTTCAGTCTATTCATGAAGAATTGTGGACATGTATGTATGTTCCGAATTTTTGGTAATTCATGCATACTTGTGGAATTGCTAGTAAGTTCGGTTCGGTAAAATGAAAGCATGTAAAAATGGTTTGTGGTAACGGATTTATAGATGTATGAATTAGGATGATGTTTATTCTGAAATCATGTTTAGTGTTCTCTGTGCAAAACAGTAAGTGGATGAATTTCAAATGTGTTAGACCCATGTTAGCTTAAGTTGTGAATAATATGCTAATTAGTGTTTGATTTCTGTAAATCCTATTAGCTCAGAAAAATCTGAAAAATTGAGGGTATGATTTGGAACCCGAAAACAGCATGTGGTTAAAATTTCAGGTCAATTGGAACAGTAAATAAAAGTTATGTGCTTTCATGTGAAATGTGATAATTCGTGCATATGATCGAAATGTGATTAGATTTTGTTTAAACCCAGCATGATTAATGTGTTTACTGTGTGTTGAACCTTGAAAACTCTGTAGTACCATGTTAGGAAAAACAGAGGTGTTCATGTGAGTAAGAAAGTGTAAATGTGATGAAGAGTGTCAAGTGTAAAACCATGTGTAAAACGGTAAATGTGTAAAAGTGTAAACTGTGCCAATGTGATACTGCTTCCGAGAAGGCAGTGGAGCCGTATCAGGGAAAAGTCCCCCTGAGAAAGTTCATTGTGTTAAGTGACCCTAAGGGCATTAGGGGAAATCCTGGAGGTGGACAAGTACCACTGGTTAGGGTGGAGACTTGTTCTCCCGGTCTGCGCAGTCCAAGAGTCGCCATTGTATTGCCTAGATGGCGTCTATGTGATGTGATGTGTTTGTGTCCTTCTTTGGTGGTTTGGACTATGTGTCACGGCACTAAATATGTGTAAAGTGTAATGTGTAAAGTGTATGTGACCATGTGTAAATGTGTAAGTGATATGTGAATGTGTATGTGTAAAGTGAACCATGTGAAAGAGGAACTAGTGTAAAGAAAAATGTGAAATCTTAGATATGTAAATGTGTTATAGAAACCATGTGAAACTAAATCTGAAACCAAGTGAATTCAGAAAATGCATGTTATTATTCTCATGTTTGTGTGTGCAAAAGTGTTTAGAATCCATGTTAGGAACAACAAATGAGTATGTGAGTAAAATGGCATGATGATGGATTGTTCATGTGTTATGTTTAAGCAACGTTGTAGCTTTCATGTGTAGGTTTATAGTCATTGGACCATGTGAGATCAGCAACCTAAAGTATGATAAAAGTTATGTATGTACTTAAGAACATGTGGAATCCATGCTAATTATGTTCCCCGTTCATGTATGCAAATTGTTCATGTCAATAGCTCTCACGTTTCGATTAAAGTCTCATGAGTGAATTGAATAGAGACCATGTGATAGGTGAATGTTATTTTTGAAATCTGAAAGCATGCGTTATGTATAAAATTGTAGAACCTTCATGATAGGTTGAAAACTTAAATGGACTAGCATGCTATGTGTTACTAATTGTAATGTGCGTGTAGAAACCGCTAGGACTTGTACGTGTATATCATGCATAGTGTTACTTGCTGAGTCCCTGGACTCACTCCTTGCTTCGGCGTACAGGTATAGTTGGTGACACAGTACCCTCGGAGGAGGCAGCAGAGACGGACTCCGAGCGTGGAGACTAGCCAGTTTTTGAGATCTTTGTGATTGTGTACTTCTTAGTATGTACTTGAACATTGTATTAGAATTATCATTAAAAGAATGTAATATGTGGACATTTTGTATTTCTATTTCAGCAATTTAATTCATGTGAACTTAGTTCCTTTTGCAAATTGTAAACTGCATGTATGTTTAATGTGGATGATGAATGAATGGAGATAGTTCTCTTTTACTTCCGCTACTCTGTTATATATATTCGCGTGTATCTCAGCTGTTTGTATCGTTGGGTAAATGTCCCACTGTGGCTGGCAGCACTCGCTATACCGACGTGGGTTGGTATAACCGTACCGGTATAATGAGGGCCGTCACAGAGATTGGTATCAGAGCGACCGGTTGAGATTACACATGAATATAACTAAGTCATCATCCCCATTGCATGCTAAGTATGTCCACATGTGTAGAAACACTAATAAGAAGTGAAAAATAGATAAGAAAATGGTTAGAAAACTTAGTAACCTAGCTCTAATGGTGGCTGAAATTTTATTACAGCCATGGCTTCCCGTGGACGACGTGGAGGTGCGCCAGCTCGCGACGACGAGCAGAGGCGTGAGGAGCGGGCGGAGCAGCAGGCCCCGGCCCCACAGGGTCCTGTGCTTCCCCCACCACCGCCATTATGGATTATGGAGTTTCATGCAAGGTCTGGTGCAAGCCATGCAGACCCAGGCACACACTCAGGCAGCACTCCAGGCCCAGTTGGAGGCCCAGGTAAAATGATAAAACAACTAAGTAGTCTGCTATTTGAATTGTATGATATTGTGTTTATTGTATATTGCTTGTTGTTTAATGTAGCAGGCTCAGGCCCCAGCTCAGGACCATGGTGGACCTTCCATCATGGAGCGATTCAAGAGGATGACCCCACCCTCTTTTAAGGGGGAGAGTGATCCGCTTTTGGCAGAAAGCTGGATGAGGGAGATCGAGAAATCTTCCGAGCTATCAGGTGTCCTGACGAGGACAAGGTGACCTTAGCCACCTACATGCTACAGGTATGCTTTAGATTATGCTTGAATGTTGGTTGTTATTTGTTAGTTAGAGCTTATGAAGGTGTGTTGCAGGAGAGAGCTGATGTATGGTGGTCCTCCCTACTGCGTACGCGCTTCGAGGACGGAGCAGTAGATGTGGCGTGGGACGCGTTCGTGAGGCTCTTCCGAGCCAAGTTCGTCCCAGAGCACATCCAGGACAAGATGGAGCAAGAATTCCTTTCCCTGACGCAAGGATCGATGACCGTCCTAGAATACGAGGCAAGGTTTTCTGAACTCTCTAAATATGCACCGCACATAGTAGAGGATGAGCGCAGGAAGACCAAGAAGTTCGTGATGGGTCTCAAACCATCACTGAGGACGAGGCTCGTGGCGTTCGACCACCGCACGCTAGACGAGGCCCTCAGCGCAGCCTGCAGACAGGAGGGAGAAATGGAGCAGTATCTAGAGGAGAAGAAGGCTTCGCAGAAGAGGCCGGCAGCGACATTCCAGCGGCAAGATAAGAGGAAAACGGTGTACCAGACACCGCAGAAACAAGTGGCAGTCAGCAACTATCAGGTACCCTCTGTACGTTCCCCCGGTGCGAAGAAGGAGTGTCCCCATTGTGGGAAGACCCATGGAGGTTCGGAGTGTTGGTTAGTAGCGGGTAGATGCCTAAAGTGTGGGAGCAGCGACCACAAGATCAAGGATTGCCCGAGGCTTCAGCAGGAAGCTCAGCGAGGAGCGCCAGTACCAGCAGTAGCGGCAGCCGCGCCAGCTACAGGACGACCAGGAAGGCCTCGAGCCCCAGCTCGAGTGTTTGCGTTAGCTCGCGAGGACGCCGAGCAGGCGGAGCATGTCACCGAAGGTACAGTTTTACTTTTCGGTGTGCACGCTCGGGTTTTGTTTGATACGGGTGCTACTCACTCGTTCATTTCCGAGCGGTTCGCTAGGCAGTTAGCCCTAGAGTCAGGCATAGAGTCTGAGGAGTTAGAGGTTCCCTTGTCTGTGCACACCCCTGCGGGTACGGTATCGACTAGGAAGTGCATTCCGTCGTTACCTGTGTGCATTGAGGATAGGTTCCTAGATGGGTGTTTCTTCTTGCTAAAGATGAAGGACTATGATTGTATTCTTGGTCTGGATTGGCTAGAGGAGCACTATGCGTTAGTGGATTGTCGTAGAAAGAAGATTGTGTTCCGCATTCCTGGCGAGGACGAGTTCTCTCATCCCTTGCCAAAGAACTTAGCGGGAAAGTTAGTCATCTCTGCCATGAAGGCGATGCGTATGGTGAACAAGGGTTGTGACGCATTTCTTGCCAGCGTTATGCTAGTACCCGATGCTGGTTCGTCACTGACTCTTGCAGAGATCGATGTGGTGCAGGACTTTCCAGATGTCTTTCCCGATGACTTGTCTGGATTGCCACCGGATAGGGAGATAGAGTTCACTATAGAGTTGCTTCCAGGCACCTCTCCTATCTCGAAGGCCCCATATCGGATGGCCCCTGCAGAGTTAGCCGAGTTGAGGAAGCAATTGCAAGAATTGCTCGATAAGGGATTTATTCGCCCCAGTGTTTCCCCTTGGGGCGCACCTGTATTATTCGTCAAGAAGAAAGACGGGTCACTTCGGTTGTGCATTGATTATAGAAAGCTAAACCAGGTGACGGTGAAGAACAGGTATCCCTTACCTCGGATTGATGATCTGTTTGACCAGTTGCGAGAGGCATCAGTCTTTTCCAAGATTGACTTGCGATCTGGTTATCATCAGTTGAAGATTAGGAGTGAGGATGTGTCCAAGACGGCATTTAGAACCCGTTATGGACATTATGAGTTTTTGGTTCTTCCTTTCGGATTGACCAACGCCCCTGCAGCGTTCATGGATCTCATGAACCGGGTGTTTAGTCCGTATTTAGATAGTTTTGTTGTTGTGTTTATTGATGACGTGTTGGTCTATTCTCCGGATGAGGCCACACATCGTCAGCATTTGAGGTTAGTCTTAGAGGTTCTCCGTGAGCACAAACTGTATGCAAAGTACAGCAAGTGCGAGTTCTGGTTGCGCGAGGTTCACTTTCTCGGGCATGTTATCTCCGGCGCTGGTGTAGCTGTTGATCCAGCAAAGATCCAGGCAGTTATGGATTGGGATGTTCCCAAGACTCCTTCGGAGATTCGTAGTTTCCTTGGGTTAGCTGGTTACTATCGGCGATTCATTGAGGGTTTCTCATCCATCGCCGCCCCTATGACAAAGCTGACCAGAAAGGGTGAGAAGTTTGTATGGTCTGAGGCATGTGAGCGCAGCTTTCAGCTATTGAAGGCTAAGCTTACTTCTGCTCCGGTATTGGTATTGCCCAGTGGTCTAGAAGGCTTTGCCATTTATACGGATGCATCTCAGATTGGTTTAGGCTGTGTGCTCATGCAGCAAGAGAGGGTAGTAGCTTATGCTTCTCGTCAGTTGAAGGAGCATGAGAGGAACTATCCGACTCATGATTTAGAGCTAGCAGCTGTGGTTCATGCACTAAAGATCTGGAGGCACTATCTTTATGGTGTCAGATTTGAGGTGTTTACCGACCACAAGAGCTTGAGGTATCTTTTCTCCCAAAAGGAATTAAACCTGAGGCAGAGAAGATGGATTGAGTTCTTGAAGGACTATGACTTCGACCTTCAGTATCATCCTGGAAAGGCGAACGTCGTAGCGGATGCTCTTAGTAGGAAGAGGTCTTCGCTCCAGCAGGATTGGAAGATGTTGGAGGATGCAGCGTGCTCTATGACCGAGTTAGAGCCATCGTTGTGTCAGGCTTTTGTAGCTCAGCTATCTCTTAGATCCTCAGTCTTGGATGAGGTGATTGAGCAGCAGAAAGCCGATCCTAGATTGTTAGAGTTAGTGGGTAAGGCGGGCATTGCTCGTGATGAGGACGGTGTGATTAGATTTCAGCACCGTGTTTGTGTCCCTGATGTAGTAGATGTCCGTGAGCATGTGTTAGCGGAGGCTCATAGATCGCGATTTTCTATTCATCCGGGTAACACTAAGATGTATCAAGACCTGAAGAGATCATTTTGGTGGTCCGGCATGAAGAAGGATGTTGCGGATTATGTGTCTAGATGTCTAGTATGTCAGCAGGTGAAAGCCGAGCGGCAGCGACCATCCGGCCTTATGCAGAGGATGGATATTCCCGTATGGAAGTGGGAAGCTGTCACTATGGATTTCGTGTCGGGTTTGCCTCGATCTAGAAGGGGCAATGACTCGATTTGGGTAGTTGTAGATAGATTCTCGAAGACTGCTCATTTCTTGCCTATGAAGAAGAAGCAGTCAGTAGAGAGTTTAGCTAGATTGTATGTTAGCGGTATCATTAGGTTGCATGGTGTGCCGAAGTCGATCATTTCGGATCGAGATCCGAGATTTACTTCGAGATTGTGGAAAGGTCTTCAGGATGCGTTAGGTTCGGAGCTTAAGCTCAGTTCGGCGTTTCATCCCCAGACCGATGGACAGTCCGAGAGGACTATCCAGACGCTCGAGGACATGTTGAGAGCGTGTGTTCTGGATTGGAAGGATGATTGGGAGCGTCATTTACCTCTTGTGGAGTTCGCATACAACAACAGCTTTCATGCTAGTATTGGAATGGCTCCATTCGAGGCGTTGTATGGTAGGCCCTGCAGATCTCCTTTATGTTGGGAGGAGACTGGTGATAGGCAGTTGATCGGACCGGAGTTGGTTCAGGAAACTTCGGATAAGATTCAGCTTATTAGGAAAAGGCTTGTTGCGGCACAGGATAGGCAGAAGAGTTATGCCGACAACAGAGAAAGGATTTGGAGTTCGAGGTTGGCGATCATGTCTTCTTGAAGATATCGCCTACTCGTGGAGTTGTCAGATTTGGCAGGCATAGCAAGCTAAGCCCTAGGTTCATTGGCCCATATGAGATTCTCAGACGTTTGGGCAACGTGGCGTACGAGCTAGCTTTACCCCCAGCTTTGGCTAGTGTTCACCCGGTATTCCACGTATCTATGCTCAGGAAGTATGTCCGAGATCCGTCTCATGTGATTAGTCATGAGCCAGTGGAGATCCAGCCAGATCTTTCGTATGTCGAGCAACCAGTAGCCATTCTTGACCGGAAGGTTCAGCATCTCCGGATAAAGAGTATCGCGTCGGTGAAAGTTCTATGGCGGAACTTCTCACGTGAGGAGGCTACGTGGGAACTTGAGGATGCGATGAAGAAGAAGTATCCCCTTTTGTTTGAGTAGTGTCGTTCTAACTTCGAGGACGAAGTTTTCTTTAAGGGGGAGAGGGTGTAAGACCCTCGAATTTTTTTTTCCGTCGTATTTTTTCGTATTTATGTGTGTATATTGTGTTGAGTATGTATGTACGTATTTACGTAGATATTAAATAGTATAATTACGTGTACATGTGTTTATATTAAACGTAAATAATGTATGTATTGCATGATGATAGTGTGAATATAATACCACGTACATATTGCATGTATAGAAGCTTGGTATGCTTGGTTTCTGCATAAATTAGGGTTCTGGCCGAAGGCCCTTTTGGCGTCAATCCCCAGGCCGTTGAGGTGGTGTTAGCGTCCAGCCCTGGACGCCAACCCTAATTCCGGCGTCTAGCGATCTGGACGTCGACTTCTCTGGCCTGCATGCGCAGCAGAGCTGCTGTCTTCTGAAGCAAGGCATGGCAACCATTGGGGGGATGTCCCCCAACGGCTCTGAGGGTGTCCCATCACCCTAGTGAGTGGGAGAAAGACCCTCTTTAGGTCTGAACCTGAAATGGCTCTCCCCATTCTTTCCCTTCACCCTTGCAAGAGGAGAGAAGTGAGAAAGAAAAACCCTAGGTGAGTTGTGAGAAAAATCCATTTTTTGAACCCCCAAATCCGACCCCTTGGAGGTTCATTTGAAGATCTTCTGCATCAAGGAGGAAGCTGAAGCATAGGGGAAGGCCTCCCCATCATCCCCTCGGCGTGGAGATCACCTAGGAGCTCGGAGGAAGGCAATCTTGGAGGCACTTCTGCAACTTCTTGGAACTGCCCAAGGAGGTCTTCTTCGAGCCATAAATCTCTTGGAGGAATTTTAGAGAGGCAAGTAACCTATCTATGGTGTTCCCATATGAGTCTAGGTGGTTTTTAACATTTTTATGGAATTTATCTCGAGTCCTAGACCCTCCATTTCACCCAAGATTTAGAGCTCGGGTCTGTGTTTTCTGCACAGACCTGAGTAGACGGCAAGGTCCCTGGACGCCCAGTTCATCCTTGGCGTCCATCGACCATGCCGCTGACTCTGATTCAGCGGCCAGAGACCGCCGTCTAGTTCTTCTGAACAGAACAGTGAGCTGTTCTGTCCCTCTTGTATATTAATTTCGGTATGTTTTATGCGATGAGGATATATTGTACACCTTATACTCTATGTATATTGTGCATTGTGGTTGTGGATGAATGTGATGTAATGGTGAATGTGGGGTAATGACATCTTGTAAAATTTGAGCATAACTTGTAGATAATTTTTGCAAATTAATGTTCCATGACTAGGATTAGTTAAATGTCTTGTTTTCAGTCTATTCATGAAGAATTGTGGGACATGTATGTATGTTCTGAATTTTTGGTAATTCATGCATACTTGTGGAATTGCTAGTAAGTTCGGTTCGGTAAAATGAAAGCATGTAAAAATGGTTTGTGGTAACGGATTTATAGATGTATGAATTAGGATGATGTTATTCTGAAATCATGTGTTAGTGTTCTCTGTGCAAAACAGTAAGTGGATGAATTTCAAATGTGTTAGACCCATGTTAGCTTAAGTTGTGAATAATATGCTAATTAGGTGTTTGATTTTCTGTAAATCCTATTTAGCTCAGAAAAATCTGAAAATTGAGGGTATGATTTGGAACCCGAAAACAGCATGTGGTTAAAATTTCAGGTCAATTGGAACAGTAAATAAAAAGTTATGTGCTTTCATGTGAAATGTGATAATTCGTGCATATGATCGAAATGTGATTAGATTTTGTTTAAACCCAGCATGATTAATGTGTTTACTGTGTGTTGAACCTTGAAAACTCTGTAGTACCATGTTAGGAAAAACAGAGGTGTTCATGTGAGTAAGAAAGTGTAAATGTGATGAAGAGTGTCAAGTGTAAAACCATGTGTAAAACGGTAAATGTGTAAAAGTGTAAACTGTGCCAATGTGATACTGCTTCCGAGAAGGCAGTGGAGCCGTATCAGGGAAAAGTCCCCCTGAGAAAGTTCATTGTGTTAAGTGACCCTAAGGGCATTAGGGGGAAATCCTGGAGGTGGACAAGTACCACTGGTTAGGGTGGAGACTTGTTCTCCCGGTCTGCGCAGTCCAAGAGTCGCCATTGTATTGCCTAGATGGCGTCTATGTGATGTGATGTGTTTGTGTCCTTCTTTGGTGGTTTGGACTATGTGTCACGGCACTAAAATATGTGTAAAGTGTAATGTGTAAAGTGTATGTGACCATGTGTAAATGTGTAAGTGATATGTGAATGTGTATGTGTAAAGTGAACCATGTGAAAGAGGGAACTAGTGTAAAGAAAAATGTGAAATCTTAGATATGTAAATGTGTTATAGAAACCATGTGAAACTAAATCTGAAACCAAGTGAATTCAGAAAATGCATGTTATTATTCTCATGTTTGTGTGTGCAAAAGTGTTTAGAATCCATGTTAGGAACAACAAATGAGTATGTGAGTAAAATGGCATGATGGATTGTTCATGTGTTATGTTTAAGCAACGTTGTAGCTTTCATGTGTAGGTTTATAGTCATTGGACCATGTGAGATCAGCAACCTAAAGTATGATAAAAAGTTATGTATGTACTTAAGAACATGTGGAATCCATGCTAATTATGTTCCCCGTTCATGTATGCAAATTGTTCATGTCAATAGCTCTCACGTTTCGATTAAAGTCTCATGAGTGAATTGAATAGAGACCATGTGATAGGTGAATGTTATTTTTGAAATCTGAAAGCATGCGTTATGTATAAAATTGTAGAACCTTCATGATAGGTTGAAAACTTAAATGGACTAGCATGCTATGTGTTACTAATTGTAATGTGCGTGTAGAAACCGCTAGGACTTGTACGTGTATATCATGCATAGTGTTACTTGCTGAGTCCCTGGACTCACTCCTTGCTTCGGCGTACAGGTATAGTTGGTGACACAGTACCCTCGGAGGAGGCAGCAGAGACGGACTCCGAGCGTGGAGACTAGCCAGTTTTGAGATCTTGTGACTGTGTACTTCTTAGTATGTACTTGAACATTGTATTAGAATTATCATTAAAAGAATGTAATATGTGGACATTTTGTATTTCTATTTCAGCAATTTAATTCATGTGAACTCTAGTTCCTTTTGCAAATTGTAAACTGCATGTATGTTTAATGTGGATGATGAATGAATGGAGATAGTTCTCTTTTACTTCCGCTACTCTGTTATATATATTCGCGTGTATCTCAGCTGTTTGTATCGTTGGGTAAATGTCCCACTGTGGCTGGCAGCACTCGCTATACCGACGTGGGTTGGTATAACCGTACCGGTATAATGAGGGCCGTCACAATATTTTAGTGCTTGGTTACCTTGCGAGAAAGACAAAAAAATAAACAAGTAAAAGAGACGGTTAGGCCAATCTATGTAGTATCAAACTCAAGAGAACTAGAGAGAAAGCATGCATGGGATTGAACACACCTTGTGGTCGTGTTTTAAAACCCTTAAAAGCTAGGTATGAATTGAATGAAGTGTGTGATGAAGAAGTGAAGAAGCTAAAGTGATTGTGAAATATGTATGCACTAAAGTTGAAAGATGCAAATAAATGAAAGAGAAGAAGAAGAATCTGGTGAACTCCTGGCGCATCAAGCTTGAAAGTGAGGAAGACTCCTTCTCTTTGCTCCAATGAAATTGAAAGCTCTCCAATTGAATAACACTTCAAGCAAGGCTTGAGAGGGAGTTCTTCTCTTCAATCCTCGAAGTCTGATGGTTCTGGAACGCAGCAGGGGTTCGCTAAGGTATGTTGAATTCTCTTTAAAAATATGGCCATGGGGTCTTTTTATAAGGGTGAAATTGTGAATCATGATGGACACATTGGTCACCTTTAAAGGTGAAACACGTCCGAATATGCACTTAAAAACATTCCATACTTCGACTGACTCCTTCCAAACTTTGTTTCAGTTGAAATATAGAAATTATAAATTACGACTATATGGATCGTCGCACTTTTGAACACTTCCAATATTAATCGGATTCTTACCCAATTTTAAAATAGAAAGTTTGAATCGTGACGACATGGACAATCGCGCTTTTGGAAAGAATCGATGTTGTGAATAAAGGAAGGTCATAAACACGACGACCCGAGTGGACGCATTTACATTTAGCAATAAACACTTTTTAAAAATCATTTTGGAAATTGTCATCAATCGAATATGGAAAGTATTAATCACGACGACCTGAGAGGACGTGTTTATGATGTAAGACTGGGAATCAGAACCTGAATCGCGTCGACTTGACTGGTCGTGACTCACTCCAATCAGTATTCTTGCCATCAATCGATACCAGTTTCAATCGGAACGAGCACCAATCGAAACACAAAAAGGCGACGACCTTGGCTGTCGCGATTCAGTGTTCAATAATCAATGTTCATTCCAATCGATTATTCTTCTGCAATACAATCAATTGTATCAAAACTAGGACAGGGTAAACCGACGCATATATCAGCAATTGATTCAACCTTAATCAAACGATGTATGAAACGCAACCACTTTCATCGATGTGTTTTGTTTGTTATTGATCAGTCGACGTTAAACGCGACCACTTGACCCGTCACGAATTAACTATTAATTAGGACCCCAAAAGCCCTATAAAAATCCCTAAAAAATCTATAAAAATCCAAAATATTAGAAAAATCACTCAAATGGTTAATTGAGAAGAGTCACTTTGAGGCATTGCAGTATAACATGAAATTTACTTAGTATGTTGTCAAATTTGACGTGTCTACAGCTGCCTCGCCTTGGCGTCTGCTTTGCTAGGAAGTGGAGCGTAAGGACACGAAATGAAAGCAATGGAATGGAGTGAAAATAGTGGAGTGAAGTGGAATGACTGAAAAGTAGATGCCAAAGTATGATGAGACACGCCTTCAACAACATATGATAGGAGTTGTTCTTCAGCTCAAAATGAAGCGGCTTTAAGAGATAACCCAATTGTTTGGACGAGAGGGAAGGGTGTGCACGTGGGCACGAAAGGAGAGAGATCAACTTCCAGCGTATAGAAGTACCTATGGATACAATACGACAGGTTTCACCATTGGAGGGCGTTTACCAGCTCGTGGACGTGCTGCAGCCAAGGTGGATCTATGGGAAAAATAGATGAATTGATATAGAAATCCAGAACAAGGGGGTTTCTCAAAAGATAGTCTACAAAAAACAACAAGACGAACTGAATACTTGACTCAGAGTGGAATATTTTATGTTAATTTGGATTAAGAATAAGTGGCTCTCTTCAGTTAAGTACGAGAGTAATTCTCCAACAATGAACTCAAAGTCCTACATGATGCATGCCGGGCTAAAAGAAAAAGATTAAAATAAATACAAATATAAAATAATCAAGGATAATATTGTTACGATACTGAGTTAAGTCAAGACACCAGGTTTTCCAGGCGTGGGTCCGTCGTCCTCTTTGGGCAAAGCGTAACGGCCTATCCTCAAGTCTAAGAATCATCTGAAAGTATCACTGTTTTTGATGGTGAAGGGGAACTCAAACTTCAGATCATCAGAGCCTCAAGGTCCTTGATATGCTCTAATAAAGTATACTATATAGTAAAATGCAGAGGGATAGTACCACATACTGCCGAAGATAAGAGTGAAGCTTACAGCGTGAGACGCGAATCCAAACCTACGCTTAGCTCAACGATTGATCAGTAATGATAAGCATAGATATAAAGCATAAACATTGAAATAATGATGCTTGAAAATCGCGATAGGTTGACTAGTCACGTATACTTACCTAAATCACGATGACTTGGTCCATCGCGCATTACCTTCAACAATCAGAATTGGAGTCGGAGTGAGATGCATGAATCACGACGTATGTGTTCGTTGCAAATTTCGACAGTGTTTCAAGTTCTACCCGAGGCCAAATCTACTTGCCTGTTTCATGGTTTAAGTGTGTTTGGAACTTGGCCTCCGGGCTTGCACAACCATGGAGCTATAAAACACCCCTCTCCTTGCTCTCCCCAAGTATTGACACTCTCCAAAGCTCAAGAATCAAGCATTGGCCAAGGGAGAAGAAGGAAAAAGGAGAATTGAAGTTAAGAGCCATGGACCATGGTGATGCTCCCCCCTCCAAGAGACAAAGAACTAGTGAGTTTCTAAGGTTGCACAAGGTGGGAGGACACATCTTGTAAGACCCGGCCCTCCTGGGCCCTTTGGCCCTGTCCTCAGGGTCGCGGCAGGCTCCGTGGTTGTGACGTGGTCGTGACATGGTCGCGCCAGGGGAGCCCGTTGCGACATACTTGTGTTGCGGCACACCCTGCTGTCGTGACATGGTCGCATCGGGGGTGGGTGTCATGTTCTTGTCACGGCGTCTGAAGGCGTCGCAACTGCTTTTATGACAGATGTGGCCGCTGTCCCTTCTGTCAGAATGGCTTTGTCGGGTGTCAGGTGCATACATCATTGACGCGACCTGGTCAGCCGTTGTGTTTGCTTTTCCCGGTCTTCGAGGTTTGGCTGCTTTTGGGGTCGCTCCAAGGGTGGCCGCCGCGACATGGTCGTGATGCCTAGGGGTGTCGCGACATGGTTGTTATCGCGCCGGGCCGACCCGTCACGTTTTGGGGGCCGTCGATTTAAAACCGAAGGCGTGCCCCATTCTCCCCCTCTCGCCCTCTCACTTCTCTTTCTTCCCTCTTCCTTCCCTCTCGAGCTCCCTTGCGTTTTCTCGGTGGTTCTTCGTGCTCATGGTGCTCGCGCTGAGGTGGTGTCATCCCATTCGTGCAGGGGACGTGTTCGTGTTGCTTGGAGCGAGGAGGAGGTGGTCATTCCTACGTGAAGACCCCGCCCTAAGCATGCTCCCCTTCCCCTTGAGATCGTGCTTTTCCCCATGGTTTGAGTTGTAGGGGTGTGAGGAATCCATGCTCGTGGTTGAGTGAGGTTCCATCGAGTGTAGATTCGTGTAAATCCATGTTTGTGGGGTTTTAGGGGTGGTATGCATGATTTATAAGCTTTCCTACATGTTGAGCATGCTCCCCTCCCCCTGTGGAATGTGTATATCGTGTTTTTGGGGTGGTTCCTGTGAGGACTGCTCCGGAACCCCCCTCGGTTGAAGACGCGACCACTATAGAGGTCGCGATCTTGTCGCGACGGCACCTAGTCATGACGGCTTGGGCCACCGCGATAGTGTCGCGACAGGTTAGGGCGTCGCGACAAGGTCGCGACGGCCTGACGCATCGTGACGACAGCTGAGAGACATGTTAATGGTCTTGCGAAGTACCGTGCCTTGTTAAGTTTTCGCCATTTTCGCTTCTTTTACTATACCCGTGGCACCTGTGCTAGTTCTCTAGTACGGTCCTACACTAGTGATCGCCCGGTGCTCGGCACTTGAGGGCTTGTCCCGTAGAGAGGTTGTTACCATTGCCTGGGACCCCCCGTCCTCGGGAGCCTATTGAGGGAGTACTCCAGGCTACGAGCATGCTCGCGTTGGCAGCCGAGTAGGCAGACTCTGGAGCAGAGGGGAAAATGGTGGTTAGGACAGCAGCGTTGAGTCATTTGCAGAGCTCTCGTAGTTGGTCTGGGACGCCGAGGTCGTTTCGAGGAGTTCTTCCCGGCGTAGTCCAGCTAGTCCTTTTCTCACTGCCTCACTCTTTGTGACCCCGAAACCACTTAGAGAGGCCAGGCGTGGGACCGTAGTCCGGCCAGACTACGACGGTTACTGTTGTGTTACCTTGTGTCCTGCCTCACTCTGACGAGACGTGGAGGTTTGGACCTGGGTCGAGGATAAGACGTCGGTGGACGTGTTGAACCACTCTATATTTAACCCTTATATTTTGGTGATAAAAAAATTATGATTAATTAAATATTATTAAATATATTAAATATTATGTTTTTCTTAATAAATATAAATTTATGTGATTAATTAAATATTAAATATATTTAATACCATGTTTTTCTAATAATAAATTAAATATCATGTTTTTCTAATAAATATAAATTTATGGCATTATTGCCGTATGATTTGCACTAAAAAGATAAATCGATGTCCATTCAATATACATCGATTTCAGTTCACAAAGTGCCATAACGATTTCCTCTCATATGGATTCGCTCTTATAAGGATTCACTCTCATAAGGATTCGTTCTCATAAGGATTCGCTCTTATACAGATTCGCTCTTATAAGGATTCACTCTCATAAGGATTCACTCTCACATTGATTTGGTAAGTGAAACATCGATTTTCCTCTCACATCGATTTGGTAAGTGAAACATCGATTTTCCTCTCACATTGATTTGGTAAGTGAAACATCGATTTGGTAAGTGAAACATCGATTTGCGTCTCATATCGATTTGGTAAGTGAAACATCGATTTGCTCTCACATCGATTTGCTCTCATAAGGATTTGATAAGTGAAACATGGATTTACTCTCACATGGATTTGCTCTCATAAGGATTTGATAAGTGAAACATGGATGTGGTCACTCAAACATGGATTCGCTTGTAAAAACATGGATTTGGTCACTCAAACATGGATTCGCTTGTAAAAATATGGATTTGGTCACTCAAACATGGATTCGATCATTTAAACATAGATTTCCTTTATATTTCAAAGTGTCTTTTGGCATCTAGTGAAAAAGTCATATATTATTGATTTGCGTAATCTTCTATCTTTCTGACAGGAGATCTTTTTGCTTATTTCTCTAGATCTCTTTTCCTGCCAACAAAAAAGTGGTCACTTACTACTTCTGGGTGGCAACAGGAAACATAGAGGTATGAACCTTTTTGACAGAAACACTCTTTTATCTAAACACTTTCTTCTATGCTTGCAGACCTCATAGACCACAAATTATTAGAAGAAAGAGAAGATGAGCAACGGCTAGAACTCCAACGGATTTATTCAAATTGCTCATATAAAAGATGAAGCATGGCTGAAGAACAAGTAATGAGCTTTTCTGAAGATCTTTGAAGGAGTGTACAACCAGTGAGGAACCTCAACGCCACATACACTCAAAGGAAAAGAGAGAAAGAGCATGATCCAAAAAGAAGTGTTCAAGCAACTGAAGCACTCAAGCATTCAAGCTCCTTCTCCTCTCTTCACCCTCTCTGTGTGCATCTTGTAATCTGGGGGAGAGAGTCTTTTAGCTGAGAGTTTCTTTTAGTTGGTTTTCTTCTGCTCCAACTCTCAGCCGTGTTCTTTCTTTTCTAAGAAAGAACTTTGTCCAGCTGTAGGACTGTATACAGTGTAAAACCTAGATAGGGGTTTGTGTCTAGCAGAACCACACTGGGGTTTGTACCAGGAGGTTGGCTTCTTTAACTGTAAGAGAAGTTGGATGCCTTCTTGCCCGAGAAAGAGAAGAAGACCAGCTAGGGTGCTGGGTGTTGTATTGTCCTTGAGGGGGATTGTACCTTTGGTTAGTAAAATCCCAAGAGGTTGCTTGGGGACTGGACGTAGGACTTCAATGTGGGAAGGGCCAAACCAGGATAAATTCCTTGTGTCATTTGTGTGATTGTTTATTTGCTTCCGCACTGCTACTCTTTATCACACTAAACTAACCAAACTTTCAAGTGTTAATTTTCTGTGTTTAAGTTTCTATTTCAGATTTCAAAAAAAAAAAAAAAACCTATTCACCCCCTCTAGGTTAGCTTGCTGCCATACCAAAAGGGCCAACAGGACGCACCTGACCGGTTGACTAGTGGTAGTGCTTTCCATAGCTAGTGTTCCTTGTCCAGGCGGGGTTTCCCTCTGTCTGTGTTTGCTAGCCATGTGGTGGTCACGAAGAGCAATCGTACGGAGTTTCTGACCGTGTTGTACTTCCGTACTATTGCTAGTTAGTAGCTTTGCTTCCACACTTCTGTTTGTAGGTAGAAGATATAACTGCTATATTTAATTGATTATATATTCTTCTACCTGTTAGAGCCAGTAGGAGTTTGGTAGTCCCTACTGAGCTTCTGTTGTGAAACTCATCCCTCCTTTTTCCCAGGTGAGACTTCTCAACAGCGGCAGGGCACGCGCTGGGCGGAGGAGACGGGGCGATAGTCATGGTCCCCGTAGCTAGCAGTGGTTCCCCCTCTCAGTATATGTCACCCTCGGGGTATGCCCCTAAGGGACTTGTTATCCCCTGCCTTTACTTGTACTAGTTGTGTGTGATGGGACTGTACTTAGAACGGCACACAGCGGTCTCGCTCTTCTATCTGTTTCTACGTGTGCACTTCTAGTTTAGAAGTTGACGTTTACTACCATTACATATCCTGTTAGATTTATATTATAGCCCTTCCAGGTCTCCGGATCCGTGGGCGGCGACCGTGAAAATCGGGTCCTCGGCGTAGACCGAGGGTCGAGTTCTCGGGGTCGTTACAGTTGGTATCAGAGTGAGAGTCTGACAGGACTTGTAGTGGATTTAAACTGCGACAGAAAGTCCCAACAGTAGTACAAGTACACTGCTAGCCGCTCGAGTGGTATTATTAACCTTGTTGGTTGTGTGCCGTGTAGGATATGGCTCCGTGCAGGCGTAGGCAGGCCAGAGAGTTGATTGAGCAGCAGGATGAGTCAGATATCCCCGTGCAGGGACAGGTCCAGGAGGAGGTATCCACAGAGGAGTCAGTGGCACAACCTTAGGGTGCAGCGACAGGCGAGCAGTAGCAGCAGGAGTACCAGCCCCAGCTGCAGCAGTACGCAGACTGGTTTCCCTTGGCAGAGTAGTTCTTCAGGAACTTGTACCAGGGAGTGTGGCAGCCCAGGCAGGTGGCAGCAGTAGGTTAGCCTCCGGTACCTCCCTTAGCGGTACCGGAGCAGCAGGCAGAGCCAGAGGTGAAGCAGCCAGTAGTTCAACAGGCGTCAGGTATTGGGAGCACCGAGTCAGTCAGAGGAGGACGACTGTCACGGAGGACAGGACCACCCTCTTGGAGAGGTTCTTGCGTCTTCGGCCATCGATGTTTTTCGGTGAGTATGATCCATACAAGGTAGAGAGCTGGACACATGAGATGGAGTGCACGTTCGAGACCATGGAGTGCACCGAGGAGGACCAGGTCAGACTGGCGGTGTACCAACTCAAGGGAGCAGCCCATGAGTGGTGGAGAGTTCAGAGGCAGACTCACCTATAGGGGCAGTGTTTGGACCAGGTTACTTGGCAGCGGTTTTTGGAGGTCTTTCACGGCAAAGTACTTCCCCGACTACGCTCAACGTGAGAGACGAGACCAGTTCCACGAGTTGGTGCAGAGCGACCTCGCAGTTACTCAGTACCACCAGCAATTCATCTGGTTGTTGAGGCATGTTCCTCATGTAGCAGGCAGTGAGCAGGCTTGTGCAGAAAGGTTCATCGCAGGTTTGAGGCCAGATTTGAGGTGGGGTGTGATAGCTCACACGTGTACCACCTTAGGGCAGGCTGTGGCTAAGGCCACCACCTTGGAGAGAGAGACCTGGAAGCCCCAGCAGTAGCAGCAGCAGCAGGGAGGAGCCTCTTCCAGGTCCTCACCGTACCAGCATCCCGCAGGGAGTCGCAGTAGCATGACTTCTTCTTCTTCGGGCTCGAGCAGTTCCGGCAGCTCCAAAATTCGCTCGAAGTTCAGGAAGTTGTCTACTTGCGGGGGTGGACAGAGCCGGAAGCAGAGGTGTCAATTGAGGTTTGCAGAGCAGTCAGTCCAACAGAGAGCTGAGCAGGGCAGGCAGGAGGCAGTTTGCTACACTTGTGGTTTGCCGGGCCACTTCAGGAGGGATTGCCCGATGGGGCAAGTCTAGTAGCCACAGCAGTCAGTACAGTACACGCAGCAGTTGCCACAGTACCAGTACCCTCCTCAGCAGCAGGCACCCCGTCAGTAGCAGCAGGGGCATACCAACAGCAGCCTCAACAGTTTCCGCAGTTTCAGCAGCCGCAGTAGTACCAGCCGTACCAGCAGCAGCAATAGTTCCCTCAGCACCCACAGCCGCCGCAGCAGCAGCAGCCCCAGTAGGCGCCGCAGCGTGGGCGTGGTCGCGGTCGTGTGATGGAACTCACCAGGGAGCAGGCCGAGGCGTCGAACCTGGTTATTAGTACCCTGCCTATCCTTAGTAGAGCTGCTCGTGTTTTAGTTGACCCCGGTGCTTCTCTCTGTTTTGCTTCCAAGGAGTTTTACGAGTCTCTGGTTCGTCACACACCTGAGAGGCAGTGTGACATGATGATCGATCTCCCGTCTGGTGATTATATGCGTTCTTTTGGTTACTGGAGGGTGTCACAGTTGAGGTCGAGGGACACCAGTTGTCGGCCAGGTTGTACGCGTTGCAGCTTCGTGACTTTGACGTCATCCTGAGCATGGACTAGTTGGAGGCTCACTCAGCTGTGGTTGATTGTCAGCGGAAGACCGTTCGTTTTAGGATAACTAGAGCGCCCATTCTCTGCTTCCGAGGTATCTTGTAATGACCCGACCTCCCGGACCCCCTGCTAGGGACCCCGAAGGTCGCGTTGCCACCCACGAATCTGAAGACCCGGAAGGGTTAGAATTTAGTCCAATGAGATAAGCAATGAATTCAAATAACTATAACCAGAAAGTTCGTACATTAATAAAGAAATTATGTACAACATGTCCCAAATAAAAGTACAGGTACAAAAAGAAAGGTGCAGTCCTTAAGGGACATACCTTGAGGACTTGCAAAAAGGCGACTCTCAACTCACTCCTGAACAAGCGCTCACGCTCACAACTCACAACTCACACTGCTGGCAATGTACGACGCAACAAACCGCCACCACAACCGTCCGGCGATGAACTCCTATGACAACGAGTCCCTACCTGAAAAGAGTACGGGAGTGAGCCTCGTGAACAAGGCTTAGTAGGGATAACCAGTCCCTTACCAGCCAGAGCAGCAGGAACTCCAACGAAATCGGAAGCAAACTACTCTAGAAAGTAGTAAAGCGGGAAAACACCTACTGTAGAGTACTACAAAGTAGCAGAACAGTGTAATGCCATGACTCACAACCAGGGTCGGGCCAGACACGACTCCCGCAGAACCAGCAAAGTCAAACACAATGCGGAAGCAACCCTCGGCACACACCCACCGAGACAAGAAGCTCTCGGAACACTGGAGCAACCATGTGAGACCAGAGTTTCACGACACAAGCACCAACATCCCAGACCTCCACGAGGTCAGGAAGGAACAACCAGGTGTCACCACGAGAGACACCGAGCAACTAGGTGAGAAGAGCATCTCACCACAACCACGACTACCTCAAACCTCCTCAAGGTTGAGGTCCCACAAACAGAACCACCCTAAACCTCGGACATGCCACGAGGTCAGGGAACTACACACTCTAGTGCCCCCACGAACGGCACCAAGGAACGGGTTACAAAAACAGCAGTCGGGTGTCTGCACAAGGCACCCCGAGAGAACCTGCAAAGCGGAAACCAATAAACATGACCCACGGGGCCAAACCAACAAAGCCCACGGAACTAGACATGGCTAGGTTACAACCACCATGCAGGCTAGGGCGACGAGATTCACTTAGAAACAATGTGAGAAACTTCGTCACAGAAAGAGCAACCAAGCCACCGCCACAGGCAGTTAAGAGGAGGACACAACGTCCACACCTCCAACTCGCCAGCCGCTGACTCTTGCCTACAACCTCCCCGGTAGAGTGAGGCTAGTGAGCCACCGCAGAGAACACACCACACACGCACCACCGCAGCCCGGCCGAGCTGCGGCCCCACGCCTGACACCACGACGTGGCTCCAGAACCAACGCTAAGAGAGGCAGTGAGAACGGACTAGCTGATCCGCACCGGAAAGAATGCCTCAACCACCTCGGCGACACAGACTCAGCTAAGGGAGCTCCATAAGCGACTCTATGCTGCTGCCCACCACCGTTTTCCCCTCAGCTCTGGAGTCCGCCAACACGGCTGCCAACTCGAGCATGCTCGTAGCCTGGAGAACTCCCTCAACAGGCTCCTGAGGATAGGGGTCCCAGGAAAACAGAGACAACCTCTGAACGAGACAAGCCCTCAAGTGCCAAGCACCGGGCGAAAGAGAACAGGCGGGGCAACCACCACAAGCAAACGACACAGCTGGTTGTAACCACGACAAGCTAGCCGACACAAGCACGCACGGCACCCCTCCCGAAAACCCCCAGGAGGGCCGTTGGCCAACCAAGGCACAAACCACGGCCAGAAACACATGCAACCAGAATGCGACCACAGGGGCGTCGCCTTCTGAACAAGAAGGCGACGACCAACCTGTCGCCACCAGGTTGCGACGACCAGGGTGCCGCCTTCTGATCTGAACGCGACATATCGACCCGTCACGTTCAACATCAGAAGGCCGAACCCCAAAGCAGGTCAGCAGACCTGCAGCCGACAACACCAAAGCCAGAAGGCGATGAGAACCCAGTCGCTACCAGAAAGTAGAATGTGGCATGGATCCTGTCGCAACCAGAAAGCGACACACAGGGTGTCGCCTTCAGATTCAGAACACGACGTATCGAACCGTCGCATTCCTCATCTGAAGGCAGAGCCCTTGGGGCAGAACCACCCCAAGGCCCACACCCCAAAGCCACAAGGCCAAGGCTCCAAACAAGAGGACTGGCCTCGTGCCAAGTTGGTGAGACCTCCCTCTAACCAACTTGGACACAAGCCATCCTCCACCACGATTGGAAACAGAAATTAAAGGGCAGAGGAGAATGCGACGGCCAACTTGTCGCCACCAGAAACGTGACAAGTTGCACGTCGCCTTATGTCTGGTGTCGCGACAGCTAACCTGTCGCGACTTCAGACAGAAGCCCGAACCGAGCAATGGGGCTATCCCATGGTCCCACAAACTACACTACCGCCTCCAAACAAGAGAGGGAGGGGAGCACACACTGAAAGCAACTAAAAGAGGGCTCGAGGGGCAACAATGCCACCTCTCCTTGCCCGCAAACCACAAGAACAAGGTAAACACGTAGACGGAGCACCACCGGCAAGCATCCATCAGTGCGAAAACACAAGGGAACTCACGAGCACGGGAAGGATCACCCAAAACCAAGCTCCATCTACTCTAACTACGAAGGGAGCAAGAAATCCCTACTGGTAAATGAAGAACCGAACCCAAATGGGCCTTCACGACGGCTCGGCCACCTCCTCCTCACTCCACGACGCCGCTCCACTGCTCCGCCACAAGCTCACCGGCGCCTCCATGATCCAAAATGCCTGAAAAGGAGAGGGGGAGCTCCCCCACCTCGGAGAGGAGAGGAAGGAGGAGAAAAGGAAAAAAGGAGAAAGAAAGGAGGGTCTACTACCTTAAGGCCTCGGAACTGAGGTCGCGACAACATAGACGTCGCGTTCTCAACCAGAACACGACAACCACCTTGTCGCCTTCTCAAAAGTTCTGAAAGATAGACATCCTCTAGACCACATGTCACATAAGCAGGCATCTCAGGTGAACGTGACAACTGGCACGTCACCTTCACACACACGCTGCGGACACGTGGCACACTAGCCAACAGACAACGGGAACGTGACACGAGGGCCGTTGCCTTCTCAACCAAAAGGCGACACAGAGCACGTCGTGTTCAGAACATGACAGGCCGATCCGTCGCGATCCCAAGAACAACACCAAGGGAGCCAAAACCTGGGATGTTACATATCCGGTCTACCCGTCGACCATTTATTTCCTTTTTTAGAGCTTGTCGTTTGATCCGTAATGGCTGTGTAGCGTGCCTTGCTTCTGTTTATTCCTTGGAGCCTAGCAGATCATCAGTTTTTGATGTGTCAGTTGTTTCTGAGTTCTCTGATGTTTTTCCAGAGAATCTACTTGGTTTGCCGCCTGAGCGGGAGGTAGAGTTCTCCATTGAGCTTTTGCCTGGTATGATGCCTTTGTCTAAGGCACCTTATCAGATGGCTCCGGTGGAGTTGCACGAGTTGAAGCGCCAGTTGCAGGAGTTCCTTGAGATGGGCTTCATTCGTTCGAGTCGTTCACCGTGGGGAGTGCCTGTTTTGTTCATGAGGAAGAAGGATGGTAGTCTGCGTTTGTGCATCGATTATTGGCAATTGAACTAGGTTACAGTGAAGAACAAGTACCCGTTGTCGAGGATTGATGATTTGTTCGACCAGTTGTAGTCGACCAGAGTGTTCTTGAAGATTGACTTGAGGTCCGGTTATTATTAGATGAGGATCAGAGAGTCAGATGTCGGCTTGATGGCTTTCCGTTCCAGGTACGGTCACTTTGAGTTCGTCATGATGCCGTTTGGGCTGACGAACGCACCTGCAACATTCATGGATTTGATGCATAGGGTATTCAGTGAGTACCTAGATCAGTTCGTGGTCATCTTTGTGGATGACATCTTGGTCTACTCGGCTTCTGAGGAGGAGCACGAGGAGCATCTGAGGATCGTGCTAGAGACCCTGTGGAGTCACCAACTTTACGCCAAGTTCGACAAGTGCGAATTTTGGCTGAGGGTGGTGCACTTTCTCGGGCACGTGATCTCAGGTTCTGGTGTGGTAGTGGACCCTGCCAAGGTGGAGGCTGTGTTGTCGTGGGAGCAACCCACATCAGTGCCAGAGGTCTGCAGTTTCCTGGGCTTAGTTGGTTACTACAGGAGATTTATCCAGGATTTTGCCAGGATTGCTGAGCCGTTGACCAGGTTGATAAGGCTGGACGTCAGGTTTGTTTGGTCAGAGGACTGTGAGCGGAGCTGAAGATGAGGTTGACTTCAACGCCAGTGTTGGTCTTGCCGTCGGGCAGTGGAGGCTTCGTGGTCTACACCGACGCATCGAGATTAGGTTTGGGTGCCGTGCTGATGTAGCATGGTGGGGTTTTTGCCTATGCTTCTCTGCAGCTCAAGAAACATGTGGAGAACTACCCTACCCACGACTTAGAGTTGACAGCAGCGGTGTTCACTCTGAAGTTGTGGAAGCACTATTTGTACGGAGAAGCGTTCGAGATCTTCACTGACCATCAGAGTTTGCAGTATATTTTCACTCAGAGGGATTTGAACTCGAGGCAGCGCAGATGGTGTTGAACCACTTTCTATTTGTTCTTGTATTTTGGTGATAATAAAATTTATGATGTAACTTAAATTGAATATTTTGTTTCATCTGTGTCGCATCAATCTCATAGCAAAAGCTAAGTCTTTCATTGATGCAATATTTGGCGCACTAAAATGATAAAATCGATGTTTAATCAATATACATCGATTTCTGTTTAAAGTGCCAAAGTATCAAGCGCCGCAACGATTTGCTAAGAAGTCGATGCCATAACGATTTGATAAGTGGCCATAACGATTTCTTCTTTGAGCGTATTGATTTGATAAGAAGTCGTTCCCATAACGATTCCTTAAGTGACCGAAATGATTTTCCAAGAAGTCGATGCCATAACGATTTGATAAGTGGCCTTAACGATTTCTTCTTTGAGCGCAGTGATTTGGTAAGAAATCGTTCCCATAACGATTTGTTAAGAAATCGTTCCTATAACGATTTCATAAGTCATGCTCATAACGATTTCTTCATGGATTCTGTTGAAACACAGATTGCCTTTATATTTCAAATATGCTTGGCGCTTAAATAAAAAGTCAAATATCTTCTGACAAAAAGCTGCATGCATATTTCAGAATCTTGTCAAAAAGATATGACCTACTATTTTCAGTATGTTAGCAGAAGCACAGTACCATGCATCGTTTATCATAAACACTCTTTTATGCTAACACTCTCTTCTATGCTCACAGACATCGAAGACCATCAGAGTCTGATTAAGACAAATGAAGAGAAAGTTCAGCAACGACTAGAAGAGCTCCAACGGATCTCTTCAACGGATCTATTCTAAAGCTGCTCAATATAAAAGATGGAGCATTGCTGAAGAACAATGAGAGCCTTTTCTTGAATATCTTTGAAGGAGTGTACATCTGTGAGAAGCACCTTCACGCCACATACACTCAAGGAAAGAGAGAAAGAGCCTGAGCCAAGAAGAAGCATTCAAAGCATTTCAAGCTCTCAAGCTTCCAAGCTTTCAAGCATTCGAGCCTTCTTTTCTCTCTTCTGTTTCTCTCCGAGCTTATTGTATATCTGGGGAGAGTTTGGGACTGTGAGCTTTACATGAGTGTTCATCTTGTAAGGTCTCTCAGTCTGATCTTTCTAAGAAAGATCTGTGTCCAGCTGTAGGACTGTATACAGTTGTTAACCCAGCTAGGGGTTGGTGTCTAGCAGAACCTAACTGGGGTTTGTACCAGTTGTTAACCCAGCTAGGGGTTGGTGTCTAGCAGAACCTAACTGGGGTTTGTACCAGTTGTCAACCCAGCTAGGGGTTTGTGTCTAGCAGAACCGCACTGGGGTTTGTTCCAGGAGGTTGGCTTCTTTACCTGTAAGAGAAGTGGGCTGCCTTCTTGCCCGGGAAAGAGAAGAAGACCTGGTGGGGGATCCAGGGTGTTGTAAGGTCCATAAGGGGGACTGTACCCTTGGTTAGTGAAATCCCAAGAGTTTGCTTGGGGACTGGACGTAGGACTTCCATGTGGGAAGGGCCGAACCAGGATAAATCTCCTGTGTCCTTGTGTGATTGTTTATTTGCTTCCGCACTGCTACTCTTTATCACACTAAACTAACCAAACTTTCAAGTGTTATTTTCTGTGTTTAAGATTCTATTTCAGATTTCAGAAAAAACTATTCACCCCCCCTCTAGGTTTGCTTGCTGCCGTACCAAAAGGGCCAACAAGTGGTATCAGAGCGAGTCTCTGAACTTTCAAAGAAGATCCAACGATCTTAGAGTAAAGATCCATGGCAGCTCAAGGATATGCTGAAGGACAATCAGTCACCAGACCTCCATTCTTTGATGGAGAAGATTATCAACACTGGAAGATAAGGATGGAATGCTTCATTCGAGGCACAGACTTTGATCTGTGGCAGGTAATTGAGGTAGGTAATTTTGTTTTTATCCCTGCTGAAAACACTACTACTATCACAGCAGCGGATAAGATAAAGTTATCACTAAACTTTAAAGCTAAAAATTATTTATGTTGTGCTTTATCTAAAAAGGAATTTAGTAAAATATCTGCATGTATATCTGCTAAAGATATGTGGGACAAATTGAAGCTCACATATGAAGAAATACCCACTACGGATGAAATACCTACTGATGCTCAAGTGTTTAAAGAAACAAGACAGGAAGCTATAACTCCATCATCTCTAACTGTCGCCACTCAAGGGGAGCAACAGGAAGCACCTCAGGAAGTTATCCTTCCACATGAAGAAGAAGAAATAAAGGAGGAACCTCAGATTGTGGGGAAGCCTCATATCTTTTTCAAAAAGGATATCTCTAAAGAAATAAGCGCTGAAGAAGCTTCTGATGATGAAAACGCTGAGGATAAGGCTCATAAAATCCAAGTAACTTCTCAGGAGACATCTTCTGTAAACAACTCCTCAGGTAGCTTCAACATTAGAAAAGAAAATGCCTATCTACTCTTGATGAACAAAAGGAAAAGGCATTCAAATGGGTATGGTTAGAGGATGCTCAAAAACATCCGATTGGTGATTACCAACTCTTCACTTCATTCCAATCTGAAGAGGAAGTAGTCATCCTTTAGTTTTAGTTTTGTATTTTTAATGTACATTTATGTTTGTTATATTCAGTAAGCTACAATGCTACTAACAGTGTTTGCAAGTTTTCTGTTAAGATGTATGCAGATAAAAATCTTGAAGACTTGACAAACAACATGTCAAAGGTCAAGAGCAACAAGATCAGACTTGCCTCACATTAAGAGGGAGTCTCATGCTCAGGGGGAGCAAAGATTAAGGGGGAGTAAGTTCAAATATCAAAATTGTTGAACCCCTTTATGGTAAGAAATTCTCTCAAAAAGGGGGAGAGAAAATCCTGGTAAGATCCATCCTTTTTGGTTAGTGACAAAAAGGGGGAGAGTTTGTATGAATTTTCTGAAACCTCTTTGCTATATATATTTTTATCAGAAAATTCACATAAATTTTGTCATCACCAAAAAGGGGGAGATTGTTGAACCACTTTCTATTTGTTCTTGTATTTTGGTGATAATAAAATTTATGATGTAACTTAAATTGAATATTTTGTTTCATCTGTGTCGCATCAATCTCATAGCAAAAGCTAAGTCTTTCATTGATGCAATATTTGGCGCACTAAAATGATAAAATCGATGTTTAATCAATATACATCGATTTCTGTTTAAAGTGCCAAAGTATCAAGCGCCGCAACGATTTGCTAAGAAGTCGATGCCATAACGATTTGATAAGTGGCCATAACGATTTCTTCTTTGAGCGTATTGATTTGATAAGAAGTCGTTCCCATAACGATTCCTTAAGTGACCGAAATGATTTTCAAGAAGTCGATGCCATAACGATTTCATAAGTATTCGCAACGATTTCTTCTTTGAGCGCAGTGATTTGGTAAGAAATCGTTCCCATAACGATTTGTTAAGAAATCGTTCCTATAACGATTTCATAAGTCATGCTCATAACGATTTCTTCATGGATTCTGTTGAAACACAGATTGCCTTTATATTTCAAATATGCTTGGCGCTTAAATAAAAAGTCAAATATCTTCTGACAAAAAGCTGCATGCATATTTCAGAATCTTGTCAAAAAGATATGACCTACTATTTTCAGTATGTTAGCAGAAGCACAGTACCATGCATCGTTTATCATAAACACTCTTTTATGCTAACACTCTCTTCTATGCTCACAGACATCGAAGACCATCAGAGTCTGATTAAGACAAATGAAGAGAAAGATCAGCAACGACTAGAAGAGCTCCAACGGATCTCTTCAACGGATCTATTCTAAAGCTGCTCAATATAAAAGATGGAGCATTGCTGAAGAACAATGAGAGCCTTTTCTTGAATATCTTTGAAGGAGTGTACATCTGTGAGAAGCACCTTCACGCCACATACACTCAAGGAAAGAGAGAAAGAGCCTGAGCCAAGAAGAAGCATTCAAAGCATTTCAAGCTCTCAAGCTTCCAAGCTTTCAAGCATTCGAGCCTTCTTTTCTCTCTTCTGTTTCTCTCCGAGCTTATTGTATATCTGGGGAGAGTTTGGGACTGTGAGCTTTACATGAGTGTTCATCTTGTAAGGTCTCTCAGTCTGATCTTTCTAAGAAAGATCTGTGTCCAGCTGTAGGACTGTATACAGTTGTTAACCCAGCTAGGGGTTGGTGTCTAGCAGAACCTAACTGGGGTTTGTACCAGTTGTTAACCCAGCTAGGGGTTGGTGTCTAGCAGAACCTAACTGGGGTTTGTACCAGTTGTCAACCCAGCTAGGGGTTTGTGTCTAGCAGAACCGCATGGGGTTTGTTCCAGGAGGTTGGCTTCTTTACCTGTAAGAGAAGTGGGCTGCCTTCTTGCCCGGGAAAGAGAAGAAGACCTGGTGGGGGATCCAGGGTGTTGTAAGGTCCATAAGGGGGACTGTACCCTTGGTTAGTGAAATCCCAAGAGTTTGCTTGGGGACTGGACGTAGGACTTCCATGTGGGAAGGGCCGAACCAGGATAAATCTCCTGTGTCCTTGTGTGATTGTTTATTTGCTTCCGCACTGCTACTCTTTATCACACTAAACTAACCAAACTTTCAAGTGTTATTTTCTGTGTTTAAGATTCTATTTCAGATTTCAGAAAAAACTATTCACCCCCCCTCTAGGTTTGCTTGCTGCCGTACCAAAAGGGCCAACAAGTGGTATCAGAGCGAGTCTCTGAACTTTCAAAGAAGATCCAACGATCTTAGAGTAAAGATCCATGGCAGCTCAAGGATATGCTGAAGGACAATCAGTCACCAGACCTCCATTCTTTGATGGAGAAGATTATCAACACTGGAAGATAAGGATGGAATGCTTCATTCGAGGCACAGACTTTGATCTGTGGCAGGTAATTGAGGTAGGTGATTTTGTTTTTATCCCTGCTGAAAACACTACTACTATCACAGCAGCGGATAAGATAAAGTTATCACTAAACTTTAAAGCTAAAAATTATTTATGTTGTGCTTTATCTAAAAGGAATTTAGTAAAATATCTGCATGTATATCTGCTAAAGATATGTGGGACAAATTGAAGCTCACATATGAAGAAATACCCACTACGGATGAAATACCTACTGATGCTCAAGTGTTTAAAGAAACAAGACAGGAAGCTATAACTCCATCATCTCTAACTGTCGCCACTCAAGGGGAGCAACAGGAAGCACCTCAGGAAGTTATCCTTCCACATGAAGAAGAAGAAATAAAGGAGGAACCTCAGATTGTGGGGAAGCCTCATATCTTTTTCAAAAAGGATATCTCTAAAGAAATAAGCGCTGAAGAAGCTTCTGATGATGAAAACGCTGAGGATAAGGCTCATAAAATCCAAGTAACTTCTCAGGAGACATCTTCTGTAAACAACTCCTCAGGTAGCTTCAACATTAGAAAAGAAAATGCCTATCTACTCTTGATGAACAAAAGGAAAAGGCATTCAAATGGGTATGGTTAGAGGATGCTCAAAAACATCCGATTGGTGATTACCAACTCTTCACTTCATTCCAATCTGAAGAGGAAGTAGTCATCCTTTAGTTTTAGTTTTGTATTTTTAATGTACATTTATGTTTGTTATATTCAGTAAGCTACAATGCTACTAACAGTGTTTGCAAGTTTTCTGTTAAGATGTATGCAGATAAAAATCTTGAAGACTTGACAAACAACATGTCAAAGGTCAAGAGCAACAAGATCAGACTTGCCTCACATTAAGAGGGAGTCTCATGCTCAGGGGGAGCAAAGATTAAGGGGGAGTAAGTTCAAATATCAAAATTGTTGAACCCCTTTATGGTAAGAAATTCTCTCAAAAAGGGGGAGAGAAAATCCTGGTAAGATCCATCCTTTTTGGTTAGTGACAAAAAGGGGAGAGAGTTTGTATGAATTTTCTGAAACCTCTTTGCTATATATATTTTTATCAGAAAATTCACATAAATTTTGTCATCACCAAAAAGGGGGAGATTGTTGAACCACTTCTATTTGTTCTTGTATTTTGGTGATAATAAAATTTATGATGTAACTTAAATTGAATATTTTGTTTCATCTGTGTCGCATCAATCTCATAGCAAAAGCTAAGTCTTTCATTGATGCAATATTTGGCGCACTAAAATGATAAAATCGATGTTTAATCAATATACATCGATTTCTGTTTAAAGTGCCAAAGTATCAAGCGCCGCAACGATTTGCTAAGAAGTCGATGCCATAACGATTTGATAAGTGGCCATAACGATTTCTTCTTTGAGCGTATTGATTTGATAAGAAGTCGTTCCCATAACGATTCCTTAAGTGACCGAAATGATTTTCCAAGAAGTCGATGCCATAACGATTTGATAAGTGGCCTTAACGATTTCTTCTTTGAGCGCAGTGATTTGGTAAGAAATCGTTCCCATAACGATTTGTTAAGAAATCGTTCCTATAACGATTTCATAAGTCATGCTCATAACGATTTCTTCATGGATTCTGTTGAAACACAGATTGCCTTTATATTTCAAATATGCTTGGCGCTTAAATAAAAAGTCAAATATCTTCTGACAAAAAGCTGCATGCATATTTCAGAATCTTGTCAAAAAGATATGACCTACTATTTTCAGTATGTTAGCAGAAGCACAGTACCATGCATCGTTTATCATAAACACTCTTTTATGCTAACACTCTCTTCTATGCTCACAGACATCGAAGACCATCAGAGTCTGATTAAGACAAATGAAGAGAAAGATCAGCAACGACTAGAAGAGCTCCAACGGATCTCTTCAACGGATCTATTCTAAAGCTGCTCAATATAAAAGATGGAGCATTGCTGAAGAACAATGAGAGCCTTTTCTTGAATATCTTTGAAGGAGTGTACATCTGTGAGAAGCACCTTCACGCCACATACACTCAAGGAAAGAGAGAAAGAGCCTGAGCCAAGAAGAAGCATTCAAAGCATTTCAAGCTCTTAAGCTTCCAAGCTTTCAAGCATTCGAGCCTTCTTTTCTCTCTTCTGTTTCTCTCCGAGCTTATTGTATATCTGGGGAGAGTTTGGGACTGTGAGCTTTACATGAGTGTTCATCTTGTAAGGTCTCTCAGTCTGATCTTTCTAAGAAAGATCTGTGTCCAGCTGTAGGACTGTATACAGTTGTTAACCCAGCTAGGGGTTGGTGTCTAGCAGAACCTAACTGGGGTTTGTACCAGTTGTTAACCCAGCTAGGGGTTGGTGTCTAGCAGAACCTAACTGGGGTTTGTACCAGTTGTCAACCCAGCTAGGGGTTTGTGTCTAGCAGAACCGCACTGGGGTTTGTTCCAGGAGGTTGGCTTCTTTACCTGTAAGAGAAGTGGGCTGCCTTCTTGCCCGGGAAAGAGAAGAAGACCTGGTGGGGGATCCAGGGTGTTGTAAGGTCCATAAGGGGGACTGTACCCTTGGTTAGTGAAATCCCAAGAGTTTGCTTGGGGACTGGACGTAGGACTTCCATGTGGGAAGGGCCGAACCAGGATAAATCTCCTGTGTCCTTGTGTGATTGTTTATTTGCTTCCGCACTGCTACTCTTTATCACACTAAACTAACCAAACTTTCAAGTGTTATTTTCTGTGTTTAAGATTCTATTTCAGATTTCAGAAAAAACTATTCACCCCCCCTCTAGGTTTGCTTGCTGCCGTACCAAAAGGGCCAACAGATGGATGGACTATTTGAAGGACTATGACCTTACCCTCTCCTATCACCCAGGAAGGGCTAATGTCGTGGCCGATGCTTTGAGCAGGTGTGTTCACTTGAGTTCGATGATGGTCAGAGGGTGGAGGCTGTTCGAGGAGCTGTCCGAGGGAGTGGTCTACCCGTCGAGGTGCAGAGACCGAGCAGTGATGACCAGCTTGTCAGTTCGTCCGTTAGTGTACCAGCAGGTGTTGCAGGCGCAGCAGGCAGACTCAGAGTTGGCAGATATCTTGCAGATGCTAAATGTTGAGCTAGACGAGGACAGTGGGTCAGATTCAGAGGCAGGCTATATGTTCCCGAGGATGCGCACCAGGCACTTTTGTCAGAGGCTCACAGATCGAGGTATACTGTTCATCCTGGTTCCACCAAGATGTACCATTGCTTGAGGAGGTTCTTTTGGTGGCCAGGGATGAAGAGAGGTGTGGCAGAGTTTGTCGCTCGGTGCCTTACCTGTCAGCAGGTGAAGGCTGAGCATCAACGTCCTGGTGGTGAGCTGCAGTCGTTGCCTATTCCCGAGTGGAAGTGGGATGACATCACCATGGACTTTGTGGTTGGTTTGCCCCGTACTCTGTAGAGGCACGATGGTAACTGGGTGATCGTGGATCGTTTAACCAAGGCAACACATTTTCTTCCAGTTAGAATGTCATGGTCAGTGGATAGGTTAGCCAGGCTTTACGTGGACAGAGTTGTTCCGTTGCACGGAACCCCAGTTTCGATCGTCTCCGACAGAGATCCGAGGTTCACATCAGGGTTCTGGCACAGTTTGCAGAGGGCTCTTGGCATAGAGTTGAGGTTGAGCACAACATATCATCTACAGTCAGACGGCAAGTCAGAGAGGACCATTCAGACTTCGGAGGATATGCTGAGAGCGTGCTGTTTGGACTGGAGTGGCACCTGGGAGTCGCACCTTCCAATGGTAGTATTTGCGTATAACAACGATTATCACTCGAGCATCGGAGTGGCACCATACGAGGCTTTGTATGGTCGTCCGTGCAGGACATCACTTCACTGGTTCGAGGTCAGAGAGAGGCAGCTTTTGGGGCCAGAGTTGGTGCAGCAGTGTGCAGACACGGTCAGTCTTGTCAGGCAGAGGCTTCGGACAGCACAGAGCAGGCAGAAGAGTTATGCAGATGTCCGCAGGAGGCCGTTACAGTTCAGTGTAGGTGACCTTGTGTTCTTGCGGGTCTCGCCGACCAAGGGTGTTATGAGGTTTGGCAGGAAGGGAAAGCTTAGTCCCAGGTACATTGGGCCTTTCCCTATCACTGAGAGGGTCGGTGAGGTGGCTTACAGGTTGAGTCTTCCAGCAGAGTTGGCAGGCGTGCACAGTGTCTTCCACATTTTGCAGCTCAAGAGGTACGTCGCAGATCCTTCACACGTGTTGGACTACTCGCGGCTTGAGGTAGTGCCAGAGTACCCGGTCAGAGTTCTCGACCGCAGAGTGCAGCAGTTGCGCCGGATGTAGATTCCGTTGGTGAAGCAACCTAGGAGAGCGAGGATGAGATGAGGGAGCAGTTCCCATATTTGTTTGATTAATTGGTATGTTATTTCTCCCTGTACTGCTTTCCGGTTTGAGACTGAGTTTATTTAAATTTCGAGGATGAAATTTCTTAAGGTGGGTGGGATGTAAGACCTAGCCCTCCTGGGCCCTTTGGCCCTGTCCTCAGAGTCACGATAGGCTCCCTGGTCGCGCCAGGGGAGCCCGTCGCGACATGCTTGTGTTGCGGCACACCCTGCTGTCGCGACATGGTCACGTCGGGGTGGGTGTCGCGTTCTTGTCGCGGCATCTGAAGGCATCGCGACTGCTTTTCTGACAAATGTGACCACTGTCCCTTCTGTCAGAACGGCTTTGCCGGGTGTCAGGTGCATACCGTGTTGGCACGACCTAGTCAGCTGTCGCATTTGCTTCTCCCGGTCTTCGAGGTTTGACTACTTTTAGAGTCGCGCCAAGGGTGGCCGCCACGACATGGTCACGACACCTAGGGGCGTCGCGACATGGTTTTTGTCGTGCCGGGCCGACCCGTCGTGTTTTGGGGGCCGTCAGTTTAAAACCGAAGGTGCGCCCCATTCTCCCCCTCTCGCCCTCTCACTTCTCCTTCTTCCCTCTTCCTTCCCTCTCGAGCTCCCTTGCGTTTTCTCGGTGGTTCTTCATGCTCGTGGTGCTCGCGCTTGTAGACGACGCTTTCACGGTGCCCACAAAGAGGGGGGAATGAATAGTGGTGTGGGTATGTGTGTGTGATATGGAGTGGATGGCGAAAAAGACAATAAAATAAAAAGATCGTGAACGCTAGGCACGCGAGGGTGCCGAATGGAGGCACACGCGCGAGGGGTGCGGATGAAGGAAGTGATCGCGTACGTACCTTTTTAGCAGAGGGAGATTGTGCGGGGGAATGTGGGTCCTCTCTTCCTCTACGAACACGGCCGACAGTGGTAGAGGGCATTTCCTCGTTGATTACCCTGACAAAAAAGACAGAGAAAAGTAAAGAAAGGGGATTAGCCATGTGTAATACCAAATCCTAAAAATAAAGAATTAATGAAATAAAAGAACATGGAGGTGTACTTACCGGGTGGTGGCTTTTAAACCCCTAAAGAATGTGGGTGTGTGCAAAATGCATGCATGTGTGTGTGTGTTAAAAAAGGAGTACAAAGACCACGGTGGGGCCCAGAGGAGATGAAAGTGAAGAGAAAAGAGAAAGGGGAGGGGGTACTTCCCCGAATGGACGGTATGACGGCATTGCCGATACGGACGGAATGGATGAAGAGGAGGAGGAAGACATAGCTCGCCTCGCTCCAGGGTACGTGGACGATGGAGAGGATGCCAGCTCTGAGTACTGCGGGAGGAAGGCATGGATTGCTCGGAGTAGAGGGTCCCCGCGGGTCGGAGGTGAGAAATGAATCCGGCAGGGCTTCGCCGCTCTGAATGCCCCCCCTGAACAAATGACCCTCGGGGGTCTATTTATAGGCATCAGATTCTTGAATCGCGTCCAAACAGAGAGCCGCGATTATGAATTGAATCGCGTCCGGGCGGCAGGCTGCGATTAAGAAAGTCAAATCGATGTGACAGGCGCATGATGGCCGTAGCCTGCGGCTATGTTTAGAATCGCATCCGGACAAGCCGCCGCGACTTGAATCGCGGCGGGCCGCCCGGACGCAATTACAGTATGCGTGGTTCCGAGGCAATCAGCTTATAAATGCGCTGTCGGTTCGGATTTGACTTTCTAAATCGCGTCGTGCCACCCAGACGCGTTTTCAGGATTTTCTAGTGATTTCCGAGCGTAGGCTCTCAAGTGCGGCGACTTCCGGGGCCATGCCCTTTTTGACTTTAAATCGCGATGATCATACCAGACGCGATTTCATTTAGAGCACGTGCTGAAGAACGTGTCTGGCATGGCCGCCGTGTTAAGGTCTTGAATTGCGTCCACCATGATCGCCACGTTTAAAAGGCATGCACTGTAGTGGACGCGAATCGATAAAGTTGTGCCTTAACCAAATTTAGCTTCTGGGGGCGCTGCCCTCGGAGACCCCCGCGGGGGCGCTGCCCCCGGACCCCCCGCCGGGACGCTGCCCCTGGACCCCCGCGACCAAACCACATGGGGAAGCACCGAGAAAGAAAGGGTGAGATCCAGAAATATTGGAAAAACACTCTTGCGAGGCAAAAAGAGGGCCATTTGTGGCATTATGGCGCAATATGAAATTTGAAGGATCGAAGATGTGATGGACAAGATCTAGAAGGGGGGGGGGGTTGAATAGATCTAGGCCAACTATTGCGAAAGCTTAGCCAATTTAAAACAATGCAAGAAATCAGAGACAATTTGAAAGAGCAATTTAGAGATCTGATGAATTAGTGTGTGAATTAGATGATTGAAGTGGGGAATCAAGTTGATTAGAATGAATTCGAAAAACCCTATGCATACATCTAGCGCAAGGTGAATTAAAGTCACACACAAGCCACTGCACAGAGAATTTTTAGGTGGTTCGGAAATCACACCATGTGATTCCTACATCCACCCCTCACACTGTGAGGATCCACTAAACAACCGGATAGACCACACACACAGGAGCCTGACAACTCCAACACAGAGTTTTACAACTCACACAACCTCTAGAGCAAGACTACTCTAGAACCTGAGCACAATTGCTCAACCACAACTGAGTACGATGACTCAACACTGAGCACACAGGCTCACAACCACTTGCTAGATCACAAACACAAAGATTCAGATCTTCTAGCAATGATCTGATCTAAGGAGGTTCATTCAAGAGGATTAATGCAACAGTTCATGCACAATCTCTAGAATGACCAAGAAGAAACAAGGGGAAATGAGGAATGAGGTGAAAAGTCCTTGTTCTTCACGAAGACTCCCTTGTAGAGGCTGAATTGAGAAGAGGCTCGATCACTTGAAGTCCCAGGCCGATGCTCTGCAACTTGGTCTTTGGGATCTTCCTTGAATTCTTCACAATGGTCTGCTTCTACTCGATCTGCATCCTTGGAAGTTGATCACATGGCTTCATCTTAGATCAATCTTCACTTCTTGTGCTTGGAGATGTGGAAATTGGGTTGAAGAAGCACAAGAGGAGCAAGAACAGGAAGGAGAGCTCTCACTGCCGCCAAAAGGATTTCTGGAAGGCTCTTGGAGGCTCTCTCTTGGTTGGATGGCCAATTAGGAGAGTATTTATACCTAAAATGTCCAAACGTACCCTTGGGGGTCGTGGGCACATGATCCAAGGCCGATCCACCCATTCCCTAGGGTGCCACGTGTCCAGGAGAGACTTTAAGTCACATAGTTTTCGGAGTGTGTCGACCTGACTTGATCTAGTGTCGACACACTATCCCAGACTGGCAGACTAACTTCCCTGGGAGAGGTCTCTAGTGTCGACACCACTTCATCTTGTGTCGACACACAGGAGAGTACTGTAAAATAGGCCTTCTGGGAGAGGTCTCTAGTGTCGACACCATCTGGCTTAGTGTCGACACACTATCCAGGCCTATTGACAGGGCTCACTGGGAACTGGGTCTAGTGTCGACCTGACTTGATCTTGTGTCGACACTACTTGACCATTTCTTCATCTTTTGGCTTAGGGCTTGGAGCATTGTGTCGACACCAGTATGGGGTGTGTCGACACTACCCTTGAAAGAATTGTATGTCCCTGAGAAATAAACATATAAATCATTAGTCCATTGATTTATCATGAATATAAGTAATAAATGTGTTTGGAAACATGCTTTTTAAATGTGGTCATAACATGTGTGGTGCATCTAACATGTTCCAATTATTGTGCATTAAAATCACATCTTGTCATCATCAAAATATGAGGGGAAAAGAATTGTCTTCACACTCAACCCAACAATCTCCCCCTTTTTGATGATGGCAACATTAAGTTCATATGAAAATTCGAAGTTTCAATGAAATGTGATTTTAAGCTTTTTAGTTACTCAATCACTCAATTTGAAAACATTGATAGACATTGAGCTATGTTTCATTTCCTTTTTATTCACACTTGTCAAAGACCTTTGAAAATATTTTAGTAACATTTGAAATTTGCACACATTAGAGACACAATGTTACTAATGATGAACTATTTTCACAAAAAGCCAAGCAGCTTGACAAGCATCCATTCATTCACATTCACATTCATGACATTCATTCAAAATTCAATCACATTCAAGAAAAAATGTTTCTTTTCATTTCAACCAACAAATGTCATTTCATTCACAAAGAAGGAGACATTTCATAAAATCTTTACAATCAACCAAAAAGAAAAACATCATTCCAAAAGAAACTTTCTATCTTTCTCCCCCTTTGACATCATCAAAATAAGATACATTAAGCAGGAGGAGGAGGAGGAATGGGAAGGAGAATGGCTTCGATGGACTTAAGTCTAGAGTCCATAGCATGAAGGCTTGTATGAAGTTGCTTCTGCATGGTCGATAGTCTAGTGTGAACAATTTCTTCCAGCCGTTGACTATTATCAGACATGGTGTACTGAAGTGAGGACAAGTCAACTGAAGAAGGTTGTGCACTAGAAGATGAACTGCCAAGACCATATTTGTTGATGTTCTTCAGCTCCTTCTTGAGGTCAGTCATTTCACTGTCAATGTGAGCTGACATATTTTTCATGCTTTCCAGATCATCAACCAAATGAGCAAAGGATAATCTTGTCTTGGAAATCTGGGTCAGTGTTTCCTTGGTGTTGAACACATCAGCTGGGAATTTGCCAAAATTCCCTGAAGAACCATTTCCAATTATCTTGATGCTCCTTCAGCTCAACAGAAGCATCTGCTAAGGTTCCAATCAACCTATTAAACCTTTGTACTGCATGGTCTGAAGCTGCTTTTTGCTCAATGAATTTTGCAGACATTGTATTCTCCAACCTCTGTACCTTCAATTCAAAATTCTCTGTCATGTGCTGAATGGAAGTGTTGAAGGCATCAAATTTTCATTCAGAAAGGAGTATAATTCTGGTGGTACAGAAGGTCCACCAAAGGCATAGGAGGTTTGAGTTTGAGGTTGGGGAGTGAAGGTATGAGTATCCTTGGCAAGATGAGTGGGTGAAGAGTTGTGAAATGGAGGAGTGAGAGGTGCATCCTGGGGTAGTTGAAGTTCAGGTTCAATGTGAGGCTGATCCTCAGGAGCTAGAGGCTGTTCCTCTGGAATTTGAGGCTGGTCCTCATTAGCTTGAGGCTGGTCCTCATTAGCTGGAGGCTGGTCCTCAGGAGGTGGTATCACTGCCTCTGGAGCCTCAGGAACTTGGGCCTCAACAACTACTGGCCCTCTCCTCACTTGGTCACCCTCAAGCCTGAATCCCATAAACTTTTGAACATGCTTGAAGCAGTAGATGTTTGATTTAGGAATTGACTGAGATTTCTCATTATCTAGAGACACACCGAAATGCTTAAAGACTGGAGTCAAGTGAGCTGCATAAGGAAGAGATCTATGGAGATCTTTCCTGGTTGTCTCAGAAATGATTTGGTACATTATGACATGGAGATTGACCTTGATGTTCTTTTTCATGCAATAAATCACAAACGCTGAATATCCGTGAGTCTATCCCTGCCACCACCTTGAGGTGTGATGATAGTGGTGAGAATGTGATGGATAAGTCTCAACACAGGTGGAAAGGTGTTTGTGTTGAACTTGGTGACATGTGTCTGCTGGGATCAGACTCATCAGCTTGCAATCCAGTCAAGATAGTGTAAGCTTCATGAAGATCAAACTCAAAATTGTGGTAATCGGCTCCTTCATCTGGAATTTTAAATAGGGTGGCTGCTAATGCTGTGGGCATATCAATCACAACACCTTTGACCTCAGACTTATAACCGTCATCAGTGCATTCCAAATTCATGTAGAATTCTTGTACAAGACGAGGATAAATGATCCGAAATTCAGAGATAAAAGGTAACCAAGTCTGGAATGAGAAGAAACTGTGAATTTCTGGAAATGCAGCTGCTAACTGAGTATCCGCCAAATCAACTGCCCTAGGTTTCAAAATCATCTTCCCTTCACTAACCGACTTGGAAGGGGTGGCCTCAGAAGATGAAGAGGACGATTCCTCAGAAGCGTCAGGAGAAGAAACCAAAATCCTTCGTCTAGGGTTTGCGGACCCCCTACCTCGAACAGAGGATGTCCTACCTCTCTTGGCAGAAGAAGGAGATGCAGAGGAAGGCCCTGGCTGCTCCGCAGGGTCATGGCGTCTCTTGCTTCTCCTCTCAGTAGGAGGTGCTTCTTCCGCCGGAATGGGCCTAGCTGTGGCCCTGGACCTTGCTCCACGGCGAGGGGCTTGCTTGGGTGCCATGGAAGCAAGAAGGAGTGGAAGAGCAGAGAATGGAGAGGAAGGAATGAAAGGAAGAAGGACAAGGATGGGTTGGAGGAGGGAAGAAGGTGGAATGGTTGCCGTATTCAAAGGTGGAAGGCGGCCATGGGGTCGACCTTGCATAGAAAAAGGGTTTCGAAGGTGCAATGTCCCGCAGGAACAAGAATACCCTTAACCGGCGCCCACGACTTGAATCACCCTGGCAGGGGTATGTGTCGACACTAGAGGAGGTTAGTGTCGACCTCGGCTGAAGAGTGTCGACACTAGATGGGGGTAGTGTCGACCTGGCCTGATGAAAAGTTGAGATGTGAGAATGGGAAAATTTGGTGAGCTTGGGGACACCTTTAAAATGATAAACAATGGGTGGAATTAACATTTCAAGGATTTTTAAGAGGCTTAAAAATTCATTTGTCATATTTTGCAGAAATTCAACACAATTCAAGTTTTACACAACATCCAACAGGATATGATCATTCAGAGACTTGAGCCATTAAAATGATAATTTGAGGGATATAATACATCCAACAATCAACTACAAACTACCATATTCTTCAAATCCAAAGAAATAAAAAAATCTTTTAGAGTGAAATCAAGTGTGTTGAAAGTAAACAAGTTTTTGTAAAAACAACTTGATGATGGATAGGGATGATTCTTTTAAACAATTCTCCTTTGATAGACATTTTTGTTTTTGAATCAAACTATCAAATGTGATAAATCTTGTTCACTCAAGAACTAATGCTTTTTACACACTATAGTCCCTGGATACTAAAGATTTACCTATTATCAAGTCTCAAGGGGTAAATGATGACCTTTTGACATGAAAATATACGTTTATCAAACGCCAATATTTCCAGTTACTCAGTCATCATCAAAAAGCAAATTTTTTTTTTTAAGTATTTTGATTTTGAACCCCTTTGAACAGAGATAGCAGTAATGCCTCATGACATACATGGCACTTCATTCATTGTGAAGGTGTGTAGTTTCTCAGCATATGTGCCATTGCTCTGTTGAATTATCATTTTTTGGAGAGTTTTGTAAGATTGAAATCATTTATATCCAACATCAGTTGCAAACAAAGAAATGTTTAAATTCAAGATACACATTATCTTTCAGTCTTTGAAAGAGATTTGAATTTCTGTAGTTTTGAAGAATATAGATGAGAGTTGACAAAAAAATATAGTAGATCACTCAAAGAATCATTTTGAGACTCTAGACACCTAAATGAGGACATCATGCAAGGAAATTGATGTAATTCAAGAAGAGTGTTAAATTTTTCAAAAGAAATGACTTGTGAATTCTCTAGCTCCCCCTGAGATGAGGATTCCAACCACTTTTCATCAAACTAAAGATATGCAAGTATTTTGAAATCAGAAATGATTCTCTTTGAACAACAAAAGCTCCCCCTCAACAATTGCATTTTCATTTCTTGGTACTTGGCGGAGACATATACTCTCGCATAGTGAAAGTGTCCAGACAAGCATAACTTGTCCTTCTCCAAGTCACCATTTGATATACCAAGAAATTCAACACAATGTGAGTTGAAGAATCCATTGTCAAAAAGAAATGGAAGTGAAATTGAGAGAGATATGAACAATATGAATCAAGAGAGCAAAGGATAATGATGATGCAAAGAACTCCCCCTCAGAAAATGCCTAACACTCAACCCAAACCCAATGAGAGAGATCAAGAAAATGGACATTTACAAAGGCCAAGCTCTCTCCTCAAAGATGAGAATCTACTGTCAGAAAGAGGTTTGGTGAAGATGTCAGCAATTTGTTTTTCAGTTTCTATGAAGTGGAGTTCAAAGGATTTCTTTGCTACTTCATCCCTTAAGAAATGATGCCTAATTTCAATATGTTTTGTTCTTGAATGCTGAATTGGGTTTTTAGACAGATTTATGGCACTTGTGTTATCACATAGAATGGGAACACAACCTAACTCTTGGTTATAATCAAGAAGTTGATGTTTCACCCAAAGAATTTGAGTTCCACATCTACCTGCTGCAACATACTCAGCCTCTGCAGTTGATAGAGCAACTGAGTGTTGCTTCTTAGAAGCCCAAGAGATTAGGCACCCACCTAAGTATAAACACAAGCCACTTGTGCTTTTTCTATCTAATTTACATCCAGCATAATCAGCATCACAATAGGCAATCAAATCTAACTTGCAACCAGCAGGATACCAAATTCCAATATCACATGTTCCAACAAGATACTTGAAAATTCTTTTAACAGCTAACATGTGACTTTCCTTAGGATTTGATTGAAATCTAGCACACAAACACACACTAAACTGAATATCAGGTCTAGAAGTTGTAAGATAGAGTAGAGAGCCAATCATACCTCTGTATGTCTTTGGGTCTACTGACTTACCAAGTGAGTCTTCTTCTAGCTTAGCATTAATTGCAATGGGTGTGCTTGAATGCTTGAGGTTCTGGAAGTCAAACCTTTTCAGAAGTTCTTTGACATACTTGGTTTGACTTATGAAGATCCCCTCATTTGTTTGGTTAACCTGCAATCCCAAGAAAAATTGTAAGTCTTCCATTAAGCTCATTTCAAATTCAGTTTTCATTTGATTTGAAAATTCAGTACACAAGCTTTTATTGGTTGATCCAAATATTATATCATCAACATAAATTTGGACTGCAATTATTTGTTTATTAACTATTTTTGTGAACAATGTTTGATCAACATTTCCTCTAGAATATCCTTTTTCAAGCAAAAAGGAACTCAAACGGTCATACCAAGCTCTTGGAGCTTGTTTAAGACCATGGAGAGCCTTATGAAGCTTGAAAACATGATTAGGATGTTTTTCATTTTCAAATCGTGGAGGTTGTTCAACAAAAACTTTTTCCTTTATGTATCCATTTATAAAAGCAATTTTGACATCCATTTAATAAACTTAAATTTCATGGAGGATGCAAAAGCAAGGAAAATTCTAACAGCTTCTAGTCTAGCTACATGGGCATATGATTCTTCAAAGTCAATTCCAAATTCTTGATTGTACCCCTTTGCAACTAGTCTAGCTTTATTTCTAATGAGTTGACCATTTTCATTCAATTTATTTCTAAAAACCCATCTAGTGCCGATGACTGTTTGGTCACTAGGTCTAGGTACTAATTCCCATACTTGATTTCTTTCAAATTGATGAAGTTCATCATGCATTGCATTGATCCAATCAGAACTTAATAAAGCTTCATCAATTGACTTTGGTTCAATTCGGGAAATTAGAGCTAGTGGGTCTTCATCAATAACATGCAGGAATGATGATCTAGTCCTAACTCTATCATGCAAATTGCCAACCACATTTTCCAATGGGTGATCTCTCAAAAATCTATTTTTAGAAATTACCTGTTGAGGGGTACTTAAATCTGGAACAACATTACCTGATCCACTTGAAGATGGTGACTGGATGTTCAAGTTCTCACCAATGTCTTCAAGTTCCTCAACAGTTGGTGAAGAGTCCACAATGAAATCATCCTCTTCACTGTCTTGACTTTCCCTGCAAGATTTAGAATTATTAGTTGAAAAGGAATTTTCATCAAAGATAACATGTGGAGATTCTTCAACAGTTTTGTTTTTGAGAATGTACACTCTGAAAGCTCTTGACACTTCTGAATAGCCAAGAAAGATGGCTTCCTGACTTTTAGCATCAAACTTGTCAAGATTTTCTTTATTATTGTTGTGTACAAAACATTTACACCCAAAGATTTTGAAGTAAGACACAATTGGCTTTTTATCTTTCAACAATTCATAAGGGGTTTTCTGATTTTTGGTCTGACCAATGCTCTATTGAGAATGTAGTTTGCTGTATTTACAGCTTCAGCCCAGAAGGATTTGGGCAAATTGCTTTCAAGGAGCATGGATCTAGCCATTTCCACAAGAGTTCTATTCTTTCTTTCCACAACTCCATTTTGTTCTGGAGTTCTTGGTGAAGAAAACTTGTGAAATATGTGAAGTTCAGCACATAAATCAGAAAAGGATTTGTTTTCAAACTCACCCCCATGATCAGTCAAAATGTTTTTGATTTTATATGGAAAGTTTGTTAAGGCAGTGGTACAGAAATTCCTGAACTCAAGGCAAGTATCACTTTTGTGGGACAAGAAGATAACCCATGTAAATCTGGTAAAATCATCAATGATCACAAACCCATATCTCTTGCCACTTAGACTTAGAATTCTTGTTGGGCCAAAGAGGTCCATGTGAAGTAATTCTAGTGGCCTAGATGTGAGTACCTCATTGAAGGTTTTAAAAGATTTCCTGGTTTGTTTTCCTTGGGCACAAATCCCACAAACTTGATTTTCAATATTAGAAAAAGATTCAGGAAGACCCTTAACCAAATTCAGCCTTAACAATTTATTCATTGATCTGAAACTTGCATGGCCAAGTCTTTTGTGCCAAGTCCATGCAATTTCATCTTTATTGGCAACAAAGCAAAGATTTTCAGAAAAGTTTTTATTGAGGTTGATCATGTAAACATTGTTTTCCCTTTTTCCAAAGAATTTTATTTTATCAGTTGATGAGTCAATTATCTTGCAGAAATCAGATTCAAACACAACTTTGTGACCTTTGTCACATAGTTGGCTAATGCTCAGCAAATTGTAATCTAGACCATCAACTAACAAAACATTATCAACAGAGTTTGAGGAAGATTGACCAACCTTTCCAGATCCAATGATCTTTCCTTTATTTTTACCTCCAAAAGTTACTGAACCTCCCTCCTTCTCAATCAGGAATGAAAATTTGGCTTTGTCTCCAGTCATGTGTCGTGAACACCCGCTATCAAGAAACCATACATTTGAATTGGGTGCACGACCTTCCTGCAAAATCAATCAGTGGAGAGAAGATTTTGGTACCCAAACAGCGTTGGGACCATCAGAATGTTTGAACACAGTCATCAAATCTTTTCTCACCCAAATCTGATTTGTTTTTTATTTTTGTGTTGTTTCAGTGGTGTTCTTTGTCTTTTTCAATTTATTCTTTCCCTTAGGAATGAAAACACCAGTGTTCTTGTTTTCAGTAGGAGAGGAGTTTTTCATTTGAACATGAGATTTTAGATGAGGAGGTGGAATCCAAGGGTTTTGTTGGTACATCAAAAATTTTGGATAGAAGAATTGGGGATGATACCAACATGGGTTGTGATACCATTGGTTCCAAGAATTGGTCCATTCAGCTTGATATGCTGTCTTGGAGGTCCAAGGTTTTTTATGAATGACTTCCTTTGAGTTTTTCTTATTTTTCAAATTTTTATTTGAATTTTTGTTTTTGTGGTTTGTGTTTGTTGATGTTGAGCAGGTCGACCTTTCCTTGACTGGTGTCGACACAGCAGTCACAGAATCCTTCTTCTTGTGGACTGGTGTCGACCTGTCAGGTAACTGTGTCGACCTGGTTGACTTCTTTTGGTTCTGAGTTTTTGAAATTTTTGTTGTTTTGCTTGATGTTTGCTTGATTTCAGTGTTCTCAAGACTAGGACCTTTGACAAATTTAATCAATGGTGCTTTATCCCTTTTCTCACCAGATTTGTCTTTCTTAGGTTTTTGTTTATTGAATCCTAGTCCATGAGAAATTGATTTCATTTTAGCTCCCAGCAAGGCCTCCAAATTGTCTTTACCTTTTGTGAAGGTTTCAATGACTTCATCTTTTTCTTTTAGCTGGTTTTCTAAGGTTTTGATTTCTTCAATCTTTTGTTGTTTATCTTTGTTTTCCATTTCCAGCTTTTCAGACAGTTCTTTAAATTCATGGGTGGCCTTTTGAGAGGCAAGCTTAAGCTCATCAATTAAGTTCAGGAAATTTTCCTTTTCTTCATTAAGTTCAGCTACCTCATTTTCTAATTCACAAATTCTTTTGTTTGAGGAATAGTTATTCATGATGTTTTCCATTTTCTTTTTGAGATGCTTGTTTTCTTTCCTTAATACAGAGTATTTTTCAACAAGCTCAGCATATGCATCTTGCCAGTCCTCAATTGAATAGTCTTCGAAGGATGTACTTACCTTTCCATCTGAACTATTCGCCATGAAGCAAATTTCCTCACTTTCAGAACTTGAGGATTTTCTTCTTCTTCCTTTTCACTTGAGTCTTCATCAGACCAAGTGGCTACCATGGCCTTTGGCTTCTTGAACTTGTGAATCTTTTTGTGTTTTTCCTTCTTGTTTTCAGGACATTCTCCTTCATATGTCCTGGCTTGTTGCACCTGTAACAAATGACAGTTTCATCAGATTTCTGATTCCTATTAGAATTGGCATTAGAAAAGAAGTGTTTCTTTTTCCTGATGGGAATTTCTTTTTCCCAGAAAATTTTCCTTTCTGTATTTTAAGAATTTTCTGAATTGCCTGGTCATGAGGGCATCCTCATTGGACTCAGACTCATCAGAACTTGTTTTCTCCTGTTTTTTGTCTTTGTTACTAGAAGAGGCCTTTAATGCTACTGGCTTGGTCTTAATTATGTGATCTTCATTTCTTTTTAGATTAATTTCATAAGTCATCAAGGATCCTATCAATTCATCCAAAGAGATTTTGGACAAATCTTTAGAATCTTCAATGACTGTGGCCTTTGTGTGCCAAATTGAAGAGAGAGAGCGTAGAATTTTCCTTACCAAGTCAGCATCTGTATAATCCTTACCTAAGGCCTTCAGTCCATTGACAATGATCATAAACCTGGCAAACATTTCAGAAATTGTCTCATTAGGTTTCATCATAAACAATTCATACTCAGAGACAAGAATGTTAGCTTTGGTTTCTTTCACTTGGGATGTTCCCTCATAGAGTAACTCAAGTTTATCCCACATCTCTTTGGCAGATTTGCACATTGAGATTCTTGAGTACTCCTTAGGGTGGACTGCACATTGGATCATGTTCATGGCACTATAATGCAAAGTGGCCCTCCTAATCTGTTCCCTAGTCCAGGTCTCTTCCTCCCCCTGATTCTCATAGGGACCTACTTCGACTACCTTCCATATCTCATAGTTTTGGGCTCTTAGAAAGACCTGCATCCTATTCTTCCTGTTGGGATTAAGTGTGAATGTAATTCAACTCTCCTCATATTTTGATGATGACAAGTGGTGATTTTAGTGCATGACAATTGAAACATGTTAAATGCATCACCCATAGAACAACAATACTCAAGAGCATGTTCCTAAACACATTTATTATTCATATACATGATAATTCAATTAACTAATGATTTATGTGTTTATTTTCTCAGGGACAAACATTTCTTGCAAAGGTAGTGTCGACACAACCATCACTGGTGTCGACACAATGGCTCAGAGCAAAGGCAGAAATGTGAAGAAAAGAACCTCTAGTGTCGACACTAAACAATCTCAGGTCGACACTAGTGAGCCTTCCCAGAAGGCCTGTTTTTCAGCTGATTACGGCAGGTCGACACTAAACAATCTCAGGTCGACACTAGAGCCTTCTCCCAGGGAATCAATTGGCCAGTCTGGGATAGTGTGTCGACACTACTCAAGGGCAGGTCGACACACTCCGGAAAGTTTGGAACTTAAACTTCCTCCTGGACATATGGCACCCTAGGGATTTGATGGATGGGCCTTGGAACTTGTGCCCTCGACCCCCAAGGGTACCTTTGGATATTTTTGGGTATAAATACTCCCTATTTGGCTATCCATCATATTAAGAGAGCTTCCAACCGCCTCCAAGAAAGCTCTGGCGAAGGAGAGCCTCTCCTCCCAGATTTTGCTCCCTCCTGTGCTTCTTCTCCGCAATTCAAACTTCTCCAAGCACAAGAATCGAAGGTTGATCAAGATGAAGCATTGGGATCAACTTCAAGGGAGCAGATCAAGTAGAAGCCAGTGATTGTGAAGCACTCAAGGAAGATCCCAAGATCAAAATTGCAGAGCATCGGCCAAGGGACTTCAAGTGATCAAGATCCTTCCAATTCAGCCTCTACAAGGGAGTCCTCTTGAAGAACAAGAATTGTCAACATCATATCTTAAGTTTTCTTGTTTCTTCTTGGCTATTCTAGAGATTGTGCATAATCCATTGCATTGATTCTCTTGAATTGGCCTTAATAGATCAGATCATTGCTAGAGGATCTGAATCTTGGTGTTTTTGTTCTAGCAAGTGTTTGTGAGCCTTTGTGCTCAGGGTGTTGAGTCGTTGTACTCAGTTTGTGTGGTTGAGTAGTCTTGCTCAGATTCTAGAGTAGTCTTGCTCTAGGTGGTGTGTGAGCTGTCTAACTCATTTGTGGAGTTGTCAGTCCCCAGTGTGTGTTGTGTTTTCAAGTTGATAGTGAATCCTCACTGTGTGAGGGGTGGATGTAGGAGTCACATGGTGTGATTTCTGAACCACCTAAAATTTCTTTGTGCAGTGGTTTACTTGCTTTCTAATTTTCAGTTGCGCTAGATGTATGCATAGGGCTGTGCAAACTCTCTTCTAATCAACTTGCTCATTCACTTCAATTACACAATTCTCACATCAATTGATCAGATTTGCTAAGTGTTCTTTCATATTGTCTCTGATTCTAAGAACTGCTTTTAATTGATTAAGTTTCCACAAAATTGGCCTAGATCTATTCAACCCCCCCTTCTAGATCTTGTCCACACCTATTTTGATCCTAACAATTGGTATCAAAGCGGGTTTATATCTGATCTGATCTGAGTGATTTCTATTTGTTCTGTGTGATTTGTTTGCTTGCTGAGTGTTTCCTTCTTTGCACCATCTTTTTAATTCAATGGCATAGCTGAGGGTCATTCCATTAATAGGCCACCATTTTTTAATGGAACAGACTATTCTTATTGGAAAAATAGAATGCAAGTTTTCTTAGAGCCCAAAGTTATGAAATCTAGAAAGTAGTGGAGGTAGGCCCCTATGAGAACCAGGGAGAGGAAGAAACCTGGACTAGGGAACATATAAGAAGAGCTACATTGAATTACAGTGCCATGAATATGATTCAATGTGCTGTTCACCCCAAGAGTACTCGAGAATCTCAATGTGCAAATCTACCAAAGAGATGTGGGATAAACTTGAGTTACTCTATGAGGGAACATCTCAAGTTAAAGAAACCAAGGCTAACTTACTTGTCTCTGAATATGAATTGTTTATGATGAAATCTAATGAGACAATCTCTGAAATGTTTGCCAGGTTTATGATCATAGTCAATGGACTGAAGGCTTTAGGTAAGGACTATACTGATGCTGACTTGGTAAGAAAAATTCTACGTTCTCTCTCTTCAATTTGGCACACAAAAGCCACTGTCATTGAAGATTCTAAAGATCTGTCCAAAATCTCTTTGGATGAATTGATAGGATCTTTAATGACATATGAAATCAATCTAAAGAGAAATGAAGAACATATAATCAAAACCAAGCCAGTAGCTCTAAAGGCCTCATCTAGTAACAAAGACAAAAGTCAGGAGAAAACCAGTTCTGATGAGTCTGAGTCAAATGAGGATGAGATTGCCCTCATGACTAGGCAATTCAGAAAATTCTTGAAATATAGAAAAGGAAAACTTTCTGGCAAAAAGAAATTTTCATCAGGTAAAAGAAACACTTCCTTTTCCAATGCTAATTTCAATAAGAATCAGAAATCTGACAAAGTTGTCATTTGTTACAGGTGCAACAGGCCAGGACATATGAAGGGAGAATGTCCTGAAAACAAAAAGAAAAAGCACAAAAAGATTCACAAGTTCAAGAAGCCAAAGGCCATGGTAGCCACTTGGTCTGATGAAGACTCAAGTGAAAAGGAAGAAGAAGAAAAATCCTCAAGCTCTGAAAGTGAGGAGATCTGCTTCATGGCAAATAGCTCAGATGGAAAGGTAAGCACATCTTTCGAAGACTTTTCAGTTGAAGATTGGCAGGATGCATATGCTGAATTAGTTGAAAAATACACTGAAATGAGGAAAGAAAACAAACACATCAAAAAGAAAATTAAAAATATCTTGCACAACCAATCTTTCAACAAAAGAATTTGTGAACTAGAAAATGAAGTAACAGAACTGAATGAAGAAAAAGAAAATCTTCTGAACTTGATTGATGAGCTTCAGCTAGCCTCTCAAAAGGCCACCCATGAATTCAAAGAACTGTCTGAAAATCTGGAAATGGAAAACCATGATAAACAACAAAAGGTTGAAGAAATCAAAACCTTACAAAACCAGCTAAAAGAAAAGGATGAAGTTATTGAAACATTCACAAAAGGTAAAGATAATCTGGAGGCCTTGCTGGGAGCAAAAATGAAATCAATCTCTCATGGATTAGCATTCAATAAACAAAAACCTAAGAAAGACAAATCTGGTGAGAAAAAGGATAAAGCACCATTAATTAAATTTGTCAAAGGTCCTAGTCTTGAGAACACTGAAATCAAGCAAACATCAAGCAAAACACCAAAAATCTCAAAAACTCAGAAACAAAACAAGTCAACCAGGTCGACACAGTCACCTGACAGGTCGACACCAGTCCACAAGAAGAAGGATTATGTGGCTGTTGTGTCGACACCAGTCAAGGAGAGGTCGGCCTGCTCAACATCAACAAAGACAAACAACAAAATCAAAAATTCAAATAAAAATTTGAAAAATAAGAAAAAGTCAAAGGAAGTCATTCATGAAAAACCTTGGACTTCCAAGACAAGATATCAAGCTGATTGGAACCAATGGCATTACAACCCATGTTGGTATCATCCCCAATTCTTCTATCCAAATTTTTGATGTACCAACAAAATCCTTGGATTCCACCTCCTCATCTAAAGTCTCATGTTCAAATGAAAACTTCCCCTCCCACTGAAAACAAAAACACTGGTGTTTTCATTCCTAAGGAAAAGAAGAAATTGAAAAAGACAGAGAACACCACTGTAATAAAACAAAAATAAAAAACAAATCAAATTTGGGTGAGAAAAGATTTGATGATTATGTCCAAACATTCTGATGGTCCCAACTCTGTTTGGGTACCAAAATCTTCTCTCCACTGATTACTTTTGCAGGAAGGTCGTGCACCCAATTCAAATGTGTGGTTCCTTGACAGTGGGTGTTCACGACACATGACTGGAGATAGAGCCAAATTTTCATTCCTGATTGAGAAGGAGGGAGGTTCAGTAACATTTGGAGGTAAAAATAAAGGAAAGATCATTGGATCTGGAAAGGTTGGTCAAACTTCCTCAAACTCTGTTGATAATGTTTTATTAGTTGATGGTCTAGATTATAATCTGCTGAGCATTAGCCAACTATGTGACAAAGGTCACAAAGTTGTGTTTGAATCCAATTTCTGTAAGATCATTGATTCATCAACTGATAAAATAATTTTTTTTGGAAAAAGGGAAAACAATGTTTACATGATCGACCTTAATAAAAACTTTTCTAAAAATCTTTGCTTTGTTGTTAATAAAGATGAAATTGCATGGACTTGGCACAAAAGAATTGGCCATGCAAGTTTCAGAATATTGAATAAATTGTTAAGGCTGAATTTGGTTAAGGGTCTTCCTGAATCCTTTTCTAATATTGAAAATCAAGTTTGTGGGATTTGTGCCCAAGGAAAACAAACCAGGAAATCTTTTAAAACCTTCAATGAGGTACTCACATCTAAGCCACTAGAATTACTTCACATGGACCTCTTTGGCCCAACAAGAATTCTAAGTCTAAGTGGCAAAAGATATGTGTTTGTAATCATTGATGATTTTACCAGATTTACATGGGTTATTTTCTTATCCCACAAAAGTGATACTTGCCTTGAGTTCAGGAAATTCTGTACCACTGCCTTAACAAACCTTCCATACAAAATCAAAAATTTTTGACTAATCATGGGGGTGAATTTGAAAACCAATCCTTTTCTGATTTATGTGCTGAACTTCAAATTTTTTACAAGTTTTCTTCACCAAGAACTCCAGAACAAAATGGAGTTATGGAAAGAAAGAATAGAACTCTTGTGGAAATGGCTAGATCCATGCTCTTAGAAAGCAATTTGCCCAAATCCTTCTGGGCTGAAGCTGTAAACACAGCAAATCACATTCTAAATAGAGCTTTGATCAGACCAAAAATCAGAAAAACCCCCTATGAATTATTGAAAAATAAAAAGTCAACTATTTCTTATTTCAAAACCTTTGGGTGCAAATGTTATGTACACAACAATAATAAAGAAAATCTTGACAAGTTTGATGCTAAGAGTCAGGAAGCCATCTTCCTTGGCTATTCAGAAGTGTGAAGAGCTTTCAGAGTGTACATTCTCAAAAACAAAACTGTTGCAGAGTCTCCACATGTTATCTTTGATGAAAATTCTTTTTCAACTAAAAGTTCTAAGTCTTGCAGGGAAAATCAAGACAGTGAAGAAGATGATTTCGTTGTGGACTCTTCACCAACTGTTGAGGAGCTTGAAGACATTGGCGAGAACTTGAACATCAATTCACCATCTTCAAGTGGATCAGGTAACATTGCTCCAAATTTAAGTACCCCTCAACAGGTAATTTCTGAACATCGAATTTTGAGAGATCACCCATTAGATAATGTAGTTGGCAATTTGCATGATAGAGTTAGGACTAGATCATCATTTCTGCATGGTATTGAAGAAGACCCACTAGCTCTAATTTCCCAAATTGAGCCAAAGTCAATTGATGAAGCTTTATCAAGTTCTGATTGGATTAATGCCATGCATGATGAACTTCATCAATTTGAAAGAAATCAAGTATGGGAATTAATACCTAGACCTAGTGACCAAACAGTCATTGGCACTAGATGGGTTTTCAGAAATAAATTGAATGAATCTGGTCAAGTCATTAGAAATAAAGCTAGGCTAGTTGCAAAGGGGTACAATCAAGAGTTTGGAATTGACTTTGAAGAATCATATGCCCCTGTAGCTAGACTAGAAGCAGTTAGGATTTTCCTTGCTTTTGCATCCTCCATGAAATTTAAAGTTTATCAAATGGATGTCAAAAGTGTATTTTTAAATGGATATATAAAGAAAAATGTTTTTGTTGAACAACCTCCTGGATTTGAAAATGAAAAACATCATAACCATGTTTTCAAGCTTCATAAGGCTCTCTATGGTCTTAAACAAGCTCCAAGAGCTTGGTATGACCGTTTGAGTTCCTTTTTGCTTGAAAAAGGATATTCTAGAGGAAATGTTGATCAAACTTTGTTCACAAAAATAGTCAATAAACAAATAATTGCAGACTCATGTAAGCAAATTCAACACCAATAAATTCCCTCCAGTGTTGAGAACCCTTCACCACATACTCACTACCATCATAACTCCCCAAGGTGGTGGAAGGGATAGGCTTACAGACATCCAGAGATTTATGCTCTACTGCATGAAGAAAAATCTCAAGGTCAATCTCCATGTCATTATGTTTCAGATCATCTCCGAGACCACTAGGAATGATCTACATAGGTCTCTTCCATATGCAGCCCATCTGACTTCTGTGTTTGAGCATTTTGAAATTCCTCTTGCAAATGAAAAGACTCAAACAATTCCCAAGGCAAATGTTTATTGCTTCAAGCATTTACAAAAGTTTATGAGGTTCAGACTTGAAGGTAATCAAGTTAGGAGAGGACCAATTGTTGAAGCACCTGAGGTAGTGGCACCTCCTGCTGAGGACTAGCCTCCTGCTGAGGATCAGCCTCCTGCTGAGGACCAGCCCCCCATCAATGAGGATCAGCCTCATGTTGAAGGAGATACTCAAGCTGAACCATTCACTCCTTCATTTCAAGACTCCTCTCCTGTTCACCCCTCTATGGACTTACCCAACTTCATCCCACAACCTCAATCTCAAGCTCACACAACTCATGTCTTTGGTGGACCCACTGTTCCACCAGAGTTGTACTCCTTTTTAAATGAGAAATTTGAGGCTTTCACCTCCTCAATTCAAGAAATGTCAGAAAGCTTCAACTTGAAAGTTCAAAGGCTTGAGAATGCTGTGACTGCTAAATTCATTGAGCAAAAGGCAGTTTCAGACTATGCTGCACAAAGGTTCAACAGATTGATTGGGACAATGGCAGATGCTTCGGTTGAGCTAAAGGAGCATCAAGACAAATTGGAAAAAGTTCTTCTGGGAATCTTGGCAAATTCCCAAGCAGATGTCTTCAACACCAAGGAAACTCTTTCACAAATCTCTAAAACAAGATTGTCATTTGCTCACTTTGTTGATGACTTAGAGAGTATGAAGAACTTATCAGCTCACATTGATAATGAGATGACTGATATCAAGAAGGAATTGAAGGACATCAATAGTCATGGACTTGGTAGTTCATCCTCTAGTGCTCCATCATCATCTGTTGATTTGTCTGCTCTTCAGCACTCCATTTCTGACAACAGCCAAAGACTTGAAGCACTTGTTCATACAAGGCTCTCCACTATGCAGAAACAACTCAACATGAATCTTCATGCTATGGATTCAAGACTCAAAGCTATAGAGTCCATCCTCCTCCCAATTCCTCCTCCTCCTCCTCAAACTTAATGTAATGTGTCTTTCCTTTGATGATGTCAAAGGGGGAGAAGATAGAAGAAAGTGGAAAGAAAGTTTTTTTGTTGAAATACTTTTGTGAATGTATGAAAATGATCACATCCTTGTGAAGGCAAAGTTGTTTGCTTTAATGAAATGAAATGAAACATCTTTGTTTTCAATGTGATTGAGATTGTCTTTGAATGAATGTCAATGGATATCAATTGTATGTGGAATGTCAAGCTGCTTGGCTATTTGTGGAAATAGTTATCTTTAGTAACAACACTCTTGTGAATTAAAAAAAAAAATTCAAATGTTACTAAAACTTGTTCAATAGCCTTTGACAATTGTGAACAAAAAGAGTTGAAACATATCTCATTGTCATTCACTGTATTTCAAATTGGATGTGAATAATTGAATTGCTTAAAATCACACTTTGTTAAACCTTCGAATTTTCATATGAACCTAATGTTGCCATCATCAAAAAGGGGGAGATTGTTGGGATTAAGTGTGAATGTAATTCAACTCTCCTCATATTTTGATGATGACAAGTGGTGATTTTAGTGCATGACAATTGAAACATGTTAAATGCATCACCCATAGAACAACAATACTCAAGAGCATGTTCCTAAACACATTTATTATTCATATACATGATAATTCAATTAACTAATGATTTATGTGTTTATTTTCTCAGGGACAAACATTTCTTGCAAATGTAGTGTCGACACAACCATCATTGGTGTCGACACAATGGCTTAGAGCAAAGGCAGAAATGTGAAGAAAAGAACCTCTAGTGTCGACACTAAATAATCTCAGGTCGACACTAGTGAGCCTTCCCAGAAGGCCTGTATTTCAGCTGACTACGGCAGGTTGACACTAAACAATATCAGGTCGACACTAGAGCCTTCTCCCAGGGAATCAATTGGCCAGTTTGGGACAGTGTGTCGACACTACTCAAGGGCAGGTCGACACACTCCGAAAAGTTTGGAACTTAAACTTCCTCCTGGACACGTGGCACCCTAGGGATTTGATGGATGGGCCTTGGAACTTGTGCCCACGACCCCCAAGGGTACCTTTGGATATTTTTGGGTATAAATACTCCCTATTTGGCTATCCATCATATTAAGAGAGCTTCCAACAGCTCCAAGAAAGCTCTGGCGGAAGGAGAGCCTCTCCTCCCAGATTTTGCTCCCTCCTGTGCTTCTTCTCCGCAATTCAAACTTCTCCAAGCACAAGAATCGAAGGTTGATCAAGATGAAGCATTAGGATCAACTTCAAGGGAGCAGATCAAGTAGAAGCCAGTGATTGTGAAGCACTCAAGGAAGATCCCAAGATCAAAATTGCAGAGCATCGGCCAAGGGACTTCAAGTGATCAAGATCCTTCCAATTCAGCCTCTACAAGGGAGTCCTCTTGAAGAACAAGAATTGTCAACATCATATCTTAAGTTTTCTTGTTTCTTCTTGGCTATTCTAGAGATTGTGCATAATCCATTGCATCGATTCTCTTGAATTGGCCTTAATAGATCAGATCATTGCTAGAGGATCTGAATCTTGGTGTTTTTGTTCTAGCAAGTGTTTGTGAGCCTTTGTGCTCAGGGTGTTGAGTCGTTGTACTCAGTTTGTGTGGTTGAGCAGTCTTGCTCAGATTCTAGAGTAGTCTTGCTCTAGGTGGTGTGTGAGCTGTCTAACTCATTTGTGGAGTTGTCAGTCCCAGTGTGTGTTGTGTTTTCAAGTTGATAGTGAATCCTCACTGTGTGAGGGGTGGATGTAGGAGTCACATGGTGTGATTTCCGAACCACCTAAAATTTCTTGTGCAGTGGTTTGCTTGCTTTCTAATTTTCAGTTGCGCTAGATGTATGCATAGGGCTGTGCAAACTCTCTTCTAATCAACTTGCTCATTCACTTCAATTACACAATTCTCACATCAATTGATCAGATTTGCTAAGTGTTCTTTCATATTGTCTCTGATTCTAAGAACTGCTTTTAATTGATTAAGTTTCCGCAAAATTGGCCTAGATCTATTCAACCCCCCCTTCTAGATCTTGTCCACACCTATTTCGATCCTAATACTTCCAATAAGTGTAGTCAGTCCCATTGAAAAAGGGTGGCCTATTAATAGAGTGACCCTCGGCCATGAACCCTCTTGAACCCATTGAAGCAATTTAAATGGTGCAAAGAAGAGATACTCAGCAAACAAACAAGCAAACAATCAAGACACACAGAACAATCAGAAAGCACTCAGATCAGATCAAGTGTAAACCTACTCTGATACCAATTGAAGGATCGAAGATGTGATGGACAAGATCTAGAAGGGGGGGGGGGGAGGGTTGAATAGATCTAGGCCAACTATTGCGAAAGCTTAGCCAATTTAAAACAATGCAAGAAATCAGAGACAATTTGAAAGAGCAATTTAGAGATCTGATGAATAAGTGTGTGAATTAGATGATTGAAGTGGGGAATCAAGTTGATTAGAATGAATTCGAAAAACCCTATGCATACATCTAGCGCAAGGTGAATTAAAGTCACACACAAGCCACTGCACAGAGAATTTTTAGGTGGTTCGGAAATCACACCATGTGATTCCTACATCCACCCCTCACACTGTAAGGATCCACTAAACAACCGGATACACCACACACACAGGAGCCTGACAACTCCAACACAGAGTTTTACAACTCACACAACCTCTAGAGCAAGACTACTCTAGAACCTGAGCACAATTGCTCAACCACAACTGAGTACGATGACTCAACACTGAGCACACAGGCTCACAACCACTTGCTAGATCACAAACACAAAGATTCAGATCTTCTAGCAATGATCTGATCTAAGGAGATTCATTCAAGATGATTAATGCAACAGTTCATGCACAATCTCTAGAATGACCAAGAAGAAACAAGGGGAAATGAGGAATGGGGTGAAAATTCATTGTTCTTCACGAAGACTCCCTTGTAGAGGCTGAATTGAGAAGAGGCTCGATCACTTGAAGTCCCAGGCCGATGCTCTGCAACTTGGTCTTTGGGATCTTCCTTGAATTCTTCACAATGGTCTGCTTCTACTCAATCTGCATCCTTGGAAGTTGATCACATGGCTTCATCTTAGATCAATCTTCACTTCTTGTGCTTGGAGATGTGGAAATTGGGTTAAAGAAGCACAAGAGGAGCAAGAACAGGGAGGAGAGCTCTCACTGCCACCAAAAGGATTTCTGGAAGGCTCTTGGAGGCTCTCTCTTGGTTGGATGGCCAATTAGGAGAGTATTTATATCTAAAATGTCCAAAAGTACCATTGGGGGTCGTGGGCACATGATCCAAGGCCGATCCACCCATTCCCTAGGGTGCCACGTGTCCAAAGAGACTTTAAGTCACATAGTTTCCGGAGTGTGTCGACCTGACTTGATCTAGTGTCGATACACTATCCCAGACTGGCAGACTAACTTCCCTGGGAGAGGTCTCTAGTGTCTACACCACTTCATCTCGTGTCGACACACAGGAGAGTACTGCAAAACAAGCCTTCTGGGAGAGGTCTCTAGTGTCGACACCATCTGGCTTAGTGTCGACACACTATCCAGGCCTGTTGACAGGGCTCACTGGGAACTGGGTCTAGTGTCGACCTGACTTGATCTTGTGTTGACACTACTTGATAATTTCTTCATCTTTTGGCTTAGGGCTTGGAGCATTGTGTCGACACCAGTATGGGGTGTGTCGACACTACCCTTGAAAGAATTGTATGTCCCTGAGAAATAAACATATAAACCATTAGTCCATTGATTTATCATGAATATAAGTAATAAATGTGTTTGGAAACATGCTTTTTAAATGTGGTCATAACATGTGTGGTGCATCTAACATGTTCCAATTATTGTGCATTAAAATCACATCTTGTCATCATCAAAATATGAGGGGAAAAGAATTGTCTTCACACTCAACCCAACAAAATTTGCCCACAGTGGAGCCAAATTCGCATGTCTACATCGCTAAGGTGGTGTCGTCCCGTTCGTGCAGGGGACGTGTTCGTGTTGCTTGGAGCGAGGAGGAGGTGGTCATTCCTATGTGAAGGCCCCAACAGGTCGGCTCTTCTTGTGGAGGTAGGGACCCCTTGATCCTCTTGCCCTAAGCATGCTCCCCATCCCCTTGAGATCATGCTTTTCCCCATGGTTTGAGTTGTGGGGGTGTGAGGAATCCATGCTCGTAGTTGAGTGAGGTTCCATCGAGTGTAGATTTGTGTAAATCCATGTTTGTGGGGTTTTAGGGGTGGTATGCATGATTTATAAGCTTTCCTACATGTTGAGCATGCTCCCCTCCCCCTGTGGAATGTGTATATCGTGTTTTTGGGGTGGTTCCCATGAGGACTGCTCCGAAACCCCCCTCGACTGAAGACGTGACCACTATAAAGGTCGCGATCTTGTCGCAACGGCCTGGCCAGTCGCGACATGATCGCGACGCTCTTGGGCATCGCAACTTGGTCGTGACGGCTTGGGCCGCCGCGACAGTGTCGTGACAGGTTAGGGCGTCGCGACAAGGTCGCGATGGCCCAACGTGTCATGACGACAGCCGAGAGACAGGTTATGGTCTTGCGAAGTACCATGCCTTATTAAGTCTTCGCCGTTTCCACTTCTTTTACTGTACCTGTGGCACCTGTGCTAGTTCCCTAGTACGGTCCTACACTAGTCGTCGCCCGATGCTCGACACTTGAGGGCTTGTTCCGTAGAGAGGTTGTTACCATTGCCTGGGACCCCCATCCTCGGGAGCCTATTGAGGGAGTACTCCGGGCTACAAGCGTGCTCGAGTTGGCAGCCGAGTAGGCGGACTCTGGAGCAGATGGGAAAATGGTGGTTAGGACAGTGACGTTGAGTCGTTTGCAGAGCTCTCATAGTTGGTCTGGGACGCCGAGGTCGTTTTGAGGAGTTCTTCCTGGCGCACTCCAGCTAGTCCTATTCTCACTGCCTCGCTCTTTGCGGCCCCGGAACTGCTTAGAGAGGCCAGGCGTGGGACCGTAGTTCGGCCAGACTACGGCGATTACTGTTGTATTACCTTGTGTCCTGCCTCACTCTGACGAGACGTGGAGGTTTGGACCTGGGTCGAGGATAAGACGTCGGTGGATGCACCTGACCGGTTGACTAGTGGTAGTGCTTTCCATAGCTAGTGTTCCTTGTCTAGGCAGGGTTTCCCCCTGTCTGTGTTTGCTAGCTGTGTGGTGGTCACGACGAGCAGTCGTACGGAGTTTCCGACCGTGTTGTACTTCCGTACCGTTGCTAGTTAGTAGCTTTGCTTCCGCACTTCTGTTTGTAGGTAGAAGATATAACTACAATATTTAATTGATTATATATTCTTTTGCCTGTTAGAGTCAGTAGGAGATTGGTAGTTCCTACTGAGCTTCTGTTGTGAAGCTCATCCCTCCTTTTTCCTAGGTGAGACTTCTCAGCAGCGGCAGGGCGCGCGCCGGGCGGAGGAGACGGGGCGGTAGTCGTGGTCCCCGTAGCTAGCAGTGGTTCCCCCTCTCAGTGTACGTCACCCTCGGGGTATGCCCCTAAGGGACTTGTTATCCCCTACCTTTACTTGTACTAGTTGTGTGTGATGGGACTATACTTAGAACGGCACGCAGCGGTCTCGTTCTTCTTTCTATTTCCGCGTGTGTGCTTCTAGTTTAGCAGTTGACGTTTACTTCCGTTACATATCCTGTTAGATTTATATTATAGCCCTTCCTGATCTTCGGATCTGTGGGTGGCGATCGCAAAAATCGGGTCCTCGGCGTGGGCCGAGGGTTGGGTTCTCAGGGTCGTTACACATCTGCAGGCTAATTCAAACAAAATTGGTAAGTTAATTTGATTTATTGCATTGAATTTTTCAATTCTCTTGTTGTTCTTAATGTTATTCTCTCCCTATTTTTCTTTTTTCTTTTTATTTTTCTTTCTTCTTCCAACCCATCATGGCTGAACCACCTACTTCTCATATGACCACATGACGTATCCTACCTAACCCATGCTTGCACCACCCTTCACATGGCCAAATTTCATCTTATAGGATTATCCTCTTTTCCCGGGCACTAGAGGGTACATGAGATTGCCTTGGCTCCAGAAATTGACCTCCCTCATAAGTCTAGACATGAAAACCATCCTCTCCAAGTGGGGTATTCAGAATCTAGCCATTCACACCAAATGCTACCATAAAATTCATCTAGATTGGGCAACTATGGGGGCTTTAGTTGAACTATGGCACCCACAGACCCATACCTTCCTCTTCAATACCTTTGAAGCCACCATCCTATTGGAAGATGTTGAGCTTTTACTAGGTTTGAAGCGGATGAAGAGAGGAGGCGAAGACAACATGGCGATCATGTCGAGAGGAGTTACAAGCAAGGAGGTGTTGGAAAGCTTCATGGGGAGCATAAGAGTGGCCCAATATGTCTAAGCCGTGAAAGGAATCAACTTGCAAAAATTGGCAGCTTGGATGATCAGGGAGTTGCCAAAAGTGGAGGACGATGAGAAGCTTGAGAGAGTGATGAAAGGCTTCGCCATATGCCTAGAGGAAGTGCTCCTCTTTCCATCCATAGACAATATGCTTGAAGAGGAACAATTGAGTGCAATATGTGGCATATGGGAAGGCGAGAGGTTGGGACCAGCGATGCTATCCTTCCTTTACAGTGGACTTACGGTGGCTAGTTTGGGTAAGCCTCCTTACGGATCCATACTATAATTCACATGTTGGGTTGATTTACACGTTAAGTTTGATGTGAGCAACGAGGCAACAAGCTCGTCCCAGATCTTCTTCAAGAGTCCGCTCTGGCATATGGATAGCTTGGTGGGCTTAGAAGGGCGAGTTTCAAATCGCGTGCCTTAGCTCAAGGCACGGGCGGACTGACGTGATCATCTCCAAAGTATGCAACAAAATGCATTCACTTGTGTTCCAAAGCCGTTTCTAGCCAAAGACTTGTGGAACTCTGGCTCATTGGGACAACCGAGTTCGTGCTCTACAATGCACACCGCTGCCTCTCTCAGCTCGGACTCCCTAGGCGCAACTTCAAGGAGCCATCACATCTCCCGCCGATCAAGAAGAGAGAACTTGGAACCAACGATGACGGAGAGGAGGCAGACACAATCAGGGCACTCTGAAAAATCTGCACCTATAGGCGATCGGTCCCAAACGTAGAGGAGATTGAGAGTGACTGGATGACTTATGTAAGAGAGCTTAAAAAACTATGGCCCAAGGTGGCCGTTTGTAAGCGCAATGATTATTCTCTCAATAAGAAATAAATATCCTCTTTCATTCGGCCAAAAATCTCAATGTACAATGATCATATCCTCCAAATTACTATGATTCAGCCTCAAATATGGCCCTCGGGTATGCTTCTGAAAATGCGACGGACACAGGCGTTGCTCTTCAACTTATGATACGCGACCAATCAAACCGTCACACATTACTGAAACTGTGACTACCTACCTTGTCATGCTTTAAATTGTACCTAAAAATTCAAAATTCGTGCCTCAAAATCAATGCCGGGGTAATGATGGCATTTCTGAATCGTGACCACCTTCTCCGTCGCGTATCAAATAGTCCTGACAAATGCGCGACGCCTGTGTTCGTCGCGTTTCAAACAAGTTTGAAAGGCTACAAAATGCCTTAGATCTCCTCCATTCATCTCTTTTGGTGTTCGAAGCTCTCTCCCTCTCAACCCTCTGCCTTCTCACTCTAGCTCTTCCAATCTTCTACTCCTTTTGACCCGACGATGACCAAGTTGGCCACCTCCAAATGCCGGCGAGGTGAGTCGACCTCGATGGAAGAAGAAGAATTGATAACAGTGGCGATGGCCATGGAGGAAGTCGAAATGCCAGCCATGGTGTCGAGGTTGATGGTGGTGGAGGAGGAAACGCTGGAGGTGGCGGTGGAGGAAGAAGTTCCGGTGGTGGTGGAGGATGAAGCGGCGCCAACGCCGGCGGAAGAAGGAGCTCCGGTAACGATGGAGGAAGAGGGGGAGGCGGTAGAGGATGCATCGGCAGGACGGCTCCGGCGAGGGCGATGGGGTCGAGAGGCTCCCCCATTTGGCAATATGGTGAGTAACACCAACCCTACCCATGGTTTGTTCAAAGAGGGAAGGAAGAGGTGGCCGTTAGGGCCAGGGAAGAAGAGGGTGTGAATCACGACCAGTGCAGTCGTCGTGATTCACAGATTGAAACGCGACGACATCAACCATTGTCATTCAAATTGAACCGCGACCTCTGAACCGGTCGCAATTCAAAGGGGTTACCTGAGGACTAGTTTTTGGGCCTATTTTGAGCATTTTTAATTATTTTAAATGTGCTAGACATGTGCTAACTTGGCGTTCTTGCATGCAGACGGGGAGGCAGGGACAGGGGTGACGTGCGTGGACTACACCAAGTTCATACAGGACCAGCTAGGGTTGGAGCCAGTGGGAGAAGATGACCTCGACGACCGAAGGATGGTCGACTGAGTAGAGTTGTTGGAGAGCTTGGGACTGTAGGGGGTGAGGCAGTTAGGTGAGGAGTCACTGCACGAGTTTGTGTAGAGAGGGGCGGGGATGGCCAGGGTGGTGTACGGCCAGGACCCCCAGGATGAGTAACAGGTGGACCGGAACCTGAGGAGGTTCCTGGTACTATTCCTACGAAAGATGTTGCTGGGTACAAAAAGAGACAACATCCACTACCGATTTCTAGAGATCCTGGCTGACTTGGAGAGGGTCGGAGACTACGCATGGGGTGCGGCCTTCCTGGCGCACACGTTTGCCGACCTCTCCAGTGGCACTGGCCGTGAGACCACCGTGGGTAGGTTTGCACCTTTTCTCCAGGTACACACTTCTGCACAACTTTCTTATTTTTCCTACATTACACTTGTTAGTAGAATAATCAATATGCTTATGTGTGCAGGTGTGGAGGTACTACTACTTCCCCCTAGGGAGGGCCACGGAGGTGCGGCCAGATGTACTTCCCCTTGCCAGGCGGTGGCTGCCCATGGTGATGGCGGTGGCTGCCCATGGTGATGGCGGCACCCTTCTCCTTGCAGTTGGACACTCTCCAAAGCGACATCTAGGATTTCTCGGCCCTCTTGGTATGCATTCCAACTTAGAATTTTTTCATATTCCTTTTGTGCCTATGTGACCTCAATGTGTATGTGCAAGTTGTGTGGAGGTCCTACCTGGGCATGCTTGACCATGGGCAGCCTTGGGTGAAGAACGGTCGTCCTCGTTTTCGGGCGGGACCTTTGGGTCCATTGCCTGAACGAGATCGAGCCTCTCCGCTTGAGGCTGGCCATGAGGATCCTCGGGCTGCACCATATTTGGTTCGAGGAGGTGGAGCTGAGGGGGATTGGCAGGAAGACGTGGGGGAAGGTGAAGAGGGTAGACTGGGGCCTTCACTTCCCCGAATAGTACGCCGACTGGCGGCAAGGGGGTGTCGTGGTGGAGTCTGATGCCGAGGACAACCATGCATACCTCCAGTGCTACCAGGAGGTGTATGGTGACAGGGACTTCATGAGGCCATCCAGGGTATGCACTTCTAATATTGCCTTGTTCATATTGATATGTATGCTTGACTCATGAATGTGTGCATGTGCAGGATGCTCGGGATGGCATGATCGAGACTCTTAGGACCTAGTTGGCGAACACGGAGGCCCAGCTGGCCAAGGCACGTGAGGCCCTGGTGATTCTGGTAAGTTTTGAATGATTTACCTTTGATTTTCTTTACCTTGGCATGTGATGTTCTGACCTTTCATATGCAGCGTGCCGAGCAGGCGACCATGGAGTGCACCGACCTCGCGAGTGCCTCCACAACCACGAGCATGCCCGATCCTTGTGTGGATTCTCTCCAAGACTAGTTGGTGGAAGCCGTGGCTCCTGCTGAGGCGGTGGAGTGCGACCTTGCTACACGGGTAAGTTCTAGCAATGATATACATATGAAATTGAGGTATTTATGACTTACACATGTTGCCTTTTGTGCAGACTGTCGAGCTCCAGGATGCCATTACCCAGGTGACGCTGGCGGGAGTGAGGTGGAAGACCTGACCGAGCAACTGTTCGAGTTCAGACCCAATCCTCCTAGGGCGACTCCGACCTTCCTCGTGAGGCGGCAGAGCTATGAGTGCTACTCACCGTGGAGAGGAGGGAGCGCGAGCGTGGCCAAGCCGAGTGGGAGCGTGAGTGCAGCAGGTGGGAGAAGGAGCGGGAGAGCCTCTCCCAGCAGGTGATGGACGCTCGCACCAACCTGGGCGTCTCCAAGCGACTGCTTTGGGAGGCCGAGGACCGGTACAGGCGTGGCAAGGAGAACGCCGTGAGGGAGGGGCGAGCCAGCGCCTATTCTGCAAGCTTCATTGCGACTTCCTCGAGTACCAGAGGAATGTCCAGGAGGAACGCCTCCTGCAGTGGTCCACCGACTCTCGTGCCTCCATGAGGCCACCGCCTCCTTGTACGACGACTGACCCTGGCAAGGCCGAGAACAGCTGACATCCACGACCGACAGAGAGTGGTTGCGAGAGTTAACCACCGACATATGACTTGTACCCTTTTGCTTTCTTATGATGATGTGTACCTAGTAGGGTGCCCTTTTGTATATGATGTACTTTTGATTGGCCCCCTTTTGGCCATGATGTAGTGGAATCTGCTTTGTTTTTTTCTCCTTCTTATGCCTGAGAACCACTTAACAAATAGATTAGTTCAACTGTTCTGGCTCAGCTCCTTGCTTAATAAGCGAGCCAGACTTCATGATTTGTCAAGGGGCTGAGCCTTTATTTAAATAAGGCATAAATAAAATGAAATAAACTTGAAATGCAATAAGCAAGCAGGCAAATGCTAGCAGGGAATTAAAAGTGGGCAAGCAATTAATGCATCCATGCAAATGAGAAGTGAATTAACCCATCATTTTTTGGTTTTTGGCATATTCATTTTTTTATTTTGAAATGTTCAAAAATTTTGGCTTTTAAAATATTCATTTTTTATTTTGAAGATATTCAATTTTTTTTTTTTTGAAAATATTCATTTTTTATATTTTGAAAATAAACCGCAACTCGATATGGTCCCTTCTTAAAAAAGACGCGCAAAATGAAGGGGATCTACTCTAGATGGAGAAACGTGATACTCAGACCCATCAATTACTCACTCATCATTTAAAATTCTTTAGTGACTCTTAGATGTGTCAAATAGGGGTTGGACATGCTTAAGTGGTGCCTTCACCCAAGGTAGCTTTTGGCGACGTCCTCTTCAGTTGATCGTTGCCTTGCCTCGAGCCTGGGACATACCACTAAGGGAGAAGAGAAGGTGTGATTTAGAAAGTCTGCCAATAGTTTGGGTGACCGGGGAGACACTCATTTCTCTGCCCTATACTTATTGGGGTTCAGTCTTTGGCTTGTGGGGTTTTATAGCACGCTTACGACCATGTTCATTTGAATCTCTGCGGGGACTTTACTACTCTTGACGTGCTCGTTTAATTGTAGTTTGCCTTGTTTTGGCTCCTTTGACTTTGATTTGCCTTGTTTTCTTTTCTTTTTCCTCTATTGGGCTATGACGTCTATCCACTCAAGCATCAAACAGGTTCAAAGGTCGATCCCATAGGTTCCCATCCCCATTGGCGGACTGAGAGGAAAAGAAACAGTGGTGTCCTAGGATTTAGCTAAGCATTGATCTTTTTTGGATTCCGTGCTTCTAGGTCCCAAGGGTGGGGCGTGTAAATGTGTGTGACTGTCGACACCTCTTGTTAACTCACCAAGAATGAAGAATAAATTAGAAATGATGATATTTTCATTGTTAGCGTCTGTGTGCCACGTGACTCCGAACACCTATCTAGGAGTAGTACTTTTTAAGATATAGCCCATTCCAAGGGTGAGCAAGATCTTCACCCTCAGCGTTCACTAGCCTGTATGCGTTGCCTGAATATGCTTCTCTTACTACGTACAACCCTTCCCAGTTTGGTTGGAGTTTTGAACGAGGACCACTAGGTTTTACAAAGATCCTCTTGATAACCATTTCACCGACTTTGAGTTTTCTCTCAATCACTTTCTTTTGGTAAAAACATGTGAGTCTATTTTGATATGCTTTGGTGTGTTCTGCGGTGGCCAGACGCTTCTCATTTAAGAGTTCCAATTGTGCAAGGAGCAATTCACGATGCTCATCAATTAACAAGTTCTTGTCAAGTTGAACTCTTAGTGAAGGGATGAGAATCTCATATGATACTACAACCTCCATTCCATAAGTAAGGGCGAATGGGGTTTGCCCTATAGGAGTACGGATTGAAGTGCGGTAGGCCCATAGAGCTTCTACAAGCTTGTCTAGCTAGTTCAAGAATTTATTAGCCTCACACATCTTTTTTATGATCTTGATTAAAGTTTTGTTTGTGGTCTCTGCTTGGCCATTGCCTTGCGGATAATAGGGAGAGGAATGATGCAATGTAATTTTATACCTGTTGCAGAGGTCCTGAAGCTCCTGAGAGATGAATTGAGGTCCATTGTCGGTGACGATGGTACTAGGAATGCTGAGTCTGGTGATGATGTTCTTCATGATGAATTTGCATAGTGTTGTTGCCTTGACTTCTGCATAAGCTTCTGCTTCCACCCATTTGGTGAAATACTCTGTTACAGTGAGTATGTATGATTTTGACTTACTTTGGGAGTTTGGATCACCAAGGGGACCAATGATGTCGAAGGACCGCATAGCGAAAGGCCATGGGGAGGACATAGGATGGAGTGAAGAGGATGGAGACTAGATTTTGTCAGCGTGCAGTTGGCACTTAACACACCGATGGACATAGATGAAGAGATGCGGAATTCCCTAAATGGTAATCTAGAAGGGGGGTTGAATAGATTACGGACAATTTAAAAGCTTAACGCCCTCTTTTTGCAATAGCACAGACAATTAAAGTGTTAGCAATGATTAGACTATGTGTGGATGTGTGTGAGTGATTGATAGATGGATAAGCAAGTACTCAAACGTGTATAAATGTGTCGTGCCTACCAAACATCTAACGCAAATTCGTGCAAACCACGAGACACGTAGATTTTACGTGGTTCGGAGTACACAACTCGTGTATCCTACATCCACGGGCCACACACACACGCAGAATCACCTGCTTATGAGCTAGTTCACGAACTACAACTCACACACGTGTTTATCTGATGTGAACCCACGATCAGATTAACACACACACACGTGTATCAAGCACAACAACCGCTTGAAACACCACACACACACACAAGTATGGAATAAAAAAAAGGGAAGAGTTTGAGAGTTGAAGAACAAATCCAATAAGCAAACTCTTCCTCTGAACGTCCTCCTGGAGTCCAAGCTTCGACTTTGAGATCAGATATTGATGTAGGTGCTTGAATCCAAGACGTCCGGACTTCAACTTCCGCTGCAAAAGTCTTCCGTTCTTGGTTCTGGGCGGTAAGTTGAAGCAAAGCAGCAGAACAAAGGTTTTTGGAGAGCTCTTTAGGGTTCTTTGAAGGAGGTTGCTTGTGTACGAGATTTGTTGCAAAAGGTTGCTTATATATGAGTGTTAACATATGGAGAGTCGTACTTCATAGAAACACTAAGTTTGGCAACTTGCAAAACTTCCCGTAATGTGTTTTCCGTTTGTCTGTCGACAGGTCTTACACCTGCTGTCGACAGGTGTAGACAATTTGTGAAGAACCAGAAGGCTGAAGGCTCTGACTGTGTGCATCTGTCGACAGGTGGTCTGCTGCTGTCGACAGGCGCAGGCCTTCCAGAGCTTTTGATCTTCGGACTGGTTGCATCTGTCGACAGGGGAACTCCTGTTGTCGACAGGCAATGCCTTGGCAGAACTGGTTGCTTTCTGACTGGTTGTATCTGTCGACAGGTCCTTGCTTGCTGTCGACAGGTACCTTGTCTTTTGACTTTTTCTTGATCTTTCAAGCTTGTTTTTGGCACATGTCTTGCATGGTATATCTCCTACAAAAGTAAACATAATTAGTGAGATATTATGAGCATAAAATCAAGCATTGTACCAAGTTGTTATGACAAGTTATTGTTTGAAGATCTCATGCATTTAAAACTCAATTCACATTGTTTATCACTTGTTTGCATTGTACATCATTGCACATCAATGTTCATCATCAAAAACATGTTGTATTGATTAATTAGAATGTGAGCTCAATCTTCTCAACATGAGAACCCAACAATAGATAGAACAATCCTCCTCTAAAGTGGGCCAATACAAGCCTTGCCTAAAAATTTTCTTGGCAAGCATTTGGCTATTTACGTGACCCCCCCACACACATGAATGAGCTTCCTCAACAACTTTCCAAATCTCATCATCATCCAGACATCTTAGTAAAACACCAATGGGACCTCTTCTATAAAGCACATTCCCAACCATGGTGTACTTCTAGGACATTCTCCTTATAGCTCTCTTTTCTTCAGTAGTGGCTTCTTTAGAGTAAGATTGATCTTGGCAATACTTAGCTATCTCATAAAACCATGGTTTCTCCTCATCATCCAATTCTTCTTCTAACTCCAATAGCATGATTTCTTTCTTCTTGCCTCGATCCATCTTCTTAGACACATCCACTTTGACCCTAAGGAAAGCAGGATCGAGAGTAGTAGGGGCGAAACGCCGATGGATAAGGATAGATTTAGAACTCCTATTGAGAGGAAAGTTTAAAGATGAGACAAGAGAAGCAAGAGCATCAGCTAGAATATTTTGATTGCAAGGAACATGGACAAAGATTAGCTTGGAGAATAGCTTAGCATAGACTGAGGAGAGTTCTTGGTATGGCTTGAGCTTTGGATCGTGTGTGCGATATTTAGTGAGCACTTGGCGAAGAATCAGCTGACTGTCACCTACAACTCGCAAGTGGTGACAACATGGAAATGTGTGGCCTCAAGTTTGGCCTGCAGAGCTTCGTATTCAGCTATGTTATTAGTGACAGGGAATGCCAGCTGAAAAGCTTGCGGAATGGTGACCCCTTTAGGTGATAGGAGAACAATCCTGATACCCTTACCATGAGAATTCAGAGCTCCATCAAAATGTAATGTCCACATAGGATCAGATTGGTTAAGGGACATTAGTTCCTCATCTGGAAATTCTGAATGGATAGGATCAAATTGTGGGATAGGGTGATGAGCGAGATGTTCTGCTATGACATAGCTTTTGATTACCTTTTGCTGAATGTAGGTGTTGTCGAACTGAGAGAGAAAGCTTTACCATCGTGCTAAACTATCAAAGAGAACATATTCTTTAAAAAAGAATTTGAAAGGATTCATCGGGCTATAAGGTGGACTTCGTGAGCAAGGAAGTAGTGCTTCAATTTCTGCACTACCCAGACAAGAGCAGCACAAGTTTTCTCCATGGTTATGTACCTTTGCTCACAGGGGTTGAGAAGCTTAGACAAGTAGTAAACTGCCCTCTCTTTGCCTTCTTCATCCACTTGTGTAAGGACAGCTCCTACTGAGTCTTCCAGGATAAAAACATAGAGAATTAATGGTTTGCCTGGAGTTGGAAGCCTCAGGGCAGGAGGATTAGCCAAATACTCCTTTAATCCGTCAAAGACTACCTGACACTTCTCATCCCAATGGAATTTGACTCCCGACTTAGTTAGGTCGTAGAAGGGTCTACACCTCTGTGAATGTTGGGAGACAAACCAATGAATAAATTGCAACTTCCCAATTAATCATCGAACTTCCTTCAAATTCTTAGGAGGTGGCATTTCCCTTATTGCTTCTCCTTATTGGGATCATTCTCGATACCCCTCTTACTCACGATGAACCCTAAGAGTTTACCCGATGACACACCAAACACACATTTCTTGGGGTTCATTTTCAATTGAAATTCCCTTGATCTTTGCAATACCTTAGTTAGAACCCCAGGATGCTCAGCCAAAGTCTTGTATTTAACCACCAAGTCATCCACATACACATCAATATAGATGTGAATCATGTCATGAAAGATGGCCATCATAGCTCTTTGGTAAGTAGCTCCAGTGTTTTTGAGTCTAAATGGCATGACCACATAGCAATACGTGCCCCAAGGTGTAGTGAATGACGTCTTCTCTTGCTTCTCCTCAGCCAGTTTGATTTGATTATACCCTGAGAAGCCATCCATGAAGGAGATGGTTTCATACATATCCATATTATCAATTAGCACATCAATGTGAGGCAAGGGGAAATCATCTTTTGGACACACACGGTTAAGGTCCCTGAAGTCAATGCAAATCCTAACTCTTCTGTCCTTTTTCATGACTGGGACAATGTTTGCCACCCAATTGGGATAAAGTATGACTCTAATAAACTCGGTTTTGTGGAGCTTATCGACCTCATCTTTCATTTTCAAAGCCATTTGTGGGTGGAAACGTCTTAACTGCTGCTTAATAGCGACATACCACGGCTTAAGTGTAAGGTGATGTTCAACAAGTGCGGGGTCCAATCTTGTCATATCCTCGTAGCTCCAAGCAAACATGTCCTTATACTCTCTGACAACCTCGATAATTGCCTCCTCTTCAGCTGGTGACAAATTACTACTTATGAGGATGGTCCTAGGGTTTTCCTCGATTCCCAGATTAACTTCTTTAGTGGTTTCTTCTACTGTGGCTGACGGTTCATAAAACCTTCTAACTCCACTTGTGAACACATCAGCTTCGTCCTCAAATTCTTCATCCCCTTCTTCAATTAAGCACAATGACTCCTCACATTCTACATCCGGTAATATCAAGGGCTCTTCAATAAATTCAGGGATTGCTAGACAAGCCTTGCATCTACGGGGTAGATCCGCTAAGAAACGGTGATGAATCATCTTCTCATTGGACTTTCTTTTTGGTACTACCCCTAGATTCTCACTAACTTGACCTAGACTCTTGCTACAATTACTACTATATCTTACAGAAGGAGGTGAGGGAGAAGGAAAAGCAGTAAAACGTCCCTGTGTGGAGGGAGATGGGAGTCCCTGCATGGAGGGAAAGAGGAGACCGGTCATGGGACAGAGGAGGAGTGGCCCGTAGGTTGGGGCACACTCAAAAGAGAGGTAGGAAGTCTCCTCGATGGAGATGATGGAATCAGGCATTTGGAAATTGACATTTTTTAAAACTATTTTTGGCATTATTCTATTTTTTATGATTTTTATTTATCATGAAAAGAGAATGAGGTGAAATTAAAAGATTGGAGAATTGAGAAGTGAGTGTATGCTTAGTTGAAGGGGGATTATCAGTAAGGGGGAGTTGGAGGGCGAGCGTTTGCTCAGGTGAGTGTAGGAAGATTGTGAAATGAGGCGTTGGTGCCCGAGGGATGCTAAGGGAGAGAAAAATGGGCCACATGGTAGCCTAAAGTAATGTGGGTGCGATGCCCAGGGAAAAGAGGCCCACCCAGAGCCTGTCTACCGTAAAACCCTCTTCATAGGGGACATCTGGCTCCCCTTCGTCTGTTCAGTCATTTAACAGTTGTCTCTTGCTTGTGATGGCTGTCGGCTTTTCTAGGAGGCCATGTATAAGGGGCGGCCATTCTGGATCCATTGGCATGAAGAGTCGACTAAGAGAGATAGCAATGTCGTTCATGTCGACCCAACGGTACCATTCACACTCAGGATCGCCCATTTTTCTTATATGTAGCCAAGGGTGCAATGTGGCGTGCAAACTGACGAGCATGCACGCCTTGATATGAGAGCTCAAATGTGATAATTGAAGCGTGTTTTTCCTCCCTTGGCTGCAGAGGCCCTTTCTTGAAGTGATGGTAAATAGATCATGCGAGTGGTTGTCTGTCAATCTTCATTGTTGACATCAATGTTGCCCATGGTTTAGCTGGCACCGCCCTCTGCTCATAGTCTTCTTTCTTTGGTTTGTATCCTAGTCCTGCCCTGAGCCTTATCTTCTCTGCCACTGCCTTAGTTTTGCCTTGAAGATATGCCCCCAATCCTTTGACAAGCTGGTACCCCATCTTTAACATGATTTGCCAGCCCTTGTTAGTCATGATCTTGCTTCTCTTCTGTGCAGTAGGTGATGGTGAAATTGGAGGTGAATGTACTAGGTTCTGTTGTGTGCCGTACATGTCTAGCACTGACATGAGTGGCTGATTGATTGCACAGATGGAAGAGACAGAGTTATCAATCATGGTGTCCACTTCTAAGATCATTGGCTTGCTTTTTACTTTTTTGACCCGTCCCTTGTATGGAAATTTCAGACATTGGTGTATAGTGGAGGTGACGACACCAAGTGCTTGAATGTATGGCCTGCCCAGTATCATTCGAAAGATTGGGTCCATGTTGAGGATGTGGAAATCAATTTCTGTGACAGAGGGACCAAAACACACCTTCAGTGTGACCACTCCTGTTGACGGCCTACTAGTGTTTTCGTAGGCGATGACTATGATTGAGGAGGGCCGTACTGATTCTAGTGCTACCCCACACAAGTTCAATGTGTCCAAAGAGACCACATTGATAGAAGCTCCGATGTCCACTACGCATTGAGACACGCGGGTTCCATTGATTTTGACGATTAAGCACAAGGCATACTGTTGGGCTTCCACAGGTGCTAGCTCATGTTCATGGAATTCCATGGCCGAATGCCGACTTGTGGGAGTTAAGACCGAGCTGATCTGATTGACTGGCAGGTCTTCATTTACTATTACTTTATTTAAGTACTGCATAAGGGCTTCTTGATGTAACGGTGACCTTTTGATCAATTCCAAAATGGAAATTCTGTCCGGCATTTTATCTAGGTGCTTTAGCAAATCATGTTGAGTCCCAGGGATGGACTCTTCTGCTAGGGTTTCCTCTTCCTACTACTGAGGTGCCTGGTCCTAACTTTGGGGGAACAACCTGTTGAATATGTGCCCACTTCGGAGCACCAAGGTTTCCTCAGTCTCATCTTCCATTATATGCACTTTCCGTACCAATGGCTTACTTGGCATATTGGAAGTTGGGCAGAGGGTGGAGTGTTTAGTGTTGAACATCTGATGTGGTGGTTTAATGTTCACCACATTTGGGGGGTGGCATGGAGAAGGTGGGTGGTATAGGATTTGGTGTGGAGGTAATGGGGCGTAGGAAAGGAGTTTGTGGGTTAGGTGTAATGATGGGTGCAGTTGGTGGGGTGCGGAGAAGAGGTGGATTGGATGGTTGTGGTTGTGAGATGGGGATGGTAGAGGGTTGGAGTATGAGTGTGGTGTTGGATTATGATGGCGTGGTGGTATTGCGAAGAAACAAAGAGAGTGGGTGAGGGGCTTGCGATGTGAAGGATGTGGGTGGTTGGCAGATGAGTAGTTGACTGGGTTGTGGTGAATGTGGTGTGGTGGGTGTAGGAATGCAGAGAAAAGGTGGGAGTGGGTTGGAAGGTGTAGGGATGCGGATAAAAGGAGGTAGCGTGTAGCCAGATCGTGGTGTGGTGGTGGAGGGTGCTTCCACATGCCTGCCTAGCCTTCTATCTTCTTAAGGAGATGATCTGATGGCATTCACTTGGTGGTTTGGAGCCGGGTGCTCCAGAAGTGGGGTCTACACAATGCCCATATTAAGGTGATGCTAGGGAACTTGGGGCTGTTGTGCAGGTGGCTGAAACTGTTGATGCTGTTGTTGTTGTTGTGGTTGTGTACATTCTGCCTAGGTGGCCTTCTTGCCTTCATTTCTGTAATATACTTCCTCATTTCGTCCCAATCAATCCCTCTCTGGTCATTCAGATCATAAATATAATCCTTGAAGTGAAAGCAAGCCTCTAGCATATGACCAGGTCCCCTATGGAATGCACAGTAACGAGAGGTATCAACATTGGGAGGTCATTGAGCAGGATGATGATTTTTTATATATTTTAATTAGACTTTATGGGAAAAATCTATAAACACAACTTGGCAATCACGATAGTTTTAAAGGAGTACTGCGTGGGGTGACACACATAGGTGTCGAAGGGAGGGGCACACGTGGGTGCCAAAGGAGTGGTAAGCAAAACTAAAATAAAAGAGTACCACCGTGATCACCAATTTATGAACGCGCTTTAAAACACCACAAAGAATAATAAAAAAAAGAAAATATTTTTTGAAAGAAAAAGATAGATGAAATTAGATGGAAGAAAGGAAAAAAAAAAGAAAGGGAAAGAGTGTGTGTGTGTGTACTAGATATGGAGTGTGATCGCCAGATATACGTGGGTACCAAAAGAGAGAGCAAATGAGATGTTACTTACCTTCACTCGAAGATCGCGGGAGTAAAAAGAAGGTGGGTTGACTCCTACTTCTCCAACCGGACGGCTGACGAAGAAGATTTTAGTGCTTGGCTACCTTGCAAAAAAGACAAAAAAATAAACAAGTGAAAGAGACGGTTAGGCCAAGCTGTGTAGTATCAAACTCAAGAGAACTAGAGAGAAAGCATGCATGGGATTGAACACACCTTGTGGTGGTGTTTTAAAACCCTTAAAATCTAGGTATGAATTGAATGAAGTGTGTGATGAAGAAGATAAAGTGATTGTGAAATATGCATGCACTAAAGTTGAAAGATGCAAATAAATGAAAGAGAAGAAGAAGAATTTGGTGAACTCCTGGCGCAGCAGGCTTGAAAGTGAGGAAGACTCCTCCTCCTTCCTCCAATAAACTTGAAAGCTCTCCAATTGAAGAACACTTCAAGCAAGGCTTGAGAGGGAGTTCTTCTCTTCAATCCTCGGAGTCTGATGGCTCTGGAATACAATAGGGCTTCACCAAGGTATGTTGAATTCTCTTTAAAAATATGGCCACAGAGGTCTTTTTATAAGGGTGAAATTATGAATCGCGATAGACACAGTGGTCGCCTTTAAAGGTGAAACACGTCTGAATAAACCATCGCACTTAAAAACATTCCATACTTTGACTGACTCTTTCCAAACTTTGTTTCAGTTGAAATATAGAAGTTATAAATCGCGACCATATGGATCATCGCACTTCTGAATACTTCCAATATTAATTGAATTCTTATCCAATTTTATAAATAGAAAGTTTGAATTGCGATGACATGGACAGTACTGGGAATCGATGTTGTGAATAAAGGAAGGTCATAAACACGATGACCCGAGTGGACGCGTTTATATTTAGCAATAAACACTTTTAAAAAACCATTTTGGAAATTGCCATCAATCAAATATGGAAAGTATTAATCGCGATGACCTGAGAAGATGCGTTTATGATTACATCAATCAGATTAAGACTAGGAATCAGAACCTGAATTGCGTCGACTTGACCTGTTACGACTCATACCAATCAGTATTCTTGCCATCAATCGATACCAGTTTCAATCGGAACGAGCACCAATTAGAACGCAGAAAGGCGACGACCTTGGCTGTCGCGATTTAGTGTTCAACAATCGATGTTCATTCTAATCGATTATTCTTTTGCAATACAATCGATTGTATCAAAACCGTGACCGGGTAAATCAACGCGTATAACAGCAATCGATTTAGCCTTAATCAATTGATGTATGAAATACGACCACTTTCGCCGACGCCTTTTATTTAGTCTTGATCAGTCGATATTAAACGGGACCACTTGACCCGTCGCGAATCAACTATGAATTAGGACCCCCAAAAAGCCCTAGAAAAATCCCTAAAAATTTAAAAAAAATAGGAAAATCACTCAAATGGTTAATTGAGGAGAGCCACTTTGAGGCATTGTAATATAACATGAAATTTACTCAGTATGCTGTCAAATTTGGTGTGTCTACAACAAGTTTCACTTCGCACTTTTGGAAGGAACTATAAGAAGCTTTGGGGACCAAATTGAAATTCAGCATTGTCTTTCGTCCCCAAATTGATGGGCAAATCGAGAGATTAAATCAAGTTGTTAAGGACATGTGCAAAGCTTGTGCTCTAGAATTCGGGCAGGATTGGAATAGTCATTTACCAATCATGGAGTTTACTTACAACAACAGCTACCAGAGCACAATTCAGATGGCACCGTTTGAAGCACTTATGGTACCAGTGTAGATCACCCATCTGCTGGGTGGAAATGGATAAGCCAAAATTTCTGGGGCTAGAAATGATACAAGAAACATCAGAGGTCATAAAGATAGTTCAAGGAAGGATGAAAGTTGCCAAAATCGACAGAAAAGTTATGTCGACCAGTGAAGAAGAGAATTGGAGTTCTAGAAGGGGGATCACGTCTTCCTTAAAGTATCATCTCGGAGAAGAATTTACAGATTTGGAATCAAAGGCAAGCTCAGTCCACGTTACATTGGGCTTTAAGGAGAGCTAGAGTAGTAACTTATCAGCTTGCTCTACCCCCTCAGCTATCCAATGTACATGATATTTTTCATGTATCCATGCTACGGAAATATGTCTATGATCCATCCCATATCATATAATATGAAGATTTGAATATGTAAAGTAACTTGGCATACGAAGAGAAACCAGTTTGAATTCTCGACCGCAAGGTTAAACAACTTCAGAACAAGTACCATTAGTAAAAGTTCAATGGAATCAGCAAGGACAAAAAGAAGCAACATGGGAGATAGAAGATGCTATCAAAGTCAAATATCCAGAGTTATTTACAGGTTAGTATTTGATACTAGTTGAATTTGGAGGGCCAAATTCTTTTTCTAGTAGGGAAGAGATGTAACACCTCAATTTTATTTATAAAAACAATTAGTCCTGTATTTTTAAATAATGTACAATAACGTTCTATACCGCACACTACCATTATGAAAATAATCGTTGGAGTTAAGCACACATGAGGCTACATAAATAAACAACTAAATAAATAAAATTTTATGACAGGAAAGGATTAAAAAGGAATGGTTTATATTAATCAATATAATATATATGTATATACGTATAGATATGAATATATTCATGTGACATAGTGATTACGTAACTAGATCATTGTTCACCTATGTAATCCATATTACATATTAAGCCCCCTTACATGTTAACCTGGGTTAAATCCCTTCGAAGAGCTCATCCCCATCATCCACCTGTTGGGGAATTCCGCACGCCCCTCATAGGTAAATTCTATATATACACCCCTGTGATCCTTATCCAAACCTTGACTACTTGCTTGTTGCTACTCTAGCCGAGGGCTGTAGAGGAAAAGGAAGGAAGGGAGCTATGTACTGAGTGAAGGGAGGAAGACTCTAGAGCTAGGCATTCAGTCTTCTACTGTGACGGAACGCCTCGTCCAAGCCCGTTAAACCGGTAACGTGCTTGACCCGAGTCCGTCTCCCGCGAACGGGCCGAAGCCTCGCAAGGGATACCACACACTAGTCCGTGAAAACACAAAGGAACACGCCATTGCATTTATAATATACACGATTTTACATAGCCAACTTCAAAAGAAATAAAGGAAAGTACACAAGTCTGGGGCATACCCCGAGGTACAACAGGTACAACTGAAGAAAGAAAAGCTACACTATTGGAGGCGCTGGGCCAACACCCGCTACGTCACGGCTCCGAACTGGACGACGGTAGGGAAATGTAACACCCCGGAAATTCAGTAATTGGTAAAAAATAGAAATAAATCGAAAATGATAAATTCAATATTTGTAAATAGCAAAATGATGCACGTGTCATTATCGTACACACAAAAACCCATTAGAAAATTTCATAAAAACATAGTTCAACTCTAATAATGCTCCCTAATGACCCATGAAGAAATTTGTGCAAAAGGTAAATCGGAGGGTCCAAGTTTAAGGCGTTTTGCGACTGAGTGTCGTAATCAAGGAATAGTCGGGAAATCCTTATCACACATACTTCGATGAGTCATAAAATTAAATAAAAATCATAGATGGACTTCAAATAATATCCTCTAATGATCCATAAAGAAATTTGGGTCAATAAAAGTCATTTGAGGTATGTTCAAGGAGTTATTGTGACTTATTATCATAATTAATTAATAAGTTGGAAAATCCATTATCATGTGTATAAAAATATGGTCATGAAACCAAATTAAATAATGGGTGGACTCCAAACAATATGTGAGGATAGTCCATAAAATAAATTAGACCAATGGACAACTTATGACCCATGAACAAATTCAAGTATAAATTAGTAAATAAATAACTTCCGTATTATCGGAATGATAGAACTTACGTACCACTATCGTACGTGAGAAAACACATCGGAAAATTCTGTAAAAATTATAAACCAACCCCAAATATTATCCCTAAGCGTTCCACGAAGAAATTCGTGCAACGGAAAATCGGATTGGCCGAGTATATGTCACACGTGACCAAGTTACCTGAGTTTTGAAACTAAGTCGGAAAATTGTTAACGCGGAAAAAATAACCCGACCATAAATTAAATAAATATGTTGGAGAGACTCACAACATTATGTATTAATAACCCATTAACAAGATTGGGCCAATGGAGTACTTTTGGCCCAAGGATAAAAATATGGGACAGAAAATACCCAAAAATTCGTGTATGTAATTATGCAATAATTAGAGAGGGCAATATAGGGTTAAAAGATGGGTGATTAGTCATGTAAGGTAAGCCAAAACCGAACCCAACTCTAAGGTGGTTTCCTAAACCTTTGCTACCTCCTTTGGGTGAGAGAATCCCAGATTTCTTGGAAAGTAGGAAACAGAATTCACAGCCCCTTTCCTAGTCCGTTAGGACTTGTTGGTACACCCTAAATCTATAAGAACTCCTCACAAAACATTTAGGGAAGGGTTAGCAACACGTTTGGGTCGTGAGCAGCAAGTTTAGAGCTGGGGAAGAGGAGGACGGCTGGGGAAAACGTGGTCTTCCTCAACCTCGCTCTGCATCAACCCAAAAATCTGCCAGAGAGTTCTTAGCATTCAAAGGTAGGTGTTCTCGGGCCACAGATTAAAGAAAACCAACACCACCTTGTAGTTCTTGAGTCTAGGTTCATTTGCACTTCTTATTATACACATGATTTGAGACCGAATTTGACTAAACTTCCTTAATAAAAGTTCTTCTACATGAAGTTACGATCATCTTTATGTTGGACATTTTATCCAAAAGCCTTTCGTTAGAGTTATGAGCATGGTAAGAGAGTCTCTGCATGATACTGCGATTCGAGCTACACTTGACTTTTGTTCTTCATATGTTTTCTTGGGATTCGAGACTGAATTAGATCAAACCCCCAACATCAAAGTTCTTCTACTAGTTGACCTCGTCATCTTTTGTGTTGAAAACATATGTCTAAATGTCATTCGTTAGATAGTTATAAGCGGGATAAGTAAACCACTGCATGAGATGTGTTTTCGGGTTCCACATGACCTATAGGTTTGTTTTGGAAGGGCACTAGTGTCGACACTACTTGATCTAGTGTTGACACACTGTCCTAAAACAGCCCAAAAGGTGTTCTGGGAGGGCCTCTAGTGTCAACACTACTTGGGCTAGTGTCGACACACTGTCCCAGATTGGCCAGAAGGTTTTCTGGGAGCTGTCTCTAGTGTCGACACTACCTGAACTAGTGTCGACACTACTTGACCTTTTTGCCTTGTATTTGAAGCACTATGTCAACACTACCTGATCTAGTGTCGACACTACTTGACCAGTTTTGCATTTTTTTGTCTTGTGTTTGAAGCATTGTGTCGACACCACTTGATCTAGTGTCGACACTACCCTTACAAAAAAATTGCATATTTTGGGTCTGATCATCTCATGAGGTCTACTAGCATATGCATGATGTTATATAGTATGCATGGACCTAAAATAAATCAACCCATTTAAAAATAGTAATGATATGAATATGATTCTAATGTGTAATTGTGACTGATCTTATGTCCATTGGATTATCTTGTGATCTTGCTTATGGTCAATTGATAAGATAAGAATATGATTTGAATGAGGGGATGAATACATGTTAGTATGGATCTGTTAGTGGAGTTAATGTCATAATTTGCATATGAGTTTCAATAGTTTTATGTTTTCCGGTGTTCAATAATCATTTGTCAATTGCATACATGATAGGAAAGATCTGTAACTCGTCACTTACACTTTTGCACAAATAGGCACACTCTTCTTGGGGAAATTGAGAGCACACGTTCTGCATATGATCTGTCTTTAGAAAACATCCTCATGTCAAGACTTAATGAATTATGAAACATAAGATACGTCGTATCCTGCCTTTGTTCTCTTTGAGCTATTTGTCATACCTTGACTCTATGAATGATCATGTTCCTTTTACTATGAGCTTGTCATTGAAACTCTGTGGCCATAATGTGAATATCTGTGGCCATAATGTGAATATGTTTGTTCGGCACAATTTGGGACTTCGGTCCATTTGATCCATGCATGTGCAAAAAAAAAAAGGTCTGGTCCGGTCCTGGGGAGGAGCACCCCAATGTACTTATTAACCGAGGGAGTATGGACTTCTGGGCTTGGCATAGCACAAACAAATAAGCAAGAGTTGTGAAAATTGTGCCTTCGTTTGATAGGATAGGTTTGATTTGATCTGATATGATAAGATTGATATGATACGTCTGTTCATATGAATACATGATATCTGTTTGAATATGGCCAATCTCTGTTAATACGATTCTACTCTTGAAATATTGTCCATTGTATATGCAATTCGATATTTGATTTGATCTGTCATCCGTTTTATTCCTCTGTTCAACTTATTAGAAAAAACATGCATTGTCATCATATTCATGTGCATACCTGCCTATTTAAAATGTTAATCATGTATATTAGTGCACACACAATATTGAGATGTAATCCTACTGAGCTAGTTCGCTCAACCCCTATCATCCTGCCTTTTTAGGTAGTGATGAGGAACCAGAGGAGGTCGGATGGGGCAGGGCAAGAGTGATGAGACCCGTCATAGGAATAGTTGACAGTTTAGAAGTAGACATATGAAAAGTTGATGTATTAGAGAAACATTGTTTATTGAATAATGAACCCTTTTCAGTGAGTTCTTCTTACGTAAGGTTTCAACTAGTGGATTGAAATGGAATAAAGATTACCTTTGATGATGCTATTATGATCTGAAGTGTGGTATATGTAATTTTTACTCTGCTACTCAACTGTGATACGTCGTTGTTGTATCGTTCACGTCCCCCGGTATTTATTCCGCTGCTAAATATCGGGGGGTGTGACAGGAAACCTCCTCCTCGCCCTCGCCTGTGGGGAGGTAGGGTGAGCCTCGCTAGTCACTGGCTCAGTAGGGAACTCCCCCAACACCGAGCAAACCAAACACAAGTGCGAAAGTAATAAACTATGCTAGCAATTTATAGCACAACTAAACAGTATATTAAAGCTATAAACAAACTCACCGCTAGCTGACTGCGTAAAACAACTGTAATAAATAAACAGTAAAACTCCAACACGTGTACAAGCTACGGTAGAGACCGCCACACTCGAGCCACGTAGACTGGTTCGCGACACCAACAACAGACTCGGACAAACTAACAGGGTCTACCTCTCAGTCTCGCAACCACGAACGAAAGGTCCAACTGCCGCTCTACGTGAAAAGACAAGCAAACTGTGGAGACCAACTAAACACCACCACCTGCAGACCACACGGTCGCATGCCCATGCCCTGACACCTCTAGAGACCCTGGCCTGGGCTCGCTAGAGTGAGGCACTGGAAAAGGATAGTCGGGGACCAGTGTCGACAACTGGTGTCCATACCCCAACTAAGAGCACGCTACAAGTGACTAAAAACAAACTCAAGACTCACTGTCCCACTGTCATATTTCCCTCAGCCAGACGTACAACTCAAACTAGGAGTGAGGGTGTCCAGGTCAGACGACACAGACCTCGACAGTATAGCACAAGTATCGGAACAAAGCCCCGAGCTAACAGCCTGGCTCACAGAGAACTTGGGGCACCCAACTGGAGAGGTAACCACAGTAGGTGTCTACTACCTGACACGCACACAGAAACCACGTGTGCACTGCACAAACCACGTGGAACCTCACATAAACCTCGTGTACTGACGGTCCACAACACGTGAACACCACCTGCCTCGTGTGAACACTATGTCCACAGGCAAACTACTAGCTAGCTACATAACCTGTGAGCTAGCCTCGTAAACCACACGCTTCCCAGAGCGTTATAAGTGCCAATGCACTGCTCACTAACACTGAGCGTATCGATAATGATAATCAGATAATCACATGCGTAAACCATGCACAAACAGGGCCTCTCGGGCCAAGTCGCGACAACCCATTGGGTCGCCTTCAGAAGGCGTCGCCACGACATGTCGCCTTCAGATCCAGAACGCGACCAACTTACCTGTCGCCTCCTGATCCTTAACGCGACACATTGCTGTGTCACGTTCAGGATGCGACATAGGGACCCGTCGCCTTACCAGGCGGGAACCCTAATCTGGGCTCTCTCCATGACAGCCCATTTCACCCATACAAACCACCCTTAATTCTTCGTTTTCATGCTTTTGTGAATACCTAAGCATGCTATCTATTGTTAGAAACACATTAAACTGATTGGAACCCTATCCCATGCAATTTACACCCTGAAAATAGGAAGAGTTCACCTACCTTCGCGACGAACACGCTATGCAGCGATCTCCCGACGTTTCCCCTGCTTCTCCCGGACTCCCTGCAGCGAGGACACGCCGAAGACGTCAAATCCCACGCAAATTCGCCAGAGCTTCCTCCCCCTAGCCGAGCAGAACCCCTGTGCGTTCTGCTTGGCTGGGGTTCTTTAAAAACCTGTTGCGGTTCGGAACGCGACGCATCGTGGCGTCGCGACCAGGTCGCGATGGACCTGAGCGTCGCCTTCCCAACGCCCGCTGCCCTGAGCGCTACACGTGGCGCACATGCAGACGCTCAACGCACCAAGGCAGCCACATGAACGTGATGGCCACCTCTGTCGCGTTAAGAACGCGACAGACCTTCCTATCGCGATGACAGGCTGAGAGATCTAGGATACTGCAGGCCCAAAACATCGGCCCAAGTAAGCCCAAAAAAAACACACACACACACAGGCACACAAGCCACATTGGCCTCGCATTGGCCACCACAAATGCTAAACACACGATCCATGAGGATCCGAAAAATGCGCGACGTTACATCTACCTCTGTATTTGTGTCATCTTCTTCTTGCCAGGTAGGAACTTTGTCTTCCCTTTTCCCTTCTCGCTCATGCTACTCTTCAAGTATCTTCTGAATACTTGTTCTTGTCAGAAGAGACCCTTTTTGTATCAGGTCACAGCCTTGAACTCTCCTCTAAACCCTCACTTACCACTGTAAAGAAAGCCTATAACACCACCGGAAAACTGATCCTACCATTTCGGTCGACTGATAATACCCCTAGAAGGAAGAGATCTTATGAGTCAGACAAAAGAATCTATAGTCAGACAGAGAAATAATAAGATGATCATGTGAAATAATTGTGATCTCTGTATAAAGACAATCGATGTTTTATAAAGGCAATAAATGTTTTATAGACTGTTCGACTGGCCAAGATATAACCCAGTCAGTCGAAGTGCAGCTTCAGATATGACGAAGTGTAACTTCAGATATGAGGAAGTTAACTTCGGATATGACGAAATAAGACTTTGACTGATCAAGACAAAACAATCATGACGAAGTGCTAGCTTTGGGTATGATGAAGTGTTACTTCGAATATGACGAACCTAACTTCGGATATGATGAAGTGAGACTTTGGCTGATCAAGACAAAAACAAGCATGACAAACCAACTGAGATCTCCTGAACGTTCGACCGATCCTCCTGTTTGTTCTAGTTTGTCCTTTTCCCAGTGGTATTATATTTTTCTATATTACTTAAACTTGGACCAACCCAACCTACCGGTCTTACCTTGTCATGCTATCTTGATACTCTTGCATAGGGCTTGCTTTAATATTAATGTTATTTTAAGATCTGTCTGAACCATACTAAAAGATTGATCAAATGAAAATGATGACACTTTGGGTCTTCGGACTCTACTGGACCAATGCCTGTGCAAATGGGGCTGATCCAGTCCCTGGAGGAGCACCCAAATTCGACCACTGAATCGGACAATTCAATTATGTACCCGTCGAGAATAGATCTACTAGGTGTTTGGCATGACACCACCTACTGTTAAATTTAGTCTACATTTCCATAAATTATTTTACGACATGAATTTTATTACTATTTGGTTCAGGGCAACTCTTTTATGATATCTTCACTTAACTACGTTATAGTATCACTTTGTACAATAGTTGTATTCCTTCATTGATTGATACGCATATCTCCCTTCAATGCTACCTTTATGTCTTACTTTTATCATGAAGGCAATTTTCTATTGGGCACAATTGCTCATGTACCCTACTTTCCTTTCAGGCACCTTAGATGGGGCCAACACTCCAAGAGAATGTGTGTTGAGTGATCCTTAAATCTAGCAGACCAAGTTTCTTTGACTATTGTATATATGTAACTGAATCCACCACCTCATGTAACATATGTAATGTACTTTTTCGCTGCAATATGAATGACAATCTTTAGTTACTCTATCTGATTTCTCTGTCATCCCCGAAAATAGTTAATGAGCAAGACTTGACACTCATAGTCTTAGAGTCACCTGAAAATTAAAAAAAAAAAAAAATCTAGAGTGAGCACAAAAAATTTAGTAAGCTTTACCTTCTAAACTAAGTCTAATTAAATGATCTAGTGGAAACGGGAATAATCAATCAAGAGTTGAGTTTTTAGTAAACATGTATCATGTGATAAATTGGTCATTAACAAGCATAATCAAGAGTGTCATATCAAGTAACAAACAATGATCTAGAGTTATCATTCTAACATTCAAATCAAACATAATGGTGTCATGCCAAAAACATCTGATCTTTAATTCTCCAACTGACGAATAAGAGTTTTTAGGTGCTCCTCTCAGAACCATATTAAGGCTCCTGACATGATGACATAAGTTCAAGAGAGCTCCAAGACCCCAAGATATACTTTATTAACAATTCATGTATTAAATAGCCAAAAATTCTAAGAAATAATTAAGAGATCTATAGTAAATACTTGCAAAGGAAAAGTATAGTACAAAGATTACTAGAATAACTCCAAGTGTGTAGGAAAGAAGGAAATTAATCCAAAATATTCAGTGAAAAAAGGATAAGAATTAAGGGGTCGTTTTATATTAGAATAGATCGGGATAGACTAGTAATATCCCTAAACTCTGTTTGATATGCATATTTTACACATGATTAAGAGTGGTAAGGAGAATAGGGATAACCTAAAAAATTAAGATCCTAATGGGGGTTAACTTATTTTGAGGGATCCTGAAATAAATTAACCCCATTTTTATATTCCAATTTTGACTTCGTTGAGAGGGTGCTATCCTACACAAGTCTAGATCCTCTAAGTGCAAAGGAGAATGGGACTCTAGCAGTCACTAATGGAAGGGCGCCAAGTGTTCCAAGCCCCCTTTTCAAAACATATTTTTTTCTTAAAAATTGGTTCTTCAGGTTAAAATACATTCATAAATCATAGTAAGTGCAATATGACTAGGCACTAAATCCATGTGGCACCTAATAATTAGATTGTCACTTTATCACTCCTCATGTGAGGGGTGCCACATGAGCTTAGTTCTTAGTCATATTGCACTTAAGTGCAATAAGAAAGTACACTAAGCCTTTCTCTAAGATACAATCATACGCACTAAATATACTCATAAATATTTGAATACAATATTATGTTTATGAGTGTACTTTAATACCATGGTTGTATTCTAGTGAATGTTCATCATAATACTTTGACAAAAGTACTTGTTTATGACACTACATAACATTTTAAATTATATATATATTTTTTAAATGTGCAAAACAATGATGCACACGGTACTCTTGTGTCTTTTTTGTCCTTAATTAGAACTCAGTGCAATTTTTTTCTAAGTTCCAAACAATTTTAGTGTTAAATCTCACTTGCAAAATTTTTGAATTCTTATTTTGAATTAAACAGGGTATAAGACATAGCCTCAATTTTGGGATACGAAGCGCAGACTTATCCAAAAAAAGTATTATCTCATTGCTATCCCTGTGTTCATCAAATCGGAGAATAAATTTGAAAATCAAGATATCCCCGTATGTACCAAATATCATAGGAATAGAGAATACAAATATTTTAAATTAAAATAAATTATGTCTATTCCTTTTCTGATCTATGCAAATACCGAACGAGACCTAAGAATTTAATAATATAAGATTATCGAATCAGGGACTAAAAATTGATTCCTTACAAAAAAAAACACAAGTGAGAGCGTTCATTTTTAAGTAAGATACTTGATTTTTTTATAGGTTCGGGAGTCAATTCCAAGTGAGGGAGTCGATTTTATCATGAGAGAGTTGAATCTTATTTAAAGTGAAAGAATCAATTATTTTTTAAGGTGAGAGAGAGTGTCGATTCTTACAGAGTTGAGAGTAGGGAGTCAATTCTGGTGATAATTTGAGAGTCTATTTTATTACAAAAGTAGATTTATTGGATTCTAATATTAGGTAGTCAATTTTTATAACTTAAATAGGGAGTCGATTTTTATAAGATTCATGGAATCAATTCTTTAAATAACTTAACTAAGGAGTTGATTCCCATAACTTAAGTGAGAGAGTCAATTCTTATGAGTCTAAGACTCGATGTCTTGAGTTTGAGACTCGGATCTTAACTTAATAATCATGAGACTCGATTCTCTTAACTTGAGACTCGATATTTATTAACCAATCACGAGACTTGGTATTAATGAGTGCTAAGACTTTCTTGTATCATGCTAGAGACTCAATTCCTGTTTTATTCTCATGAGACTTGATTTTACTAATGAGACATAATTTTAGGTTAACAATTTAATTATGGTTTGTTGATAGTAAGACTTGATGCCTATCTAATGAAACTTAATTCTAAAAGAGACTACGCATGTGATTAAATGTTATACATGCAAAGCTATGTTCGAAAAACCACTTTGACAGTATAAACAGATCTTAATTTCTTTTAAGCCCATTTATTGAATAAGGATGTCACAAGTGGAATTCTCGAAAGAGAATCATGCATGAGTTACAGTGGAAAAAGTAAGGACAGGACCTTATAAAGAAAGACCCTAACCTCCTCATAAATCGAATTTAAAGATTTGCACATGAATATAGGGGAGACATAATGTCGGAGTTCAAGAAATACTTGAACTATAGTTCAAAGAAAACACATGAACATAGCTTCATGTTAGAAATTTCAATGAAACAGTACTAAAAGCCATGCATATCAAGAAGATTACCAAATGTCATGGGATAAAACAAGTGATACAAGTAATTAAAGAACATAATAATATCAAGAACATGACAAATTCATAATTTGACTTGTATAAATGTACCTGCCCAACTTCAGAAAGTTCAAGATCTCAAAAGCTAGAAGGTTTTTTCCTTTCTCCCTTGTCGCCTAAAGAGTTGCACCCACGCACAAAGGGGCAAAAGAAAGATATCTTGTGGTATAAGCACATAGGCTAAACTTGGTTTCACATTTAAGAAATGGTTAGGCGACAACGCAACAGCTAATGATGAAGAGCATTGTTCAAGATTTGAAGGTGTTTTCAAGAATTATCAAGATTCCAGAGTATATTTGCAATATCAATAGATTTCAGGGGGTATTACGTAAAAAACCTAATAATAATAATAATAATAATAATAGCATTGACTAATGTCTTTTTAGTTCTCTATTGGGGCCGCCGTCCTGTGAGGTCTGGGTCAAGACACAAATTCTCAACATTAACTCAGAAACCTCTCAACTTTTGTCTGCTAAATGATCTTTGTGATGCAGTCAACAAGTCTGACGGTCCTTTTTCTTTTCCAGATCCATCTTTCAGCCTGAGAACCACCTTAAACCTGATATTACGGCACTTTACAGAGTGCCAATTGGACGAAATGGGAAACTACATACACATTGTCAAAACAAATGGGAAACTATATGCATAAAATACAACGTGTGGACATCCAACCTTCAGAAAACAACGGTCCTTTTCACTTCATGGCGCAGCACTCGGAGTTCACAGTATGACTTTATTGCCTTTGCTAGGCATTGCTTCTCAAGGTATTCCGACTTTTGTACAAAGCTTCGAAGATTGTCTCTGTGTGAAACTCTCTCAACCTGTTGTAGAAGCAGAATGGAAAGTGAATGTTTCAAAAGCTAACGACAGTAAGTTACAAATCTTCAGCAAATTTTATAAATGAAAAGGGTTATAAAGTGAAAAAGACAGCTAACGACAGTAAACAAATTTTTATAAATGTTACAAATTTTACAAATCTTCAGCTAACGACAGCAAGTTAAAATATTCCACAAATTTTTAAATGAACAATTTCAGAGGGAAAAAAATGGCTCATACCTGGAGACCAGCTGAAGCAGTGGATGAGTTTCCATGGCTATGGAGATCCTTATGTAGGGTTTAAGCACAAAACAACAGCTATTCCCAAATGGAACTATTTCGACTTTGTATCAGTAAACATGAAAAAAAGTTCTACTGAAGTTGAATGTTGATGGGGCTAGTAAAGGCACTCCTGGTCCAGGTGCTGGAGGGGGTATCGTTCATGATTGCAAAGGGAACTGTCATGACCTTTTCTCACTTCTATGGTCAATGCCACAACCTGGTTGCTGAAGCAAGAGCTCTACTTGATGCCCTTTGGTATTGTGGGCTATTAAACCTCTTATTGCATGAAATTGAAAGTGATTCTGCCATTCTTGTTGCCACAACCTGGTCCAGGTGCTGGAGGGGGTGTCTTTCATGATTGTGAAGGGAACTGTCATGGCCTTTTCTCACTTGATGCCTTTAGGTATTGTGGGCTATTAAATCTCTTACTGCATGAAAATGAGAGTGATTCTGCCATTCTTGTTGCCACAACCTGGTCCAAGTGCCGGAGGGGGTATAATTCATGATTGCAAAGGGAACTGTCATGGCCTTTTCTCACTTCTATGGTCAATGCCACAACCTGGTTGCTGAAGCAAGAGCTCTACTTGATGCCCTTCGGTATTGTGGGCTATTGAATATCTTATTGCATGAAATTGAGAGTGATTCTGCCATTCTTGTTGCCACAACCTGGTCCAGGTGCTGGAGGGGGTATCATTCATGATTGTGAAGGGAAATGTCATGGTCTTTTTCTCACTTCAATAGTCAATGCCACAACCTGGTTGCTGAAACAAGAGCTCTACTTGATGCCCTTCGGCATTGTGGGATATTATATCTCTTATTGCATGAAATTGGGAATGATTCTGCCCTTCTTGTTGGTGGCATATCTGGTGGTGTCTCATGTCCTTGGGAGAATTTTATCTACTGTTGCTGAAATTAAAAAGCTTCTCCAAGATCACAACTGCTCCATTACACACATACACCGAAAAGCTAATTAGGTTACTGATATCTTAGCAAACCAAGCTTATTCTTTGGCTGAGAATGCATATTTTACACATGTAAATGAGCAGCCAGGGACCGCCAGAAAGACTATAAGCTAGGCTTACCTTATATTTGTTTCTTATATGTCACTATGGACATGAAAGTATATTCTCTTTCTGTTGTACTGCAGGGGTATGCCCCGGTGGCTATGTGTTTAATTAACCTGGGTTTATTTGGGTGGAGCAGGTATATTCCTCTTCAGAGGTGCGCTCTCCCAATATAAACTCTAGGTACTTTATTTGAAAAAAACAATGAGGAAGTTCTCAAAGCTGTTCAGTCTATATGAAGAGACTTTTTCCCCCAAAACATCAAAAGATTCAAAACCCAAGCACGAAACTTGCAAACATCACCAAATTCTGACCACCATATTCATAATTTCCAAGTTTGATGGATATACTGTAACTGTTATGAGTTATTCACACACTTCTTGCTCTGTTTGCCCTACATTGACAATGTATGATAAAACATTAGCTTTTCTCAGATTTCTCTCCCAATTTCCTCAGGAATCTAATTGTAAGGGGAAGAATAGAGAATCACTTGCTCCTAATTGTTTTGTGTGGTCCAGACTTCAGAGAGCCTCCTTGTTAACTTGCAGATCCATTTGGACAAGTGCTTGTCTCACTGGAAAGGTAATAACAGATCTTTGGTCTCTTCCAACTTGAAAGATGCATTTCAAATCTCTCCTGTGCTCACCAAATTGCCACAATGGAGACAAGTAACAACTTTTCTACCTGGAGCTCCAAAATGAACTGAGACCAGGTAAGCAGGGAAAAAAGAGAAACCTTACTTGCTATTTGCGTTGCTTAGACTATTTGTCAAATTTGCCTAATGAATGAGCCATAAATGTCCACAAAATCTCTTAACTCCCAAACTCTTTGAGTACCAGAAGACTGATAGTATATGCTTAGTTGAAAGTTATCCAACTAATCCTCACAATCAAATTTAATAATTACAATTTTGTAACAGCAGTTTGACAGAGAGATCCATATATGATTAGTAAAAGCAAAAAAGTGGTCCATCTATATAAAACTTCAACAACGTTTAGTGGACTGGTTATTTGGCTTGCTCACTGAAAGCTAACGCTCAGGAGCTTCTGGTTCAAGTAATCATCATCCATAAAAGCACACAAATTGATAAAAAAAAATTCTCAATAAGGGCTCAAAATTCAGATTAACCAAGGACAAAAGGCAGAAAAATGTGGATACTACATGGAAGTAGAACATCACCATCTGCTCAATTATTGGTCCTGCATCAAGGTCGTCAGTGATGAAGTGACTTGTTGCACCTATCAATTTGACTCCTGCATGGTAAGCCTGCAATTTCACAGCCAAATTAAATAAAGACGAGGGGAAAAAGATATATGCAAGTAATTGGAGGAGAAGCCATGAACAGAAACCTGTTTAGAAGGGTTCCCACCCTTAAACAATGGAAGAAGACCATGATGAATGTTAATTATATCTTTCCCGTATCCCACCAAAAATCTTCCAGACAATATCTGAAAAATCATCCATTCAAGATAGCCATTATGCAGCGTCATGCAATAAAATAGGATTTCTAAGATAACAAAAAGAATAAAGAGTAATGTAAAGGAAATGCAACAATTCATAAAAAAACATATTTCCTTTCCTCATTTCATTGTCTATACTCAGTCAATTCAGACAGTTTCAAAGTTTGTGCCAGGCAATAAAAAAAATTCAAAGAAGATAAGGAAATGCCCATCTGCAAAATCAAGATATAATACTGTGATTTCCACAAGGGATGGAAATAGAAGACAACTCCTTCACCTAACATAGGAGCTATCAGAGGCAAGTCTCCCCTGAAATAACAAAAGAGTTGCAATTAAACTTCAGAAGACAAAAGAAACTTTTCAGAAAAAACCTTCTAAATCTATATTATCTTTTTCCTATTGTCCTGTACACGGCTTAGAAAAAAACACTACCTAACCATATCTAGGACTTCCCCATACATTCTTCTAAAGTCCAGGGAGATATTTGAGCTTGCCCACCTAAATGCATGGGCTTAAACAGAAAAGTTAAGGAAAGTAGGCATCTCAGCAGATCAACTAGTAAAGTTAAGGAAAGTAGGCATCTCAGCAGATCAACTAGTCTCATTAGACTTTTGATTGGCCCTCCTCTCAGCAATAGAGCTGATTGGAAATATTTAAATCCTTGAATCCCACATCAGAGAAGTGATGTCAGCTGCAAAATATGCTCGGGATCTTCAGGACTTCCTAGGTCAAGTTTGACCAGTTCATCTAAAGTTGCATGACCACCATCTTCAATCTCTTTGGGGGCAAGTTGTAGATACATGAAGTCGTCGTCTTCATTTGTGGCGGCTTCATAGACTTCGAAGATTTCCTCTTCCTTCTCTAATCCACTGGCTTGGTTCAATTCAGGGGAGAGCAATCCTACTGTATTTGCTGTAAATGGTCGATGTATCCTACTTACATAATGTCATAGTCAGATCCACCCCTTGTGAAGAATTGTCTACTTCGGGCCAAGCTCACATGGTTTTATCCGCAAAAGGCGCCTCACAAGTTATGGACCACAACCCACATGCATAGCCCAATAACAATCTCCCGATTTCCAATATAGGACTAATCCAGTTCATTCCTGCCCCTTCCTCCATACGCAGGGGTAGCTCTACTCCGTTGGTGGCTCCTCGCTGGCCTTCTTGCTAGGCAGCCTTTTCCTAAATGGGTAGCCCTTTCCTCCTACACTACTCATGATTGGGTCACTAAAGGCCCACCAGCTTCTGCCTGGTTCGTCCTCAAACCAACTCATATCATACTAGACAGGGCGTGCTCTGATACCATATATGTCACAGCCCGGTCAAGCCAACACGGTTTTGTCCCCAAAAGGAGCCTTACAAGTTATGAACCATAATCCCACATATATAGCCCGGTAACATTCTCCTGATTTTTGATATGGAACTAATCTAGTTCATTCCTGCCCCAGCCCCCAAATGCAGTGGTAACTCCACTCTATTGGTGGTTCCACTTTGGCCTTCTTGCAAGGTAGCCCTTTCCTAAAAGGGTAACCCTTTCCTCCTACACCACTCGAGACTGGGTCACTACGGTATCATCTTCCCGTGCAGGCCAAGTCCCAATTGAAACAGGGTGTTGTGGATTCTTGGCCATGAGCACTGAATAAGGTTGCCTAAGCATCAAGCCCCAATTAGACCGGCCTAATAGGACTGACCTTTCTGTCATGATATTATGAATTATGGCATCCATCGTTGTCTTCAGCAAGTGATCCTTAATATAGGCAAACTCTCGGACTAATTGCATATGTTGCCGTTTTGAATTGATCCAAGTCCCATAATTCTATCACCATATAATGCAAAGATCTACTGGTTAGAGGGGAATCAGAGTTCCTCCTTGTGTTTCCACCTGAGGACTTTCTTCGAGCTGACTAGTTTGGCCTTGATGTATAACATTCGCTGTCAGGTGTTGTCTAAGCACTTCATATGGTTGAGATGGGTTTACCTCTCAAATCTATTGCTCCTCTAGTGATTAGGCCTTCCAAAGCATCCTTAAATGCTTGGCAACCATGAATTGTGTGCTCCGCAGAACGATAATATAAACAATAGTTGTATTGTTGTGTTGTGACAGAATGTTGGCATTTTTAGGGTGGGGGGCAATGTGATTAACCTTCTTGGCAACAGATCCTGAAAAGGTTCCTCATCTATTCTGGTGATAAAGAAGGGAACTCCCCATGGGACTTCTCTTATTACTATGTCTGGGTCTAAGAAGATTAATGTTTTTTCAACATGCGGAATTTCTTAAATAGATATGCGGGTGCTCGTTGCATATTATTTCGGATTTCGGATTTAGGATTTCCTGAGCTGGACCCTTCCCCACCGATGAAGATCAGTGTTAATTTACATCGAAGAGAACCTCAAGCACCTTTGATACCTTGTCCCGATCCTTTTATGTGTCATAAATGATATTGTGACCGTAGATTCACAATTCTTTCCCTCGATAGGGACTGATTTATAATTCTCCCATTAGATGGGGACTGTTTCATGACTTTCCCATTAAATAGGGACTGTTCTACCATTTTCTCAATAAATGGGGACTGGTCTGGAATTTTCCCACTAAATGGGGGCTTGTTGAGGGTAAATTTGTGATGGATGTCTGCCAGGAGAAGACTTGACAGTCCATATATAATGGTCTAATGAGTTGGTTAACTAAATCTATCTTGACAGTTAATGCTCATATAACCACATAAAAAGGGTTGTTGGACCTTGAAGATCAGATGGTGGTTATCATGGACCTGATTTCAACAGATTCATCAAGTAGCCTGCTTAAAGGCCAAATGAATTGTGATTTTAAGTGACCCCATGGTTACTTAGATTACAAGACTGTTCGGGGGTCTTCTCCGAGTTCAACAAGGGAATCCGGCCCTTTAAATGGTGCCAACTTTTCCAGTTAAATTGAAGTCCAAGGGAGAGCATTTCTCCGTTCAAAGTACAAGCAGGAAAAAAAATCCGGCAGCACAAGTCTATAAGACCAAGTACAAGAACAAACTCGAGGAAGAACTCCGAAGCTTTGCAAAATCAGTCTTCTATCGGGCGGAACTCCGAGGAGAAGAAGAGAAAATTCCAGCACCCCCGGCAAGAACAAAGCCTTGTAAATGGGGTGTGTGGGGGATATTTATAGAAGATTCCCCCCTCCTCCATCGGTTAGAAGACTCCTAACCAATGGTGACATCACAATGATGTCACCATCGGTTTTAGGGGTTCTCCCCCCTAACCGATGGTGATTCACCATCGGTTGGGAGACCCAAACCGATGGTGACCTCATCTTGAGGTCACCATCGGTTGAGGGGGCTCCTCCCCTAAACGATGGTTACCTCATCATGAGGTCACCATCGGTTAATCCCATGTCACCATCGGTTGGGGTTCTCTCCCCCACGCAATGTAAGGGGGCCTTCCCCTATAAAAGGCCCTCATTCCCCAAGCAAAAGGAGAGCTTCCCCGGAGAAGGTGTCGGCGAAGGCCAGTCAAAAATCCCCTCTAAAAATCCAGAAAAATAGAAAAGAGCATTTCTCCTTCCAAAACTCCCTTTCTCATTGTTCCCCTGCTTGGGTGTGTGAAGGTATTAGCCCCTTCTCTAGCCCGATAGCAAGGCGTGGAATAGTTCGGCGAGGGGGAGGAATCAGTTCCAAACGCCATCGACATCTTCTTCATCCCTTTCAAAAATCCGTAGCTGCGGTTCTTCCCCCCACATCGAGCAAGACTCTGTGGGGGAAATTTCCTTCGGGGTTTAAATACCATCATATCGAGCAAGACTCTATGGATATACGGTATTTAAATACCCTTGTTCTCATGCTTTAAATGACTCCATATTGATCAGACTCTATGGGTATGCGCATTTAGATGCATATGTTCTCCCCACCCATCGAGCAAGACTCTGGGATGGTGGATTTGTGCTTATATGTCTATGTTTCTTAGAGGAGACTCTGCCCAAGCGGAGGTTCTGCTCAAGAACATATTCGTATATTAACAATTTGTGTTCTTATGTATATGTTTCTTAGTGGGAAACTCTGCCCAAGCGGAGATTCTGCCCGAGAACATATATATAAAATTGCAAATTTGTTTATATACATATATGTTCCTTGTGAAGTGAAGGACCCGCCCAGCGAAATCTCTTCTCAAGGACATATCCAATAACTACAAACTCGTGTTTATATGTATATGTTCTTAGAGGAACTCTGCCCAAGCGGAGGTTCTACCCGAGAACATATTCGTATATTCACAAATTTGTGTTCTTATGTATATGTTTCCTAAGGGAAACTCTGCCTAAGGATATATCCATAGAATTGCAAATTTGTGTCTATACATGTATGTTTCTTAGGGAGAACTCTGCCCAGGCAAAAGTTCCCTCCAAGTTCATGTTCGTATAATCATGAATTCGTGTTTATATATATATGTTTCTTAGAGGAGACTTTGCCCAAGCAGAGATTCTGCCTAAAGACATATTTATATGATCACAAATTTGCATTCATATGCATATATTTCTCCAAAAGGACTCTGCCCACGTAGAGGCACCTTCTACCGGGTACTCTGCTCAAATAGAGATGCCGTTCGAGAATATATTCATAAATTGCAAATTTATGTTTATATACATATATGTTCCTTAGGAGAATTTCTCGAGGATTCTGCCTCAAGAATATTTCATATAATTACAAATTTGCATTCATATGCATATATTTCTCAAAAGGACTTTGCCCAAGCAGAGGCTTCTGCCGGGTACTCTGCTCAAACAGAGAGGCCGCTCGAGAATATATTCATAAGCTACAAATTTGTTGTTTATATACACATATGTTTCTTAGGTGAAATTCCTTTAAGCAAAGGTTCTCCCGAGGGCATGTTTATATAACCACACGTTCATATGAATACGTCTCCATGAGGATACTCTGCCTAAGCAGAGACTCAGCCGGAAATACATCCACATACCCATGAATATTGTGTTGATATCTATACATTTCTGTTGCTGCACGAGCAATGAGGGATTTGACCGGGGTCAATCCAAGTGGGCTCCGAGGCGATGGCGGGTCGTCGTCGGCTTGGGCTGCTTAAGACTAAACCTGCAAAAACCACCGAGTTGCCTCGGTGGGTAGACACTCCGACGCCCAAGTCAAGCAAAAGGAAAGAAGTGAGAGAGTTCTTATGCCACGAGTAGCATACCTTGGTCTGAAGCGTCTCCTTTGTTTTTATAGGGGGGGCACAACCAGGCAAGCTTTCCCCCTGCCTTAGTTAGCCATGCATATTTCCTTGTAGAGCCGGCGCCCCAAGGTAAGGGGCTGTTGACACAGGAAAAATATCATCGATCGTTCATTTGATTTTGTTTGCTCATTCATTTTATCTAGTTCATGTATTCATTTCATTTGGGTATTCATTTATTTCACATGCTTTGATTTGCGTATTGTGATTTGCGGGGCGTGCCAGTCTGTCTAATAGACAGAAGAAAGAGTCCGCGTAATGTGGGAGAAAGTATTTTTTGGGTGTCCATGGAACGGACGGGTGTGGTGTTCGTGAAACGGACGGGTATGATGTCCGTGGAACGGACATGTGCGTCGTATTTAATCTGAACTCCTTGAGTCCGTATTATCTATATCATCAGGTGATTGAGGTAGCATGTGCGACCTCTGTCTCTATCGATTGGAATCGAGTTACATTTACATCGAGTTAAAAACTTTGGTATTATTTAACACCAGTTTTAACCCGAATACCATTCATAGCAAAGGATGAGAAAATATGCACGCTTTTAGAAAATCCTGACCATAACATGTTTTTCCTTTCTTTTGATTATTTTGAAATGCTTTTGCTTTGAATATTTCATTTTTGAAATGACTGCCTTTTTGAGTCCAAAGTGTGATTTTGAGAGGGGAACGGGTATATACCCGTGGCCCTATTTGTGGTCTTTCTTTTATTTGCAAAAGGTTGATTAGAAATTTTTATTTGGGAAAACATGAGGATTGTTATTGTGAACGGGTATATACCCATGGATTTTGATTCTGAACTTGGGGGTATTATGACCCGGAGTAACACTTCTGTATAAGAAGGATTACTGTATCAAATTTTTTATATGAGGTTCTTTTACAGTGCCCTTTTTGAGCGAAGTCCGAATTTGAGGCAGAGTTTCTTTCCTCCTCATTTTTCGCTCATGTGGGTATGATTTCTGGAGAACATATGAATATATCTCCATGGAAGTCCTTGTCATGTTATAGTTCTTTTCTGGAAACTGTCCACATGGACATGATTCTTGTGAGTATGCATATGTGTTTCCATTCGGAGTATTTGAGCACAGTTCTTGTCTTATTCCCCTTTTCTTTGGATGTGTGTATACCAATGTGTTCTGGCAAGTCTCTGCTTAAGCAGTGTCCTCATAGAGACGTATTCATGTGAACATATGTTTATACTCATGTGTCCTTGGGAGAATCTTTGCCCAGAGGAATTTTGCCCTAAGAAGGTATATGTGTATAAACACAAATTTGCAATTTATGAACATATTCTCGGACGGTATCTCTGTTTAAACAGAGTATCCGGTAAAAGGTACCTCCGTTTGAACGGAATCCCTTTTGAGACATATATGCATATAAATGCGAATTTATGATATACAGATATACCTTTAGACAAAATATCCGTCTAGAGGGAACCTTCCCCTAAGGAACATATGTACATATAAACTAAATTTACGTTTTATGTATATATTCTCAACAGTGTCTCTGCTTAGGCGGAGTATCCGATAAGAAGGCACCACTGCTCACGCAGGATTCCTTTTGAGAAGTATATGCATATAATACAAATTTATGATTATAGATATATCCTTGGGCGGAGACTCCATTTGGGCAGAGTTTCCACTAAGAAACACATGTATATGAGTACAAAGTTTGTGATTATATGGATATGTTTTTAGAAGGAAAACTTTGACATGGGCAGAGCTTCCTTTCAAGAAACACATATGTATAGGCACAAATTTGAGCTTTATAGATATATTCTTAGACAGAATCTCCACTTGGGCAGAGTTTCCTCTAGGAAACATATATATAAAAGTACAAATTTGTGAATATATGAACATGTTCTTGGGCAGAATCTCCACTTGGGCGGAGTCTCCTCTAAGAAACATATGCATATAGCACAAACACACCATCCCGGAGAGTTAAAACTCGATGGGAGGTGGGACGAATTACAAAGGTATCTAAAATACCATATGTCCAAAATGGACGGTATTTAGAACCTATAGCCCATGGGGGCCGGTGCCGCCATTGCGGACTTAAGCCGAAGAAGTTCGCCGATGCCGCATACGGACAACCTCTCAACACTCGGGGGAAGAAGATTTGGTACCTTCACTCACACAAGAAATGAGATTGAGAGAGACGGGGACTTTGGAAATCAAAATTTTCTATTGTTTGGGATTTCACGGGAAGGGGGACAGCAATTTCTCAAAGGGGCTGTAGCATCTCCCGGGGGCCGACCTCCTCTTTTTCATGGGGGGAATGGGGGCGCCTTTTATAGGGGAAGGCCCCCCCTTACATGCGTGGGAGTGGGGCTCCCTTTAACCGATGGGAGTCCCATCGGTTAGAGGGTTAAAACCCCTCAACCGATGGGAGTCCCATCGGTTAGAGGGAAAATTCCCTTTAACCGATGGGGGTACCATCGGTTAGAGGGTTAAAACCCCTCAACCGATGGTAGTCCCATCGGTTAAGGGGGAAAACCCCCTTAACCGATGGTAGTACCATCGGTGGGGGTTTTCTCTTTTTTAAAGGGAATTCCCCTTAACCGATGGTGGTTCCATCGGTTAGAGGGGAATTTCCCCTCAACCGATGGAACTCCCATCGGTTAAAGGGGAGAATCCCCTTAACCGATGGCAGTCCCATCGGTTAGGGGATTCTAAAGGGGAGATCCTCTTAACCGATGGGACTCCCATCGGTTAGAGGGGAATTCCCCTCTAACCGATGGTAGTACCATCGGTTGGGGGAGAGAACCCCCTTAACCGATGGTAGCCCCATCGGTTTAAGGGGAAAAACCCCCTAACCGATGGTGCTTCCATCGGTTTAAAGGAGGGGGGGAATTTCTGGGAATGGGGAATAGGCAAATTTTTTTTTTTTTTTTTGTGTCCACAAATGCCCCCCACGGGAAGTGCGCCGAAGCCGAAGGCGGAGGAGGACGTCCCGTGCATTCTTCGAGCTGTGCTTCTGATCTTCATGACTTGACAATAAACTTGAATCGGAAAGTTGTAGCCACAGTTGACACGCTTCAGCACTTGCACTGTGAAGTCAACAACCTCGGGCAACGATCGAGTTTGTCATGTTTCTTGTGCTGAGCGATCAGCTCCGCTTCCTTGGATTTACTTAGTACTGACTTTGGCTTTCTTTGCCTGGGTCTTTGCCTTCTGGATTTCATCTCAGGGATTTTTTAGATCTGCCTTTCTGGCTTTGTTATGGACTTGAATTGATTGAGGACTCAATTGGTGAGACTCGTCTTTCTGACTTTGCTCAACAACTTGATTTGAGATTTTTTTTGAATTTTTTTTTTGACTGGTGATTCGCAGTTGGATCTGATATCACTTTCCTGAGCTTTGCCTTTTTGGCATTTACTTGGATTGGATTTGACACCTTTTTCTTGAGTCTTGTCTTCTCGGCTTTGTCCGAGATTTGACATAGTATTCGGCTACTGAGGCTGACCTTCTTGGTTTCGCGGCTATCTTTCTTTTTTCTTTCTCTTCTACTTCATTCATCATTTTTTTTTTTATATCTGTTTTGAATTCTCAACCATCCTTGCTCCGGAAGTTGTTGGAGACAGGAATGGTGAAGCTCATTTGAATATTCCCTTTTCTTCCAGACCCAAGAGAGCTGGAAAAAGGAGGGTGGCGGATTCCGCCTCATCTGGCGGTGACTTTTTTTCTTTTCTTTTCTTCTCTTATCATTGTCATTCATGACTCCTCTTCTTGATTTATCACTTATCATTTCTTCTCTTTTTTGACTTATTTACCTCAGATGACGAGACAGATGAGGAAAAGTGCCGGTCCGATTGCTTCGGGCGGCCATGCCTCCTTGCCTGGAGGTCCTCCTCTCCTTTGTGGAGTGGAGCGTGAGAATTTCTCACGGGCAGCTGCCGATTTTATGCCGGAAGTTGATGATCATGAACCACCATTCGACTGTCTGTTTCTTGAGATAGCCGTGACGGATGACGGTGCCTCTGCATTTGCTGAGCTGAGAGTCTCGACGGAACAGTATTCTTTTGCTCCTGTCGGGGCTTATATCCCGATGTCTGCCAAGGAATATTCTGCCATGGAATCAACTCCCGTAGGTGACTTCCTTTACTGAGCTCATATACAGTCTTTAAAGATGATGTTTTCTTTTCTGATATTGACTTTCTTTCCTTGTATTCAGGTGACCAGGTCTTCTGTGATCAACTCTTCTCTGGGGGATGATGGATTCATATTCTACATCTGTGGCCAATCCTCTCTTTCCACTTTTGGGGAGATGCAGGGCCCATTTTTGGAGTTTCAAGCTTATTCTGCCTTTCAAGTAGGCGATGCTGCGAGTGACGATGGTGTTGAGCATGGTTGTCGGGAAGGAGAACATTGCCCGACTGGAATGCGAGTTTGATGAAGAGAGGTCTTCTTTGAATCAGGAGGCCAGAGATGAGGCCAAAGATTCTGAAGAAGAAGCTGCCTATGTAAGAGACGGAAGGAACCTCCGCCAGCTGACAACCTCCAAAGCCAAGGCAGTTGAACGGCTGAAGAGGAAAAAGCCCTCCTGCCTTTGCTTTTCAGTATAACATTTACATGCCGAGTTCATTGTCTTGCTCTTTTTCTTTGTTTGACCTTTACATAGCAATCGCCACTCTTTGTATATTTGTACAGAGAGTGACCTGTGACTTTGTAAATACAAGGTGAAGGAATATGGAGGTCCTCCTTTTCATTTTCTCCCTCTTTTTTTTTTTTCTATTCTTTCCTTTCCTCTTTTTTTTTTCACATTACCAATCCCAGTGCCCTCTCGGGTTTTCATTAAGACTGACCCCCTTTAGCTTTTTCCAACGTGCCTTTTCGGGTTTCACATTGAGGGGTTATCCATTTTTGCCTGAAGTGCCCTTTCGGGTTTTCACCTCAGCCGGATTTTTTTTTATCTTTTTACCCTCAAGCATACAGTGAGTCGTATACTTAAATCCATCGGGGTATCTTTATTTTTTAACCCCTTTTTTTTTTTGACTTGACTGTTGAGGACTCGACTGACTTGGATAGTTGAATGGCTAAGGGTTTGGTTATAGAAAGAGTGGTGTATTCGGATGTGGTTTGAGATTTGAATTTGGCCAATGATTGGAAATTCGGATTTGGAATTTGGATCTGGATGTGGATTTGAGTTTGAACATGAGCATGTTGGCTTACCTTTGTGGTATTTTGAATCCGAGTTTGGATATGGATATGTGATTTTGGGTATGATTTAGCTTTGGACTTGGGTTTGAATAGGTTCTAGAATGGTGTTTATTGTTTGGCTTTGAGATTTGAATTTCGCCCCTCCTTGATGGCTTAGAGCCGGGATAAGGGATTTGCACCTGGATTTGAACGGCTGGAGAGGAAGGAGCCTTCCTGCCTTTGTTTCACAACATAACATTTGTATATTGGGCTTGTTGCCTTGATCTCCTTTTTATTTTGGATGTGGTATCTGTCACCCTCTGCAAGTTTGTAATGTGGTGACTTGTAACTTTGTGGATGTATGAATGAAGGACTGAGAAATCCTCCTTTTCATTTTTCTTTTTCTTTTCTTCTTTTCTATTTCACATTACCAGCCTTAGCGCCCTTTCGGGTTTTCACTAAGACTGGCCCCCTTTAGCTTTTTCCAACGCGCCCTTTCGGGTTTTCACGTTGAGGGGTTGCCCATTTTTGCCTGAAGTGCCCTTTTGGGTTTTCACCTCAGCCGGATTTTTTTGATCTTTTTACCCTCAAGCATACAGTGAATTGTATACTTGAGTCCATCGGGGTATGTCTATTTTTAACCCCTTTTCTTTCTTTCTTTCTTTTTTTTTTGACCTGACTGGTGAGTACTCGACTGGTTTGGGTAGTTGAATGGATGGTGGTCTGATTGTGGGATGGGTGGTGATGTGGCTGTGGAATGGGTGGTGACGTGGTTGTGAAATGGGTGGTGACGTGGCTGTGGAATGGGTGGTGACGTGGCAGCAGAATGAGTAGTGACTTACCTTTGTGGTATTTTGATTTGAGTTTGAATAAGGATATGAGATTTGGGTTTAATTTAGTTTCAGGCTTAATTTTGGATATTGATATAGACTTTGGCATGGTGTTTTAGGTTTGGATTTGTGGTTTTGGGTTTGAATTCCGCCCATCCTTGATGGCTTGGGGCAGAGATAAGGGATTTGCATTTGGATTCGTATTAGAGTTGAGATTGGGTTTGTTTTTGGATTTGGATATGGACATGTCAGTTTATCTTTGTGGTATTCTGGATGGGATATGAGATTTTGATTTTGCTTTTGGATTTTGGATGTAGGATTTATGTTGATTTGGCTCTGGACTTGGTTTTGGTTTTGATTTTGGCTTTAGTTTTGATTTTGGTTTTGGTTTTGGTTTTGGTTTTGGTTTAGCCTCATGGTTTGTCATGGCGGGGCGAATCGGCCCGATTCCCCCGAATCGGAGCGGATCAGGGGAAACCCGATCCCTGATTCCCTGATTCGCCCGATTCCCTTTATATATAATATAAATATATTATAAATTATATCATATATGTAATACTATAATATATCTGCAATATATATATATCATATTATAATATTATATATAATATACCCATGCGAATCGGTCCGATTCGGACCGATTCGGGGGGAATCGGAGCGAATCAGGAGCAACCCGATTGCCTCCGATCCGACTCGGCAAACAAAGTTTAGCCTACCTTGATGGCTTATGGCTAAGATATGGAATTCGGGCTTCTATTTGGTTCAGCCTACCTTGATGGTTTGTGGCTATACTTGGTATTCTGGGTTTGATTTATTTTGGCATTTATAGTTCGGCGCATGTGGTTTTGGATCAAATTTGGATATGATCTGCCTTGATGGTTTGCTGACTATGAATTTGGGATTGTATTTGAATATGAGTTGCCTTGATGGACTCAGGATATGAATTTGGAATTTAAACTTGATATCACCTACCATGGTGGTTTGCTGGTGGGACTTTGGGTTTTGAATTAGCTTTGGATATGACTTAATGGCTGGTATGATATAGCCTTGTGATTTGCTGGCTATGATTTTGGATTGGATTTGGTATAGCCTGCCTTGATGGCTTTTGGCTATAGATTGGAATTTAGATTTGATATAACCTACCTTTTGGTTTGCTGGCTATGTTTTGGGATTTGAATTTCAGATATAGCCTGCCTTGGTGGCTTGTTGGCTATATTTTGGATTGAATTTTAGATATGGCCTGCCTTGATGGCTTGCTGACTATGAATTTGGATTTGATTTCAGATATATAGCCTGCCTTGGTGGCTTGCTGGCTATATTGGGATTTGAATTTTCAGATATAGCCTACCTTGGTGGCTTGCTGGCTATGACTGGATTTTTAATAGCCTACCTTTGTGGTTTTGCTGACTATAGAATTGGAAATTGCATTTGGAATTGTATTTGGATATCTGATTTAGTCTGCCTTGGTGGCTTGCTGACTATATTGGGATTTAAATATGGATGGGACCTACCTTTGTGGTTTGCTGGCTATGGTTTGAAATATGAGTTTAGTGAAGAGTAATATGCAGGATGGAGTACCTTTGGCTTCATGCTCTACAGGGATTGGGGGATTGTATGATGGACATGTGGGTATTGATTCTTTTGTCTTATTTATGGTAATCTTCCATTTCAGCATGGATCCTCAAAGAGGGCCTTTTCATTCCTTTCTAGCTTTCTGCCTATCTGGGTGATTGGATTTTTTTTGAATGTGGTCGAGGAACTCATGTTCTAGGGCATGGTATAGTTTCAGGTGTTTTCCATTGAGTGGAGGAAAGGGCACAGTACCTTTATGGTCAAAACGGCCGATATGCACCTTTTTCATATGCCAAGTGACGATGCATGGCCAAGCCAAGTAGGCTGCAATTTGTAGCACTACCCTTTTTTTGCTATTGCTTCTCTGCATTTGACCATGACGAGGTCTCTTGCTTGAATGCTTGGTCTTGCTAGTTTGTCGAATGCACGAGCCATTCTGGCTTGATATGCTTGAAGATATTTGTATGCTTCAAGTCGCCTCTTTTCAAGATGGAGAGCTCCCCAAGTCTTCTTCTATTTAGCCTTTGATCTTGACTTTGAAGTTCATTTTGGATTGCCACCCGATAGGATGCCATTTCAATTTCTATAGGTATCATTGCCTCCGCTCTATATACAAGGGGAAAGGCGAAAACATCCGGACTGATTAATTTTCTGCTGAGATAATATAGAGGTTGCTCGCCTTCTTCATTTGTTTGTGCTAATAGAGCCCCCGAGAAGCTTCCATACTACAATATAAAGTATGAGAGGCTTCCCAGCAATTGATGCCCCCCCAACACTGGTGGAGTGAGAAGATATTCCCTGACCTGCTGCTGAAGGCGATTTGGCATTCTTGATCCCAGATGAAGGGAGTATCTTTCTTCATTAATTTGCCGAAGGCCATTGGCAACTGTTGGATCGCCTTGATTTTGTCGGGTCTATTTCCATTCCCCAATATTTGACGACGAATGTTTTTCAATCGTCGAACACTTTGATCTTGCCTTGGAGAGTAAATTTGCATGTGACTGGGAGGTAGAGGAATACTTCCATTGATGGCTTGACTTATGTGGCCAGCTTCATAACTGATACTCCGCCATTCTGGGCGGATTACTTTGCTTTGAGAAATTCTTTGCAGGTGATTTGGCAAAGTCTTTGTTTACCACAAAAAGCTTGCCAGTCTCACTGTCTTCATCTGAACATTTAAGTTGCTTACCCTTCCCTTTAGACTGGGCAAGGGGTTGAGGAATTGGCCCTCCAAGATATAAAGTGGCATTAGTCAAATTACATTCATCTTCCCGAAACGGGGTTTAATCCAAAGACTGTATACTGCTTTTCCTTCTTTTGCATATTGATGCATTGATTGGTTTGTGATGGGATGACCCAAAATTTTTTATAGCCAAGGTCTTCCAAGCAATATTTGTATGTTGTATCAGCATCAATAATATAGAAGACTACCTTGGTGGTGAAGCTTCTAAGAATTAAGTTGACAGTGACTCTTTCAATGGCTTCTTCTGAAATTTTGGTTTTAAAACCAGTGGTTCGTGCATCTTTTACCTGTTGCACATGAGGCATGAGATGTAGAGATTCAAGGGCTTTATGAGGCATTATATTGATAGATGCCCCAGATCGCTAGGATCTGACTCAATTTGTTGCCATTGACTTGTCCCTTCATATAATATAAAGGATGATTGTGACATAGTAGCATTCTTTATCTTTGAAGGTGACATCTGCTGCCAGTGCTTCATATTTTGAGCTTGGAAATTAGCCATATGAGCTTCATATATTTCTGTTTCTTGGAGTATTTTGACGAGAGTTTCCCTCACAGTCCTTACTCCAAGCAATGCTTCTAGACAGTAAGGTTGACGGGGAGTGATTTGAGTTGCTGAAGAATTTTGTCATCAGTCTGGCACGTGTCTGATCCGATGAGGGAGATCCCTCAATCAAGGATTCAGATGTCTTCTTTGGCTTGACAGATTTCTTTGAGAGATAGGATCAACAACCTTCCATTTGAAGAGAGAGGAGCGTTGTTCGGCTCATTTGATGAGGCATGGGGACTTTGGCTCTTCTTTTGTATAGAAGGCATATTGGGTAGTCTTCTTCTTCATCTGAGGGATTGAAGACATCAGATTCTACCTGTATTGCATCTTCAGGAAGAGGCTTTGATTTCTTTGCCATGAAAAAGTATGACTTTACTTGATTTTGTAATGTCAGGCTTCTCGAAGTGGTAGCTGCAGCTTTTTGCTCTTTACCATGCCCTGTTCTCGTGATGATGATTATTACCGGCTAGCGCTGGTTATGTAACATGATCGTGCTGAGAGATGATGCTTCTCTATAGCTTTCTCCTGTAATTGATAGAGCCAGTCCCAGGCCGGATTTTCCATTCTAGCTCATCCATAGATAATTGACCGAGGGTAGCTTTATCAGAAGACCTAGAAGGAGTATATTCTTTCAAATAAGCCCTAAGCCCTAAGTCCTAGGCCCTAAGGCCCTAGTCCTAGGCCCTAAGTCCTAAGCCATTTTTTTTGAAATCATGTAAGAATGATGCTCCCCCTTTTCTGGAGAGTTTTTTTTAATTGATATCTGAGGTACCTCAGTAGCAGCATCCGCTACATTATTCTTTTTCTTTTTTCATTCTTCTTTATTATTATTATTATTATTCTTTATTGTTTTTTTTTTTTGTTTTTTGTTGTTTTTTTGTTTTTTTTTTATTTTGTTTATATATATGTATATATTTTATTTCATACCTGAGGAGCTTTAAGTAAGCTTATGACTTTCTGCTCTGAAGATGATTTGGAGATGCTTCTCTTGTTGGAGCCGCCTCTTACTGTAGAGTGTTTGACTCTTTGGAACTGGCTGATTCTGAGGGCCGACAGTGACCCATTCTCAAAGGTTGCATTAATTGCTTCTTGAATAATTGAAGATGGGAGTTGGGATAATGATCCATGAACTCCTCTGCTTGCTGGGAGATTGGCTTTGTCGCAACTTCTTGATATTCTAATTCTGTATTGAAAAAGATCAATTTTAAATTGCTCCATTTCGGCTTTGACTTTGTATTCCTAGCCCAGGGGATGATGATAATATTCACATATCTTTGGATATGCTTAGAGCTTGGATTCTGGACTTGAACCATAGGCTCGTTGTGACACCTATTTGCTGGCGCCCAAAGAATTCCCATATTGATCAATTTTTTCCTTCCCAGATATGAGTTTCGACCAATCATGAGATCTAGACAATAGTCATACATCTCCTTCACTCTGAAAGATATATGATGCTGGTTCAAGTATGGAAACCAGACTTTGTCTTCTGAGATTGTCAAGTATAAACTTGGTGCTCTTGTTGCAAATGAGAGCTTATTGTAGAAGATGCAGATTTGTATACGATAGAGGATAAATATGGATTTGAATGCTCCCCCACTGATGACCGAGGAAGACCAAAGGATGATGATGCACTAATGACTTTCACCACATAGATCCAGGATTGGCTGGTCCATTTGGTGGTTTGCTGAGTATGAGGCTGGTTGACCCCGATGAATACTCAGGTCAATTAGCTTTTGAACATCATTTTTAAATCTTATGCAATCTTTGATACTATGACCCATCATTTGATGATATGGGCAGTGATTGGCTAATATTTCTGCCGAGCTCGGTAATCCATCAATCCGGGTTGAAGGCATAGCCGGAAAAGTGAGTAAGTGAGATGTCGAGGGAAAGAATATAACCTTGCCGCTCGACAGGAGTTGAAGGATCTTCGGATCGCCACCCAATTGAGTCTGATATGGCGACATAGGAGGCAGTTCTGAATATATTTGAGTATGCATAAGAGTATATTACCTTTGGACTTTCCTCTTATTCTATGTGGATCATGTCTGATCTTGGTAGAGAATGAGCTCCTGAATTATCTTGAGGAGGATTACATGAATGACGTCCTCGGGATGTTTGAATTTGTTGGAAGTCTCGTCATATAATGAATTGACAGATTGCTCTGGTCGATCCCAAGCATGAAGTTGAGGAGGGTCAGCCAGAGCATTTTGCATAGATATGAGGCCATTTGAATGATCTTCGGGCCTCATTTTTGAAGATGTAGCAATCTTCAATTACATGCCCCACCATACGGTGATACGGGCAAATTAAGCTGGATTGGTTTGCTGACATCTGCCGGCTTCTTGGTGTTGGCAGTGATATTAATTGGTTGTCGAGGCAGAGATCAAAGAGCCTCTTTAATATGCTTCTGTTTTTTGAAAGAATAAGGAGTCTTCATGCGCCCCATCAATGATGGCAGTGGAGCTTTAGCTTCTAATTTCTTCTTTGGGGCAGGAGAGATTGTTGCCCCCTTTGCTTCATCACAGGTGAGGAGTCAATGATGTTGACTTCTTTTGCTAACTTATTGCGCTCTTTTGGGAGCTTGCCTTTATGAGTGTATGTGTCATTGCTCGGCTAGAAATATCTCAATGTCTGCCACTATGGAATTCAATTGATCGAAGCTCTTGATATTTGCTCCCAAGAGTTTCTCATTGATTGTTGATATGAGCCCTTTTGGCAGATAGGGATTGTATCTTCTTGAACAGGAGGGTTATTGCATTCATGCTAAAACTCTCTCCACCCTGGATGAAGTGGATTGCCGACTCCCCTTTTCTTTTGTTTGAGGGAGATATTGGCAAGAGGGATACCTTCCATTCAGCCGTTTGAAATGGCCCATGATTTTCTTTTGCATATCTGCCTGCTCGTAACTAACTAGTTGGGCTTGAATTTTGAATACTATTGAAATGAAATCGACTCTCAATCAAGGAAGTTGCATGCAAATATCTGAAGAGATAAGATTTTTCCGATGGCGAGCTCGACCAAGATAAATAGCATAATGTGGCACATATTCCAATGGCGACCCATGTCCATTAAACTTTGATATTTTGGGACTTTAGGGCATGTGTTTCTGGCAGCTTCTTGAATTGATGATATACTTTGAATGAGAAAATACCTTGAATGGTTTGTTGTTTGAGGAGGCATAATACTAGACGAGTCAATGATATCCTGACTCGTAGTTTGAGAAAGAAGACCAGTTGTAGAACTGCAGACAATTTTGCTGGGGCAGACCCATCTGGAACGCTAATAAATTGTTGATTTTCAGTAGAGACTGGCTCTTGTAAAATGCTGGAGGCTCGAAGTTGCCAATCACCTCATTTCATTTAGAAGCACAACCATTTGAGATTGATATTGCTGCATCACTTGGATTTACCCTCACCTGACATTGCCTGGAAATTTCCTTTATAGGCAAGTCAATGACGGCGTTGATATTTGAAGTAGAAGCCCATCTTTGATTTGAACATTTGTCTCTTTGAAGAAGGGGATTTGACTTCTTTCATGTTTGAAGCCAACACGAGGGGGAGCTTGACTAGATGTTCCGGCTTGTCTGCCGGGCTGTCGGTTCTTCTTCTGGCAAACTTTTCCCGATGGCCTTAGTGTGGAATTTGAGTTGGCTTCTGCGATTGTTTTGCCCTTTGCCAGAGTCTCTCCCAGAGGCATAGTATGGGAAGATTATAAGTGGGTTTTTCCTGAGCTGCCCAAGTAACACGTGTCTCTTTTTTGACGAACAGGTATCGGCATAGGAATTGCCCCCAGCCTATTAAATATTGAGATTCATCGTATACGATGAGGGATCGATACGCGAGATTTGAATTGTTAAGTTGAAATTTCTTTAACTACCCAGATATTTCTTAGCCTTGAGGAGTATAGCTTGATTTCCTTTTTTTTTTGCCGATGATGGTACTTGAGTTCAATATGTTGAAGGGAAGCATCTTTGACGTTGCTTCTCTTACTGAACACCTTTTGCTATATTTGCTTGAGTCTTCTTGAGTTTCTGGGCTTCCTTTTTTGGAACCCAAATTTGTTGAACCTGGAGAGTGCCGGTTTTTTTTTGCTTGACATCGGCCTCCTTCTTAGGATCTCCTGATTCTCCTTGAAAACCGCCGCAAAACTGAGAAGCGGTTTTGAGGGGGATGTAGGAACATACCTATCCCGCAGGGTGATAGGTTGGCTTCGTCGAGCCGTACCTACAAGACCTTCGATCATGATGGATTTGCCGGATCTTGAGGTGGCAGCTGATGGCCTTTACTTTTATGATTTTATTTTGTCCTTGTTGCAGAGATGGAAAATATTATTTTGAAGGAAATTGCCTAGATTGAACAAGTCCGGATTTAGGCAGACTTAGTTTTTCTAAATGGCCCCTTTTTTGGGGTAAAGGTATGGTATTGGAATTTGGTGGAGCCTACCATTGAGGTTTGGTGGCCATGATTTTAGGATTTGAGTTTGGATTTGGGTTTTCAGATTCGGATATGTATTGGTTTAGCCACCTTGATGGTTTTGTGGCTATATCTGGTATTTGGTTTTGACATATTCTGGGATTGCATATGGTTTTGGACTGAACTCAGGTATTGTCTGTCTCGATGATTTGTCGGCTATGGATTTGAAATTGCATCTGGATATGGTTTACCTGATGGCTTATCAGTTATGAACTGGAAATTTGGATTTGACATAGCCTACCTTTGTGGTTTGCCGGCTATGGTTTTGAATTTGAATTTGGAGATGGCCAACCTTCGTGGTTTACTGGCTGTGGTTTGAAACTTGGATTTGAAATAGCCTACCTTTGTGGTTTACTGGCTATGGTTTTGAATTTGATCTGGACATGACTTGCCTTGATGGCTTGTAGTTATGAACTGGAATTTGGATTTGATCTAGCCTACCATTGTGGCTTACTGACTATGATTTTGAATTTGGATTTGATCTAGCCTACCATTGTGGCTTACTGGCTATGATTTTGAATTTGGATTTGAGATAGCCTACCTTTGTGGTTTACTGGCTATGATTTGGAATTTGGATTTGAGATAGCCTACCTTTGTGGTTTACTGGCTATGGTTTTGAATTGATCTGGACATGACTTGCCTTGATGGCTTGTTGGTCATGTGCTGAGTTTGGATTTGATATAGCCTACCTTTGTGGTTATTGGCTATGGTTTTGAATTTGGATTTGAAATAGCCTACCTTCGTGGTTTACTGGCTATGGTTTAGAATGGATTTTGCCTACCTTTGGCTATGGTTTTGAATTTGGATTGGATATAACTTACCTAGGCTCACAGCCAATAAATGTTGTTGGCCCAGAGTTAGGTTTTATCCCCTTCATTAGCATTATCTTCGGAGAGCATTCGGGTGCCCCCTGTTGATAATAGCAGGACGAGCTTTGACGTGCCCATGACTCTTATGCGCCTTCCTTGTTGACTTGTTGGAGAGAGACTTTTGAGTAGCATTTTCTTCATAGGAACCACCCTTAGGAATAAGGGGATCCGACAATTGCTGGAAGAATCTCCGAATGCGATCAGAGTCGCCAGGTAACTGAACTTTGCATAGTTGTGATGACGAGCGGGTCCATAAGTGACGACCATCTTCAACATTTGTGATTTGCCTTCTTGTTTGTACCTTCAAGGGAAACATCAGAATTAGGACTTTCATGAAAAATAGAAGTATGTCTCATCCTTTTTACTTTGAATGGTGAGAAGAGGTCCCACCGGGCGTGCCAGTTGTTGACACGGGAAAAATATCATCGATCGTTCATTTGATTTTGTTTGCTCATTTCATTTTATCTAGTTCATGTATTCATTTCATTTGGGTATTCATTTATTTCACATGCTTTGATTGCGTATTGTGATTTGGGGCGTGCTCGTCTAATAGACAGAAGAAAGAGTCCGCGTAATGCGGAAGAAAGTATTTTTGGGTGTCCATGGAACGGACGGTTGGGTGTGTTGTCCGTGAAACGGACGGGTATGATGTCCGTGGAACGGACAGGTGCGTCGTATTTTAATCTGAACTCCTTGAGTCCCGTATCTATACTCATCAGGTGATTGAGGTAGCAGCCGTGCTGGACCTCTGTCTCTATCGATTGGAATCGATTACAGTACATCGAGTTAAACTCTTGGTATTATTTAACACCAGTTTTAACCCGAATACATTCAAAGCAAAGGATGAGAAAATATGCACGCTTTTAGAAAATCCTGACCTTACATATTTTCTTTCTTTTGATTATTTTGAAATGCTTTTGCTTTGAATATTTCATTTTTGAAATGACTGCCTTTTTGGAGTCCAAAGTGTGATTTGAGAGGGAACGGTATATACCGTGGCCCTATTTGTGGTCTTTCTTTTTATTTGCAAAGGTTGATTAGAAATTTTTATTTGGGAAAACATGAGGTGTTTTATTGTGAACGGGTATATACCCATGGATTTGATCTGAACTTGGGGGTATTATGACCCGGAGTAACCACTTCTGTATAAGAAGGATTACTGTATCAAATTTTTTATATGAGGTTCTTTTACAGTGCCCTTTTTGAGCGAAGTTCAAATTTGAGCAGAGTTTCTTTCCTCCTCATTTTTCGCTCATGGGGTATGATTTCTGGAGAACATATGAATATATCTCCATGGAAGTCCTTGTCATGTTATAGTTCTTTTCTGGAAACTGTCCACATGGACATGATTCTTGTGAGTATGCATATGTGTTTCCATTCGGAGTATTTGAGCACAGTTCTTGTCTTATTCCCTTTTCTTTGGATGGGTGTATACCAATGTGTTCTGGCAAGTTCTCTGCTTAAAGCAGTGTCCTCATAGAGACGTATTCATGTACATATGTTTTACTCATGTGCCTTGGAGAATCTTTGCCCAGAGGAATTTTGCCCTAAGAAGGTATATGTATAAACACAAATTTGCAATTTATGAACATATTCTCGGACGGTATCTCTGTTTAAACGAGTATCCGGTAAAAGGTACCTCCGTTTGAACGGAATCCCTTTTGAGACATATATGCATATAAATGCGAATTTATGATATACAGATATACCTTTAGACAAAATATCCGTCTAGAGGGAACCTTCCCCTAAGGAACATATGTACATATAAACATAAATTTACGTTTTATGTATATATTCTCAACAGTGTCTCTGCTTAGGCGGAGTATCCGATAAGAAGGCACCACTGCTCACGCAGGATTCCTTTTGAGAAGTATATGCATATAAATACAATTTATGATTATATAGATATATCCTTGGGCGAGACTCCATTTGGGCAGAAGTTCCACTAAGAAACACATGTATATGAGTACAAGTTTGTGATTATATGGATATGTTTTTAGAAGGAAAACTTTGACATGGGCAGAGCTTCCTTTCAAGAACACATATGTATAGGCACAAATTTGAGCTTTATAGATATATTCTTAGACGGAATCTCCACTTGGGCAGAGTTTCCTCTAGGAAACATATATATAAAAGTACAAATTTGTGATATATGAACATGTTCTTGGCAGAATCTCCACCTTGGGCGGAGTCTCCTCTAAGAAACATATGCATATAGCACAAACACACCATCCCGGAGAGTTAAAACTCGATGGAGGTGGGACGATTACAAAGGTATCTAAAATACCATATGTCCAAAATGGACGGTATTTAGAACCTATAGCCCATGGGGGCCGGTGCCGCATTGCGGACTTAAGCCGAAGAAGTTCGCCGATGCCGCATACGGGACAACCTCTCAACACTCGGGGGAAGAAGATTTTGGTACCTTCACTCACACACAGAAAATGAGATTGAGAGAGACGGGGACTTTGGAAATCAAAATTTTCTATTGTTTGGGGATTTCACGGGAAGGGGGACAGCAATTTCTCAAAGGGACTGTAGCATCTCCGGGGGCCGACCTCCTCTTTTTCATGGGGGAATGGGGGCGCCTTTTATAGGGACGGCCCCCCCTTACATGCGTGGGAGTGGGGCTCCCTTTAACCGAGGGGGGAGTCCCATCGGTTAGAGGAAAATTCCCTTTAACCGATAGGGGTACCATCGGTTAGAGGGGTTAAAACCCTTAACCGATGTAGTCCCATCGGTTAAGGGGGAAAAAACCCCTTAACCGATGGTAGTACCATCGGTTGGGGGTTTTCTCTTTTTTTAAAGGGAATTCCCCTTAACCGATGGTGGTTTCCATCGGTTAGAGGGGAATTTCCCCTCAACCATGGAACTCCCATCGGTTTAAAGGGAGAATCCCCTTAACCGATGGCAGTCCCATCGTTGAGGGATTCTAAAGGGGAGATCCTCTTAACCGATGGACTCCCCATCGTTAGAGGGGGAATTCCCCTCTAACCGATGGTAGTACCATCGGTTGGGGGAGAGAACCCCCTAAAACCGATGGTAGCCCCATCGGTGTTTAAGGGGAAAAACCCCCTAACCGATGGTGCTTCCATCGGAAGGAGGGGGAATTTCTGGGAATGGGGAATAGGCAAAAAATTTTTTTTTTTTTGTGTCCACAGGGGCGGTGATTCACCGGATGTTATCTCTTGGGTTGCAGCTGGCGATTGCCAGCTGGGGATGGAGGAGCTGTCGCGACCCGGGATCTCAGAGCCCTTCCTTGTTAGCATGCAGTTTTGGAGAAGGTAAGGACAGTTTGGGTTTCCTTATATGGGGACGAAAGATCTTTAGCCTAGGACCTTGTCGTCAATCCCGACGACTTTATCGTCGGCATTATTCGTGGGCCCTACCCGGGGGTTTCAACGTCGCGGCGTGGTTATCAGTATCAATTCAAAAAGAGGACACAGGACTCTGCTCAAGCAGAAATTCGAGCAGAAATATATACGAATGCCCACAAAAGGAATTATACCCATATGGACCGTTTTCGGAAAGAAACCTCATTTTGACAAGAACTTTCGTAGAGATTATATCCATATGTTCTCCAAGATCATTTTTTCATACGAGCAAAAATGAGAGAGAAGAAGAAATTTCGCCTCAACAGGACTCCGCCTCCTAAAATATATTGTGAAGAACCTCATATTACAAATTGGCACAGTAATCCTTCTAATATGGAAGTGTTAATCCAATTCACAATACGTCCTGAGCTCAGAATAAATTTGCGGGTATATTCCCGTTCATAATAACAAATCCTCATGTTTTCCAAATAAAATTTCCAACAAACCAAAATACTCCTTTGTCAAGAAAAAAGGGAAGAAGAGAAGAAGCCTCAAATGGATTTACGGGTATATACCCGGTTCCCTTTCTTTAAAAAAATAATATTTTAAACCCCAAAAGGGGAGTTATATCATTTAAAGTGAAATACTTAAGCCAGATATTTCAAAGGAACAAATCCTTTTTCTTCCAAGTCAAAGTCCGTTTTGTTCGGATAAAAAAAAAGGGGAAAATATCATGACCAGGATTTCTAAAAAATGCACATTTTCTCATCCTTGCTATGAATGGTATCGGGTTTAAAACTGGTGTCAAATAATACCAAGAGCTTTTAACTCGATGTAAATGTAACATCGATTCAATCGATGGACAACAGAGGTCCAGCACATGCTACCCTGATTGCTGATGAGTATAGACACAGGACTCAAGAAGTTCAGATTAAAAAACGGCGCAATCGTCCGTTTCACGGACACCATACCCGTCCGTTTCACGGACACCATACCTGTCTGTTCCACGGACACCCCAAAAAATTCTTTCTCCGCATCGAGCGGATTCTTTTCTTCATCTGCTAAGACAGGCTGGCACGCCCCGCAACACAAAATCAAAGCATGTGAAATAAATGAATACCCGAATGAATGAAATTGAAATGAACGAATAAAATCGATGAATGATGATGAGAAAAAAATTTTCCCGTGTCAATAACTGGCACGCCCGGTGGGACCTCTTCTTACCATTCATAGCAAAAAGGATGAGACATACACATATCTTTATGAAAGCCCTAATTCTGATCTTTTCCCTTGAAGGTACTCAAACGAAAAGGCAAACCACAAGCTGTTGGAGATGGTCGTCACTTATGGACCACTCATCGTCAACAACCATGCCAGGTTCGGCTACCTGGCAACTCCGATCGTATTCGGAGAGACTTTTCCTGCATTGTCGGATCCCCTTTCTTCTTGGGAGTGGTCTCGGCCCGTCAGGAGGAAGATACCATCCAAGGATCCTCCATTCATAAGTCAACAAAGAAGAATGTAGTAGGAGGTTATGCTAGCATCGAAGTGCATCCTGCTACTGTCAACAAGGGTACCTCGATGCCCTTGAAGCTGATGCTGTTAAAGAAAGCAATCTCATTCAACTCAAGTTCAGACTTATTTAGTCCCTATGATTTCTTCTACCATTGTGGCTCCGCCTCTTCACAACGGGGCAATATAAATATCATAAAAGCAGAGGCCGTCTGCTGCAACCTCCGATCGGCAATCCATTATGGTCGGAAGCCTGACAGGTACGTCTTGAGTAGTCCACCTATCACTCCCCGTGATAGAATGTTCCAAATAATCCAACGTCGAACCGCTTCTCAGCTCTATGGTGGTTCCGAAGAAGCATGAAGACTCCACGGTAAAAGTCGGCGCCAAGCAAGAGACACGCTTTTTACCAAGCTGAAATAATCTGGGTTCCTAAAAGGAACCAGAAGTTTAAGGAAAAATCAAGCAAATGCATCAAAGGTGATTCAAGAAAGAGCAGCATCAAAACATCCTCTCTTCATATACTGGATCGAACATTCCAGGGGATGGAAAAGGAAGGTGTAATACAAAAAATCAAATTATATCCCTCAAGGCCCGGAGGATACCCGGGAGGATAAAGGAATTCCAACTCAACAATCCAAAGCTCGCATATTGGTCTTTGACCGTATATCGCGAATCCCAGTATTTGATAAGCTGAGGGCAACTCCCGCGCCAGTACCCGTCCGTCAAAAAGACACGAGTTACTGGGCAGCTCAGGAAAAACCCAGGCTTATAATATTTTCATGTATACTATGGAAGGGAATCTGCGAAGTTGTAGAACAAATCACGGAGGCCATCTCAATATTTCCTACAGAGGTCATCCATCCCAATACTAGGCAATTTGCCAGAAGAAAACTCGCCAACCTGGTGGCCAAGCTGGTACATCTAGCCAAGGTTCTCCCGCTAGTTTTACTCAGCACGAAGGGACTAAGTTCCGTCATTGAAGAAACAAATATTCAACTCGAGGAATGGGACCTTCTGCCTCCACTGGTCATCCCGTCATTGACTTGCCACAAAGAAAAATTTCCAAGCTATGACGGATGACGATAAGTATGAAGTCATGTAACAGTGGCGGTCTGAAATGGCCTCACTCGTCAATGAAATGAGACGATTGGCGACTTCAAGCCATCGGCAGTTTATAGAGCCGGTCTCTATTCAACATCAACAACAAAGCCAGTATCCGGATGGATTCATCTTTAAATAATCCAGCAATTTCTTTACTGGTCTTCTTCCTCAAGCTACGGGTCTGGATATCAACGACCCATCTAATATTATGCCTCCTCAAGTGGAAGCGTTGGTCTTCTTCCTCAAGCTACGGGTCTGGATATCAACGACCCATCTAATATTATGCCTCCTCAAGTGGAAGCGTTGCAAAATATTGCCATACAAAGGCATGAAATAAAGAAGATGGTTGATGATATGTTCGCCCAGCAGGGTGAGGGTATTCAGGCTATGGGCTTATATTCTGTCCCGTTTCCTGTACATCATCAACTCAAGAAGCTGCCAGAAGCATGTCCCAAAGTCCCAAAATTACATAAATATGATGGGCACAGGGCACCGCAAGAGCATGTGGCACATTATACAATTGCCATGGGCGATCTTGCATCTGATGAATCATCTCCTCAGATATTTCGCAACTTCTTTAACCAGGGTTGCATTCCAATGGTATTCTAAACTTAAGTCCGGTTCAGTGACTGACTGGGCTGATATGCAAAAGAAATTCTATGACCGTTTTCAGACGGCCGAAAGGAAAGTCTCTCTCGCCGAGTTATGCACCCTCAAACAAAAGAAGGGGGAGTCGGCGATCGACTTCATCCGAAGATGGAGAGAGCTCAGCATGGGATGTGACAACCCTCCCGTCCAAGGGGACGCGGTGACCATCTGTCGAAGAGGTCTTACCGCGATAATCAATGAGAAACTCTTGGGGGCAAATATCAGGAATTTCGATCAATTAAATTTCGCTGTAACAGAAATTGAGATGTTCTTAGCTGAACAAACGACTCATGCACCTCATAAGGGTAAGCTCCCTAAAGAGCGTAACCCGCCGGCGAAAGAGGTTAATACTGTTGACTTCCTGCCTGGCAGTGAAACAAAGGGGCAGCAATCCCCACTACTTCAAAAAAGAAACCGGAACCAAAGGTATCTCTGCCCACATTGGCTGAGCGCATGAAGACTCCTTATTCTTTTAGAAAGAGCATACCAGAAAGCTCTTCGATCTCTGCCTTGACAATCAATTAATGTCACTGCCAACACCAAAGAAGCCGACAGATATCAGCAAAATCAATCAACCCAATTATTACCGTATCACCGTATGGCGGGGCATGCAATTGAAGATTGCTATGTCTTCAAGAATGAGGCCCAGAAGACAATTCAAGAAGGCCGCATATCTATGCAAAATGGTCTGGTTGATCCTCCACAGCCTCATGCTTGGGATTGGCCGGAGCAATCGGTCAATGTCATCCATACAACGGAACCAGCCACAAGCTCAAATAATCTCGAGGTTGGCCCTTCATGCAATCCGCCTCAAGATACTTCTGAGGCTCATTCTCCGCCAAGATCCAGGCGTCAAGGCACAAGGAAAACAATGCAAAGAGTTCAAAGGCAACTCCATCAACTACAACAAGGCCAACAAGAGTTGCGCCAAATTATGCAAAGTATAGAAAGGCGCCAGGACGGTCCTATTCAGGGACCCTATCTTCCACAAGCTCCTTTTGCTTATCCACCAATATATTCGGAGCTTCCTCCTATGTCGCCATTTCAAGACCCAATCGGGTGGCTTTTTGAAAATCCTCCAAATCCTGTCGAGCAGACAAGGCCATATTCTTTCCTTCGGCAGCATACACTGCCACTCTTCCGGCTATGTTTGCGATCATGATATATGGATTATCTAGTCCCAGAAGAATTGAGACCCAACTATTGCCCATACCATCAATTGGTGGGTCACGTCATTGAAGACTGTCCAAATTTCAAAGAAGAGGTGGAAGAAATGATCCTGCAAGGACTCATTAACATGGGCAATCTTCTGGTTAATCCCCCACGACCTCATATTCAGCCACCACCGAGTGAACCAGACAATTCTGGACCTCATTCGGTAAATGTCATCAATGCGTCTGGGCTTCCTGAGCAAGAAGGGCGGCCATCTATGCCGCATCCATATTTATCCGGTCAATGGTATGATAACCAGCGTCCTCTACATCAACGCTCATTCGCTTTGAAAGATACCAAACTCATATTTGGCAAACTCAAGCGCAAGGATGATAGAGGTGCATCGGCCCGAACCTATGTCTCTGAAAAAGAAAAGCAATTATCTGTCTATTGTGAATACCATTCCACAGCCATACATCTCCTACCAAAGATTGCCCTGATCTCCATGACTGGATCGAAACAAAAATTTGAGAAGGAATAATTGATCAGGAGGGAAACCTTTTAATCCCTTCGCCGCAAGCATATGATGCAAGCCCAGGATTTCAAACCTTATATCCACAAATATGTGAGTATTATCATCATCACACTGGGCTATGGACGACATAGAAGCAAGGCTGATGTTGAGCAATTCAGAATTGGCCTGTTTTGGTATAGAAATGGAATATCAGAGGAAACTGCGGCGAAGCCAATCTCGCAGCAAGCTGAGGAGTTTGTAGATGATTACTACCAACTCCCTCCTGAAATTGTTGAAGAAACAATTAATTCAACTTTTCAGGCACAAACCTCAGAAGCTGAATGGGTCACTGTTGGCCCCCGAAAGTCAAGAAATTCCAGAAGACCTGGCAAGTCTATCGCCAAGGGTCGTTCTAGCGGAAAGAACATTTCCAAGCTGTCTCCAGAGCAAGAAGCGATAAACTCATTAGAAGCTCTACAAATGAAAAATAGAGAGAAAAACAGAAGAAGAAGTGAGAAAAGAAAATTGAAGAAACAAATGGAGCATAATGTGACAGCAGAAGCTCCTCAGCAGCTATTAGATGTTCAAAGACTTCAACAACTAATTGATGAGCTGGATGAATATGTATCTCCCAGGCCCTCCGATAAACCTACGCTTGATCAATACATCCCATGGGATGAGATCGAGCGAAAGAGACGGCTCCGGGATTGGCTACTTCACGTCCAACATGAAGCACTACAAGAGGAGGATCTCCCTCCCTTACCAAGCTTGAGTCTCTTTAATGAAGGCGCTGAAATTACTATGGAGCAGTTAGACTCTATGTTCGGCTCTTTCTCTTGCTATATGGTGTTCATCCCTCCTCCGAAAGAATTGCAAACCTCTACAATTGATACTACTGCACAAAATGAGGATAAGCCAACAACGCTCGTATACCGGCGTCGGCCTGCAGGTAATTCAAATCACCATTCTGGGAGAGGTCGTGGCAGGCGGCAAGAGCGGCATCTACCACTACCAAGAACCCAGATATTATAAATTCAAACAAGGTTATACTCTTTCATGGCGAAGAATCGAAGCCTCTGCCTGAAACTCAAATCTGGGTAGATTCTTATATCTTCGACCCTTCAGATGAAGAAGAAGGATTGCCCGATATAGTTCCCCAGTCTGAAGATAAGAACCTAAGTCCGTATGCTTCATCAAATGAGTCGGACAACGTTCCTCCTCTTCCCAGTGAGAAGTTATTGGCTCCCCTCTCTCAAAAGAAGCTTGTCAAGCCAAAGGAGCTGTCTGGGTCCTTGCCAAGAGAATTTTCCCAATTGGACCGGACACGCGTCGAGGCTGACGATAAAATCCTTCAGCAACTGAAATCACTTCCCGTCAACGTTACTGTATGGGAAGCGATTGCCTAGAGTAAAGACATGAGAGAAACTCTCGTCAAAATACTCCAAGAGCCGGAAACCTATGAAGTTCATATGGCCAATTTCTAAGCCCAAGCTTATGAAGCCCTGGCGGCAAACGTCACCTTCACTGATGAAGATATGTGACGACCCAACCAGCAAACTGGCCCAACAACCGTGCCAGTTGGTAGACTCCCAGGAAGGTCACCCATCCTGGGACTACTCCCAACTGAGCACGCTTAACTTCAGAGTTCTTTTCCATCTCGAGCTCTAAAAATGACTAGTCCGGGTTGTTGGTAGTCTACTGATTTAGTCCATTTAACATATTCTTATATGGGTGTTACAATCTACCCCTCTTATATAAGCGACGTCCTCGTCGCTATTCACATATAGCACACAATCAAACCCAGGCAGGCAGGATTCTAGAGGTGCCCCCACAGGCTCAGAGGTGGCTCCCACTATGTAGCACTTTGCGCCATTATGGCCTCAAGAGGTGGCTCCCATAGCGTAGCACTTTGCCCTGTGTGGCACTTAGTTCCTGCACTTCCGGCTGGGTAAGGCTCTGATACCATTTGTGACGACCCAACCAGCAAACTGGCCCAACACCGTGCCAGTTGGTAGACTTCCCAGGAAGGTCACCCATCCTGGGACTACTCCCACTGAGCACGCTTAACTTCAGAGTTCTTTTCCATCTCGAGCTCTAAAATGACTAGTCCGGATTGTTGGTAGTCTACTGATTTAGTCCATTTAACATATTCTTATATGGGGTGTTACAAGATATGCTACTATCTTCTTCATATCATAACCCCTTTATATATGAAGGGGAAGGTCAACGACATTCAATTAAATCGGATCTTGATTGATCCAGGGGCATCCATCAATCTGATGCCCTACAAGACCTTTCAATCTCTATATCTTATGCCCTATATGCAAAAGGTAAAGGATGTGAAGATCACGGGATTCAATCAGAACTCAGAGAACCATCGGAAGGGTTACCGTCAACTTAACCTTGGATGACTTCATCACCAGGGTAACCTTCTTCATTGTTGATGCTAATACAACATACAGAGTATTGCTCGGGACCCTGGCTGCATGAAAATGGGGTTATTCCGTCAACTCTCCATCAATGCATCAAATATGTAAAGAGGGGAAGCAGCATACAGTCTTTGCCGATCAAGTCCCGTTTCGGGAAGATGAATGCAACTTGACTGACGCCCCTTTATATCTCGGAGGGCCAACCCCTCAACCCTTTGCCCTGTCTAAAGGGAAGGGTAAGCAAATTGAATGCACAATAAAGATAGTGAAACTGGCGAGCTTTTTGTGATAAACAAAAGCTTAGCCAAATCGCCTGCAAAGAACTCTCAAAGCAAAGCAGTCCGTCCAAAACGACGGAGTATCAATTATGAAGCTGATCACATAAGTCAAGTTATTAATGGGAGCATTCCTTTACCTCCCATTGTATGCAAATTCATTCATGAAACAAGAACAAAGTGTCCGACGGTTGAAAACATTCGTCGTCACTTATCAAAGAAAAGAAGAAAGAAAGAATACAAGAAAGTTAGCAAGGCCGATTCTCTTCTACAAAGGGGAACCAATCCCTCAAGCATGCATAGGAGATGATTTCAGCTGGAAAGATAAAGCCCATAACCAACTTGAACCGATACAAGAAATGGCTGATATGCCAGAAATATTAAAGAAATGTGCAAAAGCAGAACATCCCTCAGGAACAAGATGCCTCCCGGAGGGGTTTCTTCAAGCAGTTGTGGGACCCTTCCCAAGTCCGAGGACAACCCCCGTTCTCTGGGAGAGATACAAGAGGGTTAGGCTATGATACCAAATCCTCCTATACAGTGAATGTTGTTGGGATATTATCAGAAGTCAGTAGCACAAATCAAGAATGCTCCAATTCCAGCTCTCAAGATACCACTTCTGCTTCACTAAATGAATTATCAAATGAAGTGTTGCCCAGCAGGTGATCACCACTTATAAATTCTGAAGATGTAAATCTCTATGAAGTCTACATCGCCAATTCTGATGACGAAGAAGATTTTATAGATCTACAGCTAGCTCCCCAAGAAATTGAAGACGGTGGGCAGCCCACTATTGATGAATTGATTGAACTCAATCTCGGGAATCAAGACGATCCCCGGCCAATCTTATCATCAGTGCCATTCTTGATGAACAAGAAAGGCAATCTTATCAAGCTCTCTTATTGGAATTCCAAGACTGTTTCGCTTGGAACTATAAAGAAATGCCGGGACTGGAGCCAACAGTCGCCGAGCATGAATTATCTATACTTCATACGGCTAAGCCTGTCAAACAATCTCAAAGGCGCATGCGGCATGAACTGGAACTGCAAGTAAATACTGAAGTCGACAAGCTCTCTGAAGTAGACTTCATCGAGCCATGCATATATCCAACTTGGCTTGCCAATATTGTTCCAGTGAAGAAAAAGAATGGTCAAATCCGGATATGCATCGATTACAGGGATTTAAACAAACCATGTCTCAAAGATGACTTCCTGGTTCCTATCACTGAAACAATGATGGATATGACCCCGGCCATGAGCTTTCTATACTTCATACGGCTTTTATGGAAAGGCGGGAACTTCAAGTAAATACTGAAGTCGCTCTCTGAAGTAGACTTCATCGAGCCATGCATATATCCAACTTGGCTTGCCAATATGTTCAGTGAAGAAGAAAAAGAATGGTCAAATCCGGATATGCATCGATTACAGGGATTTAAACAAACCATGTCTCAAAGATGACTTCCCGGTTCCTATCACTGAAACCGGCCATGAGGCTTTGTCTTTTATGGACGGGTCTCAGGCTATAATCAAATCCGAATGGCGTTCAAGGACAAAGATCATACTGCCTTCAGATCACCTAAAGGTATATTCAATTACAAAAGAATGCCCTTCGGCTTGAAAAATGCAGGAGCTACATATCAAAGAGCCATGACCAAGATATTCAATGAAATGATTCATGATGTAGTCGAATGCTATGTCGATGACTTAGTCGTTAAAACAAAAAAACGGGAAGACCATTTATATGATCTTTGTCGTGTTTTTGAGAGACTTCGTCAATTCAAATTGAAAATGAACCCCATGAAGTGTGCATTCGGGGTTTCAAGCGGCAAATTTTTGGGCTTCATTGTCAAATATCGGGGAATAGAAATGGAACCCGATAAAATCAAAGCAATCCAGCAATTGCCACCTCCACAAAATTTAACAGAGCTAAGGTCATTCCAAGGGAGATTAGCCTATATCAGGCGATTCATATCCAATCTCTCAGGAAGGTGTATGCCCTTCGGCAAGTTAATGAAGAAAGAGGCTCCCTTCATCTGGGATCAAGAATGTCAAATGGCCTTTGAGCAAATAAAAGAATACCTCCTCACTCCACCAGTACTAGGGGCACCAATTGCTGGCTATGGATACTTCTTTGGGAGCTCTATTAGCATAAACAAATGAAGAAGGTAAAGAGCAACCCCTATACTATCTTAGCAGAAAGCTAATCGATCCTGAGCTCCGATATGCACCAATGGAGAAAGTCTGCTTAGCACTGGTGTTTGCCGTCAAGAAATTGAGGCATTATCTACTGGCTCATGAAGTTAAACTCATCTCCAAATATGATCCACTCAAGTATCTGCTGAAGCAACCTGTATTATCAGGAAGGCTCGGGAAATGGGCTTTACTCCTTATGGAATTCGATATTATCTATATCCCACAAAGGGCAATCAAAGGGCAATGCTTGGCTGAATTTCTGGTTGCACATCCAGTGTCGGAAAATTCACCCATGTCTACTGATCTTCCAGAAGAGGAAACTCTCTCCCCTACAAATGAGAGAGAAAATCAAATTCAGGAAAGTCCAAATCCCGAAGAGGTTGCCACAATTGAGCTACCCTCTTGGGAATTATATTTCGATAGAGCTTCCTGAACCCTTCATTATACGGATGGTTCTACCACCGTCTCTACTGGAGCAGGGATCGTCTTAGTCACTCCATATGGAGGAATCTTATACAACTCATGTGCTCTCATGAAGCCATTGACAAATAATGAAACTGAATATGAAGCTCTAATTATTGGGCTTCAATTGGCTCTCGAAATGGGAATCAAAAACATACAAGTGTATGGCGACTCACAATTGGTCATCCGACAAATATTGGGCCAGTATGAAGTCCGTAAACCACAATTGCTTCCATACTATACCACAGTCATGAAGCTCAAAAAGCAATTCAACTTCTTTGACATATCCCATATACCAAGAAGTGAAAATTCTCAGGCAAATGCTCTAGCCAAACTGGCCTCTGCCATAAAATTGCCTCCCGAAGGGGAATTGGACATAAGTATCTGCCACAGAAGACTCATGCCGAGTGTCCTCGACACTGAGTCGAATATTACAATTGAGGAAGTATACACTACAGAGCAAGATACAACAAATGAATCTGAGGATTGGCGCGAGCCAATCATCAAAATCAAGAAAGGTTGGTTACCTTCTGATCGAGCTCAGAGAATTCAGCACTTACGCAGAGCTACATCATATCAAATAATAGCAGATCAATTATATAGGCTGGTCCATGAAAAGAAAGGGCCAGTCCTTCTCAGATGCTTATCTCTCAAAGAGGCCAAAATTATCATGAAAGAAGTTCACTCCGGGCTATGTGGTGCACACCAGGCAGGAGAAAAGATGAAAATCAATATCAAGCTAAAAGGCTTCTACTGGCCTACCATGTACGCGGATTGCATCCAATATGCCCGTACATGTCATCAATGCCAAGCATTTGGCCCAATGCCAAGGAAATCCCCAAACACGTTGCATCCCACGGCCCCAACATGGCCCTTTGCTGAATCGGGTATGAATATTATGGGACCATTTCCACCTTCATCTCAAGGCCACAAGTTCATATTGGCGGCCACGGATTATTTCTTCCGATGGGCTGAAGCTATCCCGCTACGTGAAGTGACGGGCGAATCAGTAGCCAAATTTGTCAAGCAAAACATAGTTTACAGATTTGGGACCCCTCATAGGATCATATCTGATAATGGGTCACAATTCCGTAACAAGACAATATATGCCTTAGCAGCCAAATTTCATATTGAATGGAGAACATCCTCAATATACAATCCACAAACCAATGGGTTGGCAGAAGCCTTCAACAAGACCCTTTGCAAGTTGCTCGCCAAGATAGTCGGCAACAGGAAGCGGGAATGGGGAGAAAAAGTTCTTGAAGCTTTATGGGCTTACCGAACTGCATACAAAACCCCTACCGGATGTTCGCCTTTCTCCTTAGTCTATGGAGCTGAGGCAATGATTCCTATAGAAATTGAAATGACATCCTATCGTGTGGCAATTCAAAATGAACTCCAGAGTCAAGATCAAGATCAAATGGAAAGAAGACTCGAAGAGCTCTCCAATCTAGAAGGGAGGCGTCTTGAAGCATACAAATCTCTCTAAGCATATCAAGCCAGAATGGTTCGCGCATTCGACAAATTAGCAAGACCCAGAGCCTTCAAACAGGGGGATCTCGTCATGGTCAAATGCAGAGAAGCAATGGCGGGAAAGCCAAGTGGCAAACTGCAGCCCATTTAGCTCGGTCCATATATTGTCACTTTGGCATATGAAGGAGGTGCTTACAGGCTGGTAGACCACAAAGGTAATGTGTCTTTTCCTCCACTCAACGGGAAGCACTTGAAATTGTATTACGCTCCAGAGCGTGAATTCCTGGCCAACCACCCCAACAAAACCCTAGCTACCCAAAAGGAATGGGAAGTCGAAAAGGATCAGAAAAACATGTAAAGGAAGCTTGTCACAGGTGGGAACAAAGGAATCAAAAGTTCCATTTGTTTGCCATATGAGCCAAATCCTCAAGTCCTTCAACCCATGTAGGAGCATAAAGCCAGGGGCGCTTTAGGCACAAACCTCAGAAGCAGATGACAAAGTGAAGATCGGAGGGTTATCTTGCATATCTCTCTCATCATCAAAATCAAATCTAAATCCTACACTCAAGTTCGAAAGCCAATAGGAAATCTCATGTCCCTGTATCAAATTCAATCCAAAACTATAACCAACAAACCACAAAGGTAGGTTATGCCAAATCCAAATCCCGAATCCATGGCCAGAAAGCCACCAAGGCAGGCATGTCCAAACCCAATCCCTAATTTATAGCCATCAAACCACAAAGGTAGGCTATATCAAACCATATCCAAAACCATAGCCAGCAAACCACAAAGGTAGGCTATAACAAACCCAAAATTCCAGTCATAGCCATTGAGCCGTCAAGGCAGGCCAGACTCAAGTCTAATTCAAAACCATAGCCAGCAAACCACAAAAGTAGGCTACACCAAACCTAAACTCCAAATATAGCCAGCAAGCCACCAAGGCAGGCCACATCAAAAATTCAATCCAAAATATAGCCAGCAAGCCACCAAGGCAGGCCACATCCAAAATTCAATCCAAAAATATAGCCAGCAAGCCACCAAGGCAGGCTATATCTAAAATTCAAATCCCAAAATATAGCCAGCAAACCACAAAGGTAGGCTATACTATATTCAATTTAAATCCATAGCCAGCAAACCACAAAGGTAGGCTACATCAAATCCAAATTCTGATCCATAGTCAAAAGCCATCAAGGCAGGCTATACCAAATCCAATCCAAAATCATAGCCAGTAAACCACAAGGGTAGGCTACATCATGCCAGCCATTAAGTCATATCCAAAGCCAATTCAAAACCCAAAGTCCCATCAGTAAACCACCATGGTGGGTGATATGACATCAAGTTCAAATTCCAAGTTCATATCCCAAGGCCATCAAGGCAACTCATATTCAAATACAATCCCAAATTCACAGTCAGCAAGCCACCAAGGTAGGCTAAATTAAAACCAAAACCAAAAATCAAAATCAAAACCAAAACCAAAACCAAAATTAAAACTAAAACCCAAAATCAAAACCAAAACCAAGTCCAGAACCAAATCAACCTAAATCCTACATCCAAAATCCAGAAGCAAAATCAAAATCTCATATCCCATCCAGAATACCACAAAGATAAACTGACATGTCCATATCCAAATCCAAAAACAAACCCAATCTCAACTCTAATACAAATCCAAATGCAAATCCCTTATCTCTGCCCTAAGCCATTAAGGATGGGCGAAATTCAAACCCAAAACCTCAAATCCAAACCTAAACTCCATGCCAAAGTCCATATCAATACCCAAAACTAAAAACTTGAAGCCAAAACAAACCCAAATCTCATACCAATATCCAAATTCAAATTCAAAATATCACAAAGGTAGGCCACCATATTCACGCTCAAACCTATTTCACAACCAAACCTTCATTCATTTAACTACCTGAACCAGTCAAGTGCTCACTAGTCAATTCAAAAAAAAAGAGAGAAAGTAAAAGGGGTTAAAAAAAATAGAGATAACCCGATGGACTCAAGTATACAATTCACAATATACTTGAGGGTAAAAAGATCAAAAAATCCGGCTGAGGTGATAACCCGAGAGGGCGCTTCAGGCAAAAATGGATAACCCCTCAACGTGAAAACCCGAAAGGGCGCGTTGGAAAAAGTTAAAGGGGGCTAGTCTTAGCGAAAACCCGAGAGGGCGCTGAGATTGGTAATGTGAAAAAAAAGAGAAGGAAAATAAAAAGGAGGACTTTCATTGTCCTTCACCTTATATTTATACAAAGAGCGGCAATTCTACGCACAAGCCAGACAAGAAAGCAAAACAACAAGCTTGCTACATAAATGTCATACTGAAAAGCAAAGGCAGGAAGCCTTCTTCCTCTCCAGCCGTTCAAATCCAAATGTAAATCCCTATCCCAGTCCCAAGCCATCAAGGATGGGCAAAATTCAAAGCCCAAAGAATGAACACCATTCCAGAGCCCATTTGAAACCAAGGCCAAAGCTAAGTCATACCCAAATCTCGTATCCATATCCAAACTCAAGTTCAAATACCACAAAGGAAAAGCCACTATATTCATGATCACCACCCGTTCCACAGCCAGACCACCACCCATTCCACAACCAGATCACCACCCATTCCACTACTAAACCCTCATCCATTCAACTATCCAAGTCAGTCAAGTACTCAACAGTCAAGTCAAAAAAAAAATGAAAATGAAAAAGAGGTTGAAAATAGAGATACCCCGATGGACTTAAGAATACAATTCATTGTGTTCTTGAGGGTAAAAAAAATCAAAAAATCCGGCTGAGGTGAAAACCCAAAAGGAGCTTCAGGCAAAAATGGGTAACCCCTCAACGCGAAAACCCGAAAGGGCACGTTGGAAAAAGCTAAAGGGGGCTAGTCTTCGTGAAAACCCGAGAGGGCACTAAGGCTGGTAATGTGAAAAAAAAGGAACCAGGGAAAAAGAAAATGAAAAGGAGGATTTCTCAGTCCTTCATTCATACATCCACAAAGTTACAAGTCACCACATTACAAACTTACAGAGGGTGACAGATATCACATACAAAATAGAAAGGAGATCAAAGACAGCAAGCTCAATATACAAGTGCTATGCTGTAAAACAAAGGCAGGAAGGCTTCTTCCTCTTCAATCGTTCGGCTTCTTTGGCTTTAAAAGACCTGGACCGGCGAGAATCATCTCTGCTGTTAGCAATGATGGCCTCCTCTTCGGAGTCTTTGACTTCATCTCTGGCATCCTGATCCTGAGAAGATCTCGCCTCACCAAGCTCGTGTTCTAGCCGGGCAATAATCTCACTTCTCGCAGCCATCCTCAACTCTCGTGTCTTCCGACGCTTGCGCACTTCAGCAACCCGGAAGTCACCATTATCAATATCGCTGGATAAGGAGCACATGTCACTCTCCAAAGCATGGATCCGCTGATCATAAGGAGCCCAGGCCATATTGACACGGCGGCGATATGCTTTATTCCAAGTGTCGTTGACAAACTTCATCCAACACTCCTGGGAGATCCCCATGCTAAAGGCAGACTCGGTATGTTTCTCAAGCGCCTGCCGGATAATCTCAATAGGTGACGGGTCTGCTGAGTCCACCAATTCTCCTATTCGGCCAACGAGGAATTGCCAACAGCCATCATCATCAAAAAATGGGGCTGGTTGATCCCTTGTGGGCCATCCTATACCATGTTCGGAACAGGCGCCAATTTCTAATGGCGGAGACCTATCTTCGTCTGAATCTGGTGCAGCATCTGCCAAAAAATAGTAGCAAATAGCAAGAGAAAATAGTTAGCAAAGAAAAGCTAGCGAAGCTCCAGATGAAAGATACAAGGCATGAAGTCTAGCACATTTCACCTGGAAAGGGATTTTCACTTGCCTCCTCAACCTCGGGCTCCGAGGGTTGAATAAAATTTGATGGCCCAGGATAAAATTCTTGAGATGAACTGGGGAAATGTGATGGATATGGGTTAAATTGTTCCGCACTAGATGGGAAGGTTGAAGGTTCGGAAGTGTGATCTGTTTGCTGGAAGCCTTCATCGCCACTCGCGGCACCTCCTACTTGAAATGCAGAATGAAATGGAAGTTATAAAAATGGACTCATATCAACCCCCCAAGGCGGTAAAGAAAAATCCGCCGCGGAGGCTGAATATGAATCCATTGTCCCCCATTCGAAAAGCTGCTCGCAGAATTCTTGCCCTTGTAAAGAAAATACAACAAGGGAAAGGTCACCATGAATAATACGAAAGGAAAAAAGAGGAGAAGTCAGAGAAGACTACATGAGCTCAAAAAAAAATAAGCTCACCAAAAGGGGCCACTTCTGTAGCAGCGGGCTCTTCAACAGGTCTTAGGATATAGACTTCGATAGGAATGGAAGAACATTGTTCCATCGAAGCCCCCAGTTCAGTATATGTAAAACCCGGGTTGTCACCACATGCTTCTGCCATCCCGAAAAATCCAAAATGAGAAGGAGCTTCATCACCATCCTCTTCAGGCAAAGCGCCGGCAGCTGCTTGTGAAGTACTCCCATATTCTTCTCCATGAAGGATAGAGGGACTTTCAGGTGAAGAATTATGCTCACCCAAAGGAACTGGAGGAGTACCTGCCTCATTGGCTTCATCATCTGAAATGAAGGAGCCTAGAAGGGCAAGGCATATATATTAAAAGAAAATCACTGTGAATGGTGATGATAAAAAAAGAAGAATGGCGAAGAATGGACCACTCGAGGAAGCATAGATGATCTCTTTGGCTTTCTCGGCCCTCCTATTACTAGAAAAAGATGGAACGTCAGGGCGAGTCTCATTGTCCCTGTCTCCATCAATCCTCAAAGCGGGAGTAGCTAGAAAGTTGAGATGAAGATGTTAAAAAAAAAAGAAAAAAAGAAAAAAAAAAAAGAGGAGGAGGAAAGGGTGGCATACCCATTAATTTTGATGGAGGTACCGGCACCAGCCGAGGAAGATCGGTACTACAAGCACTACTAACCTTCTTCATAATACCCTGAACATCTTGGAATGTCACGGCATTTTCAAGTCGGGGGATATACTCCAAAGGACCAGCATTGCCAATAGCGGTGATAAGATGCCTTTCCCATCGTGCCCATCCGGGATGCCCGATACTCTCCGGAGGCAGTTTCGTCGACAAAGGAACTGCAGGAGAATGGCCACAATCAGATAATAAATGGTTCCACCAACAATACCCTGAAAGATCATTGTTGGTAGCTGAGGCCTTTGTCCAGAAAAGCTCCACAGGTGCCAGAAGTGATATTTCCCCCTGATAATAATGTTTATCGGGCTCAGTGTTGACTCTGGTTGACACTTTGGGGCCGTAATTCTTCTTATACAAGGATGCTATGCTGGAGAAATGCTGGTTAAGATATTCCTCGTCAATATAAATTAGGGGAAGGCTCTTCTTCGCAAGGCGGGAATCTTCACTTTTCCTTAGTTCGCGAGGAGCTAGCCGGAAAATATGGCTCCGATCGAACCACCACCGAGCATAAAATATATCCATACGCCCCACTGCTCCCAGCGCAGGGAGGGCATATGCAGAACTCGTCTCGGGATGGCGGAAATAATTCCACCAACTCGCCGCGATCATATGAATATTATGGCCGCGATGGAGTCGAAGCAATAATGAAAATTCCGCGTGCGGTGGAATAGACTGATCATATCCGAAGTTTCTGGCAAATCGTGAGGGATAATAAGGCTCTGTAACAAGAGTAGACCCTGTGCAATATACCAGTACTTCGGGTCGGATGCAGCATAACCAGTCTTGGTATATGGACTGGCTAGAATCATCATTACTCAGCAAATGATATTTTATCTCGGCTGAAGTCTGGGTATAATAAGGCCTGATGCCTCGGGATGCATTACTAAATTGAAGCAGCCCTTGCTCATCATTTGGCAGGAAAGATAAACTCGAGCGAGCACCCATCAGCTCTGTCAGTGAATCCCCGGCAGGTCGATTCCTGAATAGTAGAATTAATGGGGCCGACGGACGAGGCAGATCAATGGTCTGGCATAGCCCGGGTAGCAGAAAACCGGCCCAAGTGCTCAGATAATGTGTGGGCAGTTGTGCTTTCCTATCCTGAGGACTGGGGTGTGAGCTTAATGACCCCAGCCCATGGAATATGTTTGCTAAAGCAGCAGGAGCCAGAGCAAGCTGATGCCCCTCGGCCAGAAGACAGGCGGGGTAGATCAACCCCGGCCGGACATATTCTTCTTCCCCATAAGGAATCACAAAGCTGGATAGCCAGTAAACTAAATAAGCAGCCAAATAAGTACGATCAGGTAACCGCCGAGGATTCCATCCCTTATCTCTCGGGGCAAAGATATATCGCCCCCAGGAAGGCTTCCTCGCCTCCAGCTGATGATACTCTTCCAGGCAGCGGCCCTCCATTGAGAAACTATCAAAGAAACAGAATGGTCCATTGTAAAAATATCGGAGCCAGACATTTTGACTGACTCTCATGATCAAGGAGGAAGAAGGTGTCCCGTCTTTTCTCCCAACACGGGCCAGGTCTCGCTATACCTTCGTCAAGAAGCGAAGGCTATACGGGAGAATATATTGACCGGAGTCGTTGCTACGATGACTATGTAAGTCATTCAGAACGACTTCTTCATAAAATAGCCCAGATATTGGCAAACCTGAAATTCGGTGAAAACTCCATAAATCAATAGAGGTTTCGCCCTCAGCTATCCCAAAAGTGTTCCACCGGGAGCTGAACCTCTCCACCAAAGCTCGGAGAATTCCCGTGTAACATGGGTAATCATACAATGCTGCCTCGACAGCCCCATAAATACCCGACATCTTCAAAAGTTCACCATAATGATGTAAGACTCCGGTCAGCCACTCTGTGGCTCCATAGCGAAAGATATGAGAAGGGACAACTGACCATTGGCCATACCAACTGGGAGCCGTATGATCAACAATCTGATCCAGAAGGCATCGGATATCATGACTGTCGGTAGCATACCGAGAGTCACTAGGCATCAAATATATACCATCAGTCTCCGTCGCAGTCTTGTGACGGTTCTGCAAGTTCCAAATGGCCGGAGAAATCTTCCGCGACCGGGTGTAGCAGTCAAGGTCACGGCTAAAAGGGCCGAGGTCATCAGCCGTTGGCATCCGCTTCAAAGCAGTGAATCCCAGAGGAAAACTAGGATAAGAAAAGGCATAGGTACCCAGGAGGCTATCCCGGGACTTTAAAATAGAAGATTCTAGATACCGCCTCTCTGCAGAAAGACAGGGATCACTAGCAGTCATATGAGGTGGAATGAACTGTTGAATAAAGGAGAACAACTCCTTATCTGATGGAAAATGGCCTGGATAGCCCCCCTTTCGCACATAATGATAAGTGCCCTTTCGGCGGCGGATGCGGGAGCAGTCTACTTGGCCATTAGATGGAGGGCCCTCAGGATCGACTGTTGCCACAGCATGGTAACCACTGTCTAGTAAAGACAAGTTGGCCTTCGTAATACGGGGCCTCGCCAGAGCAGGCATCATAATCCCCCTTGGAACGACCCCGTCACGGGTCTTCTGAATGTAGTTATCACGACCTAGATAGTTTTTTTTATATGGCATAATGAAGACCTGAGAAAGACATGCAGAAAAGGAAAATAAGGAAAAATAAAGGGCACCAAGTCCAACTAAGCAGAAATTCGGGGTCAAAGCAGCAATAAAAAATTCTCCAAAATGCAAAGCAAGGATCTACACGGGCCACGTGTCGTTACTTGTCAATTCCGACACGTGTCCCATGGGGGGCATTTGTTGAAGGGTAAATTTGTGATGGATGTCTGCCAGGAGAAGACTTGACAGTCCATCATATAAGGGTCTAATGAGTTGGTTAACTAAAATCTATCTTGACCGTTAACTGCTCATATAACCCACATAAAAAGGGTTGTTGGACCTTGAAGATCAGATGGTGGTTATCAATGGACCTGATTTCAACAGATTCATCAAGTAGCCTGCTTGAAGGCCAAATGAATTGTGATTTTAAGTGACCCCATGGTTACTTAGATTACAAGACTGTTCGGGGGTTCTTCTCCGAGTTCAACAAGGGAATTCCGGCCCTTAAAATGGTGCCAACTTTTCCAGTTAAATTGAAGTCCAAGGGAGAGCATTTCTCCGTTCAAAGTACAAGCAGGAAAAAATCCGGCAGCACGAGGTCTATAGGACCAAGTATAAAGAACAAGTACAAGAACAAACTCGAGAAGAACTCCGAAGCTTTGCAAAATCAGTCTTCTATCGGGCGGAACTCCGAGGAGAAGAGAAAATTCCAGCACCCCCGGCAAGAACAAAGCCTTGTGTAAATGGGGTGTGTGGGGGGTATTTATAGAAGATTCCCCCCCCCCCCTCCATCGGTTAGGAGACCCCTAACCGATGGTGACATCACAATGATGTCACCATCGGTTAAGGGGTTCTCCCCCCTAACCGATGGTGATTCACCATCGGTTGGGAGACCCCAACCGATGGTGACTTCATCTTGAGGTCACCATCGGTTGCCCCCAACCGATGGTGACATAATCCCATGTCACCATCGGTTGGGGTTCTCTCCCCCACGCAATGTAAGGGGGCCTTCCCCCTATAAAAGGCCCCCATTCCCCAAGCAAAAGGAGAGCTTCCCCGGAGAAGGTGTCGGCGAAGCCCTGTCAAAAATCCCCATCCAAAAATCCAGAAAAATAGAAAAGAGCATTTCTCCTTCCAAAACTCCCTTTCTCATTTGTTCCCCTGCTTGGTGTGTGAAGGTATTAGCCCCTTCTCTAGCCCGATAGCAAGGCATGGAATAGTTCGGCGAGGGAGGAGAATCAGTTCCAAACGCCATCGACATCTTCTTCATCCCCTTTCAAAAATCCGTAGCTGCAGTTCTTCCCCCCACATCGAGCAAGACTCTGTAGGGGAAATTTCCTTCGGGGTTTAAATACCATCCATATCGAGTAAGTCTCTATGGATATACGGTATTTAAATACCCTTGTTCTCATGCTCTAAATGCCTCCATATTGAGCAAGACTCTATGGGTATGCGCATTTAGATGCATATGTTCTCCCCGCCCATCGAGCAAGACTCTGGGATGGTGGATTTTGTGCTTATATGTCTATGTTTCTTAGAGGAGACTTGCCCAAGCGGAGGTTCTGCTCAAGAACATATTTGTATATTCACAAATTTGTGTTCTTATGTATATGTTTCTTAGTGGAAACTCTGCCCAAGCGGAGATTCTGCCCGAGAATATATATATAAAATTGCAAATTTGTTTATATACATATATGTTCCTTGTGAAGGACCCCGCCCAAGCGAAATCTCTTCTCAAGAACATATCCATATAACTACAAACTCGTGTTTATATGTATATGTTTCTTAGAGGAAACTCTGCCCAAGCGGAGGTTCTGCCCGAGAACATATTCGTATATTCACAAATTTGTGTTCTTATGTATATGTTTCCTAGGGGAAACTCTGCCTAAGCGGAGACTCTGCCTAAGGATATATCCATAGAATTGCAAATTTGTGTCTATACATGTATGTTTCTTAGGGAGAACTCTGCCCAGGCAAAAGTTCCCTCCAAGTTCATATTCGTATAATCATGAATTCGTGTTTATATATATATATATATATATGTTTCTTAGAGGAGACTCTGCCCAAGCAGAGATTCTGCCCAAGGACATATTTATATGATCACAAATTTGCATTCATGTGCATATATTTCTCCAAAAGGACTCTGCCCACGCAGAGGCACCTTCTACCGGGTACTCTGCTCAAACAGAGATGCCGTTCGAGAATATATTCATAAATTGCAAATTTATGTTTATATACATATATGTTCCTTAGGAGAATTTCTCGGGGATTCTGCCTCAAGACATATTCATATAATTACAAATTTGCATTCATATGCATATATTTCTCAAAAAGGACTTTGCCCAAGCAGAGGCACCTTCTGCCGGGTACTCTGCTCAAACAGAGAGGCCGCTCGAGAATATATTCATAAGCTGCAAATTTGTGTCTATATACACATATGTTTCTTAGGTGAAATTCCCTTTAAGCAAAGGTTCTCCCGAGGGCATGTTTATATAACCACACATTCATATGAATACGTCTCCATGAGGATACTCTGCCTAAGCAGAGACTCAGTCGGAAATACATCCACATACCCATGAATATTGTGTTGATATCTATACATTTTAAAAAGGGGATAAGGACTCTGCTCAAGCAGAAATTCGAGCAGAAATATACACGAATGCCCACAAAAGGAATTATACCCATATGGACAGTTTTCGGAAAGAAACCTCATTTTGACAAGAACTTTCGTGGAGATATATCCATATGTTCTCCAAGATCATTTTTCATACGAGTAAAAATGAGGAGAGAAGAAATTCCGCCTCAACAGGGACTCTGCCTAAAATATATTGTGAAGAACCTCATATTACAAATTGGCACAGTAATCCTTCTAATATGGAAGTGTTACTCCAATTCACAATACGTCCTGAGCTCAGAATAAATTTGCGGGTATATTCCCGCTCATAATAACAAATCCTCATGTTTTCCAAATAAAATTTCCAACAAACCAAAATACTCCTTTGTCAAAGAAAAAAGGGAAGAAGAGAAGAGAAGCCTCAAATGGATTTACGGTATATACCCGTTCCCTTTCTTAAAAAATAATATTTTAAACCCCAAAAAGGGGAGTTATATCATTTCAAAGTGAAATACTTAAGCCAAGATATTTCAAAGGAACAAATCCTTTTTCTTCCAAGTCAAAGTCCGTTTTGTTCGGAATAAAAAGGGGAAAATATCATGACCAGGATTTTCTAAAAAATGCACATTTTCTCATCCTTGCTATGAATGGTATTCGGGTTAAAACTGGTGTCAAATAATACCAAGAGCTTTTAACTTGATGTAAATGTAACATCGATTCCGATCGATGGAGACAGAGGTCCAGCACATGCTACCCTGATTGCCTGATGAGTATAGACACAGGACTCAAGAAGTTCAGATTAAAAAACGGCGCACCCGTCCGTTTCACGGACACCATACCTGTCCGTTCCACGGATACCCCAAAAAATTCTTTCTCCGCATCGAGCGGATTCTTTTCTTCTGTCTGCTAAGACAGGCTGGCACGCCCCGCAACACAAAATCAAAGCATGTGAAATAAATGAATACCCGAATGAATGAAATTGAAATGAACGAATAAAATCGATGAATGATGATGAGAAAAAAAAATTTCCCGTGTCAACAGGGCTGTTTTACAAATTTTCCACCAAATGGGATATGATTGCAATTTTTCTTATCGAATGGGTTTACTTGCAATTTGTTTCAAACCTACCTTATTGGACATTCCCCTTTTGGGGTTAACTTGAAACTCGTAACATGTTCTTAGCATTTGTTGCTGAATTTTGCAATTTTAAAAGATGTTTATGTAATTATCTCAAAATATTGGGTATAATTGCAATTTTATATTGCACGAGACAATAGACTCATTTTAGGACATGAGGTAAACAAACACACACCTTGTGTCTCTTTTATATAAACATTTCATAGAAATAACATGATTTCATGAATGGTACATGTATTTTCACAAATGATATACCCTTAAGGGGTTTTGTACAAAATTCCTAAAGGGTATATGAGAAACCTGTAAGCTCTCTTTCTCAAGATGGAAAAAAACAAACAAACACAGGTCGCTCCTCTCCTTCTTCCTCTTGGATCATTCCAGATTGGACAATTCTTGGCCGATTCTGCCATACATTTTTTTAATTATATATATTAATCAATGATTATAAAGTCTTTTTTTTTTGTTTGTTTCTTTGTTGAATAGGATGGGGTGGCCTATGCCTTATGATGCATGGATTAGTAACTTATTCCTCTAAATATCATTTAAGTCAAGATATTACATGTAAATAAGGAAATACCCACCATTTGAATCAAATAAAAATATCAGAAAAATTATATCTCTTACCTAGAAAAAGTCAACTCTCCAGTCGAAGAAGAAAATCATAATTTTGGAGATTCCATCAAAATGCCAATTTTCTAATCCCTCATAGTTTAGTCTAACTAAAATTTCCATAATTCGAATAAACAACATAGAATGTTAAAAATTTAAGTTCGGTGAAATAAATCAAATGTACATGTGACTTACTCCAAGGGGCTCACTCTCCTACTGACAGCACAATCTCTTGCAGAAGGCACATATATGTTTGACTTATTTTTTCGAACGTTGAATTTTTAGTATTCCATGTGGTTTATTCGAATTATGAAAATTTTAATTAGGTCAAATTTTGTAAGAATATTAACACACACATACATTAATATATGGTTGATATACATATTAATTATATTTATAATTATATTTATACATTGATATATGTATATTAATATATGATTCATCATCATCATCAGAGACTTATCCCATTATTTAGGGTCGGCTACATGAATCCTTTTTCGCTAAAGATTTCTATCAAGTGTTATAATCGTGTTAAACTCAAGAAGTTCAAGTCATTTTGATGCGGGACAACACACGTGGACTACTCTAACCGACGAACTACGACTCTCCAAAGACGCGATCAACACTAAGCAACATAGAATAACAGATTCATACTAACTAAACAAGTGACAGGAAAATAATCACGTCCAAAGAAGTACGTAGCCCACAAAGTCGTCACTCGCGGAGGGAAACGCGGGACCTAGGTAGCTAAGAAGCCACCAACAACTAGGGTAGTCGATCCACAGTCAAGGTCCAAACGGAGCCTCCGGGAAATAGGTTCTCGCACTCTCAAGCCGGCTGTGACGCACGTCATGGGCTAGATATCCTACCTCACAAGTCGGCGGCAAATATGAGCATATACGAGAAAAGCAAGTAAAGGGCTAGAGTACAGAGCACGTACCTCTACGTCTGTGCGTGGGGAAGAACCCGGCCGTGTCACGAATCCCGAGTACAGAATAAAGAATTTAAATATTACAAATTATTTTGGCCCACTCCACGCAGGGAGGTAACAGGCTACAAATTAAAGGTTCGAGATTTGAGACAGGGCACACACAAAGGCCACTGGGTGCTGGGTCGCTGGGCCAGTCGGCGCAGGTGCAGGCGGTGCGTGGGTGGTCGGTGCTGCGCAGGTGCAGGCGTGGGACGACGCCGGCAGGTGCAGGCGCGGAAGGTGCCGGCGCCTTGCGCTGGCGTGGGGTGACGCGGCGCTGGCGAAGGCAGGCGCGTGGCGTTGTGCTGGCGAAGGGCAGACGCAGGGAGGGCACGGGGTGACGCAGGCAGTGCGGGAGAGGGAGACGCGGGCTAGTGGAGTTGGCGGGCCAGACGCGGATGGTACAGGGGGTGCGGTTGGGTGGCTCGGCGCCGAGCAGAGCGGAGGCGGAGCAGCCTGGGCAACCGCACGCGGGCGGTGCAGTGCGAAGAGGAGCCACCGGCGTGAGCAGAGGAGGGCCGGGGCGAACGCGGCGAAGGCGGGCTCGGGAGGCCGGTGGCGGGGCGCTAGCGAGGCCAAGCGGAGGCAGCGCGGGGGTTGTGGCGGCTGCAGGTGGCGGTGCGAGAGAAGGGGCGAGGCAGGGGAAACGCGGAGCGGGAGCCGGGCTGGGTTGGCTGCGGCGGCAGAAGAAAACCAAGGGGCCTTCGCGGTGAGGCTTCACACCGAACCCTTCGCGGGTTCTCTCCGTCACGGAGGAAGGAGGGCAGCGGCTCCAAGATTTCTCAACTCATGTTCTATTCCTCCAAATCGGTGTTTACAAGTATTTAAAGAGATTTGGGCTAATCCCAATCCCAATAGAACTCCTAAATACCTGCCATACTAAAACACTTAAAAGTAATCCTAACAGAATTGGAAAAATGTTAAAATTCGGAACTAGAAATAAATGAAAATAGGAAAGATGCTAAATGGGCCCCAATTGGGCCATAACTACAGTCTATGGACTCCTGGGAGTGAACTCTACACCATGGGCTCGTCGCCCAACCAGATCGACGCCTCTATAGCGTGTTGTGCTCCCCGACGGCGGTAAACCAGGTCCAGGTTAAAGCGGACCCGAGCTCTCGTGTCCTCACCAATCTTCCCCGGCTGGGAGGAACTCGACCCCGTTGAGTATGGGTCGACGTCGCTCTGGTACCGCTCCAACAAGTCAGGATCTATCCTTTGAAGCTCTGCGCGTGTAATCCATGTATCCTCTGTCGTGGGGCATCCTCTCCAATGCACGAGGTAGCGGTGGTGCGGTCCATCTCTAGAAGTGACAACCTGCTCGTCTAGTATATGCTCAATCTGCTCACACCGAATAGGTATTGGGGCTGAAGGTGGACACTTATGGGTGGGATCACTCAGAAGAGGGGGTGAAGGCTCAAACGGATCACTGGGTATCACAGCCGGGTCCCTATAAGCTACCAAATCAGACACATTGAATGTGGAACTAATACCGTAGTCGTCTGGCAGATCTAAAACATACGCATTGGACCCAACTCGCTTCACCACTTTGAATGGACCAGCTCCGCAGGCATGCAACTTCTTAACGGGCCCCTAAGGGGAACCGCTCAGGTCTAACCCTGATCATGACGTAATCACCCTCCTGAAACTCACGTTGTCGTCGGTGTGCATCTGCTAATTCTGTATATCGCTCATTGTTGATCTCTAACTGACGATGTATGCTCTCATGCAGACCTCTAACATGTTCAGAAAATGACTCGGCTGAGGCAGACACTCGCTCCCAATGTGACAATGGGACTAGGTCTATGGGATTCTTAGGTCTAAGGCCAGTAACTATCTCAAACGGACACATACCTGTAGACCTATTCACCGAGTTGTTATAAGCAACCTCCGCATGAGGTAACTTGAGAACCCAATCCCGAAGGTGATCCCCAACTAAACAATAGAGTAGGTCCCCTAAGCTCCTATTTACCACCTCTGTCTGATCATCGATCTGGGGGTGATAGGCAGTAGAGAACTTCAACTGAGTGCCCATCAAGTGCCACAGGTCTTCCAAAAGTAACTCGTGAATCTCACATCCCTATCGGACACTATAGTCTTGGGTAGGCCATGTTTACATGCAACATGAGAGAAGAAGATGTTAGCCACCCGAGCATGGTTTGCTGGTGCGCCGATTCGGGGCGAATCGGGCTCGCCCTGATGCGCTCCGATTCGCCCGAATCGAGGCGAATCGACCCGATTCGCCTGGAAACTGTTGGGCAGTCATGGCTGAAGCCCCAGTTTGGCCAGATTCGCATGGTTTTGATATTTTTTTGGCTGTTTCTATGTTTACAACCTCTTGTGAAGAACATCATGTATAACTGATGATATTTATGGCATGTAATACTACACAAACATCCATTTTCATTCAATTGTATTGGAAATTGAGAACAAACTTCAAAGTATAAACATGAAATGTGAAACATGAAACTCAATTCCAATTGAAAAATACAATGAGACTCATATCAACTAAAAAGTACAAACCTGAAATTCAAATCCAAATACAAAGTACAATGAGTCTAGTATCCCCAATATCCCTGCTGATATGGATCATATGTACCCCACTGGGGTTGGACAGACTCATCCGACTCTGAGGGCAGCTCCCCAATAAGATGATAACTTTTGGTTCGAGACACAAATGAACGGAACTCATCCCAAGTCATCATGGTGTTGTATCTGCTCCGAAACTCCCTCACAAAGTGGTCCCACACCTCGCATCCAGGACGGACTATCCTCAAACTCGCCATTTGCACATCCTCTGCAGAAGCATCAATCTGCTGAACAGGAACAGGAATAGGAACATGAACATGAACAAACGGAGGAGGATGAAAATATGGTGCTGGGTAGCCTGTGGTGGCGTACCCACTATAGCCACTAGAGTAGCCTGTGTCGGACTCTGGCTGATAACTATGTCCCCCATATCCATAGGATCCCACAGACTCATTTGTACTCATTCTTTCAAAATCAGATATCATAGTGTTATAGCTATCACTATCCACTGCTGCACCTTCTGCACGACCACCTCCCCTAACCCTTCGCCTTCTATTGTACTTCACTGGGCCGCCATGATGCTGCTCCGCTGTGAATGCTCCCCCATCTCCATCATTACCCCCGCCCCCTCCCCCTTCTCCAACATTACCATCGCCCCCTCCCCCATCTCCATCACCTCCCCCTACAGACCCACCTGGTGAACCAGTTGTCATGGAGTCATGGGAGCGGCTGCTGGGTAATCGTGGCGAATCCTCTGGAGGTGTTTCTTCTGCATTTGGATCCAATGTTTCTAAATCTGCAATGTCAAGTGGATCTACAGAAGGGGCAGCCAATTTTTTCCCTTTCTTGGATCCCCAGGGTAACCAACTCTTTTTCTTTTGTGCTGGGGCGGTTGGCTCTGTAATGACAATGCCTTTGGCTGGGCCACCTACTGGACCTATGTCCTTCCCCTTTCCTTTCTTTGGTTGGGATGTCGCCACCGCCTTTCCTTTTGCAGCTTGGAGAGAGCAGCAGGTTCCTTATGTGATCCCTTCCTTCTTGGTTCTGCGGAAACAATTGCTTGTGCTTCTCTCATAAACTCTGAGTGGGCTGACGGGCCTAAATTCATCAATCTTTCAAACTCTGCATCATCATCAACAATTGCACCACCTGCAATAGTCCCCAACATCACAAATTATACAACAGACAATGACAAAACAAAGAATGAACATGTTTAACAAATTAGAACTACTGTCTCACCTCTTGCCCCAATTGATAATTCGCCAAGAAGATCTACCTCATCTTCTTCTTCGGCCCGAAATTGACTAGAATGTGGTTGGCCGCCCCCTCCCACATCTCCATCACCCCCCTCCTCCGCTTCTGCAGCTTCGATAGCCTTAGCTAAAAATGTGTTTGGCCGTGGTGGATCTTCCGGATCATCTGCCTCCTCATCTAACTCGAACTCTCCCCGCTCTGTGGTCGCTCGTGCAACCCATGCAACCATTGGGTCTTCATCATCTCGTAGAAACCCAATGTCAACCGGATCATCCTCCACCTCCCCCCTCTTTGGATCCTCTGTTAAATGCTTCACCCTCAACCTCATGTTATAATGCACATACACCAAATTGTCCAACCGCCTATGTGACAACCTGTTCCGGACTTTGGTGTGTATCAATGCGAAGGTGCTCCAGTTTCTCTCACACCCACTTGAGGAGGAGGTCTGGGACAAGATCTTTACTGCAATTTTCCTCAATATGGGTGTCGAATGCCCAAAGTTGAACCACCAATCAGCTGTAAAAAAAATATTGTTGCACTCATTAGTCAATCGTTGAGTTTACTAATATGTAATTATAAAAGGGAAAGCACATTACCGCCATCAATGCGGTCCCGACCAGCAATAGCGGATGGCTCTGCAAAACTCCCTACCCCTTCTCTAAAGCTCTTCATCTGCCGCAATGAAGTCCATTAGAAAAAGCTGCAATTGATTAATTGACATAAACATGATGTACTTGTATTAATGCTCGCCTGATCAATAGCATCTGCTGCATCTAATGGACTCCTTGACAGTCTTTCAACAACCCGTGTAAAGGCGGCAATCAAGTGATCCTCGTACGATAGCTCGAACGCATAATGGTAAGCAGGATGGAGATAGTAAGCTGCAATTATGGTATAAAATCAATTAGTGTGATTGTACTAAAAAAAATATATAGTACCAAGTTGAATAAAATTTTCTCACCCGCCATATGTAGATCCCGACTCATTTGTCGGTCCCACCGATCCTCAACAACGTCTAAGACCAAGTGTGCATAACGAGGGGACACATCGTGGATCTTTTTCTTTGCAGCTTCAATTTTTGCATAAACCAAACCTATGCTTGGTCTCCTATCCCCATCAACCACCCTCAAAACCTCATAAAGAGGTTCAATGATTTGCACCAGCTTGAAGACTCGGTCCCAGAAATTAGCGCTGCAGATGATCCCTTCTACCTCTTTACCATCAGAAGTCCCTGCAAAAGTGCTGTGCATCCATCTGTCTGTCCTAAACATGCGTTTTAGACCATCTTTATGCTTTAGGAGACTTTGTAAAGCAATGAAATTAGTTGCAAAGCGGGTGATAGCCGGCCGCAACAACTCTCCACCTGTGGACTCTCTCATCCACGCCAACACAACATGATGATTATAAATGTACCTTGTGATTTTCTGCCCAGCCTCCACCACCGTCCTGACAGGTCGCAATGTGCCAATCTCTTTCAACATCAAATCTACACAGTGTGCTGCACAAGGAGTCCAGTAAAGATGAGGATAAAGAAGCATCAACTCCTCACCTGCCTTCTTGTATGCAGAGCCATTATCGGTCACCACTTGCACAATATATTGCTCTCCTATCTCATCCACAACCTCCCGCATCAAACTTAGAATATATTCAGAATTGTGCACTCTATCGGATGCATCAACAGATTTGTGGTAGAACACCTGTCTATCACAATACACAAGGAAGTTGATAAGACTACTCTTGGTCGTACCTGACCAACCATCACACATGAGTGTGCAACCATATTTTTCCCACTTTTTTTTGAAGCCTTGGATATATGACTTGATCTCCTGCACTTCTTCATCTAGATATCTCCCTGCCAAGTCTCTTGATGAGGGTGGTTGCACATGAAGCCCTTGTTGTTGTACCTCTTGGATCATACTTTTGTAATACGGGCTATTAGCTGCATTGAATGAAATGCCCGAATGATGCCACCATTTTGCCACTGCACGGCCCACTTTATATCTAGGCCCTTGCTTGTTGTATGCATCATCAATTCTGGTTTGTTTTCCATGCTCCCGAGAATATAAATGCAGATCCACCTCTTCTAAGGTTACACCCGTGGATCTCTTCCTTTGCCCTTGCTCTCTGTCTGGGTTTGGTACGTTGGTTGAGGATGGAATATGAGTGAAGTAATCACCCACATTGGAGTACCGACGGGACTGCGTCTCACCCCCAACTCTACTACCACTGCCACCACTACCACTCCCAACCTCAAAGCTCCCTATCTGCTCAGGGACATCAGGCACATCAGGTTCCTCATCGTCATCTTCATCTCGTTGCCTTCCCGAGATGATCCTCTCCTGCATCTCCCTGTCCGCCTTCTTTCTTTGCGACTCAGCACGAACACCCTTCAAGTGTTCAATCATGAGCCGCTTCACTTCAGCAGGCACGGATTTACAACCTTGGACATCTTGGTACCCTGCAAGCCGCCCACCTGCAAGGTGCTTCTTGAGGCGGGAGACGCCCCCTCCTTGGCCCGTATGGCCGCAGTAGTTGCACTTGTAATTGTGCCTACTGCCTATTGCAGTCCCGTGCTGCCACCCAATGTCCTCACTAGCAGCTTTCTTCGGTGCCATCTACATAAAATAGTTATTCATTAAATTTCATCTAAAAATATATTCTGATTTTTTTATAAATAAATTCAGAAATAAAAAATTAGATGAACATGGCCAAAAGTATGTGTAAGAAAGATAGATTCAAAGGAGAAATGGTGGAAAGTGAACATTAAACACTTACACCATCATGTTTGAATTATTTTGAATTTTTAAACAAATATTTTCAGAAATTCAAAATTAAAAAAAAGGGCAAATCTATGTGGAAAATTTTAAGATTGAAGAGAGAAATGGTGGAAAGTGAACATTAAACACTTACACCCTCATGTTTGAATTATTTTGATTTTTTAAACAAATATTTTCAGAAATTCAAAATTACAAGAAAATGGGCAAATGTATGTGGAAAAATTCAAGATTCAAGAGAGAAATGTTGCAAGTGAACACTAAACACTTGCAACATCATGGTTCTAAATTTTGATTTTTTAAAAATATAATTTCGTTGCAATTTCTGTTTATTTAAATAATTTCAGAAAATAAAAAATGGAAGAACATGGCCAAATTGTGGAAGAAATGTAGATTCAAAGGAGAAATGGTGGAAACTAAACATTAAACACTTGCTATATCATGTTTCAATTATTTTGATTTTTTTTTAAAAATATTTTCAGAAATTCGAAAATAGGAGAAAATGGGTAAATCTATGTTAAAAAATGGAAGATTCAAGGGAGAAATGGTTGCAAGTGAACACTAATCACTTGCAACATCATCTCCCATGAATATACCTCCCATGAATCCCATCCATCAACAAAAAACAGAAAAAAATGGAAGATAGAATGAGACTTACCTTCAAAACAGTGAAAAAGATGAAGAGAGGGATGAGAGAAGCCCAAGAACACCTCCAAGCACCTTCCAATCCACCTAGGAAGCCTCCTTGGGTCTCCTAGAGTGTGGATCTGGCGTTTCCTTGAGAGAGAAGGGGGAAAAAGGGGGGAAAAGGGCTCTTGCGGCGTGGCTCCTGCGAATCGGGACTGCACAGTCTCGATTTGTAGGGCATCGGGGGTTTCTTACGGGGCGGGGCGAAGCGGAGCGGGTCGGGCCGGGCGAATCGGGCCGGAGCGATGCGGATCCGGTCGATTCCCTGGCGGACGGCGGATCCAGGCGGATCATGCTTACGGGCCGGCGTCGATTCGCTCCGATGCGGGCGAATCGAGCCGATTCGCTCCGCCGTGCAAAACCGTGCACCCGAAAGCATCCGAGGTTTTAGAATAAGGGATAAAAGGGCCATCTTGGAAAACCTATCCACCTACTAAATAGAATCATGCTTCCTAAGTGTACAGCAAGCCTAGACACAATCCATGCTAATGTCCTGCCACGGCGATCTGGCACAGGAAGCAGAGTGTAGAGACCGGGACTTTTGCTTCTTTTGTTTGTCGTAGCGCAATTCGACATTGAGCACTGTGCGTGCAACGCACACTTCAACTCGGCCAATAGAACGTTACTCTACCACTCGATAGTCTTATTCCGGCCAAATGACCGGCTAGACCCCAGCGTGTAACTCCCAGACTAGGAAATCGCGCACAAAAGTCCACGGGACACACAACCTGTCTCCACGAAAAAGATAACCCTCCTTCAAGATGTAATCACCATAGATAGGGGAGGGTCCTGACTGAAGATCAACATAGATGTCGCCAAAGTCTGGGCAACTAGTGTACTCATCTATAAGTTTCTCAAACCCAGTGACCTGGACACTGACAGCAGTTAGCAAGCAAGCCCGACGACTCAGGGCATCGGCAACTCGGTTCTCAACTCCGGCCTTATGCTTCAATACAAAGGTATAGGACTGTAAATACTCGACCCAATGACTATGTCGTGGGCTGAGTTTCTTTTGGGAGTGAAGAAACCGAAGAGCCTCATGATCCGAGTAAAGGACGAACTCAAACGGTAGCAGATAATGTCTCTAATACCTCAGTGCCTGAACTACCGCATAGAACTCCTTATCATAGGTTGAGTATTTCAGCCTAGCCCCATTCAATTTCTCACTAAAATAAGCCACAGGATGGCCTTCCTGGCTTAATACTCCCCCCTATGCCAACACCAGAAGAATCACATGAAACCTCAAACACCTTAGAGAAGTCAGGTAGACGAAGAACAAGTGCCTGAGTCATCCGCTCCTTAATGTCCTTAAAAGCAGAAGCTGCTACCTTGGTCCAGATAAAGTCCCCTTTCTTGATGCAATCGGTGACAGGGGCCATTAGAGAGCTAAATCCTCTAATAAATCGTCTAAAAATGCAGTCAAACCATGAAAAACTACGGACATCATGGATACTCTGAGGTTCTGGCCCCTCGACGATAGCTCCTCACCTTTTCAGGGTCAGCTGAGACTCCCTCGCTAGAAACGACAAACCCTAAGAAGATAACACAGTCAGTCATGAACGCACACTTTTTTAGGTTAGCATACAAACTCTCTCCGGCGAAGGATGAGGCATACCTGCCGAAGGTGATCTAAGTGCTCATCCCTAGTGCGACTGTAGATGAGAATATCATCAAAGTATACCACAACAAGACCCCAATAAGTGGTCGTAGAACCTGAGTCATCAGTCGCATAAAGGTGCTAGGGGCATTTGATAAGCCAAAAGGCATGACTAACCATTCATACAAGCCATCCTTAGTCTTAAACGTTGTCTTCCACTCATCGCCAGGCCTAATCCTCACCTGGTGAGAGCCACTCTTAGATCAATCTTAGAAAGATGGTGGCTCCCGCATCATGTCAAGCAAATCGCTTAAGCGGGGATGGGAAAGCGATACTTTACAGTAATCTTGTTGATGGCTCGACTATCCACACACATCCTCCATGTGCCATCCTTCTTAGGGGCAAGCAATGCTGGGACTGCACATGGCTCATGCCTATCCCTAACCGAACCCTCCTCCTCAAATACTCCTCCACTTGTCTTGTTAATTTTGCATGCTCAGTCGGGCTCATACGATAGTGGGGAAGGTTTGGTAGGGTGGCTCCAGGGATCAAGTCAATCACGTGTTGGATATCACGCATGGGAGGTAACTCATCTGGGAGGTCCTCAGGAAAGACATCTGAAATTCATCGAGAAGAGAAAACCTCGGGAGGGTTCTCTCGATCTGCTTCCTTAAGAACCTCTCTAACCACTATGGCAAAAGACTGGCTCAACACCCCTACTCAAGCTCAAAGTCTCTAGCACTCATAATAAGTAGCGTGAGATGGCGGCTCTCTCCGAATGGGAGGTGAGGGCCCGAATACTAGAGGTAGGGGCATCACGAAGAGGAGGGGTTCCTTCCTAGGGGTGAATGTGGGTGGAACAGGGACTAAGGTAATGCGACGACCTTTATGCTCAAAGTGCAAGTGTTGGATCGGCCATGCAGGGTCGCATCCATATCAAATAGCCAAGGTCCCAAGATGATACTCCCTACTTCCATGGGTAAAATATCACACCAAATCTTGTCTTGGTAGGAATGAAAGTGGATCGGGACTAGACACCTAGTCTGATCGGAATAGAAGTCGCATCTATCCAAGACCCTATATAGGACTTGGGTGATCACGGGTGTAAGTGCTAAGTTTTGCACAGTCCCTGTGGAGATTGCATTAATGCAACTCCCACTATCAATGATGACTTTACACGCCTTTTCTCCCATGTTAATCAAGTGTGTATGATGGGGTTTCGGCGCCAGTCATCCCCCACTAGAGGGGGTTAAGGTGCAGCGACTACTGCCAGAGTATTGGGGTCCTGGGAGTCCTGGCTAGCATCTATAGGCTCAGAGTCAGCCTGGAATGCCTCAGCAAGTGCTGGGTCAGGATCGTATACCTCCTCCTCAATGACTGGGGTGTCGTCCCACTCTATGTCACCCATATACATACTACGGGATGGACACTATCCTGCAAAGTGACCAAAACCACTGCAACGGTAGCACTGTTGGCGTGTGCCACCTCTCTGTGATGACTCACCACCTGCAAAACTCTTCCCCTTGTCATCCCGTCTGGCAGGAGGAAGGGGGCCCTGTGGGCGTGTAGGTGGGGCAGGTAGGGGTAGTGGTTGGTCCCTAGGTGGTGGGAGACGAGGCCACAGTCCTGTGGGCTCTTGACGCATAGTCTCCTATTGTACACCCAATTGTCCTCTCTGAGGTGGAGCGGCCAGGGTACGCTGGTCCGATGTACGTGGAAATGTGGGTCTCACATGTGAAGGTGGCTGGTACTCGGACTCAAACAACTCTACTTCTTGGGCCACCTGATAAGCGTACTCGAGGGTGGTCACATTCCGCCTAAATAACTCACGTTGATAGGTCTGGCGGAGACCCTTCCGAAATCGAGATAGGGTCATAGCACTCTCCTCATGAACTCCACACCTCAACAAGTACTCATTGAACTCAGCTATGTACTCGGAGACTGATCTACTGCCCTGTGTGAGACTCTGCCAACGGTCAATGAGACGCGACAATAAGTCGCGGGAAGGTACTGTCTCACGCAGTTTGGCCTTCATATCATCCCATGTCTCAATCCTATCTTGATAACGCTGCATGAGGAGGCTCTTCCACATTCACCCAATAAGTTTGGGCTTGGCAAGTAGCTTCATTTTGGCGAAGCAACTCGCCGCCATCAGTCATCTTATACCACTCAAATAACGGTCCATGGCTGCTTCCCAGTCAAGGTAGACCCTGGGATCTAGAGATCCATCAAAAGTGGGGACATCTACCCAGACACTCCTCACAATCTGATCATCCCTATCTTCATACTCATGGAACCGTTGATGCTCATACCTAGGATCATGACCACGTCTAAAATCAGCACGCTGGCCTCTATGAGGGGCCGGTCTCCTATGGTGGTCATGGACCTCCTCAAATACATCATCCTCCGTCTCAGGGGTCCAGGCTCTCCTGTCTTCCACCCTAAAGGCTCGACGGGCTCCCTGAGGAGGATCATTGTGATCTATTACCCGAGGTGGAGAAAGGGCGGTGGAACGTGTGGTGTGCCTACTCGATCAAGGTCCTCTTGATGGTTAACTACTCGCTGTTGGTGGTGGCCCTGTGGAGCAACCTCAAGGGCATCTACTCGACCCGAAGTGTTATAACCTCTGGTCAACTTCCAAAATGTTCTTGGGCACTTTGTTCTATTTGATCCAACCTACCCATTAAGGTTGCATCATCTCACTCAAAGTGGTTCCCTAGGTGGGCTTCTCCGTGGTTCCATTTGGCGATCGTCCGCCATGATCCTTGGGTGGGTGTACTCCAAACCTCTACGAGTGCGCATACACAACTCTAGGTGATCCGACCAGGGAAAACCAAGACTTTGACACCAACTCACTAATATGGCATACCTTAGATACATGCTCGGATACCAAAGTTTGATGCGGGAACAACACACTAGACTCCTCTAACCGACGACCTGCTACGACTCTCCAAGACTCGATCTAGCACTAAGCAATATATAATAGCAATTCTACCAACTAAACAAGTCAGTGACAGGACAATAATCAGTCTAAGAGTACGTAGCCCCCAAGTCGTCCTCGGAGGGAAACCAACTAGGAGCTAGAGCCACAACACTAGGTAGCGATCCTGATGACCAAACTGTCCCCATAATAAATATTTCCATTTATTTATATATTAATTTTGATGATTAACAAAATAACACTAATGGATTTCTTGAGCCTTGAGAACAGGAAGCAAAAGAAAAATGAAAGATCAAGACAATCTGGTAAGTCCCATCATTTCTATCCAAGTCCCTGTAACGACTTCTTTGATAAGCAGAACGACTTCCTCTTTGACCGGAACACTCAAATCGTTACCGTAACGATTTCTTTAGAACTCGCAACGACTCTCTAGCCGTAACGACTTCTTTAGACCTCGTAACGATTTCTTTAGAACTCGCAACGACTCTCTAGCCGTAACGACTTCTTTAGACCTCGTAACGATTTCTTTAGAACTCGCAACGACTCTCTAGCCGTAACGACTTCTTTAGACCTCGTAACGATTTCTTAGAACTCGCAACGACTCTCTAGCCGTAACGACTTCTTTAGACCTCGTAACGATTTCTTTAGAACTCGCAACGACTCTCTAGCCGTAACGACTTCTTTAGACCTCGTAACGATTTCTTTAGAACTCGCAACGACTCTCTAGCCGTAACGATTTCTTTAGACTTCATAACGATTTCGTTAACGATTTCTTTACAACTCATAGTCATAACGATTTCGCGTAACGACTTCTTTATTAATCATAACGATTTCGCGCAACGACTTCTTTATTAGTCATAACGATTTCGCGTAACGATTTCTTTAACTCATAGTCATAACGATTTCGCGTAACGACTTCTTTATTAGTCATAACGATTTCGCGCAACGACTTCTTTATTAGTCATAACGATTTCGCGTAACGACTTCTTTATTAGTCTAACGATTTCGCGTAACGACTTCTTTATTAGTCATAACGATTTCGCGTAACGACTTCTTTATTAGTCATAACGATTTCGCGCAACGACTTCTTTATTAGTCATAACGATTTCGCGTAACGACTTCTTTATTAGTCATAACGATTTCGCGTAACGACTTCTTTATTAGTCAACGATTTCGCGTAACGACTTCTTATTATCACAACGATTTCTTTACAGTTCATAACGACTTGCTATAATTCATAACGATTTCATAAGTTATGAAGTCAGCAAGATTCTTTTTATCGAATTTCTTGATGCATCAGTATAATGCTTTTTAATAGCGTTGAAAAGTCAAAGTCATATCTTGTCCGTTGACTGCTATGCATTAAATGCTCTCCGATCGTATCTCCCATGCATGCAGACAATATCTTCCATTTCTATGCTACTCTGTCTACGTACTTTTTCTTGGACAGAAAGGAGCTTTGCTATATACTGCAATATCTGTTCCATCTCAACTAACAATAGACAGCAGTCCTAGCTGTCTTCTATTTATTGATGATATGCTTACAGATATCTGACAAGACTCATCTGGACAACGTTGGACACAAGATACAAAGTTCTATGACATCTCTTTGGCGTGTACACCAGGATAAAAGACTGACGATCAGAAGCTTCCTCAGTGACCAGTCTAACGTACACAAGGATAAGAGACAACGGACACTTCAACGTTCGAATTTGAATCAGCAGTTTAAATAGAAGACTCAAGACGGAAAAGAAGATAGTGCGATAGCGCAACATCGCTTGATTTTAGAAGAAGAAAGAAATCCATCTCTCAGAATCTTTAGAACTTTGAAGAAGAGCGAAGCCTCCACTCCAAACCTTGTTCTAAGCTCTTAGCTCTCTGTGCTCAAAAGGAATCTTCTCATTTGTAAGAGCCTGTGTGGTCCTTGGAGAGAAAAACCTTGTTAAATCTCTTTCTCTCTCGGGGCTTAGGAGCTTCAGGTTGTAGCTGGTCAAGCTAGAATCTGAAGCCTGTTTTCACAACCTTTTTCTGATTAGTTTGTGTTCCCTTCTGGACGAAGGAAGACCTGGTGGTATCCAGGGTGGTTGTTGTTCCCTTCTGGACGAAGGAAGACCTGGTGGTATCCAGGGTGGTTGTTGTTCCCTTCAGGCTGAAGGAAGACCAGTTGAGGCTGGGTGTAAGGATCCTTAAGGGGGATTGTACCCTTGATAGTAAAATCCTGAGGTATTGCTCAGGGACTGGACGTAGGTCTCCTGTGGAGAGGAGTTCCGAACCAGGATAAAATCCTTGTGTCTTGTGGATGTGTTTTGTGTGATTGTTATCTTGTTTGCTCTAACTCTAACCTTGTTATTAAGTTGTGCAATCTTTTCAGTAAACAGGTTTTAATCAAAGATCGAAGTTTTATTAACCCATTCACCCCCCCTCTGGGCTAGCTAGCTGGGCAACAAGTGGTATCAGAGCCCGTCTCTTCGACAAAGAAGAAGATCCAACGATCTGAAGAGCAAAGATCAATGGCAGCCCAAAGTCACTTCGAAGGTCAGTCTGTCAACAGACCTCCTTTGTTCGATGGTGAAGATTATACGTATTGGAAGACCAGGATGGAATACTTTCTACAAGGCCACGATTATCAAATCTGGTCAATAGTGGAAGAAGGTGATCTGGTCGTCACAAATGAGAAAGCACAATGGACAGATGAAGATAGAAAGAAAATCTCCTTGAACTGTAAAGCTAAGAGCATTCTATGTTGTGCTCTAAGCAAGAAAGAGTTCAACAGAGTTTCAGCATGCAAATCCTCCATGGAAATGTGGGAAAAGTTAAAGATCACATATGAAGGTACAGACAAAGTAAAGGAGACAAGAATTGACATTCTTGTCACTCAGTATGAAAGATTTCAAATGCAAACAGGTGAGTCTATTACCCAAATGTTTAGTAGATTTACTGACATTACTAATGGCCTAGCAAGTCTAGGAAAGTCATATGAAAATGCAGATATGGTAAGGAAGATTCTCAGATCCCTGCCATCTTCATGGACGGCAAAGGTCACAGCTATCGAAGAAGCTAATGATCTTAAGAGAATGTCAGTAGAAAAACTCATTGGGTCTCTCATGGCCCATGAAATAAACATGGAAAGACTAGGAGAATCCTCCAGTAGAAAGAAGCAGTCAAATGCGCTTAAAGCTAATGGGGACTCATCAGAAGAATCCTTAGATAACAGTGAAGATAGCAAAGATAGTGATGATGAAGAAGCCATGCTCTCAAGAAGATTGCAGAGAATCTTGGCAAAGAAAAGAAGTTCCAGTCTGGTAGGAGGTACTTCAAGAAAAACAAAGATCTCAAGAGACCAGATGGAAAAGATCAGAAGAGGAATGAGCCACTTTGCTATGAATGCAAGAAACCTGGACATATCAAGGCAGACTGTCCAATGTTAAAGAAAAATGATCACAAGAAGAAGGACAGCTCCAAGAAGTTCAGAAGATTCAAAAAGAAAGCCATGGCAGCTGCATGGGACAACAGCAGCGACTCAGATAGTGAGTCAAGCTCGAGCAGTGAAGGTGAAGAAGCCAACTTGGCTCTCATGGCGAATACCGAGGATAAGGTAACATCTGATTCTTCTTTCGATTCCTGTAATGACTCAGATTCGGATAATTTGGAAAGTGCATTTAATGAACTCTACAATAAGTATAAAGAAGTGTGTAAACTACTTAAGCTAAGCAAGAAAAATATCACATGTCTCGAAAATACCAACTCAGATTTAAAATCTGAAAACGAAGAACTAGAAAAACAAATAGTTGAGCTTAAGAGAAGAAATGAACTATTATGTGAAAATTTAAAAGACAAGAACAGAAAAATCACTGACCTAGAAAAACAGGAAAACTCAGATGATTTAAGAAAAACTGTAAATGAATTAAATGAAGAAAACAATACACTAGCAAGCACCCTAGAAAAATTTACCAATGGTAAAAACTCTTTAATATTAAAAGGTGCTAGGAGATCGGGTAAAAAGAAAATGGATTAGGATATACACCCCCAGATAATGAAGAAACCATAATATACCCTAAAACATATCCAACACCAAAATTTGTACCTGAACAAGATGTAGCATACAAAGCTGATTTCAAATACATAGAAAAAGTAACTAAGTTATCCTGCTGCAGTCACTGCAACAAGTTAGGACATATTAAAATGACATGCCCAACAAGACATAAAAAATGGATATTAAAAGGTAAAGTTGATGATACTAACCAATCAGGACCCAAAAAGAATTTGGGTACCTAAAGCTTGATGTTCTCATTTCAGGTTAACCCTCGAGCATCCAAATGGTATTTGGATAGTGGGTGCTCAAGGCATATGTCAGGCAACAAGAAGATATTTGTTGATCTCCAAGCTGAAGAAGGTACAGTCACCTATGGAGATAATGGAAAAGGGACTGTGATAGGAAGCGGGTCTGTGAACATCAAAGGAAAATCAGTCATAAAGGATGTAATGCTGGTCAAAGGGTTAAAGCACAATCTCATCAGCATCAGCCAGTTGTGTGACAAAGGCCATCAAATTCAGTTTCAAGAATCAAAATGCAGTATCTTAAAGGATGGTGCAGTCATATTTGAAGCCTACAGAGAAAGAAATTTGTATGTTCTATATCTCGATGAACTCAAGGATCAAGATGTGTGTTTGGCAGCTAGCAAAGATAAATCAACTGAGTTGTGGCACAGAAGATTGGGCCACTGCAGCTTGGATGGGCTGAACAAGCTCAGAAAAAGAAAACTAGTTGAAGGACTGCCAAAGGTAAATTTCAGATTGGATAGCATTTGCAGACCTTGTGCAAGAGGAAAGCACACCAAGAGCTCCTTCAAATCAAAGACTGTAGTAACCACCTCAAAGCCCTTAGAACTACTTCACATGGATTTATTTGGGCCAATGAGGACTACCAGTTTGGGAGGAAAGAATTTTGGATTTGTAATAGTTGATGATTATTCAAGATTCACTTGGGTATCCTTTTTAGAGCACAAAGATGACACATTTGAGAATTTTGTCAGCTTCAGTAAGAAAGTTCAGAAAGATCAGAAATTCTCAATTGTCTCTATTCGATCAGATCATGGTGGTGAGTTTCAGAATGAAAAGTTTGCGAAGTTCTGTGATGATCAAGGAATTGAGCACAACTTCTCAGCTCCAAGGACACCTCAACAGAATGGAATTGCTGAGAGGAAAAACAGAACTCTTTTGGATATGGCAAGATCAATGTTATCAGAATATGATCTGCCAAGATATTTCTGGGCCGAAGCTATCAACACTGCATGTTATATCATAAATAGAGTGATGATCAGGCCAATTCTGAAAAAGACTGCTTATGAACTCTACAAAGAAAAGAAGCCAAAGATTAGCCATTTCAGAATATTTGGATGTCCTTGCTTCATCCATAACAATGGAAAAAGGGACATTGGTAAGTTGGATGCCAAATCAGATGAAGGCATTTTCATGGGGTATTCCTCTAAACCTAAAGGTTATAGAGTTTTCAATAAACGTTCCTTATTAATTGAACAATCAGTACATGTTATTTTTGATGAATCTAACCCTTCCTTGAAAAAGGAAGAAATTAGTGACATTGATGATGCAGATGTCCTGTCCGAAAAATTAAAGAAAACTTCAATTAAGGACAAAGAGGATCCAACTCTGGAAGAACTGCAGCAAACAGAAATCCAACATAAAGATCTTCCAAAGGAATGGAGACATCAGAAAGATCACCCTCCTGAAAACATCATTGGTGATCCATCTGTAGGGGTAAGAACTAGAGGTAATGTAATTCCATGCGACTATTTAGCATTTGTCTCTCAAGTAGAACCTAAGACAGTCAATGAAGCTTTATCTGATGAATCTTGGATACTAGCCATGCAAGATGAACTAAATCAGTTCAAGAGAAACCAAGTATGGTCACTTGTTCCTAGACCATCCAATCATTCAGTTATTGGCACCAAATGGGTGTTCAGAAATAAACTGGATGAGTCTGGAATAATCTTAAGGAACAAAGCCAGATTGGTGGCTCAAGGCTACTCCCAAGAGGAAGGCATAGATTTCGATGAAACTTATGCACCTGTAGCTAGACTTGAGGCCATTAGGATTTTACTTGCTTATGCATCCGCACTTGATTTAAAACTTTTTCAAATGGATGTCAAATCAGCCTTTTTAAATGGTTTCATCAAGGAGGAAGTTTATGTTGAACAACCTCCAGGTTTTGACGACTCTGAATTTCCAAATCATGTATTTAAACTACATAAGGCTTTATATGGTCTAAAGCAAGCTCCTAGAGCCTGGTATGAAAGGCTCAGTAATTTCTTATTAAATCATGGTTTCACTAGAGGTAAAGTAGATAGTACATTATTTATAAAATCTAAGGTTAAACATATACTTCTTGTACAAATCTATGTGGATGATATTATTTTTGGATCTACTGATGAATCTCTTTGCAAGTACTTTGAAAAGCTTATGCAGGGAGAATTCGAAATGAGCTTGATGGGGGAGTTAAGCTACTTCCTTGGATTGCAAATCAAGCAAGGGAAGGATGGCACTCATATCTGTCAAGCAAAGTACACCAAAGAGCTGTTGAAGAAATTTGGATTTGAAGATGCAAAGCCATTATCAACTCCAATGAGCACATCAACCAGAATGGACAGTGATCAAAAAGGTAAAAGGGTAGATCAAAAGAATTATCGAGGTATGATAGGATCATTACTTTACTTAACTGCCAGTAGACCAGACATTTTGTTCAGTGTATGCATGTGTGCTAGATATCAGGCAGACCCTAGAGAGTCTCACTTAATCTCTGTAAAAAGAATATTTAGATATTTAGCTAGAACTCATGATTTAGGTCTCTGGTATCCTAGATCTTGTGAGATAAATCTAATAGGATATTCAGATGCTGATTATGCTGGTTGCAAAGTAGATAGAAAGAGCACCAGTGGATGTTGTCAGTTTCTTGCAGGATGCTTAATATCATGGACATCCAAGAAACAAAATTCAGTAGCTCTATCAACAGCTGAGGCGGAATATGTTGCTGCTGGAAGTTGCTGTACACAACTTCTTTGGATAAAGCAACAACTTGAAGATTTCGGCATTCACATCAAATCAATTCCTCTATTGTGTGATAATACTAGTGCCATCAACCTCACCAAAAATCCAGTTCAACACTCAAGGACGAAACACATTGAGGTAAGATATCATTTTATTCGAGACCATGTAGCTAGTGGTAATTTAGAAATTTCGTTTATAGATACAAATGGTCAATTGGCAGATATCTTCACAAAAGCCCTACCTGAAGAGAGATTTACATCTCTTAGAAGGGAACTAGGGATGTGCAATTTGTGAAAGAATTTCTGTGATTTTATTGACATATAAATTTTTCAGATTAAATGAAAAGTTCTCTCTCCGTTAAAGTTAAACAAAACTCAGTTATCTATATGCTTTGACCGCTTCTGTGTAGAAAGTTGTTTGACTTGTCAAACCTTTTTGTCGCTTTCTACCTTTGCCGCCTTTTGGCGCTCCTCCTGTCATTAAAGTAATATTATTTTACCCAAATCGCTTTGAGATCGATTCGTCTTCCACCTTTACCCTTTTTATTCTCTATCTGTTCACCCAAAGCTGATGCCCTAACGATTTTGGGATCGACTCTCTGCAACTTTCGAAGCCTTCTTCTCTTCCCGCGAAGAACTCCTTCGAGAACTTCCGTCCCTTCCATCATCCTCCCTTCCAGAATCTTTTCTTCTCTGCACCCATGGCCGCTCCGTTGATCTCCGGAAGTGTTGGGGGCTACAGTGCTGAGTATTTATCCCCAAGGAGCAAGAAAGATTTACTTTTGTGAAGACAAAGATTTGCGGAAATAAGGCAGTGGATGTTCAGAATCTTGAGAAGAGTGGCATGGCCAGGCTAGTTGATACTCTAAGAAGATCGCAGTGGATGGATGTGGTCACCTTCAGTGAGGTAAGCTACCCGGACTTGGTAAAAGCCTTCTACATCTGTCTGAAGTCAGAAGCAGATGGATCCCTTGTTTCCTCTGTCAAGGGTATCCAAATCAGAATAACCCATGAGCTGTTGCGTGATCTGTTTGGAGTAAAGACCTCGGATTTAGTGGCATTCACTCTGTGAATGATGAAGTCAAAGGTCTCGGGATTATCGGTCCAGGATTTAAGTTGAAGGATGGGAAGCTTGATATTAATCAGATGTCCGCGTTCAACCGATTGCTTCACTTTATAGTCTGCCAAATCTTAGTTCCCCGTAGTGCTACCTTTTCCTCATGCACTAGGGCAGATTCGGACATAATGTTCTGGGCAATCCAGAACAAAGAGATAAACCTGGCCGCAGTGATGATTGAGCGAATGATGTTTGCACATGCTCAGTTATGGGAAACAAAGAGCAAGTTGAATGTTTCCCTTCCATATGCCCATCTTCTGACCAAGATTTTCAAGCACTTTGGAGTAGATCTGTCAGGTGCGGTAGCTGAAAAGATGGGCCAGTCTATAAGGTCCAGAAACCTGAAGAAAAGTGGCTTTTCAGTGCAAGAAGGAGTTTGGTCGAAATCCTCTGTGGCTGAAGGAGAAGCAGTTATTGCAGATATTCCAGAAGCAGTAGAAGTAGAGCAAGCAGCAGCAAGTCCAGCAGAGCAAGAACCAGTTGAGTCAGCTGTGGGATGCCAATCCGAAGCTCAATTGGAAGAGGGTGCAGCTGTGTGTCTTGGAAGAAGCTCCTGCTCAGGGGAGCAAGAAAGTATTGAAGTCCCTGCTCCCATTCAGGGGAGCATGCTGAAGTGAAAAGCAGAGAATGAAGCCTTTTCTGAGAAAGCTGCACCTACTCAGGAAACTCCAGCTCCAGCCTTGGTTGATGTTAGTGAAGGCCCAAGTGCAACTATAAATCTTGAGGAGCCTGTCTCTCAGCCAAGTAAGCAGAAAAGAGTTGTTCACAGGAGGTCAAGGAAGGGCCATAGGAAAGTAAAGTTGAAGCATGTTATGGCCTTGTTAAAAGCCCAAGGAGAGATCTTGGCATCAGTTCAGTCTGGTATACAAGAATTGTTTCAAATCAAGTTTCAACCTCCTCAGACGTATCCTCAATAAGAAATGCAATGAGGTATTTCAATAAAGAAATGTCTGATATGAAGAATTTGCTGGCTCATCTTTCAAAGTCTAGTGGTGTCCCTCCTGCACCTACTCAGAGCAGTCCAGCTGAAGTTCCTAGGCCACCAGGGCCTCCAGCTGAAGTTCCTAGGCCACCAGGGCCTCCAGCAGAAGTCTCAGGGCCAACAGGGCCGCCAGTTCAAGGTCAGGGCCATCAGGGCCATCAGTTGTAGGGTCACCCGGACCAGTGGCAGCCTCAGGGTCTTCAGGACCCTCTCCTGCAGTCAGAGAAAGTCAGGCCAAGGGAAAAGAGCCAGTGTCAGTCTCCAAGGCCCCTGATACTTCATCTCTTGCCACTCCAACCCTCTCCACACCTTCATCTCCTCCTACTGCACCTCCTGCTCCACCAACCATAAAACATCCCATGCCTCGCACCCAACCTTCCTCATCCTCTACTTCCTCTCAACCCTCCTTCTCACCTACTCCAGCTCTCATCTCAGCTTCATCCTCATTAACTCCTCAACCTTCACCTATTAAAACCCAAACATCTCATCCTCAACCAACCTCTTCCTTTAATCCTAAACACTTTTTCTATCCTCCTACTCCTCCTAATTCTGTTACCTTTCCTCCAGTGAAACCTCTGCCTCTTGGTATTTTTGACACCAATGTTCCAGACCTTTTGAAAGGAACACTCTCCTCACCATTCTTTCCACAGCCTCTCACATTCACAGGACTGACCCTCCTAGTCCTGTCTTGAAAAAGAGAAAAACCTCTTCCTCTCTAAGCACTCCTTCTGCTTCTCTCTACCCTCCTTTATGGTACTCTCTTACCCTTGATCCTAAGAGAAGACCTATCTACAAAGAATACCTCCAGAAATGCATTCTTTCTACCATTTATGGTATTCCTTTTCTCAACCTCTCCGAACACCTGGCCATTGTTCTTCCTTTACTCAGATATCTCAAGCTTTCAAATCCAAAATCTTTGAGGGCACTGAGTTCAAGACTGAAGATCAGTGGGCAGCTATCAAAGGAAACAAGGCTCAGTACTCAAAATACCTGACTGCAAGGGCCGAATCCCTCTCTCTCAGAGCTCACCCACTCACCTTCTCTGAGTGGTTTATCTTCCAGCACAAGAACTCTTGGGGATCCTTCATTTTGAAGGAAATTCGCGTTGCCAGAGCCTTTCAGCTGTACAGTGACTTCTGTTACTTGAACAAAATCCAGAAGTTCAGTTTTGCCAGTTCAACTCGCAGATTACTGTGCTGCAATCAGAGACCCCTCTCAACCTTCCTCTTACAGTAGACTTTGTCTCCTTCAAGGTTGAGTTTCCAGTTCTTCTGCCGAAGCTGCACTCGTTAGTGTTAATTCAGATGCTGGATCTCTCGCTCTAGATATGTTTGCAAGGCAGCTGGGCCGGATGTCAGCCAAGCAGGGCCGATCTCCCTCCTTCTTGCGGTTCATCTTCAGAGAATATCACTCTGGCCGCATCTCTTCTCTGACCTTAGCTCCACTCATTTCTGAGTGTGAACGACTCACCTCATCAGAATGGGAGCTTCTATATCGGGCCTCTTATCAGCAATTGGAAGCTATCAATCAAGATCTGGTTAGTCAGAGGAAGCCTGCTCTTTCTGCAGAAGCCTTTATGGATCTCAATTCCATCGCACCCATACCAGAGCTCTATGCTGTATGGGCAGCTAGATATTCTGCCTTCTATGCCTTAAAGCAGGATCTGTTAAATCAACAACTTCACTATCCAATTTCCTTGGACAGATTTCTCCATAGGGCCAGTTTTGGCAAGAGTACCTACTTCAGATTCTTTTGGACAAAACTCAGTATGGAGAGTTCATAGAGCAGCAAAGGCAACTCTACATTCAGAGGAACATCCCTTCCATGGGACCCTCCTTCTCAGTTACCTTTGGCGTTTTTCTGCAAATTTTTGAGGATCTTGAGATCAAGGCATGGGCTGTTATCTCACAGCATGCCTCCTTGTTATCTCCTTTGTATTATCTTTCTCCCTCTTAATAAAAATCTTTCTCTCTTCTTTGTCTCACAGCTTATCTTTTTGCCTAATGACAAAATGGGGGAGACAACTAACGTAAATCTGAAAAACATATTTCATTCTTTGTCTGATGTTTAGTATATTTTGTCATCATCAAAAAGGGGAGATTGATGACCAAACTGTCCCCATAATAAATATTTCCATTTATTTATATATTAATTTTGATGATTAACAAAATAACACTAATGGATTTCTTGAGCCTTGAGAACAGGAAGCAAAAGAAAAATGAAAGATCAAGACAATCTGGTAAGTCCCATCATTTCTATCCAAGTCCCTGTAACGACTTCTTTGATAAGCAGAACGACTTCCTCTTTGACCGAACACTCAAATCGTTACCGTAACGATTTCTTTAGAACTCGCAACGACTCTCTAGCCGTAACGACTTCTTTAGACCTCGTAACGATTTCTTTAGAACTCGCAACGACTCTCTAGCCGTAACGACTTCTTTAGACCTCGTAACGATTTCTTTAGAACTCGCAACGACTCTCTAGCCGTAACGACTTCTTTAGACCTCGTAACGATTTCTTTAGAACTCGCAACGACTCTCTAGCCGTAACGACTTCTTTAGACCTCGTAACGATTTCTTTAGAACTCGCAACGACTCTCTAGCCGTAACGACTTCTTTAGACCTCGTAACGATTTCTTAGAACTCGCAACGACTCTCTAGCCGTAACGATTTCTTTAGAATCATAACGATTTCGTGTAACGATTTCTTTACAACTCATAGTCATAACGATTTCGTTAACGACTTCTTTAGTCATAACGATTTCGCGCAACGACTTCTTTATTAGTCATAACGATTTCGCGTAACGATTTCTTTATCTAGTCATAACGATTTCGTGTAACGACTTCTTTATTAGTCATACGATTTCGCGCAACGACTTCTTTATTAGTCATAACGATTTCGCGTAACGACTTCTTTATTAGTCATAACGATTTCGCGTAACGACTTCTTTATTAGTCATAACGATTTCGCGTAACGACTTCTTTATTAGTCATAACGATTTCGCGTAACGACTTCTTTATTAGTCATAACGATTTCGCGTAACGACTTCTTTATTAGTCATAACGATTTCGCTAACGACTCTTTATTAGTCTAACGATTTCGCGTACGACTTCTTTATTATCACAACGATTTCTTTACAGTTCATAACGACTTGCTATAATTCATAACGATTTCATAAGTTATGAAGTCAGCAAGATTCTTTTTATCGAATTTCTTGATGCATCAGTATAATGCTTTTTAATAGCGTTGAAAAGTCAAAGTCATATCTTGTCCGTTGACTGCTATGCATTAAATGCTCTCCGATCGTATCTCCCATGCATGCAGACAATATCTTCCATTTCTATGCTACTCTGTCTACGTACTTTTTCTTGGACAGAAAGGAGCTTTGCTATATACTGCAATATCTGTTCCATCTCAACTAACAATAGACAGCAGTCCTAGCTGTCTTCTATTTATTGATGATATGCTTACAGATATCTGACAAGACTCATCTGGACAACGTTGGACACAAGATACAAAGTTCTATGACATCTCTTTGGCGTGTACACCAGGATAAAAGACTGACGATCAGAAGCTTCCTCAGTGACCAGTCTAACGTACACAAGGATAAGAGACAACGGACACTTCAACGTTCGAATTTGAATCAGCAGTTTAAATAGAAGACTCAAGACGAAAAGAAAGTGCGATAGTGGCAACATCGCTTGATTTCAGAAGAAAAGAAATCCATCTCTCAGAATTTAGAACTTTGAAGAAGAGCGAAGCCTCCACTCCAAACCTTGTTCTAAGCTCTTAGCTCTCTGTGCTCAAAAGGAATCTTCTCATTTGTAAGAGCCTGTGTGGTCCTTGGAGAGAAAACCTTGTTAAATCTCTTTCTCTCTCGGGGCTTAGGAGCTTCAGGTTGTAGCTGGTCAAGCTAGAATCTGAAGCCTGTTTTCACAACCTTTTTCTGATTAGTTTGTGTTCCCTTCTGGACGAAGGAAGACCTGGTGGTATCCAGGGTGGTTGTTGTTCCCTTCTGGACGAAGGAAGACCTGGTGGTATCCAGGGTGGTTGTTGTTCCCTTCAGGCTGAAGGAAGACCAGTTGAGGCTGGGTGTAAGGATCCTAAGGGGGATGTACCCTTGATAGTAAAATCCTGAGGTATTGCTCAGGGACTGGACGTAGGTCTCCTGTGGAGAGGAGTTCCGAACCAGGATAAAATCCTTGTGTCTTGTGGATGTGTTTTGTGTGATTGTTGTCTTGTTTGCTCTAACTCTAACCTTGTTATTAAGTTGTGCAATCTTTTCAGTAAACAGGTTTTAATCAAAGATCGAAGTTTTATTAACCCATTCACCCCCCCTCTGGGCTAGCTAGCTGGGCAACA